>CM059013.1:34990781-36208221 GCA_030272315.1 Paspalum vaginatum | reverse complement strand
CAGTTGAGACTTGAGAGTCCTCCCTCCGTGGCTGGCACAAGCGCGCATGGCGATGAGC
Source organism: Paspalum vaginatum (assembly GCA_030272315.1). NCBI lineage: Eukaryota > Viridiplantae > Streptophyta > Magnoliopsida > Poales > Poaceae > Paspalum > Paspalum vaginatum. The sequence continues at coordinate 36,208,163 of CM059013.1, read as the reverse complement.
CACCTACTCCTCCTTGCTCTCCTCTCAGTAGTGCTGGTTCCCACGTCCTCCGCCGCCAGCGCAAGCACGCTGACGCAGTCCAGCACCATCTCCGGCGACCAGACGCTGGCCTCGCCCGGCAACGCTTTCCAGCTCGGCCTCTTCGCCGCCAGCAACCACTCCAAGTGGTTTCTTGGCATATGGTTCACCGTCTCCCCGGACACCGTCGTCTGGGTCGCCAACCGCGACCGCCCGCTCAACAGCTCGTCGGGCGTGGTCGGGGTCAGCGACCGCGGAGCCCTGGTCCTCGTGGACGGCGCCACCAACGGCACCGCCTGGTCGTCCGCGGCGGCGGGCGCCGGCGCGGTCGCGGAGCTCCGCGACACCGGCAACCTGGTGCTCGCGGACGCGGCGGGGGCCGTGGTGTGGCAGAGCTTCGAGCACCCGACCAACACGTTCCTCCCGGAGATGCGGGTGGGGAAGAGCCTCCGGACGGGCGCCGACTGGTCCCTCTCGTCGTGGCGCGCCGCGGACGACCCGTCGCCCGGCGACTTCAGCTACGTCATGGACGCGCGCCCCGGCGGCGGCTCCCCGGAGCTGCACGTCTGGCGCGGCGGCCGCAAGACGTACCGCACGGGGCCCTGGAACGGCGTGCGCTTCAGCGGCATCCCCGAGATGACCACCTTCGAGGACATGTTCCAGTTCCAGTTCACCGACACCGCCGACGAGGTCTCCTACATGTTCCGCAACCGCGACGGCTCGCCCATGTCGCGCGTGCTCCTCAACGAGTCGGGCATCATGCAGCGCATGGTCTGGGACGGCGCCTCCAAGGCCTGGAGCAACTTCTGGTCGGGGCCCAGGGACCAGTGCGACGCCTACGCCAGGTGCGGAGCCTTCGGCGTCTGCAACGTCGTCGACGCCGTCGTCTGCGCCTGCATCAGGGGCTTCGCGCCAGCGTCCGCGGCGGAGTGGTACATGCGCAACACGGCCGGCGGGTGCGCGCGGAGGACCGCGCTCCAGTGCGGCGGCGGCGACGGCTTCTACCTCCTGCGCGGCGTCAAGCTGCCGGACACGCACAACACCTCCGTGGACGCCGGCGCCACCCTCGAGGAGTGCGGCCGGAGGTGCCTGGCCAACTGCGCCTGCACCGCCTACTCGGCGGCGGACATCCGAGGCGGCAGCGGGTGCATCCAGTGGTTCGGCGACCTCATGGACACGCGGTATGTCGACGGCGGGCAGGACCTCTATGTCAGGCTTGCCAAGTCCGACCTAGGTATGAGTATGACTGTTGAATTCCCTGCATCATGCAATGATCCATTCAGTCCACTGTTTCAGGAATATAATTTTAATCATGCAAATTTTGTTGAACAATTTAGCTCAAAGTTGTTGATATATGTTAGCTTCGAGGGGGTATACTAGGGGAGTATGTTGATTTACACCAACGACTAGGGGTTTAGCAATTAATTAGTACTATTACATTAGGCCCTGCCTTTTTTTCCCTTTGAGGAAAGGGATTGATAAATGAGAAGCAAGAGGATGATTAGTCAAGGGGGTGTTTGGATACACCCAACTAAAATTTAGCTGCTAAAAATTAGTAAAAAATAGCTATAAAGTATCCAAACATCCTAGCTAGCTAATTGGCACTCCCTTCGTATTTAAATATAAGTCGTGGTTGATTTTTTTTCAAAACTTCGATCCTTCGTCTTATTTAAAAAATTTGTGTAAATGTATAAGAAAATTAGTCATGCTTAAGCTATCTACAAATGGAAAACAAATCACAATAAATGACAAATTATAATTTTTTTGAATAAGACGAAGGATCAAATTTTTGAAAAAAAGCAACTACGACTTGTATTTAAATATGGAGGGAGTACTAGATTGTGGCGTAGCTAAAAATTAGCTACAAGCTACTAGCTAAACATTAGTTGGGTGTATCCAAACACCCCCCTCAGTCTCTTTTATTATTTCTAAAAAAGTCTCTTTTTGTTGTATGAGTTCAATATTAGGGTCTATGAACATTGAATTCCACCAAAAATACCAAAGAAATCATGTTCATTTGTCCCTGTTAATAAGGCTTAGTTCTGCTTGAGGAGATTCAAGAGTGTTCAAATAGACTGAGTGGGATCAATCCCTTACATGTCAAAATTAAATCCTCTCTAATAATATCCTTCTAGATGTTAATGTATTTTAAAATCTTAATTAAAGTTAAATAAATTTAACTTTGGATAAAACTAAGCTGGTAGAAGGAGTACTCTTAACATAACATGAATTGCATAGTTTGAAGCTCTACTTGCTTTCCTAAAGAAGGAGTAGTATATGATACGTGTTAGCTGGGAAGAAGAATATCGCCGTAACCAGAAATGCCAATCTAACTGATGTCAAAGGGAATATATGTACATATGTTGCAAGTGGAGGTGATGTTTTAAAAAAAAAAACATTGAAGCTGTTGTTTGACTTGGCTTCTTCGATCTCTCCTTATCTATTCAAAGCCAGTGAAATACTATACTACTGATCACAACATACTACAAGTACATAGTGACTGGTGGGGGTACACTTGGTAGAGTTAATCATTCACATTCACTTGTTGATAGTATTGCAGAATGCTGAATCATCAGCTGGTCATATATATGATTTTGGGGAATGAAAGAGATGGTCATACATACGGTCGGTCCCTAACTTGACGGTCGATCGCCTATTCGCCTGCATGTAGATATTCATGTTCAAACTTCAAACATGTACGCGTACGTATGGCATATATGGTTCAGGGACATCCAAGTTTCCACAAAGTCGATCATCAGTGATGTGCATCCACCCAATTTCCTTGTACTACAATTAAACCCTCATCGGAAATAGAATTCTGCTAGAAACTTCGGGCCCTAGCTAGTCGGCAGGAAATTACAAAATGCATGCGAGATGTTTCAGTCACTGCCAAATTAATCCCTTTCAGCCGCCTACCGGCTTCCAGGACGACTACGAACAGAAAGTCCAAGTCATCTATCCCTTGCTTCCCTTCGACGATATGATGCTCTATTATCCATGTTAATTTTGTCCTCTGGATCGGTCTCTACATAAACGGAGTCTATGAGAAACTAATACTGTAACTGTAAGTCTCAGTGCCATCGTCACCTTCACAGCTTCAGTATATAGTAGCAGGGTAGCTCCAACTAACCTGCTGATCTGAGCTCAAAGAATTTGCTAGACATTACGTATTATTCAACCAATCATCGCTGTCTCGTTGACATGTGCTTCAACCGCACAATGACAATAATGTTTGTGACCTTCAGACGCTGCCAAGAACACCCGGAAGTTTGCTGCTGTCATCACGCTGGTGGTCGCCGGCTTCCTGTTGCTTCTACTATCTCTTGCGTTCCTGTATTGGAGGAAGGCGCGGCGCGGCAAGAGAGGTTGGTTTAATTTCTTGTGATCGATTGCAGATTAAAGCATCTGACAGTGAATTGAACGATTACTGATATGAGATATGTGCCTCCCAATCAGAGAATCTGAACTGAAGGTTTTCAATTAGTTGGTACTAGTAATGTATTTTACTTGCAGTTAGCATGGCAGATGACGCAGCCGAGCTGATGAGCAGCGAGTGCCCCACGTACCCTCTGGGGGTCATTAGGGCAGCCACCAACGGATTCTGTGCGGACAATGTGATCGGCCGAGGCGGATTCGGCGTGGTTTACAAGGTCTGATCGTGTAATTATTATTAGCTAGGAAATTACAAGTAAACTCGTGTTTATACAGCAACTATATATATACGCTGCCAAATTAAGAATGCAATTAATGCCTGATCGATTGGATTGTTTGATCATGCATCATCAGGGGCAATTGCCGGATGGGCAGCAAGTTGCGGTGAAGAAGCTGTCGTCGGAGAACACGGTGCAAGGCCTGAACGAGTTCATCAACGAGGTGGTGCTCATCGCTCAGCTGCAGCACCGCAACCTGGTCCGCCTCCTCGGCTGCTGCGTCCACTCCTCCTCGGAGCGGATGCTGGTCTACGAGTACATGAGCAACAAGAGCCTGGACGCCTTCATCTTCGGTACGTAGCCTAGGACGACATGATCATCATCACATATATTATGAACTCGATCTAGATCTCATGTACTGACGGCCTACATCATACGATCCATCGGCATGTATATATGTGCAGACGAGAGGCGGCGTGCGTCGTTGAGCTGGAAGACGAGGCTGGACATCATCCTCGGCATCGCCAGGGGAGTCCTGTACCTGCACCAGGACTCGAGGCTCAACATCATCCACCGGGACCTCAAGGCCGCCAACGTGCTCCTCGACGCCGACATGGTCGCCAAGATCTCCGACTTCGGCATCGCCAGGCTCTTCACCACCACCGCGGACCGACAGGAGACCATCACCAAGACCATCATCGGCACATAGTAATAAGCAGCAACAGTTAAGTACGTTTCGCAGCGTGAACCTACACTGACTGACTGGCGTACACGTTTCCATGCATGCTGGCGCGGCGGCGACGGGCAGCGGGTACATGGCGCCGGAGTACGCCATGGACGGCACGGTGTCGTTCATGCAGGACGTGTACAGCTTCGGCGTCCTGCTGCTGGAGATCGTCAGCGGCAAGAAGAACCACAGGAGCTTCAACCTCATAGCTTATGTAAGCTAGCACTAGCATGCATGCATCCATCCATTTCTTCTTCCCTAGCTGAGAGAGACTGATCGATCGATAAAAGAGGATCGGAATCTAACCATTCCGTTCGTTCTCGACGACGACCGGCCAGGCATGGGCGCTGTGGGAAGGCGGCCGGAGCCAGGACGTCCTGGACGCCGCGATCCGCGGCGGCTGCACGGGCGCGGAGCTGGCACAGGCGGCGGCGTGCGTGCAGGTGGCGCTGTTGTGCGTGCAGGAGTGCGCGAGCCAGCGGCCAACCATGGCGGACGTCATCTCCATGCTGTCGCAGCGGAAGGCGCCGGTGCCGCGCCCGCGGCGGCCCGTGGTGTGCACGCCGATGATGGACCACCCGCACCCGGCCGCCGCCGCCGCCGCTGCGCTCGCCGTGGCCGCGCGGGAGATGGTCACCTGCGGCAACAGCGAGCTCACCATCACCAGCCTCGAAGGCCGCTAGAGTGCGCATATATATATAGACATATTAGTTGGTGGATCCAACTGTTTCATCAGCAGCGCTTTCGTCTTCGTGCGTGTGGTTTCATGAATCATGCATTGATTGATTCTTCGTTTCTTCTACATGAAAGCATGGAAGAAGCTAGCGTGTAATTGCCAATATCACACTAGACCGTATCTTTATGTGTGGTAGATCGTACTAGTTTTTTTTTTAATCCTCAGTACGGGACTCTACACATTAACACACATCACACGCACATACGTCACACACACGTTCACAGGACACAAGTTAGACCTATTCACCTATAACCTATATCTAAAAATACAGCTGAGAGACAGATACCCACGTACTAACTTTCTTTCAGTAGCACATAATATAATACTCACAAGCTGAAACAAACGTAGCAATACTCTTGAGGTCTTCCCGTACCTGGCACCGTACCGACCGTGTGTGGAGCTCTCGATCAGAGTCGTTTTGGTGGGGACAAGGTGGACGGTGGTGGCACCCACCAAGAATTCTGGGTCCACTGTCAGTGTCTTCCTCCGAGCTAGTCGGGGCCGCTGAACACTGCACCGCGCTCAGGGAAGGCATTTTTTTGCCATCAGCACGGAACGGAACGGGAGGGAGCAGCGCCAGAGCCAAATGCTACCCAAGATCAAGAAGATCATATATGGCTGCTAGCCTGCTCGGGCGTCTGCACCCAATGACGCAATCGGTTCACCGCCGTGCGGGTGACCCTACCTTAAAATCTATATGGTAATGTTATCGCATCCGATGGAAAGAAAAAAATCGGATGTCTCTTACCAACGTTGCAATAGTTTTTCAGAATTAGTGCATTAATTAGTTATGTTGTGATGTCTTCAACAGTATTCCCTTAAATGTTTCATTTGATTTTTTTAATTTTCTCACCAGATTTCGTGGACCCGAATTTTCATTCAATTCAGTTAATTGACATATGCTGATGTTGCGATAGTGTATTTTAAATGTTTCATCAGTTGTTTGTTGATGTTTCGGTAGTCATTTTCTCATATTTCATACACCCGTCGCGGCGTCCAGATTTTTTTCTCAATATCGATATTGCAATAGTACAATTTTTAATGTTTCATCAATATTTCGTGATGTTTCACTCATTTTTTTATGTTTCACCCGGCGTCCGATGGAAACTCCTCTCACATCCTGGTGGTTACTGGATCTGCTCTCTCTCTTAAGAGAACTGCATGTGTTATCTGTTATTCATTCTACCCTACGATTTACTGCTCTCTCTAAAGAGTATGTGAAGTACATATATACGGATATGATTATTTTCAAGTATCCAAACATTATTATCAAATAGAAGCAGATTTCATTCTATCACAAATCTTGACAATCATGGCAAGTCCATATTTGACTGGATTATATATGGGCCCACAACAATTAATGCATTTGTGACCTATCCTTATACTATTTGATCTGCAGCCACACACATAATCAATGGGCGTCAAGTTTTTCTTGTCGACTGTTAGGCCCTCTTTATTGAGAACATATGCATGCAATTAAAGTTTTTTGCAACCACCGTGCAACTCTATTAAAAAAGTTTCAAAAAAACTAAAAAAAGTCGTGAATGTACATCTCAATTTAACCTAGCTCATATATGTATATAAAATTTTATGATCAAATTCGTCCTACTCCAGCAGTTAAAAAAAGTCAAATGCACCCCAAATTTATTTTTTTAATTGCTAGAGTAGGACGGATTTGACCGTAAAATTTTATGTATAGGTAGGGTAGGCTGAGATGTACATTCATGATTTTTTTGAATTTTTTAAAACTTTTTTGTAGGGTTGCACGGTGGTTGCACCAACACTTTAATTGCACCGGAGATATCACCCTCCTTATTTGGCCGCGCTCTAAGCAGGCTTCGGCTCCTTGCTACAATAATGCGAGGAGGCAGATACAGTGAAGAAAAAAACTATGGGGGTTTCACTAGCTATATGTTCATTTGAAGAAGAGGGGGGAGGGGGGGGGGAGGAAACTAGCTCTTATGAATAATGCCCTCAACACAATGCTTATGGGGAGGAACCTGCCAGTTTATAACATTAATTTTCTTTCCATGGCCCACCGACAGGAGGCGAATCTAGATTTGAACACAACCGGGGTCATAAACGGTCAATTCCATGGTGAATCTAAATACTACTATACTAAAAGATTTGCAAATTTTATCGGGGTCGGGTGACCAATAAATAGGCTCCCCCTGATATGACCCATGTCTAGCTGATTGTTGAGGATGGGAAACTAGTAGGAACAACCCCAATTCAAAATTAGAGTTGCAAAAGATTAAATAACAGCACGCTAGGACTAAACTTGCTGAGAATGTCCATTTTAGGTGTTTAGATCCTAGAGATAAGTATAGAAGTAAAGCACGGAGACGGTGCAAGAAACATGCAAGACTCGGCCTAAGTTGTTGTTAACGTCGAATAGTTTGACGAGTTGAGGAATAATGCCATAGGACAATCAACACCAACATCGGACATTTGTCGGTAACCATTGGCTTGCGTAGATCAAATGAAGATGTTGAACGGTCCAATAATGAAGAAGAGTATGAACGTCTACAAGTTCAATAGAGGCCTTAGCATGTTAAAACCATTAGGCTGAATCAAGCAATTCTCCTATCCCTCTATCCCCTATCACTATTTCAACTATCTTTTCTTTGTCTACAGTGCAGAACAATGCTGTAACAGTAACCAACGTTTAATTTTAGGGGACATATATAGGGAACCGTTGGTTTTAGCCTTAGAAGATATACACGTCAGATGGTCCGATGCATGCAGTGCCAAACAATAGTGTCACACAATTATTAGAGGAGTTTATTAATGACTAGCTGGGAAAAGGAGCATTAGCCAATCGGGACCACACAAAAAAGAATGAACATCAGATTATCCGATGACGGGATTTTGTGCGAGCCCTTCTCAACAGCTAGATCCGTTGGTGGACTATGTGTTGTTGGCTAATCTCAGACCCAACAATTTGATTGGACAAGGCCTACAAAGTTTCAATCTAAGCCCAATTAATAATTGCTTTGATTGACAACGACAACAAACCTAAGCTCATTAGGCACAACCTCGGACCCGCATAACCTATTTATTATTTATTAGAGGGGGTAAACCTTCTACTCGTGATTTAACCCTAACCAGCAACTTCGGGCACATCTATTCGCAAGTTCCCAAAAAACACCGATCCATTAAGGGCGCTGAAGGGTTTCGAAAGCACGTGTCTACGTTCTCCATCTACCGTTGTAGGTCAACACCAAGCCCTTCACCATCCAAGAGCTTCCCGTCCCTGATCTAGTGAAGTCTAAGAGCTACATCAAGTCTACTTCATCTACATCATCACTTGCTGCATCTACAAAAGGCATAGATGGATTCTACACATTAATGGTCAGTATCCTAATATGAATTTTCCGCATTAAACTAATGATTTACGATCAAGTTCAGTCTACATAAGTTCCTAGCATGGTTAGATTAGTCTCCCGTGGATGTCATATATCTACGCCGTGCTTCATGTACTCGGATCACTAGTGTTTTGACACGTGGGCCGAGTGGTCCACTTTGCAAATCGAGGCATGTAGATAGGCAAAAAGCTCCAGAAGGTTAATACTAGTCAGACTTCCTGTACATTAATAAGGGAACCACTCCCGTATCTATGAATATGTAATACTGTAAGGACTTGTATAGGGACCGAGTTGTAATCCCAGATATCCAGACTATTATAAGGGGAGCTAGGGGTCCATGAACTCATTGATCAATCATTGCAACCACAACAATACAACCACAAACACCCATACACGACGTAGAGATCTACGTTTTGGCTACTCGAACTGTCTAAACCATTGTCTCTTGCGTTCTGTATACCTTTGTGATTCATCTCGCTAGCCCTAGCCAATAAAAAAACCATCGCGAGTTCCATCCCGTGGTGGCTGACGGTGCAAAACACCGACATCTCCCTAACCATTAAGTTTATCCTAACATATGCACCACATCCCTTAGTTCATTTAGGGTTGATGGAGTCCCAAGATAAGAGTAGACACTTCAAGAAGTTCTCCAAGGCACAATAGTGTATATCAATCATATCTAAGGTAGTTATCATAAGATTGAATGCTTAGCGCTTGCATTAGGCTTAGATTTTGTGAGAGAGTCTTAGGTGGAAAATCCAAAGTGGTGACCAGACATATTTTTATGTAGAGCCAACATGTACTAGGGATACAAATTATGCACAGAAGGTGGGTAGTATAAGTTTGTGCAGAAGGTATAAGTTACATGAACGAGATATAAGTTGCACACATGAACATATAAGTTGTACGCATAAGGAATAAGTCTTATACAGTTATGCGGACCATATAAGTTACACGCATAACATATAAGTTGGTGCACACAAATTATATATTATGTGCATTATTAGTGCAAAAAAGATAAAAAAAAAAACAGTGACACCTAATCTACTTATGAGAGTGCAGCATGGATATGCCATAAGGATTTGTGTATGAAACTAGAAAAATAGAAAAAAAAACATGACAATGAAATGCATGTGAGCTCCAATTGCCGTGCTATTGAATGGGTTGCTAGATTTTATTTTAGTCATCACCCATGAGTCAGTTACGAACAAAGATACATAGCAGAGGGTCCTCGATCATAAGGCTGAGGTCACCAACCCATGTATCCATTGTCTATATTTAAAAACACCACTCTAAGTACATTTTGTGTATAAAGTTTTGCACATTCAATATATGCGCTCTGGTGATCTCAACCTAAGAAGACCGGGAGTACTATGTTGTTTGATTAGTTGCGTGTATTGGATCTATGTTGGCTTTGGGTCCTAAGGCAAGCTAGGTCTCGTGGCAGTAAAGAGCGGTGTTGTTTGATTGGGTGGCCTAGTAAAGTCTGCATAATGAATTATTTGATTGGCTTAGTTAGCTCTTTGCACAAACTTGTGTTTTAAAGCTGGTTAGGATAGATGCACTAAGCTCCATTGGGTCACACTAGATTATATATGCATATCAGATTCTATATATCACTTACACTAGTCAAGTCAAGGCTAGCTAAGGTCATGAGCCAAACAATACAAACATTAGATCATGCATTATCCTAAACTGGATAAGGCGCATACAACCAAATGTACTTTGTACAAAATGAGGGGGGCATACATAGAGGCAGGATAACTTTCATCCCTGTCTCAATTTTAAAACTACATCTTTTATTCACTATATCTATCCCCACACTGGAGGGAGCAAGCGCACAACGTTGTTCGCCTCCACTCCACTGCTGATGGGATGCCAATCCGTCATTGTAGCCACATCCGCCGCCTTGCAGGTCAGGATGCAAGGGAGAGGATGTTGTGACATCAGGCGTGGATTTTGCCAGCAGCTGCCAGGGACAAAATGGATTGGGAGAAGGTGTGAGAAAAGGGTATCGGGAGGAAGGAATTCTCGGGGAGGAAATGGATTGGGAGCATGCTGAGAGAAAGGGGATCAGTAGGCGGCATTTGGTAGATGAAACGACATCCATAATACGAAAATGATATTGTACCTACATTTAGATATAGACATAGTAAAATTTGAATATAGACAATTTGTTGGAGTTAGCCTAACGCACTTGTGGTCTAGACATTTAGGTACAGTTAAAAAATAAATTATAGTGGACCCGCATAATAAGGACACGGTGAAATAAAACAGTTTGCATTTGGAGAATATTAACGGGGGCTTGATTGATACTTTGGGTACATATGACTTTGCTTATGAATCAACGGAAAAATTAGCATGCTTAGAGAAAAAACTAGTGTTAAACGACTATCAAAATTCCAAAATATATTTATTAGAGATGATAATTGCAATAAAGTGTGTTGCCTTATATGAACTTACCTGATTAAATTTCTTAGACCCGTGCACCAGCAGGTGCAAAAGTGACCGTTGGGCCTGCCTGTGCTGCGTGTGGGACACAAGCCTGTGGGCCCTGACATGTGAATTTTACCGCTGTACATGGAGATGCTCCACCCGGTGACACAAGCCTTAGGGTAGAATCTATCCACCCAGTTTAAGTTCTTGATTTAGTGCAATTGACATTTACTTAGATTTATTTTTAAGATTTAATGAAATTGTTCTTTCAGTGACACGTGACTGGGATGGGATGGTTACGGAGATAGAATGTGCGTGTTTGTATTTACAAGGGACCGGTGTATATACGTATGTGAGCCTTTGTGTTTATACTATGATCCGCTTTATATCCACGTTTAATATTATCAAAATGGTTTAGAATACATGATTATAATTCTAAATGTTCCGGCACCGATACTCTACTAATAAAAATCAGTGCGGCATTATTTATTTATAATAATATTATAGTGGACGTGAAGTTAAAATTGGCAGTGGTTTGGTGGGATGGCTTTAGTCCATAAATCACACACAGACACACCGCCTCGTCTCCCCAAAACAGCAAAACCCACTCGTCTCGTCCCGCAGCGCCTGCCTGCGGAAAACCCCCAAAGCCCAAACCCTCGGAGGTGAGCGGCCGCGCCGATCCTTCTCCTCCTCCCCCCCTCCTCCCGACCTGCATTTCCTCGGGATGGATTTTTGATTTTCGATTTCCTCCGGGCGGAACCCTGCTCTGCGCCTGCTTTTCCTTCTTCCGTTCGTTGGTAGGGGAAAACCAACTTCCTTTGATGTTTTTTTTTTGTTTTTCTCTCTAATACTCGCCGCTTGTTCTGGGAAATGGATGTTCCCCGAGCAATGGATCCCAGATTTTCCCCGCAAAAAAAAACAGATTTATTAAACATTGGGTGTGCATGCCCAACGTTTAGCCCGCCCCCCGAATCCATGTCCCGCAAGGATTCCAGAATTAGTAGAAATTATACAGATGTATGTATTAGGCTAATGTCGTGCAGTGGCTGCGGGGGGCACCTAATAGGCACTTTGCGCTATATATATGCTATACCTGCTGGTTTGGGCGTTTGGGATGATCATGCTTGTTTTACCCGGAATCAGGGGGTTTATTTCAATTTTAATACTCGTGCCTTGAGATTAAGTGCACATGTCGCCCTGCTTCGAACCCTGGGGGTCCTATCTGCCTCTCACGATAATCTCAGTTTGTAGCTCGATGAGTTTCGCATATATGTTCTTTACGTCCTATTTTTGTTTACTAGTAGCTAACTATTGTACCAGTTTCACTGGTTTGCCTGTGCATGTATCCCTTTACTGTATTAATTTATAATTGGACCATGGTTCAATAGGATTCTCTTAATTACGTTGTTACACTCAGTTGCTGGGTGTCCACGTTGGCCTTATACATCACTGCTTTGCTCTTACTAGAATAAGAAACGTTTTTTTTGGTTGTGGCCCTAGTTTTCAGCATGTTTCATATGTTGTATTAGTTGTTTGTACTCACTACATAAATAGATATTGTTTCCCTTTGGTGATACAGGCCTTAAGAGCTTAATCTGCAACCTTTTTTTTTTTTGGTTCTGGCAACTGCACACCCAAGAATTAAATCAACTGTATAACTCAAGAATTGAAATGTTGTTGTTTTATGGAACAGAGTTCCTCATTTGCTTGGTACAACCTAGCCTTAATGTTGTTGTTTTTAAGTTGATCTTCCTGTATTGTAGGAAATTAGCATTATTGTGATATCAACTTTATAACTCAAGAATTCAAATGTGTGGAAATGTTGCTCTGGGTGTTCACCTTTATTTTCATGGCTAAGTGCCATTACTTCTAGTTGTTCTAAAAATCCAGTCTCTTATTAAAAGAAATTGGCCCTTCAGGTATTGTTACTGCCTTGCTTTCGTGCTCTTGGTTGTTTTGTCCTTATTCGTTGGTTTTGGCCAGATAAGGATAACCCCAATGGGTGCTGCTGGCTATGGCAGCAACCGACATTTTTACATGATGGAGAAAGAGATGACAAAAGTAGCGACACAGATTTATGTTCAGATTCTACTGCAGCTGGAATGCAAATGAATCCTGTCAATGGTGATTTATCGTCGTTTCACGTGAAAGTAGAACAGTCATGGTTCAGTGTACAAGCTTTTGTTGCTGAGCATATAGCCTCCAAGGATATTGATTTGGATTGCAGCAAGGAGGTTGTTGGGCTGGATGGCTTCAGATATGTCGGCTGCAATGACCTAAGGGATGTTGCACTGAATAGCTTGCACATGTTCTTCAAGACCGCAGTTGAGATAATATCCTGTGAAGGGTACACTGAGGATGCTGTTGTAAATGCCGTCATGGATTCTGTACTATGTTACCAGTTTGATGGACCTATCACTAAAATCGTGGATCATGCACGCACATTGCTACAGAGTGGCGGCACATTGCAGCAGAGCAGCTGTCATCAGGTTGGTTATTCTGGCAGTGAGAATGCTGACACGGTTTTGCACATGATGGGCTTATATTTTCTTTGCAATGCTTCAAGTTTGCTTAAGAAATATTTTCCATTTCTCACCTTGGGAGATGCACTGTGGTGCATTCTGCTGTGTGACATGGACATCTCTATTGCTCATGCTGCTTTTGTTCATATGAGTGGTTATGTGACTGGACAATCAGAAGGGCATGCTAATAGCCAGAGTGGCTTATGTGAAGATCGTGAGAGTGTAAATGGGTTGGCAGAAGAAAACAGTTATAGTGTCACACAAGCGCCTGCACAATTGGAGCAACCTCAATCTGAAGCAGCGCAAACGATGTGGAGCAATATTCTGACAAATTATATAATTTCAATTCAAAAGTCTGCGATGAAAAACCAAGATGCTCCTTCTGCTCAAGATGATAATTCTCCTTCCGGGCCTAGGGCTGCAGCTCAGTATAACAAAAAAACAACTAAAGGCAGCCATGGTAAGTCGAATTCCTTGAAATCTCAGAAAGACTTTGGCAAGAATGTGGTAACTTTCAAGAACGTCCAACCTGTCAAGGGTATAGGTAAAACATCATCAAGAATGCTGAAAGAGAGTAGATCATTAATGGCATTCCTTGGATCTGTACCGAGCATGTCAACAGGCACTCCAGAGGTAGCCAATAAAAAGGGCTTACAGACATCCATATTTGTTCCAGCTCAACTTTATCCTGGACCTTCCCCAGTCAAAAAAAGCAATTCACCAGGACCTTCCCGAGTCGGAAAAAGAGATTCACAAGCAATGGTTTCGCCTTGGCCACTTCCTTCTCCTGCTAGCAGTTCCCCCAACTCATCATCTTGTGCAAAGGCAGAGACTAAGCAACAAATGGAACCTGATGCTGTAAAGTTCTCTCTGCCAAATACTCCTGCAGAGGGCTTTGAATTTAATTTCTCACGTGATGGCCTGCAGACCACTTGGGTTCCAAATGATAGGAAAGAGGAACTGGCTCTACAACTAGTGCAGCGTTTGGGTGAGTTGAAGCTGGAGGTGAAAGTTTGGACAGATTGGGCTAATGAGAGGGTGTTGCAGTCAACAAGTAGGCTGGTAAATGAAAGGGCTGCTCTTTTGTCTCTTAAAAGGGATAAGGCTGTTGAAGACCCTGGTGTGTTTAATAGAAAGAAGCTTGAAGAGACACAAAGGGCAATAGACAGTACTTCTGATGAGCTTGATCATGTTAATTTTCTTGTCCAGGAGCTTACAGATAAGGTTTCAGTTTGTAGGAGTGAGAAGAAAGCTGTCCAGTTACAGATAGAGCAATCTGATGTGAGATTGGCTAACATTTTGAGCAAGCAAAATGAGTCTATGAACAGACTGAAGTCCATGGAGACAGAGAAGATCCTTTTGCAGGATGAGCTTGCTGCTGAAACGAGTAAACTATCCAAGCTTCTGGAAAGTCTTGAGCAAGCCAGAAGATATGAAGTTGTATTAAAGGTATTCCAATTTGACCAACCTTGTGCCTTCAAATTTTCTGTCATCGTGCAGATGTTATTTTGTTGGCTTTGTTATACCCCCTTGTTTGTTTATGTGACGTTTTGGACATCAACACGGTCTTCAAATACAACTTCCACTGCTACTTCACACCTGAAAATGCCTGTCAAAGTTGATTTTGTAACTGCACATTTTCTAAGATGTCAGACACTTATGAATGAGTGCTTTTTTAGTATACCAACTGTATTTTTCATTCACAAGAATCCTATCTGAGTTTGATAGGTCTTATTTTCTTGATAAAAAATATGCTGTGTTGAATGATTTTCTGCATATGAAATGTTTACTGATTTGTGTCTGAAAGTTTTATAGTTTTTTGTTTATTAAAACATTTTTCTGTTTGTAAAATGTTTATTGACATGAAAATCGTAATTAGAAATTATGTTCATATCTTTTTCCCTACCGACTTTGGGAACTTGCCTTACCAAACTCTATGGAAACGTGTATTTGCACGATTTGAGTAATGGATTGACAGGATCTATCCGTTTTGGTTTCGGATACAACAATGACATGCATAGTGCGTTCTTGGCTACCTTGGTGCTTGAGATGTCTAATTTCTCAGCAGCAACTGTGGCATGTTTTCAATTACATAAATACATGATATTCCTTCATTGGTTATCTGAACCCTCTGAACCTCACTTAGTTTTGCTCTAGATAGATATTATTAGTTCATCTATCATCAGCTGGTCCCACTTTCTGATTCTAACTGCCCAACACATTGTATGTGGACAATGTTTGGTTGACTACCAGTTAATGGGTACTTTCTGATCTCCCACAGTTGGTGCGTGTGAGCATGCACACAAATGACTTTATAGAGCATCTTAGTAGAAAAATCTGCTAACTCTTAATTTCGTCTTGAGATGAAAAATCTCAATAACCTAACATTACTTTGCTCCTACATAATATATGATGTTGCCAAGATTTTGATTTGTTTCCCTTCATTATTAATGTTTGTCTGCTGAAAAACTGTTTTGTAACCTTGTATGTAAAAACTGCAGAAAAGGTGCCAGGATGGAGAGAAGAAGATAGATGTACTTACGAAGCAGATCAACTTTGAAAGAACTGAGCTTCAGAGGATTGATACATCCGCAAGAGCTAAGTCTAGCCATCTGTTGCTGAAAGCGCGAAACGACCAGGAATGGCTGCAGGCCAGTATCAAGAATCTGAAACAGCAGGTAGGCGAAATCGAAATGTCTAGAAGCAGCAAGCCTCTGAGCATCGCAAAGTTCATGGGCCCTCCAGGTTTCATGATTGATTCTGTACAGCGGGAGCAAGAATGTGTCATGTGCTTGGAAGCGGAGGTTTCGGTGGTTTTCCTTCCATGCAGGCATCAGGTTGTTTGTGCAGACTGCAACCAACGCCATCGAGATGGGGGCATGACCGAGTGCCCATCCTGCAGATCTCCCATCGAGCGGCGGATCCGTGCTCGCTTTACTGACAGTTAAGATGAATGTACATCTGCTAAAGAATCACAGGAGTTCTAACCTTTTGCCTTCTAAAACAGCCATTACCTAAAGCCAAACTACCGCCAAAGAATAGTGTAGGTGTGTTTCTCCAAAAGCCAAACCACTGTGAAAGAGCAGTGTAGGCGTGTTCCTCCAATATCGAGTCTTACCTCCTGGTTGCTTCTGAGGGAAATACTGTTGGAAAGGATGCTCCTCCTGCGATGCTTTAAGTAGAATGTTACCTTGTCCACCATTACCATATATACTGGTACTTTGCTTTGTGGAAAACTGGCATAGCTTTTGTAAGTATGGGATGGAGTATCTGAGGAAGCTCATTCGGGATATGCATTGTGGTTTGCTGTTTCCGTTACTGTTTCCACATCACATATGCTATAATCCGAGGTGGGTGAGGTTATCTTCACATGGTTTCTCGTGTGTTGACATGGCATTCTTATTTGTATGGTGCAACAAGAAGCATGTATGGTTCGATGCCTTGCTTTGGGTAGCATAACAGGGATTTTCTGGGGATTACAGTGCCCTTCAAGTAGCGATGACCCATCTAAAACATGGTCTCAGTGCACGACCAGTATCCAGTTGATCGAAGAGTGGGTGCTGAAATTTATATGCGTATCTATGAAATGGAGTTCCTACGAAGATGGGCAGTTATATAAGAGCATTTGCATGTCTGGTCGATGCTTTTAGATGTAAATATTGCGTAGCAGAGGGTCCAATGCGCCCGTGAATAGAAGTTCGGTTTATTGGGTTTAATGTCGAATAAGTTTGGTTTCTTGTTTCTTGAGGAATGTAGTCAAATAGATGGAATATGGTTCGTCAAGCCAGGTTCTATCTCGTAAGGCGCTAGTTCGATAGAGTCGACTTATGTACGGGAGGGAGCTAAATGGCCAAATGGACATCATGTGCTCAGCAAATTCTGTGCTTCATCCGGTCACAAACATGGGCCTACATGGTTTCTCGCAAGTTACCATCAACATAGATTGACGCGATTTATATCACACGGAAGTATTTTTCACGCATAATAAACTTAGTAATGCTTATCAATCTTGTATTGTGAATCTGTCCAAAATTCGGGATACTGGAGGTCAAAGTCGAAGAAGATTAGCTTGGATATATTATTGATTTATATTTGTGACAGAAGAAAGTAATATTTGGAACTAAATTGCAATAAGGAATGTGATTGTGTTGGTCATTTGCTTGTAGTCGTCACAACAATCACCTCTGCTCTCCCGCTTCTAGGATAGAGAAGATGGCAAACAATTTGAGAACCACAAAAATATAAACCCCGAGTTTGTACGATGCAGATAATGCAAAATAGTAACGGCAGCTACAGATAAACCCCACGTCTCAGTTTCTTTTGTTCCCCTCCCTCTCATTTAGATACAGCGCCACCTCTTATCAAAAAAAAAAAAAAATACAGCGCCACCACCATGAACACCATCCCTACTTAAAGCATCACGAGTGAAAACTTGTTCAGTAACAGGTAACTGATAGTATGAAGTACATGGGGAGAACCATCGTAGCTAGATATTAGAAGTAGATTATGTCATGTCATTAGGACATAAAAGTAATAGATTTTCACAATAGCCACTCAGCACACACATTGAGTGGTCCAAGCTATTTTCAGCATGGCAAACTAGCGGGTAGCAGATACAACTACAATAAAGGGCAGCAGGTTAAAGCTACATAGTTAGGAAAGAGCACCTGCACCTGGCTCTCTCCATTAGTGGATATACGGAACCTGGTACTGAACAGGGTACCCACTACCGTAATAAGATGCATGGGCAGGTTGGATCGTGTAAGATGGTGAGCTCATCATTGGAGGAAGATGGGCCTCTGCACTGTACATGAACTGCCTCTCATAAGGGCCGGAGGGGTGCCTCTCTGGGGTTGCTGGGTAGAAGCTCTTGTCAGCAGAGCCAATGGCACGTGGTGCAAAGGTCGATCCATTGGCACGAGGCCTCTTGGACTGCGGCTTCGCTGCTTCAACAGCCCTCCTCTTGTCAGCCTTTGCTTTCTCTAGCTGCAAAACCCTTTTCTGAAGTGGATCCACTGGGTATTGCTCCTCAAGTTTGTGCTCCTCAATGCACTTGATGACAGCTTTCAGTGCAGATAACTCCCGTTCATTCATCTCATTCTGAAAACATTAGTGATCGTTAAAATTTTAACATCACATACTATGTATTATATATTGTCACAAATGCGTATGCACACAACCACACAGAAAAGATAATAGATAAGTGACATAAAAGGGAGTTCAGTATTCTGCCACCTCTTTGATGGCATCAGGGTTCAATACCAAACCACTTCAGAACTAATTTATCAATTATAATTAAGGTAAAAAAGAATTGATTAAACAGTTGAAACAATCAAATGCATGGATGGATCAGAATATGCAGCAGGGAGAGCCAGGGACAAATGCATAGATCGGGATAAGCAGCTGGGACTTCTTAGGCTACCCAAATTATAAAAATGACTAATACTCAGGAGTAATATTAATTTTCCACCATAACATCGAAGTGCTCCACTGAGGGTGCCGTGACTGGTTACTTTACCATAAGGTGCAAGTCAAATGAGATACAAACTCCTTGTGAAAAAAAAATGAGACATGGCTTCAGATGAGCAGAGCATACTTTCATCACTGTGAATGTGTTTCAAGATTTGAATGATACCAAAAATATGTGCAACTATTTTTACTTAGACAACATAAAGAAGGAAATAAAAGCACCAGCACTCCTTTAAAAATTAAAAAATGAAACACCTTCAGAAAAGAAGCTTATTTCCTCCTGAAAAAATAATGGATCAGTATCGTAAAGTACTAAAAAGAAGGTTGGGCTGGCAAACCACATTGAAGTATGCTGGGTCTATTGCACCAACAATAAGCAAAGTGCTATATTAGACTTGAGATATAAGAGGGATTTCTAACCAAATTAATGTTATTTCACAGGTTTTGAAGACTGTCATTTGGTTAGGCACAGGGCAGATTTTATATTCCACTGCAGGAAACATTTTAAAATTAAAAAAGGAAGTGACTAAAATGTACCTGTGCTCCAGGAGACATTTTGACATTCTTGGCAGGTGACATTTTCTTAACATCCCTCAGATATGCTTTAAGCAGTTGCACTGGGTCAAACTGCTCAGTAAGCTCAAATGCATAAGCCAAATTAATTGCATCAATAGGTCTTCCACTCCCCACCAGAACTCCAATGACACCTGATTTCAAGAAATGACACCAGAACTCAAATGATAAAGTTTGAATAAAGCAAGCTTTCTTTATTTAAGTACATATGATAGAGACAGGACTATGATTTAAGAACTTAAGATCCTTCGACATGGAATCCATCAAACCAAAAGCTATAGAGCACAATCAAATGATGTCAAACAAGACATGCAGAAAAAATGGAACACCTTGGGCTCAATGGAAATTTTGAGGATAAATTGAGTTATTAGCTCACAAAGAACAAATAATCACAATAATGTTAAAATGTTTGTGGTTATATGACCCACATAAAACGATACATTAGCACACTTTACAAACAATAGGCGTTTTATTGCAAAGGGAACAGCTACTGTGTAAGGATGCAGCTTATGTGATTTATCAGTAAAGGTAATGTTGGAGATTTCAAAGTGGTTTCTTTGGTACCGCTGACCATTCTTCACATTTTCACAACATCCATTAACCAGTGAGCAAGAAAATCAAAACCACACAGAAAATCAAAACTACAGAAACTGGAAACTGGAGTAATTTAAGTGCAACAGATGTTCAACACTATTTGAGATAGAAAAGTCATTGGTCCACCACAGCACTGACCTGGCATTTTCTGAGACAACCCAAGCAATCGACAAAGTTCAGGTGTCTGACGACGACGACTGACATATGGAAGCAGTTTGCACATGTCGTCTTCATTGTATTCATCAGCAATACCAAAGGTTGCCAGGAGTTGAAGAAATGCATGAGCTTCAAGACAGTTCCCATTGCTAGCATCAATGTCAATACTATCCAACTTGGACTTCCACTCAAATGCAATCTTTTTTGCTCGCTCTTTGATATTAGTTGTAAGCATGTGCCCCTCGGGAGTGAAACGAGTTACATCATCAGTTTGCAGCTGTCCAAGTGACTCCATCAGCATCAGGCATGTCCTTCTAACACCCAGAAGGTCTCCATCCTTTTTGCCATCCAATACAAGGTTATCCCCAGCATAAAATTCTTCCAGGGAATCCAACACCAGGCCATAAGGATGAGACGCTTTCTTCAGAGCACTTGGAATCTCTTCACGGATTGCTGCCAAGTTCTTCCTGTTGTCTGATATGAACTTATGAAGCCCCTTAACATTCATTTCCTCACAGAGCACCACAAGCTCAGAACGAGGCTTCAGTGTAGCATTGTCAACTTGCAGACACATATTCCCTTCAGAAACCGGTTTAGGCCACTTGACACCAAGATTATCCAACGCCTTGTTCATTGGGTTGATGGCAGGAACAGGTAAGGACAGCTTGGACTTGCTAAAGATCATAGCTAAAGCAGCATCCCTTTTCTCCTGCAACCTCTCCAATGAAGTCAGTTCCTTGGACACAACAGCTGCCTCCCGCTGCTCCAGCATCTGCTCTGATTTTGCAACAGTCTCCTGGAACTCCTTCTCTCGCTCTTTCAGCTCATCAAACTGTTTCTTGAGAGACTGTTCGAGGCCACGGAAGTGGTCCTCAAGCTGCTTCCACTTGAGGTTCATGGACACAGCACTCTGCCTCTCAAGCTCAGCAAACGCGTGCTGAAGCTGCTCTATCTTAGAGCTTGTAGACTCCATAAGAGCAGCCACGGACTCCATGTCAGACATGGTGAAAGCTCCTGCAAGGAAGAAGACAGCACAAGTTCATGATGCCGATATAATCCAAACAGAAAAAACACACAAAATCTTTTAAAAAATCATGTTTATTTATCAAATTAAGCACCGTCACGACTCCCTCACGGAACCAACTACTTTAATTTCGAGAACAGTACACCAATGGCAGGAATCTCCATGGTGGAGCGGCGGACCTAGTATTGGACACGGGTGTCCACATGTACACCCGAATTTTTTTGCAAAAAAAAATCGAAGTTAGTGGGTATACACTTGCAATTAGATCAGATCCGACAACTAGGTTACATTAGGGTTTGGTGCTCGGCTTCGCACAGTAAGGAGGGGAAGAAGAGCTCGGCATACCTGTTGGCTTCTCGTAGCCGGGGAATACCTTGCCAGACCTCGCGTAGTACGACGGAGGCGCTCGACGGAGGGAGAGGCGGAGAGCGCGCGCCGCCGGGGGTGAGGGTGGGGGTGGGAGTGGGGGCGGGGGTGAGGTGGGCGGGCGCTGCGGGAGAGAGGGGGCGGGGTGGAGATCTCCCGGGGGCCAAGACAGGCGGTCGCAGGTAGCTTTCCTTTTAGGATGTCTTGCGTGCAACCCGGCACCATCAGATCTGCATTCAATGGTTCGATCTCGATCCATATCCCCTCTCTCTCTTTCCTCTGCTTCCCTGCTCGGCTGCTCCCGAATCCCGATTTACTTGACATCCTAATTCTCATATTGATTTCTTTGCTCCTCCTTAGTGGCCATTCCCAAATCGATGTTGCCGGGCAGCTCGAGCATCCCCTCTCAGCTTTAGTGACATAACATCGCCTCCATCGCCACCACCAAACTTGGTGTGTAACGCCGCCATCTGCTGGTGGCTTCGGTGGACTCCGCTGCCACCACCTAAACTTTTGCTACCATTGACACCACCACCAGTCGGCCATCCTCCACAGCCCGGTAGGAGGCGGCCTTATGCCCCTCTTCCATCCGCTGTTCGTCACATCTCCGACCATCCTTCTTCCGCTGGCGACATCAACACACATCTAGACATGGATGGGTAGAGAGAGGATCAAAACCTCTTATAATTTGGAGCAAAAGTGAGTATGAGTAGAACATCCAAAAAATGCCTGCCCAATATGACAATATATATGATATGTATTTGAGGGTCTTCTAAAACTATTGGTTTTAAAAAAATATTCTTCCAACAATTCAAAAAAGTTTAAAAACAGACTTTGTCATGTTGGAGAAATGAAAAGGGTCCTAGTTTATGTCCAGTGAACCATTTCGATGTGCTTAGTTCACACCTATTCCATGCCACATCTCTACCCAGGTCCACGTGTCTAGCACATTTTGGCCTAGGAGTAGCACTGCGCCATCTTTCAAGCTTATTCAACTTGCTTGACAACATGGTGGTTCCATACTTCTAGTCATACCCATGCATTGTTGTCCTTGCTAGCTGCCAATACTAAATGCTTGCCTTGGTAAGAACATGTAATAGCTTTTTGCATAGGTTTGAGGAATATAAAAGAGAATAACATTGTTTTAGGCAATCTATAAAGTTTAGTTATGTATTCTTTTTTATTCTTCACTAACTATGTTAAGAATTACACATGGTGCCATGTCACATTTACCATGAACAAAAAACAATATTCCGACATTTTGAGTGTTCTATTCATCTTCGAACTTAAGGCCTCGAGGACGATGAGGTTACCGATGGCTGCCTTGGTCACGCAAAGGAACTCAAATTGACACCAACACCAAGCTTACAACATTGGACAGTATCCATGGCATGTATTTTGTCCTTTACATCATTACCTAATTACAACATGTTTGCTTTGCCAATAATATGATGGGTTTCATGGGTATACCTAGGTTTACATATTTGCCTTGTTGCCTATGTTTTACCTTATTATATTATGTAGCCATAACTTGCTAAATAATTGTTTGATTTGGATATGACTTAACTTTGGACTAATAAAAAAACACAACGTTTGGGTTATGGTAATGTTTTACCACATGGAACATGGGAATCTAGACAAATTGGTTGTCATAGTTGCATGAAGTAACAACTAAGGACCAATCAATGGTTATAAAAAAATTATAAAAAATCAGGACCAATAATTCATGGAGGAACCATCTAGAAACATTGTACAACCATGAGAATTACATGTGAACTATTTAGGGATTTCTTGTGTGGGCATTAGCTTCATTGTTTTATGGAACAAAAGAAGGTTTCTATGCTTAACTAACGTAGGATAGGCTACGGGAGGGAGGGACACTTCCATGTGAACCTAACTCGAGTGTAGGTTTAGTGTTTCAGAGGCTACTTAGGCCTAGGCAATCGATTTATTTGGTTGGGAGAAACTTCAATGTGCCAAAATGAGAACCGCTTAGTGTGTATGAATGAAAACCAGTTTGCTCAGTTCTTTGTTTTTTATTCCATGTTTGGTTTCACCGATCTTACCAAACAACACTAATGCATACAACCCCTGTCCTATCCTCCAATTACACTTGTCAACACCACCACTGCCACACATGTCTTGGTCCACCTGGTGTTGGGCCATCAGCCATACCACATGCTCCAAGCCACTCAGTCACTCACCCTCACGTAGTATGCTATGTCGTTGCTCGTTGTGTGTTGTCAACATGTTGTTGTCCGCCTCTAGGGTTTGGAGGAGGCGTCAACCACCGAGCATGACTGATGCTTGGCAGGTCGACAACTAGGGGTGTAGATGGAGGGATACACTATTGCTTGCCACCTTGCCATGTTGAACTTCGGAAAGTCAAGCTTGTGGTAGCGCGGTGGCCGGTTGTAACGTCCCAAAATTTAGCACCCGGAATTTTCTTCTAATCCCTCCCTAATTCAAAATCAAATTTTCAAAAAACTTTGGATGTTGCTTATTTGTTTTGAGTGTGTTAATATGAGCTTAATAAAATTCCAAATATCGCAAATACTCTCCACCAAAATTCTTTCCAAAATTCTTTTTCAAAAATTCAATTCCAAAAAAAAATATCCCCGCGCCACTTGGACCCTCCATCTCGGCGCCACTTGGACCCCCATCTCCGTGCCACATGGACCTCCTATCTCCCCGACACTTGGACCCCCCATCTCCGCGCCATGTGGACCTCCTATCTCTACGACACTTGGACCCCCCATCTCCACGCCATGTGGACCTCCCATCTCCACAACACATCATCGGCCTCCTCCTCCATCGGCTATAAATAGCCCCCCACCCCATGCCTCCATCCACACCAAGCTCACCACCGCCGCAATATCAACCCCCGGTTAAACCGGGCGTTGTGCGCCGCGAACGCCATCCCCCTCTTCCTCCCTTGCCGTGTTCATGCATAGAAGCAGAGTGCCTCTGCGTTCTTCGTCGAGAGGCCACCATAGCTCGATTGCTCCGACCGTGAGCACGTCGCCACATCCCTCCACCATCCCCAAGCCGCGCTCCCTCCTTCTCCCTGCCTGTATCAAGCTCCCCACGAGCTCCTAGTGCACACGGCAAGCACTTCCGCGTCTATCACCTCCACTGCGCCGACAACCACCAGAGCTGAACGCCGGTAAGCCCCTGCTCGTTGCTCACGCCGGCGCGAGGCAAGCAGCCGAGCAGAGGCGCTGCTCGGGCCTGCTCGTGCCCGTCTGCCTATATAACAGCCCCCCCCTCCTGTGAATGATAGGTGAATCCATCCATTATTTTTTTCCACGCTAACCACCAGCCACCCGTGATTAAACCACCACTAATCACGTATCATTCCAGCTGGCAGGTCCAATCTTGTACCAATTTTTTCTTCTATTCATTTATTTCTGAATTAATCTCTCGACCATATGAGCTCCAATTCCGTTGTTTTTTCTTTCTAAATTCATCAAAAATCAATATCTACCATCCATATTAATTTCATGATTTTAGGAATTTTCAAAGCCACCTACAAGTCGGTGCCACATTCGACACGGTAGACGTGGACCGTTGACACCAGCCTGAAACTTTGCACGCAGACAGTCTATAAATATTTTCTGTTCCTCCAGAATCCAAAAATACGATTTTATTCTCCAGTTTCCAAATATTTAGATTTTGGAATATTCCATGAATATTCCTTTCTCTTTTTCTTTTTCTTTTCCCGAATATACAAAATTCATATGTTCTCCGTTCCAACTTCCAACTCCGATTTGGGTGATTCTTTCGCCCATACACTCCACGTAATCTTTTGTCCTGACCGGAAGCCGTCGTCATGCCACCATGACGCAGTCCTACTCCCAGTCAGTGCTTCACACCGGTCCCACAATTTTTGTGTGCCTGGTGATTGATGCCGTTATCCACCTACTCCACGTAAATCCTAAAGGTTCCTGTCTTAGCCTGTCCGAGCCCTGAATTCAGATGATGACGATACCAAAAATCATCTGAACATCATTGCTCTTTCCACCACTTCGCAAAAAGATCTTCTCCAAAACACCAACATGCAACCGCCACCCCTTCGGCGTTGTCGACCCCGCATCTCGCGTCCACCACCCCTACCTTGGCATCTCCGTAACTGACGTTACTGAACCCGCCAACTCACTTGAAAACTCACTATATCCCAACCACTTTCAGTAATACCACCAGTAAAAACCCAGCAGACTCTCATCTCCCCAATCCAAGCTCTACACCACCAAACCCGTTGAGCTCATATTATGCTTCGATTGTGTGTTTTCATGGTTTGTGCACTAGGCCTTACCGGAGAGTCCGTTCGGTCTACCCCTCACGGTATACTACGCAATGGTCTGCGCCAAATACGTCCAGCAACTGTAATATCAACCGCCTCAACAAAGTGAAAGGCAAACCCACTAGAATCCCCACTTGATGCATAAATTTCCTATATTTTGCAAACACAACCCTTGGCATGTTAATCACATAAAAACTTGCATGTTTTCCTTGCTAAGGTAATCCAGCAAAGTATACAGCCACCTAAGCCTATTTTTGATATAGCGCGCATATGTGGGATCACTCATTTAATTATCTATCATAATCTTGATATTATGGATGTGAAATATGTTGGGTACGGGAGAGTGGATGTGTGTGTGGCAATTCTAATATCTAGCAATTCTAGGCAACTCATCCTACGAACTCTAGATATAAGTGCTAGGGCCAGGGCGGCCAGGGAATCTAATGCAGGGGTTTTCAATCAACTCCTAATGCGGATGCGTATTCATTAACCAAGATAACATTAGCTGAGAATTTCATGGTCCTGCCTACCTTCCTCACTAGGGTTAGTAGCTACGTCTTGAGCGAAGTCGGGCCTCTACTGCTGGTCTTCCGGCTCCTGGTGCGAAGGAACAAAAGGGTCGGTCCATAAACCGGGTGTACAAATCGACGCACGCGGGGACCAAGTGGGACCCACCACGCATGCTGCCCGCAGGATGGGATCCGAGGCTCTGCCATGTGGGGCCCGCACGTCATGGACTAGGAAATAAGGAAAAATCCGAAAATATAAAGATCTCCTGTTGACTGCAGAAACCTCCGTTTGAAATGCTGGTTTTCAACTAAACTAGAGGTCGAATTTGGCAAAACCCAAAATACAAGAAATGTTCAAAATTTATTACTCTACAACTTTGTTATAGACATCTATACCAAGTTCTGTGAGAAATATTTGTTAAATTTGAATTGAACCAACTAACTCTAGTTTGACCATTTGAAACCCTCAGCTTAGAAATTATAAAAGTCTATTTTAGGTGCATTTTCATGAAAACTTTTCTATACCAATGTTGTTTACAATTTCATTTTCTACAACTTTCATATACAAAGTTTTGCATGATCATGTCTTTTGTTTGCTCAAAATTTGAACTTTCCATTCAGGTCTATTTGGACAGAATTCACTAGAAGACAGAAAATGAGCTAAAACACCTTGTAAACCTTTATGCATGTCAACACACAAAATACCAAAGTTAATGATCATGAAGTTGTCTACAAGTTTGGTATATAAAGTTCTGTCTAATTCACCACAGATTTTGAAATATCATTTCAAACATACTCAGAGTTTTGGTAAAACAGCACTTTCCCCTTTTGTAGAGTCTTTCTTATTTTTAACTTTTGGAGTATCAAATGGAGTCCAAACATATCGAGGTCTAGTGCATTTGAAAGGTTATGAGTTCAATTTCATTTCATAGAAAGGAATATTTTGAAATTGTATGGTCAAATCGAAAGTAATTTCAGAATGAAATTTGGGAAAGAGTGTCAATCCTAGACTTAGCACAATTTCATGAGTGTAGGCTATCTGGGTTTGGTTGAACTCTTGGACCCCTTGACATCTGATTTTGAAAATGGTCAAAATAGCATATTTGAAGGCAACATCTTGAACTAAAACTCTCGTATTGGATGTCTTGCACGAAAATATATAAGTGTTCAACTACTCAACCAAACTACACAAAGTTTTGCATATTCAACTTGAAAATTTCGACTTAGTGGTTTCCTGGCCGGGTTATTGCTCCTCTCTAAGCAGGATTAAATCCTAATTCACCATTAGTGTTCATGTAATCGTGTGTCAGGGCTTTCGAGATGTCGGGGGCATCACAACAAACCCCCCTTAAAGAAATCTCGTCGCGAGATTTGGATGAGGTACGGCGGTATAACCTAGCGTGTATTACAAAGAGTACGGCATCGTGGTCTGTGTCTTTTCGAATGCACGTGGCAATATCCAATTTTTCACCCGTTGGCTTTGTCAACTAGCTTGTGAATGGTTAGTGCCTTTTTAACACAAGCAGTCACAAAGCGTCATCTAGTAAGGATAGGGTGGTCTCTCTAAGGTACTCGACAAGTCATGCCATATATGAGAGCGAATGAACAAACCATGAAGAGAATGCGGTCAGTGAGCAAGTGACTGTGATCGAAGCAAAGGAATGGAGTCATTTCCCGACTTTGATACTAAGACTAGAGACATGGCAGATATCGGATTTATCCAATCAATGAAACAAAGTGCACACAATCGGAAATCGAGCAAAGCAGAATCTTGTGCTTCAAAGGAATGTCATCAGTTGTGTTTTTGAGAGATACATTCATTTTATTTGATAGGGACTGTGTCCACATATAAGATACCAAGTCAACATATCTTCAAAGAGTAAGATGTGGTGAAACATAGCACATCCTGCTCATCGTGACAAGAAAGGCACAAGAGGGAGAAGATAGGCCGTATTCACCTAGACAAGGTGATGATTTGTACGATTTCTTAGCGTTGGTCATGATTGATCAAGAAAATGGCAGTAGCTGACATGTTCTTACTAGCGAAACAAAATGCTAGTAATCTCCCTTCTAAGAGGAAGAAAACCACTCATAGGGAAATGACGATATGGCAAGAGTACTTGCCGAGGACAAAGAGCTAGTGTGGAGGATGTTCGTAAGGTACACCCTCGGGGAATAAGGTTCAATAAATGGATAGAAAATATCAACGGAGACAGTGAGAACAAAGTTGACTGTTCCCACCAATCTTCGGAGGCAAGGTCAAACATGGATATGAATTAATATGAACAAGTCGTGGGGTTGAGGCGGATCATCCCCACTGGTCAAGGAGGCAAGGTGAAACAAGGCAATGGAAAGATGTCATGAGATGGTGGAAATGAGACTGATCACTTCCATAGTAGCAATAGAAAGATGGGAATAGGCAGTGGGTGGAGGTTGGCTACTCCCGCACTCAAGAAAGGCAAGGTGAAACAAGGCAATGACATGATACAAACAAAGTAGTGGAAATGGAATCGATCACCTCTACGAACCAAGAGTAGCAAGATCCACGAAAGGGACGAAAACTGGATATGAATGTCCCACGATTGAAGCGATGCCACACCTTCGCATGTCTTAATGCCAGCGCGAACCTAGTAGGACAACCATGTGACGGCCGTACACATAGGACTCTAGGTCCCGTCGAGGCATCCAAGGCTGCCTAAGGAGACATCACAACAAGAGTGGTTCAATCATATTAGTTGTAGGATCATGAATATTACAAGGTCGTGACAAGGAATGAACAAGGAGCTTGGAGCACATGAATCTCAATGTATGGAGGATATGAACCAAAGAGCTGAAAACACATTGACTTTGATGGTTTGGAGCATCAGAATCACGAGAACTAGAACACATGGCCAACCAGCATTGCTAGGGATATGTAAGCGATGGTTAACTCTCGACTGAGGTATCTTCTGAACTCTTTCCTGTCTTGGTGGAGCCTCTACTTCGTGTGTTGGTGTAAAAGTTGACATTGCGTACATCAAGGTTTATTGGAGAAATCTCTTTCTGCTTCAGCGGTGAGGTGTTGAGAAATCTTTATTCGACCGCTTTGATAGAGTAGGGGAATTTGTGCATTGTCTTTGTAGTTGTAGGCATGCCTATTAAGTTCCATCAAACTAGCACCTAGACGTTAACATGTTTGAACTATCTTTACTTGATCTTTGGGCTTGGCGAATCCCTTCAGCAGATTGATCTTGTGTTGCAGATGTTGATCATAG
This sequence comes from Paspalum vaginatum, assembly GCA_030272315.1. Taxonomy (NCBI): domain Eukaryota; kingdom Viridiplantae; phylum Streptophyta; class Magnoliopsida; order Poales; family Poaceae; genus Paspalum; species Paspalum vaginatum. Next base: position 36,178,455 of record CM059013.1, on the reverse strand, counting down.
GCCAGGTCGTTGGAGTGCTCTTCAGCTTTGTCTTCCTTTGGACTCTCGTCTTGGGGTAGCTTTGATGAGGTCGACAAGGCTTACGTCAACGGCAACTTGGCTTCCAAAACTCTTAAAAGATTTTAGATTATATTATATTTACTAGCTAAATAAATTAGGATGAATGCTGAGACTACCGCAACACTGAGGCTCAATTTACATCTTTGTTTCTAACGGGTTCAATTTGCAATTAGGTTTCAGAAGGTATATCTTTGGTCTTTATAGAAACTCGAAATACGAAAGTGATGCTAAAGTTTATACACTACATCGTTGGTATAGCAAATGTTTGTTAGTTCTACTTCGAAATGGTTGGGAAACTCAAATTATTCAACTAGCCGAAATCTGTCCAGATTTGAAACCTTAACTTAAAGTGACCCTAGAGCATCCTTACATGCATCTTTGCAACAAAGTCCATATAGAAAGGTTATTTGTTCAGTTATTGTCTATGACTTTTGTATATAAAGTACTCGCTGAAATTATTTGCATCAACACCGAATTTGGAAGTCTTTCACATATGGTCAGGTTGGTATAGATTTTTTACTAAGGCTTGCATTCATTGAACCATTCATACTATAGTGGGTGATGTATAGAAAAGTTGTCACAAATTACGTGTGCTACCGGTTTCATATATAAAGGTCCTACTGATTCCATTTGCAATTTGAACTACACATCAAACAGTAGCATCACATGTATTAGGTATACATACTACATGCATCTAGTCATATTCACTCAAACAAAGAGTAAGACAAGTGGAATGAGTTGAGTTAAGATGGCATGATGCATGATTCGTCCTATTCGGTCTCACATCACACACCTTATGTATAATTTACATACCTAGCGAGTATCCGGTGACATATATGCACGGCACTCCCTAATGTGACTAGCCGTTCTCTACTCGTTCTTAATTTCGCACGTGGTTAGTGTACCTGCAGAAAAATGCATGCTCATACCAACATCATTACCATCATCATACATTACCACTCTAACCCTAAAAGTGGCATCCACGAATTTCTTTAAGCTACGTCTGGTGGACGACGTAGTGGCGCCATTTCTCTCAACACACCCAACGTTCCTCCAGTACTGGGGAATTGCTGGGGAGAGAAACGGTGGCCAACAAGATCTAGCTAAAATTTTGGTCGAAGGAAAAGTGGTCACGAAACACTCCAATAGCGTGACCACCCCCCTTAAAGAGTTCTGCCCTATCGGCATGAATGCAGGGTTCGCAACAGTCCGCAAATCCCAATAGCGCTCCGCCAGTACTGGGGATAGCTATGGCCGAAATGTTGCTTCCCAAAGCGCCGAATATGCATATGAGTTCTATCTAGGTCAGAATGTTAGCGATGTCACCTGGTAATACACTAACATCCTTAATATGGGCGTATCGATACTCTCATTTTTCAAATACTTCAAAATGGGTTTTCGAAAGTAGGTTTGCAAATCAAAACTGGATGATATGTCTGTTGTCTGTGTATGATCAGCTCTGATACCAGCTGTGGCGGAACTGCCGATTTAATCCGGACTAAGCACACCTGCCACCTCTGGCTTGCACTGCAATTAGAACGAACTAAACCCGGTCGTCCGTCGAGAGTCATTCGGCTCCCGATATTACTTTTTCCCAGAGGAACCAACATCATACACATCCAGCCCACGATGGAGCCACAACAGTTACATCATCTCAGGCAGTTGAATATAGCATATATAAACTTATTTTACAAACCAGTTCGAAATAAAGATACAGGTTTCAACATAATGCCATACAATAGGCAGGTTTGAATCAGATAGCGGAAGCGAATTTGAAAACATCTCACCGCGGAAACAAAAATACTTTAGTAGACTTCATGCAACGATGATCGAGGAGAGCAGCACCGAGCCTTCCGGTACTACCTCCTCCAAGCACTTGTCCAAATATCGCCGGTACCTGTTCTCAAAAGGTGGGGGCAAACCCTGAGTACTAATTACTCAGTAGAACTTAATGGATTGGCTTACGGCTGACGCAAAGCTTGCTTACTAGTATGTGGATATTTAGCCATTGATTTTAAACAGTGGTATATCAACATAGAGTATCAAGATTCATCTTTTGCATATAACTCCATAATAATAACTTGCAGAAATGTAAGCAATACAATACAAACATGTAGTATTTGAAAACATTAGTAACAGATATAATATATTCAAGTAGTTACTACGTTGCCCGACAGTGTTATTGGCATTCCCACACCTGGTGGGCATCAGCGATTCGAATCGATTTTAATTTCTGGGAATAACTATCATGCCAGGGGTATATGCTTACTAGCCATCGCGTTCCCACATATAGCCCCAATCTTAACCTGCCTCGTCCCAAGTTCGATTCACTCCCGCCTAGCCCCCGGGTTGTGCCCCCATGACGAGCCTGCCGACATCTCGGTCTCCCCGCCATGAGTACCAAGCTCCCCCGGGCCACCTTCCTCTCAACCAGCGGGTAGGAACGTGTCTCTGTGCTTCGGACGAGCCCAGTAAAGACTTACCGGTCCCATTTTCGGGTTAAGCACTCTAGCAATGTTATGCCGAACAGTGGACGGGCCTTAAACAACTCGGGCGGAGCCAAATGATACAACAACGCACACCACAAAGTAAGATTATTCTCCGCCCGGTCTCCATTTAAATCATGAACATAATATTACTTTCCTAATAGTAAGAGTTTTGTAATCTTTGAAATCACCTATGCGACGAGTGACTCCTTTCACTCGTGTCTACTCGCACATAGCAATTCTAGGCAACTCGTTCTACGAACTCTAGATATAGGTGCTAGGGCCAGGGCGGCCACGGAATCTAATGCAAGGGTTTTCAATCAACTCCTAATGCGGATGCGTATTCATTAACCAAGATAACATTAGCTGGGAATTTCATGGTCCTGCCTACCTTCCTCACTAGGGTTAGTAGCTGCCTCTTGAGCGAAGTCGGGCCTCTACTGCTGGTCTTCCGGCTCCTGGTGCAGCTCCTCCTCGGGCTCCTCTACGATCGGTTGGTCCCGCGGGTGTCCTTCGCTCACGGGATCTATATGCTTGACATGGTGCAATTGGAGCATGTATTAGTGCAATGCTTGCTTCATGATGCGAGTGCGATCCAAGAAATCATGATTTAGGGACTAAAGTTATGCTTTTTTGTGATAAAACTTGTTTTAGCATTAAGAAATCGTACAAGCCATCACCTACGGTAACTTAGCTTATCACATATAACAACGTGGTGGTGTGTGGCGAGGTAGCATCGCTTCATGTGAAGCGACCGAAGCTTACTTAAACATCCTTTTTTTTTACATAGCTAACTTAGCATTGCTAGCGTGCATTCCTCAAACAGTAGTGAAGACCTATATTGCATTCCAGAATCAGTGGTTAAGACTTACATATTCTTGTGTTTCAAATATGATCCATTGTGGCATTTATCAGATATACTAGTATCACATTTTCTATTATTTACGTAAAAATGCATTATTTATACCATTTTCAAATCAGAGCCAAAACCTTACATGCACCACCTCCTACTCTAGCAGTGAGTCATGTTCATAACCTAGAGCTCATATCAAGCCCCTAAAGTCACCTGGAGCATTTTTCACCATAGCAACCTTTTCTTAAATTAAATATATGCTTAAATACAAGACAAGGGCAAAATAGTAATTAATCAGTCAATGCTAGGGCTACCAGAATTTATACAAACCCTACACATGCTATCAATGCCTCTGCCCAAATTTCATAATTTTTGAAGCTCATTTAACCCACATTTCCTATTTATTAAGGTTTTTCATGCATGCACAATAACAGGGGCAAAAAGGTCTTTTCATACCCAACCATCATATCGATTCTGTAGATCTACTTAATAGGAGTACACTGCAACAAAATTTGTATTTTTCTGATTTTTATTTGATTTATTACGAATTTCCAAAGTTTCAGCCGAATTAATAATCATTTAAATGAAAATCCATAGATCTAGGGACCTATACGTACTTAACCCTAAAGTCCAGGGGGTAGCATGTAAGTTTCTCATGACTCATTAAACAGTGCTCGAACGGAAACATGAAAAGGCAACATGCAGGGGCCAAATTGCAAAACCTGCGTCTTCTTCTTCTACCTCTCGCCAGGAAAGAGGCCGCGCGTAGGGGGTGGCGGTGTGGGCTTGCGCCGGCGGCTGTGGGGCCGGACTTGGAGGCGACGTGCTCTGGGAAGGCGTTCCCGGCGACGGGGCTTCTTTCCCCAAGACGGCGTCGCGTGAGGTCGCGACAGTGGCCGAGGAACGCGCGACGAACCCGCGGTGAACCCGGCGACGAGGTCCGGCAGCGCGCTCCTCGATCCGGCGCCGTCAGCGGGGTAGGGGCTACGGTGAGGCGCGCGGGCTGCGCGGTGTCGAGGCGCGCTCGGAGAAGGTGAAGTGGGGGCGTGGGGAGGGCCGGATGGTGGCCGTCGACGGTGAGGTCGGGCTTGAGCTCGGAGCGGCCACGGTAGGCGCGTGGTGGCGCGGGCAGGGGCGATGGCGGCGGTTAAGGCGCGTCGAGGACGGTGGAGCGGAGCCGGGCGATGCGGGGGCGCTCGCTGCTGGGAGCGGAGGCGGCCGGAGGAGGCCGGTGCACGAGCTCGGGGCGAGCTTCAATGGCGGGCGACGGCGCCGCAGGGTCTCGGGCAAGGCGAGGCAGGGGAGGGGGCGAGTGAGGCGCAGGGAGATGAGGGCCGAAGTCTCCATTTCACGGGCGAGCGTGAAGGGAGCAGGCAGAGCAGGCAGAGCAGGCCGGGCGAGGGCGGGCGCGTGGCCATGGCGGCCAGGAGGCTGGCGCTGCGTGGGCACGCTGGAGGAGGAGAGAAGGGATGGTGGCGCGGGGTGGTCATCGTCCGTAGACCCGGTGACAATGACAAGTGGGTTCGGGGCGAAGGAACAAAAGGGTCGGTCCATAAACCGGGTGTACAAATCGACGGACGCAGGGACTAAGTGGGACCCACCACGCATGCTGCCTGCGGGATGGGATCCGAGGCTCTGCCATGTGGGGCCCGCACGTCATGGACAAGGAAATAAGGAAAAATCCGAAAATATAAAGATCTCATGTTGACTGCAGAAACCTCCGTTTGAAATGCTGGTTTTCAACTAAACTAGAGGTCGAATTTGGCAAAACCCAAAATACAAGAAATGTTCAAAATTTATTACTATACAACTTTGTTATAGACATCTATACCAAGTTCTGTGAGAAATATTTGTTAAATTTGAATTGAACCAACTAACTCTAGTTTGACCATTTGAAACCCTCAGCTTAGAAATTATAAAAGTCTATTTTAGGTGCATTTTCACGAAAACTTTTCTATACCAATGTTGTTCACAATTTCATTTTCTACAACTTTCATATACAAAGTTTTGCATGATCATGTCTTTTGTTTGCTCAAAATTTGAACTTTCCATTCAGGTCTATTTGGACAGAATTCACTAGAAGACAGAAAATGAGCTAAAACACCTTGTAAACCTTTATGCATGTCAACACACAAAATACCAAAGTTAATGATCATGAAGTTGTCTATAAGTTTGGTATATAAAGTTCTGTCTAATTCACCACAGATTTTGAAATATCATTTCAAACATACTCAGAGTTTTGGTAAAACAGCACTTTCCCCTTTTGTAGAGTCTTTCTTATTTTTAACTTTTGGAGTATCAAATGGAGTCCAAACATATCGAGGTCTAGTGCATTTGAAAGGTTATGAGTTCAATTTCATTTCATAGAAAGGAATATTTTGAAATTGTATGGTCAAATCGAAAGTAATTTCAGAATAAAATTTGGCAAAGAGTGTCAATCCTAGACTTAGCACAATTTCATGAGTGTAGGCTATCTGGGTTTGGTTGAACTTTTGGACCCCTTGACATCTGATTTTGAAAATGGTCAAAATAGCATATTTGAAGGCAACATCTTGAACTAAAACTCTCGTATTGGATGTCTTGCACGAAAATATACAAGTGTTCAACTACTCAACCAAACTACACAAAGTTTTGCATGTTCAACTTGAAAATTTCGAGTTAATGGTTTCCTGGCCGGGTTATTGCTCCTCTCTAAGCATGATTAAATCCTAATTCACCATTAGTGTTCATGTAATCGTGTGTCAGGGCTTTCGAGATGCCGGGGCATCACACCTCTGATTAGAGTAAAACCTATTCGAATACTCCGTGTCCACTGGTATGGATAAGTTACGGCTTGGTTTCTCGGTTAGCAGTTTTCATAAAATAAAATGGAATTTGTTTCTGATTGGATAAAAATGGTTTTTGGTTCAGCAGTGAATGCTGGATGTATGAAAAATGTATTGGCTGGAAACCTATGGGCCACTTTGGATCGAAAAGTCCTGTGGCAAACCTTTTTGGGAAAAACCCAGTTTTCAGAAAAATTAAAACTTGACAACTATTTCAAACCCTGCATACAAATACTTTTATGCAAAACTTTGTTAAGCTCCAGATATATCCTTTCATATAGTGTTAGCCTCCCCAAAATTCCTTTGGAGGAAGGTGTGCCGCTGAGTACGTATGTACTCACCCTTGCTTTGTTGTTGTTTTTCTCAGTGTAATGGACATACATCGGTCTGAGAACGAGTAAGGGTTACGGCTTGCTTCTCAACTGTGGCATGAGGAAGATGAGCCTACGTTTTAAATTCCGCTGCTTAGATTTTTAGGGCTGCGCCCCTTTGTAGTCCGACCCGTTAGGACGGATCTGTATCATTCTGATGTAAGAATAGGATTATCAAACCCTGGAATAGTAATAAAACACATTTTAGTCCCATTACGGAAACTGGGGCGCTTCACCGGTCCTCCATGTGCCCCTGCGGGGGAGGTCGCCCGCGGCCGCCATCTTGGAGCCATGGCACTAGCTCACGGTTCTATTGTTCCAGACGGTCGATTGCCTACTGCTGTTGCGCCAAGCTCTGCTCCATTGCTGGCAGGCGCGCAAGCTTCTCATTGATGGCGCTCAAGGCAGTAGCCAGGTTTTCCATCGTGGGTGGTTTGGGATCGGTGGACATGGTGGTGGGTGAAGGATCGTGGTCTCGTGATACCAAGATGTTGTGGCGTTGGGTGGTATGGTGTTGAGGAGGTAGAGGAGGAGGCTGAGGGACAAGACCTCGGCTGCGGAGGGCGTGATTGTCGGCAGGGAGCCGTTGATCTATGGTGGCAGCAGGGGGAAGACCAGAGGATAGGGAGTAGAGATGGCAACGGGCACAAACCCGCTAGGTACTGCATGCCCATACCCGTGCCCGCGAAAATCAAATATGCCCGTTAAGAAACCCATGCCCGCTGCCGGGTACAAACTGCTTCCCAAACCCGCACCCACGCGGGTAACGGGTACCCACGGGTTGCCCGTGCCCGACAAGGTAGAGGGTCAACCTGTGAGGTGTTCTGTATTCAGATGCAGTGCACCAACAACTCTAAGATATACAGAATACCGAGATAATAATACTTGATAAACATTGACCGATAGAATGGTCAATGTTAAGTGTTTTAGAAATCATAAGATCATCGATCACATGACAGATCACAAGTTCACAACTAGATCACTATCTAGTTAGTGTCCACCACTCCTAACGTGACACCACATTAGACATTCCAAGTTCCAAATGAGCTCATACGATAGCTGACAGCATAGGTGCACAGCACCAGCACCAGATGTGCAAACTACTAAAAGCACATCAATTACAAGTTCATTACAAGTTCACAATTGAATAGCAGGGGAATCAAAAGATCAATTGTTTCTTGTACTTGACTTGTTCACCACTGCACAACTTGTTCACCACAGCACGTTGCAGCCAAAAGGTCAAAGCCACCAACATTCTTGAAACGAAATTGTCAAAGTGCGAGTTCCTACAAGACCAAAGAAAACACACAAGTTAATTACAAATATCAAGAGCTATGGTATACAAGGAGAGAAAAATATTGCTGAACATGAAATCACCTGAAGGCCCTCTTGTATGTCTTGGAGACAAGACCAAAAGGTGGCAGGCTGTTTATTGTTCTCATCAACTACATAACAGAAATGAATAGTTTATAGCCATAACATTACAATTTGCAGAAATAGCATGCACACATTAACAATGTTAGATATACCTTTGTATTTGTTCCGAAGCCAATCTTGAGAGCACATGAGAGCCTCCAACATCTTCGAAGTAAGCCTGCTGCGATGCTCACTAAGAACTCTACCACCAGTGCTAAAAGCAGATTCTGAAGCAACAGTGGTAACTGGAATAGCATATATGTCTCTTGCAATCCTTCTTAAAGTAGGAAATCGAGTTCCAGCTACCTTCCACCAATCTAAAACATTGAAGTTTTTGGTTTGCATGCTCACCATCTCTTCATCCAAGTATCGGTCCAGCTCAGATTTGAACCCCATGCTTGCTGGCCTTCTACTTGCAATACGTGCACTAATGTCAGATAAGATGTCATCATTGTTTCCAACTGATGGTGTTGATGACTCATTGTTCTGGACGTTCTCAGCCACATGGTACTCACTCATCAAATCAGCTAGTAAGTTCCTCACCTCGTCAACTCTATCTTCACATTCTCTACCAGACACACCAAGTAAGTCCTCATAACAGATCAGCAGGACTGTGGTTTTGAATCGAGGGTCAAGAATAGTTGCAATGCCCATCAGCCCTTGAATGTCAGTCCAGTACTTGTTAAATTTAGCTACCATATTAGCTGACATTGCTTCTACCAAAGGGTTACCACATGATGACCACAGCCTAATTTGCTTTCTAATCTTAGCAATTCTTGTGAAGTAGATGTTAGCAGTGACATAATCAGTTCCAGAAAATAGTGCAGTAATGTCATTGAACAATCTAAGCCTCTCCACAACATCCTCAGCAAATTTCCACTCATCCTCAGTGGGCAAAGAAGTGTACTGCCTATCTACACGGCTTGCTCTTGTGAAAACAGCCTTGTAGGGCAGTGCAGTGGCAAGCATGTTAAAAGTTGAATTCCATCTAGTCCTACAGTCAAGTCCTATCTTTGTCTTGATATCAACTTTAACAAACTTGGCTATTTCCTCAAACTTTTCAATCCTTTTCGGAGTGGCTGTCCAATAAGCTACACTATCACGGATGTTCTCAATTGCATCTTTAAGCACTTCTAAACCATCTTTTACTATCAAATTAAGGATATGGGCAGAACAACGCATATGTAGCAATTTCCCATCATTCAAAAGCTTGTGCTTTCCAATATTCCTAACAAGGAAAGGGATTACCGCATCATTAGTTGTGCAGTTGTCAAGAGTCACAGAGGATATTTTTTCATCAAGATTCCATTCAACCAAAGATTCATAGAGTTCTTCACCAATGACATCAGCAGTATGAGGAGCAGGAACATAGATAAACCTACAATAGAACAAAATGTTGACATGAAACCTCGCAATGAAATGCAACCAGATTTATGAGCAAAACAATAACTCAGGTCTAAGCATGCAATTACCTCATGATAATATTTCTAAGAGTCCAAGATTCATCAATAAAGTGAGCTGTTATGGCCATGTAGCCTCTTTTTTGGTTGTCAGATGTCCACAAATCTGTAGTGACAGCCACCCTGGACTGGATTCCAGCCATGTATTCAATGGCTTTTTTCCTCTCCACCTCATATTGCTTGATAATATCAGATCTGAAATAATATAGAGAATGTCTAGTAAATTTTTTGCTATTCTAGTAAATACACTAACACAACTACAGATCGCAGTACAAAATTCGAACAAGTTAGCTCTTATACCTTATTGTGTTTCTTGTTCCAATCTTAAAAAGCGGCTGGAGTGCACCTACAAATCTTCGGAAGCCCACGTGATCAACCAAGCTTAATGGGTACTCATGCAGCACTATCATTGCACCAAGTTCTTTTCTAGCTAATTCTTGATCAAATGTATAGTTCTCTACTGAAACTGTTCCAGCATCTGTTCTACCAAATCTCAAAGAAGCTTGTGCTAACGTCTTCCCATTCTGCTTGATCTTCTTCTGCACACAACTTTTTAAATGGACATGAAGATGTTTGGTCCCATTATTGCTCTTTGCAGAAAGTTGCTTGAAGCAATAGTTGCACTTTGCTCGGACTGTGCCATTGATCTTCACTCTCTTGAACTCTTTCCAAACAGCTGAGGTGAGTTTTCTCTTAGAACCAGCTTCAGCGCCATCTTCCTCTTCTTCTACTTCAATGTCATCATCGTCATCTATTTCAATTGGCATTGAGTCATTGTCTGACTCGGGACAAGGAGATTCAGGTTCAGGTGATGGAGACATTGTTGCCGGTGATGCGGGAGACAATGGGGATTGACTGCCACTTGGCGTAGGCATTTTTCTAAATCTATACAAGCACATCAAGTCAATAAAAATATCAAATAAAAGAAAAAACAGAGAAAGATTGAACTTTTGCAATAAATTAGCAAACTTATTTCAAAGAAAAGAGTGTACTTCTAACAATAGCAGTGTAAACGTGTTAAATAGCAGTGTAAACAGTGTAGCACAGATATCTGGTAATGATAGCAAAATATCAGATAGCACGGATCTCACAAAACAGCAAACTTATTTCAAGGAAAAGAGTGTACTTCTAATAATAGCAGTGTAAACATGTTAAACGAGGTGCAAATAAATATATTTAAGGCAATACTCGTACATGCAAGTAGCATCTAACAAATGATTGTTTAATGGACAAGAAGACGAGGTATATTCTTACCCCAAAGGTGAGCGCACAGTGCCACGGTTGGCAGCAGCTGGTGGAGAAATAGGTGGCCGGCCGTTCTTGCCTGCTGCAGCAGTCGTAGGCTTAATAGGCTTCGACTTCGAGCCTGCTCGGACGAGCTGCTTCGGATCTTGGACTCGCTGCTTCAGATCTGAGGGGCCAAGGATGATAGCCACTTGGGATTGGGATGGAGGCGCGGGTAGTGGAAGCAGATCGGAAGGAGGTGCAGCTGCCGGTGATGGCGAGTCCCCTTTGCCGGCGTCCTCCGGATCCACACGGCGGCCGTCGTTAGTCACAGTGGCGTCCCTTCGGGACGGCTGGACGGGTCAATACTCAGTACCAGTGGCCTAGGGACTAGGGAGCTAGAGCACAGCTGCAAGAATGGTTATGGACGAAGGAGGAGGAGAAGCATCACCGGCCGTCGTCGTCGGGGGCGCCGGAGCTCACCGCCATGGCTGGAAGAAGCGAGATGTGTGCAATGCTGATGCAGCAGAGTGAGCAGACTGTGTGTGAGGTGAGGCACACTGTGTGCTTGTGCGGCGGCCGCCGCAAACTGGACGGAGCAAGTGGGAGGTGCGTGTGGCTCTAGGGTTTCATTTGGGGTTTTATACTACTTTATTGGGCTGGGCTGTAAAATAGTTACTGGGCCATAAAATGAACACATGACCTACATTTCTCATACTATATGACGGGTTTGTGAAACCCATGGGTTCGCGGGTTTGGGGACTAGGATCCCACACCCGTGCCCGTGTACCCGCTGGGTACTGCCTATCACCCATTAAAAAACCCACGGGTTTGGATATTAACCCATACCCGTCCCCTAATAGAGTAAAAACCCACCGGGTTTCGGGTTGCGGGTGCCCATTGCCATCTCTAATAGGGAGGTAGGTAGAAAGGAGATTAAACTTCTTTTTTAACCAAATCCTGAGTGCCCTTCGGCTTACATAGGCCATTGGCCACAACCATAACAACCTTAAGCTAATGTTTCTCTAACAACCCAACAGATCACGAAATTAACTAATCTAGATAACTCAGGACTCTAATCCTAGACTCTAGCCACTTGCGTCGCCCCCTTTTTTGGCCCTCCGGTCCGGGCATACTTATGACCCCACATAACATGTGTCATCCCTAACTTGTTGCATACGCGCCACATGTCTATAGCGAAAGGGCATGAGGGAGAAGGTGGTGGCTGTGTCACTAAGGGGAGGTGTGATTGTGACTAGGATGCAGACAGATATAATTAGGGTAAGAATGGAGCTGCTAGATATGAGCTATGGCCCATGAGCCGAGGCCCGAGGGTGGACTAAAGCTTAGAATGGTTGGAATTGGCGAATCACTGGCTATATCAGTGATGGCGAATCACTAGACATATCAATGATTTAGTTGTTATGGGTGTGATATGCAAACTAACACCGCTAGTAAACTCCAAACTTTACAAGGACGAAAATCAACAGTGACATCTGACATCGAGAACCAAAAAAACTAAAATTTTGGTTTGGATCACCTCAAATAGGTTCGATGCTAGTTTTCTAGTGCAATAGTGCCCAATGCTAAGGCTAGCTACCTCAGAAAGTCAGAAACATCGAGTCATGAGTTTTGTAAAGTATACTTATGTATAGTGTCTAAACAACAATTATAATAGCCATGCTTACAGCCGAGAGCAGCCTAGACCTTCACGGCTTCACATGATTAGAGGGTTGCGGTTTATGGTTTAGGCTATGGATTTTGACTATGGTCAGGCTTTGTTTATTGTTATGTTGGTATCACTAGAACATCATCGACTTCAAGAAGAGAAAAGGTTAAGAGCAAAGGTTCGTTGATTTATCTATTTGTTTTGACTCATAGACCATTTCACAGATCCCCAATATCCATGAAATATAAAGGTTAAGAGCAAAGCTTACCCTGCTAGTAGGTATACAATCAGTCATACAGTTGGAAGGACATAAAAGGCAAATCTTAACTTGATTTGAATTAAGTATATCCTAAATGATGCATCCTTTGACTGTTCAGCAAGGAACTTTGAGAATGTTACAATAAAGCACAAACACTGGATATCTGTCTTGCTCAAAACCAGCGTGTCCACAGGTCTGACTATACAGGCCAGAGTCTCACAAATTCAAAATTTGATTTGTGGTACAAGAGGAAGACAAGATCACCACTGAATACATGTATACTTGCTAGCATCTCTTAGGACACAAGCCTGTTTGTAGGGTCCCAATGTAGCAACCAGAACATAATATATGATCTGCAGTTAATATATGGCACAGTTACCTAAATATTTTCATCCACAGAGATCATGTAAATCCACTCCTAGAAATGCTTGGTTGTTACCTGTATACTTGTAGGAAGTATGATATCATTGTGCAGAATATTAGCACGCCCTCTCTGAACGGCGCAGATCCATACACCATCTCATATAGAAGAATTCCTGATCCAGCAAACATATTGTTGTAATTAAAACACAGTCTGAAACTGGAACAATACAACCTGTGTTTCTATGCTGGAGTGAACAGAGCGCAGGTACCTGTGTTTCAGATATATTTTTTGGTTTTTATATCACAAGCCCTATGTTCTATGTTTAGAAAAAGGGAATCAATCTTCTATTTTGATGCTGTTGTGGATCCATGCAAGTGCATAAAAAGCAGTCCCTAATGTCAAGTTCTGACTTCAGCATGTAGGCTATTTTTCCAAATTTGAGTCCCTAATTGCAACCCATAGGAATTCAACCACCACTGAGTTGCAGTAGAATCAATGATTAGGCTGTGAATAATCTGTAAACATGATATACCAGTTAAGAAAACACTTTAGCATAGAAGTTTATAAGGTCAATATGAAAGCCCCAACTAAGTGACCAGATAACTATTTGGCCTTTTGGTCAAGAGTGCTAAGCATCAATGATTTTTCAAAAATGAAATAAACCATATATAAACAAATCTAACATACATGTTCCATTATCCGCTAGTCATTTGCATGAAGAGTGGAACCCAATCTAGTCGAATAAACGAAATCTTTTATTGTTATAATATTTTCTGCTGTCATAATAGTTTGAGTTGATTCTGTAACAAAATAAAGTCTCTCCTAGTCATCTATATATCGACACTGCTATTCTTATTCGCTGTGACATTATTTCCAGTGAGTAGGATTTACATCTCGGCAGAGTCTTAACCTCTACAAAACACAATGGAAACTTATCGATTCGTAGCCTTATTTCCACCGAGTAGATTTACATCTTGGTAGCAACATCTACAAAATTCACAAGCTATCAGCAAAAATTCAGAGTCCTTCACACGAGTAGTCTTCTCAGCATTTACCTGTAATTGAAGTCCAGGATTTATGAGTATGGATAACAAATTAACAATAACTATTGTTCGGAAGATGACTGGCATTTCATGCATGCATAGAAAAAAATATAGGAAATAAGAATCTGATACAGCAAGTGACCATTTGATCAGCATTAAATGAACTTCTGGATAACAGACATGCTTATTTCGTTATTGCACTAAAACTCTAATAGTACACACATACAGCTCAAATTAATCATAGCAGTTGTGCTCGCCATGGAGGACAGATTATGCGGTTGTATTCTTTAAAGCAGCATGAGATAATAAATCTGTCCAGCTGACTGCATAATCTTAGTTCTTTTGTTTCGAATAACCTCACTTTAACCCTACAAGACAAAATAACTTACTTCTTCCATTCCAAATTATAGATCATTTTCTTTGTCCTAAGTCAAATTTCTATTTTTGACCAATTTTTTATCGTACCAAATAAATGCACCATCAAGACACTTTATGATGGATTTAATGAAACTAATCTGATGTTAGATATGTTGGTGTTTTTTTTCCTATAAACTTAGTCAAAGTCAGATAAGTTTAACTTATGACAATGCTAAATTGAACCTATAATTTGGAACGGAAGGAGTATTTGATCGTTGAAAGACTCATGAGTCACAAGAAGCAGCTTAATGTGGCACAATCTCATTCCACCCATCAGATATTGCTATTAGCAGGCAAATCACAAACATGGAGTGGCAACTGTTGGAGTTAACATAAAGTGAGGGGGATGTGCATGTGCAAAATAACTTCCGTCTCTCGTGCATAACTTGAAAGAAAAATCAACTCTAAGAACTCATCCATGATAATTGGTGAGTTAGCCATAACTTCATTTCACATTAACGTAAATCCTGCAGGCATACAGAAGTTTAATATTTCATAGAACCATTAGGCATTTATTTCCCTGTAGGTGTTCACAAGCCACAGAAGACAGAACTTCAGTTTTCTCCAAACTGCTCAGAGAGGAACCAAACTACCACATCATAGAATGAAAAGAGAAGATATGTTCACACTTCACACAAACTTGGGGGAGTTCTTGGGATAGCCATTTGATCGCATGCCCTTACTAGCTTATTTTGGACCAAGACATACCATAGACACAAACACAAAAGAATACAGAGCAAAAGCATGCTAAAGAAATTTCTCAACTATTTTAAACTGGCAAGGAAAGTTTTGTTACCTAGTTCATAGGTCAATTTTATGCTCATACAGATCACTTGCAACTGCACTCTGATTGCACTTTGAAACTACTCCCTCAAGATCGATAGGCGTATTTGAAACAAACACAAGCGGAGGCTTCTTTCTTGGAACAGGCAGTAGCTCATTCTTGCCCTCCAGTATGCCTAGGACTGTCCTCATGACAGGTCTCATTTCTGAAAACGGGTTCACACAGCTCAAACCTAGAAGTAGCAGCCTCATCATTTGCTCATTGTCATACTGTCCACTAAGCAATGGATCTGCAGCATCCAGAAGCTTGCCTTTCGAGTGCAAACTCCAAACCCAATCAACAACATTCAGCATGTTCATACTGCCAGGTGCTTCCCTCTCTATTGGCCGCTTGCCTGTGCACATCTCCAGCAGCACAACCCCATAGCTGTAGACATCGCTCTTTTCGGTAGCTTTACCCATCTGGAGGTACTCAGGTGCGAGGTAACCAAAAGTCCCTGCTGCCAAGGTCGAGCGAGGACTCGTGTCATGATCCTTTAGCCTCGCAAGCCCAAAATCTCCCAACCTCGGACTAAAACATGAGTCGAGAAGTATGTTACTGCACTTTATATCCCTGTGGATCACCTGCTTGTCATGTCCTTCATGTAGGTATGCCACTGCAGAGGCGATGCCGACAGCCACATTGTACCGCCGAGACCAGTTGAGGACGACACAGCGCTCCGCGCCTGAGCAAGGGTGGAGAGCCTCATCTAGGCTGCCGTTTGGCAAGAACTCATAGATAAGCAGCAGCTCGTCCCTCTCCGCGCACCATCCTTGGAGCCGAACCAGGTTGGGGTGCTTCAGGCCAGCGATTATGCTGAGCTCGGCACTGAACTCCTTGTAGCTCTCCCCGGATTGCTTCGACCTCTTGACGGCGTAGGTGGCCCCAGAATGTGGGCACACGGCCTTGTACACTGTGCCGAAACCGCCGCTGCCCACCACCATAGAGGGATCGAATCCCTTTGTAGCCGAGACGAGATCTTGGTACATGAACTGCCTCGGTTTGCCTGTCCCAACTCCCTCGGTAACCGCCGCAGTGCTCCGCCTCCACTTTTTCAGAGACATTGCTACAAGCACCGTGACTGCAGCAACGAACAGAATGGGCAAGGGGATGGCAAGCCCCAGCAGCAGTACCAGTTTCCTGCGGCGCCCATGGTCCTCCTTGAGGGCGGTGGTGACGGTGACCGCGGGCGAGCTCGCGCGGACGCTGTCGGAGTCGGCCACGCCGTGCGCGGGGCGGGACCGGGACCCCGGGTCGATGGTCGGCAGCCCGGACGCGAGGAAGGTCCAGCTCTGGAGGACGAAGCCGCCGCCGTCGCCGCCGGTCGCGTTGCCCGACGACGACGAGACCTCGATGGCGACGAACATGAAGCTGGCGAAGCGGGCGCCGAGGCGCGACGCGTCGGCGGCCAGCGCGGGCGTCCGGGGCCGCACGCTCGCGTGGCCGAGGAACACCCGGAGCCGCGGCGGGTGCGCGTCGTAGAGGACCCATGCGCGGACCCCGGCGCCGCTGCGCAGGTCCACGGTGGCGTTCGCGGCGAGCTCGGCGCCGGCGGAGGACGCGGAGACGCGGGCCCTGCGCGCGTCCAGCGTGACCTCGAGCGGCAGGGACCTGTTGGCGGCGGCCGTGAGCGGGTCGGGGATGAGGAGGAAGGAGAGGCGCGCGCCGGCGGGGCGCGCGGGCGCGGCCGCGGAGAGGAGGAAGGAGGTGGAGAAGGAGGCGTTGGGCGCGAAGGGGAGCGGGAGCGGGAAGAGCGCGTGCGAGTAGGGCGGTGGGAGGAAGACGGCGTCGGCGCGGAGAGAGGCCCCGCCGAGGAGGGTGAGGTTGCGGGGTGAGAAGGGCGGGAAGGAGAAGGAGACGGGGGACTCCGCCGCCTTGGAGGAGGGTGCGAGGAGGAGGAGGAGGAGGAGGAGGAGGAGAGAGGTTGTTGGAGCCATGGGAGGGAGCGGGAGGGAGGGAGGGAAGGAGAGGGGCGCTGCCCTGCTGGAAAATTTGACGGGTGCCACGGTCTGCAGCTACAGAGGAGAGGCTCGCCGGGCAACTTCGCTTGATCTCTCCCATAGTCCCATTCTAGTTTACGAGCTTCGGGCTTTCTTTGTGCAAACGGTAGCTTTTCTCACTGACCACCTCTTTTTTTCTCTCTCCACTCTTTGAAGTTCTTCGCAATTCTCACACCGAGTGTCACTGGCTTATCTATCTTGTCGTCTATTTTTAAAGCTCTACTTTTATCTACAGTGTATAAACAATGTTTTACAGATCCATATGCAAATTATATAGAAATGGCTCCTCTTTTGTCCGCAAAAATTATACAAAGGCCCAAACCCCAACAAAACTGACGCCTATTTTTATTTTAACGAAAATGTGTGCTCGAAACATTTTCTTTGACTTTTCTCTTCCAAAAATATGAATATAGCTGTCATTCTTTGTCCAAAGAAAGTAGAATACCCATTGTACAGCAGACCAGGTAAAAGAATGTCTATAGCATAAAACGACATTGTAACATTACTATAGACAGAAAAAAATTTGAAATAGGCAAGGTAAATAGGCAACCTGCTGCAGACGGTCTTACCTTTCAACTTCAACAAAGTTCAGTTCTATCTGGTCGTTTGAGTCCTTAGTCTTCTCGCAACAACGTACCGTGGTACATAAGACCGTCTACCATAAGTAACACAAGACCTAAGACCAATTGCACGCTAGAAGCAGTGGCAGGACATGAGAGAGGTTTTCAGATGATATTAGCTTCTTTACTTCATACAAATTCTAGGCTTAAAAATATATGGTTTTGCTAACATCTTGAATCTAACGATTTTAATTATTTGCTATGAGAAAAGTGTATAGTTCATCGTAGCAAATTGTATTGGAATGTAGCAACCAAGGTACATATGAAAAACTTAGCAACGAAATACAATAATAGATTCATATACTCGGATATATGCTCCTTCAGTCTTTGTATAGGTTGACGAGAAAGCGCAAATTTCTAACAAGTTGTTCAAATCATTTGTCTTTGTATGTTATAATACAGGAGTATTATATATACCTGTCATTATCAATATAACGCAAATAAATCACGTGGCTAAAAATAGACGGCTGAGATTCACCAATCCGCCGCCTCGGTTCCCCTCTTGAACCCTAGAAACCAACCTCCCGGTCCCTCTTCGGCTCTTCCCGCCGTCCTCGCCCGCCCCTCCCCCGCCACTTCCTCCACCGCCGCCATGGGCCGCAAGCTTCTCGCCGAGCAAGCGGAAGCGCCCAGGAGCGGCAAGAAGGAGAAGAAGAGCAAGAAGGACAAGAAGCGGAAGCTGGCGGCCGAGGCCGAGCAGGCGGCGGCGGCGACGGCAACGGAGGAGGTCACGAAGGGCAGCAAGAAGAAGCGGGTCGAGGATGGGCCTGGCGACAGAGGGGAGGCGGAGAACGGCGCGGAGAAGACCGTGGCGGTGACCGGGAAAGGCTTCGAGGATCCCAAGTACGCGCCGCTGCGGACGTTCTCTGCTGCCGAGCTGCCGTCCCAGGTGCTCGACTGCTGCAGCGGGTTCGCACGGCCGTCACCCATCCAGGCGCACGCCTGGCCTTTCCTCCTTGACGGCCGCGACTTCATCGGCATCGCCGCCACAGGATCCGGTAACGCAAAATTGTTTGATTTCTGCTTTCTGCTCGGTTATCCATTTGTCCCTACGTGTTCAAATTCTCGATGAACTTGTTGCTTTGCGTGATGCCAGGGAAGACAATTGCCTTTGGCGTGCCGGCGCTGATGCACATTAGGAAGAAGGTAGAGGGGAAAGCTGGCAAGAAGAAGGCCGTGCCCCGGTGCCTCGTACTGTCACCAACGAGGGAGCTTGCTCAGCAGGTAAGCCAGCAATATTGTGGTCCACAACATTGTTTCTATAATTATATATTCGAGCAAGGCATGCAAATTTTGAATGCCGGTTGATTGCTATGGGTTAAACTTAAGCAATAACTTCTTTAAGTTGGATTTTCAAGCAGAACAACAGCAATTGTACTCATAGGTGACATGGCGACATACATGCTTCTAGTGTCGATATTCATGCTGTTAATAAATTTATTGAAGGATGAATCTCTGAGGCTCCTCTTATTTGGCATTCCTTCTCGTTACGGACGTTCATTTCTAGTTGTTTTGCAAGCTTATGCTGCTGTTTGAAGTTGTAGCATGAACTTACTGGCTATTCTGCCTTTCATTTTCTCCAAAAAGCTTCTGGTGTATGTAGCCTAAAGAAAATCCTAGGAAAGAGGACCACAGATGCCTTCTATTTTTATCTACAAATGCATGTGTTATATCTTGTGTTTATATAGTAATTGTAACCTCCCGGGTCTGAAGAAAGCAATATGGTTGAATGCAAACATTCAATAATTATTTACACATTTCTGTATTGTGTCAGATTGCAGATGTTCTTAGTGAGGCTGGTGCACCATGTGGGATAAATTCAGTTTGCCTTTATGGTGGAACTTCAAAGGGACCCCAAATATCTGCCCTTAAATCTGGAGTGGTAAGATAACACCGATTTATCTTTTGCTTGCCCACGATTCTCAATATCGATTATGTTCTGAACTGCTGATATTGTACCCAATCACTACTGCAACACATCTTTTTCCTCACGAGTTCCACTTAATGAAAAACTACAAATGCTTGTTTACTATATAGGACATGTAACTATGCCTTGGTCTATTCAGTATTTGGCACTTTTGTTGCCTGACCCTCTATTGATTTTTTTTTTGGGTTTTGTGCTTTCAGGATATAGTCATAGGAACTCCTGGTCGTATGAAGGACCTTATTGAAATGGGTGTTTGTTGTCTTAATGAGGTTTCATTTGTGGTAAGTTAGTTGTGCCTTTCATTGCGCTGTTCTTCTTGTCTATGAATTTTGGTGTGTACATTTCTCCAGTCACGAATATTTGGTGTTCTGGAAACCAACTGGATCAGCTAGTTGCAACTTTTATCACTATCCTTTTGTTCTTTAGTTCTTTTGTATTTTATATTCTAAATCTGAGCAAGTCAGACCTTATAATGTTTGGCAATTGATATGCTACAACTATGTAAATTGGCTGTATGAAATCTGTATTACTCCATGTCCCAGAATGCAGCTAGTTTTAGCATTCAGAATTTGTCCCATGGTGTATCTGTTTTTGTGTTCGCAGTGGTACTTTAAGCCATAAAGTGATAAAGTGATGAAAATGCCCCTCTGCAACCTGCACACTTTACGCTTAAAAATCTCCAAACCTTATCCTCTCCTGTGTTTTGTGTTTCTCTCCCCTAAGGTCTCCCATATTCTTTTGCATGCAGTGTGTGCTGTTGAATGCCCACCCTCGTAGACCCAAGTCATTACTTGCCTCCACCACCATTGATATCACATACTTTATTCTTTTTTTGGCAACGATGTGGAATTTGTCCTTGTTGAAAAACTGGTTGTTGTCTTGTTGCCCTACAGCCCTAGTGCTATTTACGTAGTTGGGTCTGGGTCGTGGCTTTGGAGTTGGGTGTTGACCCATGTTGTTGGCTTGCTGAGCTTTGAAAAAGGTCATTCTGTGGATAGACTCTCAAAAAATTGTTCCAATGTTAAGGGGGCATGGCCCCTGCTGGCACCCCCTGGTTCTACCGATGTCTTGAAACACCCTTACCTTATGTAATACTTATTTTTCCTGCTTGTTTTGTTTCTTTTTTTGCTCTTTTATCCCTCCCTTCTCATTCTGTTTTCTGCTGTGTTGTGTTGTTATCTTTATTTCTTGAAATAATGATGGGCAGTTCTCCTGCTGGTTCGAAATAATTCTTATGTATTACTTGCTTACAGTATAGCTTGTATGTAGTTGTACTGTGTTCATGTGTACTTTTCTGATTAAAAATTGCTTTATGTTTTAGTCTACCTTTTGAAACTTTGTACCAAACAGTATATATTATCATCTACATACCCACATAATACTAAGCAAAGACTACTTACTATCATCTGTGCTATTACTTCAAGGCATCTCAGTTCCTGAAATGTTTGAACTTTGAAGCACGAAACATGCTTAGCCAGAAAAGCAAGTGCACCATTCAGCTTTAGATGGCTTATGAACATGTATGTTCTGCTTGCTTTTGCTTGTTTTTGTCAAATAACTTTTATGCGATACAGTGCAGTTAACAAAGGCACACAGTATTCAGTGAGAGGCTGAGAGCTTGTGGCGCCATTGAGCTGTTTTGTATGGTTCGTGAGATGACTAAATAGATACTGTATGATATGAGGAACCATCTATTGAGAACAGTGCTTGAATTTTCCTTTAACCTGGGCATAGCATTCCTATCAACTCTCTGTGTAGTGTGGCACAAACTCTTAGGTATCATTCACTCATTTGGTCCGGCATTTTAAACCTCAAGGAAATTACCCAATAGAATTCACATAAATAGTCACAGGTTAGTTGAATATGGCTTTTCCCACAGCCATTGCATCCCTATCTAATTGTGTAGCTTGGCACACACTATTAGTGTCATTTTGTGTTTCACTTTCAACCTCGAGGAACTGCCTGATAGAATTCACATAAATAGCAAAATACTAGTTGAATATGACTTTTCCCACAGCCATTCCTTCCCATTTTCTTTACCTTATCCCTCTTTCAGTTTTGTTCAGGGATCCAGTGAACATGTGGTGGTCAAGATAAAAAATAGTAGTAAAACTGATTAGCATAATTTCTGGCATCTCTCGATCACCTTAAATATTTATTGACACTGCTGCTGTGCTTGCACTTTCATTCTTATGCTTTAATGATAATGATTAATCATTACCTTTAGTTCTGTTGCTTTTGGCCTTATTTGTTGCGATGTAGGTTCTTTAACAAAGACTTTTCTTGCATAGGTTCTAGATGAAGCAGATAGAATGCTGGATTTGGGTTTTGAACCTGAAGTCAGGGCAATTTTGAGCCAAACGTCATCTGGTTTGTATCCATATTCCATGCTTTCTCTTCCTCTACTCATGCTCATTTCAGTATCAGGTTCTGAGCAAGCCTGCTAATAAGTTGATAGCCTACTGGTCAGGTCAGAATAGAATAAATAGTAAACACCACCAACAAAGCTGTTTTCAGTAAATAATAAGCAGGAAAAAGAATTCATGTTAGGATTCTTTTGTACTGTGCTTGTGAGGTTTTGCCGGATTTAAAAGCTGGAAAGAGTTGCGCAGGTGACACAGTTTTTTTTTGTCACTAAGAAATCTTATTGACATTCTATGTAATGCAATATGTGCAACTTGGCCTTTGTGGATTACATAAGAGCAGGAGGAATTATTATGGTTATTTGAACAGTCCCTTTTTATTTTATTCTATTTATGTGTGTTACTCGTATGAATCTATCCTCCTGCACCCTCGATCTCAAGTATTATGTTTTATGTATGATTCGTAATTATGTTATTTCTCACGCAGCACGCCAGATGGTTATGTTCAGTGCAACTTGGCCTCTTGCTGTCCACAAGCTAGCCCAAGAGTTTATGGATCCACATCCAATAAAGGTTAGTAGGTTATGCATTTCTTGTTTGTTTTTGTTTCCAAAGTACCTGAATTCTTGTGCTTGACACTGACAGTCTGTTCAACATCTCTCACTGCAGGTTGTTATTGGATCAGAAGATCTTGCAGCTAATCATGATGTAATGCAAATTGTTGAAGTGTTGGATGATAGATCACGGGATTCAAGATTGCTTGCCTTGCTTGACAAATACCATCAAGCACAAAGGTAGATATCAGTCTAGTTCCACTTGCTGCTGTATTTGTCTATGTCAGATACATTTCTTTAAGGCACAGTTTCCAACTGGTACACTGGGAGCTAAGCATCAGGGTTGGTAATAGATTGATGCAAATCTTGATAATATAATTCCATGCAAGCTGGCTGCAGATGGAGGAAACTATTCCAACTCCAATAGGACTAGAACTACTATTACAGAAGTATAATGTAGTACCTAATGTTTTACCAATGCTGCTTCCTCTAGATTAGCATCTTAGATTTTGCAAGTCCCTTTCCTTGTTTGCATGTCAGACTACAACATTCTCAGATGGGTTATTTTGTTCTTCATTACTCTACCAATCTTCACACTATTACTGTTCTATTATTGCACCATAATTTTTTGGCACAGTTTTTGTTTGATCTTCTTTATTGTTGGAGCCGTATTAATACTCAATCTGAGTTGTATTCATGTCCAATGTAACAGCAACAGGGTTTTGGTTTTTGTGCTGTACAAGAAAGAAGCTGCACGAGTGGAAACAATGCTTCAGAGAAGGTAGCAGATTTTTTTTTCATCCCTTTAATTCAATCTCTGCACAATTTTTCTCTCCATATTTTTAATCAATATATATGTTCTTAAAGGGGATGGAAGGCTGTTTCGGTCCATGGAGACAAAGCTCAGCATGATAGAACCAAAGCTTTATCTTTATTTAAAGAAGGGAACTGCCCTTTAATGGTGTGCCATTTCTATCACTTTCATATAATTGATTCAGGCCTGATAGTTCAATTGTAAATGTGTATGGACTTTTTATCTATGGTTTGTTGTTTAGTTAATGAGCTAGGCTTGAATATATCAATATATCTCATATCTGGGGGCATTTTTGGTTTCTTTTCCCAAACTTGCTCAGCAGACACATCAGCCTTGCAAGGCAAGGTTGGGCCAGACAAGTCTTGCTAGAGGAGGTGAAGCATGACTTGATATTGCGTTGTAATTCTGTGGTAGAAAGTTTAGAGCAGCGAAAAGGCTCCTTTTGGATATCAACAAGTTATCCCACTCTTGGATTCTCATTTTCTCTTTAGAGATTAATTTTGTAAATATTTCGGTCAGTGCTTCAAAACATTCAAGAAACATAGTGCTAGTTGTAAGGCATTTTTTAATTACTATTGTTATATGAAAACTAGAAACTACTTTACATCAACACAGTGCCAGCACTATATGAGTTATCTTCTTGCTCCTATGGTAAAACCGTTGTATTTTTGTTGTAACCTGAGGTGAATCTGGGGTTTCTGATTTTTTTTATTTTTGCATCTACGGTTTTCCAGCTTACGACCAGGACCAATTATTTTGCATCTAACACTATTCTGTCAAGCTTTCTCTTATTCATTTTACTGTTTAGAAAACAAACTTGTGTTCTGTTCGTATGCTCATTATTTTGTAATACATGCAGATTGCTACAGATGTTGCTTCACGTGGACTTGATATTCCTGATGTTGAAGTGGTCATTAATTATAGTTATCCTTTGACTACTGAGGATTACGTCCACAGGATAGGAAGGACTGGTCGTGCTGGCAAGAAAGGTGTTGCACATACCTTTTTCACTCAAGAGAACAAGGTACTCGAGTCATTATACACTTTTTGCACTTATAGACTTCAGTTGTTGATGTTATGTTAATTTAATTTTATTTACAGGCACTTGCTGGTGAACTTGTGAATGTTTTGCGGGAGGCTGGTCAGGTTGTTCCTCCAGCCCTTATGAAATTTGGCACACATGTCAAGAAAAAGGTTTGTCTATAGCTAATTTTTTGTTTGAAGTTATCTTTTTTTCTTAGTTATAGTCCATATCTGATTGTGTAGGTATGTATGTCTACCAATGTCAGTAACTGTACAGAAATAAGCTTATTTTAAGATACACATACTTAGAATACATGCTCAAGAAATAACTTTGATGATTTTGTCCCATCTAGCTCTAGAGCTTTTGTGCAGTTGCAAGTACTGCAAATGTGTGGAAATTGGTGGTTGCATTTGTAAAAGGCCTATAGATTTTTTGTAAAAGTCAACCTTTCAAATCCTTTGACTAATACTTGATTCAAATCCACAAATTTTTAGTGTATGCATGTTATATATTTGGATTCACATTCAAAAGCACATTAATACGATGATAGTTTTGTATTTGTTGAAGACATATTTTAGAAAAAAAATGGATGGTCAAAGTTCCGCTTTAAAGACTATGTCAAAAATCTATAGGCCTTATTTTTTTGGTATGGGAGTGAGTGTATGCTTAAAACGTTTTTAAAAACTATCTATTAAAAAGGATAGAAAATGTCTCTTCAAAATTTAAGAACAAAACCAGATTTTAGAGACATTGAATATACAAATACTTACTTCCTGCGTTTCACTATGTTTGTCCATAATATACAATGCTAGTGAAATGGAGGTGTCGAACAGTGATTTCATTTATAAATGATCTTTACCCGTTACAATTTTGCAGGAATCTAAAATATATGGATCTCACTTCAAGGAAATCACAGCTGATGCTCCTAAATCCACGAAGATCACATTCGGTGACTCTGATGAGGACTAGACTAACATCTTGATCTTTCATCCTTATGAAACCTATTTATCTCTATTGACGATTGCTATGGATATCGTTGAACGAGGCATCCACAAGCTGATTGCCGTGGTCCTTGGATTATTAATGTGGCTATAGGCAACCTCAAGTATAGCTCATAGTATCATCCTTGTTTTAGGTTTAGTTTATTATGAACAACATTCTGCTTATTTTTCTCCTTGTATACCTCTGCATTTTGTTGACTTGTTATTTGTTAATGTACCTAACCTCTAAGTGGATTCTGTTATGTTAAGGATAAAACAATTAAGAAATTAATGATTTTATCGGAACACTGTTTTAAAACTCAAAAGCCCCTTAGGTGCTAGGGAGGCAGACTAGGCGTTTGTACTTTTTTATGGATGGTTATAGTATTGCTATGATGAACACAGAAAATTCAGCATATTAATAAAATTCAGCATATTAATACTAAAAGAATTGATGTTACTTTCTCTGTTTACAAATGTATGGCGCGATTGATTTTTTCCTACAACTTCAACCATTCTTCTTATTCAAAAAATTTAAAAGCTGGCATTTATTTTTGTTATGATTTTTTTCACTAAAAATAGTTTAAGTATTAGTGGTTTTTATATGTTAGATTAAACTTTTTGAATAAAATGAATAATCAAGTTGTACTGTGTCAATGAAGGTGACAAGGGAAGCCGTGCACCTCAGCCTAGAACCTATGCCCCTCCACTTAGAACCTATGCCTAGATAAAATGCATTTGTGATGGTTTGTAGAACATATAATCCCTTGACATACGCTTGCCATCATTATCCAAATGCATCCATCTCATCATGTGGATAGGATCAAAGCATGCACCATATTGTATAGTATAAGCGTTCAATGCGTGAAGAGATCGCATTTAGCTAAGGTTGACCATAGATTCATGTGCCTCGAAATAACTAGATACAGACTTAAAAAAAGATAGCAACAACTTCACACAAAATTCGCAGCCTGTGTTGACCGTAGATCTGTATATCTTGAATGTGATGTATGAATTCAAAACATGTCCGAGGACAATATAATTGTGCATACCAATGACGTGATGATGTGAACCATTGCAATACTTGTCCTAGGACATCAATATTTGCATGTCAAGCTAACTTGATTCAAATTGTAAATGGACATTGATCGCAAAATGGAGTTCCATCTATAATTAGCGCAAGTGGCCATCACTCCAATTGGAACCCTGTTATTGCAGGGACGAAGTAACGAAGCATGAATTTACCTTCACAAACCACAAATGCGCCATCTACTTTGCTTCTGGCCCTAACTATGGGTTCAGGGGCCAGTTGGTTGCCGTTCACTTTGGTGTCCATGTCTATGACTACTTCGTCCTTGCCAATATGATCCTCACTGCCACCTTTGATGTCTATTTCGACCTCATCAACCGTGGCTTTGTCGTCTACTATGCCTCATGCCTCAATCATTCTACTTTGGGTCAAGTAGCTTGATGTTAGCTTTGTCCTCCACATCTACAGCTGTATTGTCCACCATTTTAGTTTGGTCCAACAGGCTCGCTATCAGCTTTGATGCCTACTTTGACCTTGCCAATGATGGCCTCATCAACAACTTCACCTTCATCGTTCTGCTACATTTTCGAGGGGTTTGCTATCACCTTCAAATCCTACTTCGGCCTAAGGAGTTCGTTATCTACTTCGACTGCAACGACTACATATCTCAACTTATAAGATCACTTTATCTACTTCAACCACGAGTGAATTGATTTGAACAAGGGTACATGATCTTCCATCAGGTGAACGCAAGTCTCGGTTTGCTGGAGATTTAATGTAAAAAAATTGTCTTATGATCAACATGATTCGAACCTAGCAATATAATGAAAACACTAAGGACTTCTCTAGTTCTCAACTGTTTGCAACATAGTTGACCTTGCCAAGAAGGCTGATCCCTATACGCAAATCAAGAACACATGTAATAACAAGGACGAATACAAATGGATATGGAGAAAAGAATAAGCACTCAAAGTTAGGGTCTCATATGAAAAAAACTATTTAAAGACGGATTAATCTAAGAAAAACCCCATCTTCTCTGATGGTTGTTATTGATTATATACATGAGAGGTGGCTAGGGAATGACCAAGAGGATGCCCAAGCAACATTAGGTCGCACAAGGCCTTTGTGGTACAAAAACAGGTGTTACAAGAAATTGGTAGATTCTAGATGCTATCTTGTTCTGATGATCCATGTCGACTTTGAAGGAAATTTTAGGTGGGACCTATTGTGTTGGAATGTTTTGCTCCTCTAATATCGTGCATACGTCCGAAAATGGAGTGTGTACGTGACATGGGCATCGATTTTAGCATGATATGTTCGTAGATTCCAAGATGGACTCGCCAAATTAATCGGGCTTAAACCCCAATTGGGTTTGGAACGTTAGGAGTTGTACTTTGGCCATGTCTATATTAGGCTTGGTCACCTTACAAGATCATGAGGACCAACAAAGAGAAGGGTAAGGAGTGGCACACTAGAGAACCACTCTATGCTAGGGATGAGTTTTACCTCGCTAATGTGAGTGATATTTCGTTCAAGGTGTTGATGTGACCTTCAGTCATACCTTGGCTTATACTAACTGCCCCTTGATGCAATGTCTCCATAGAGCTCTAGAGCAAAAATCTTAAGAAGAATTCAAAACCTAGAACTAAAGAAGTAAGTGGAGATTGGCATGAAGAACACTGTACTTAGTTACGTCATGTTAACTTTTGTCTAGACTTCGGTCTCGTATGTGCACTTTTCTCCATAATCCTTTTGCTCACAGGGTTTTTAGTGCGCCACACTAGATGGTGGTCCTTCCTTGCACTTAGAGATATGAGTTGTACTTGGCCTCTTTAATTATGTACTTTTTGTATGTCAGCAATGGTTGTCTTGCATGTCTCCAACTAAAGTAAAGGAAACAATATTTTCATCTATTCACTCATTCAATCAGATTTAGAAACTCAAACATAGCTATATCTTAGGACAAATTTGAACTCTAAACGTAGTTATATTCTAGGATAGAGGGATTAGTATTAGGTTTTGTCCTAATAGCCAAAACCTAATAGCTGAGTGTCTACTACTAGGAATGGGCCTTAGCTAGCGACCATATATGTAAAATAGGCTTAGCCTATTAGAGGCCCAAAGATCTATAAATAAATTTTGACCCCATTAGAGAAAAACACCAGCTCCACTGCATAACAGCATATGTAAGAAGCCCAACTGGAGAACTTTTAGCCATCTAGTACGTACTGGTTGTTCTCACTCTACTCTATTTTTTCCCATTTGGGCTCGTTCTCAACGTGCTTATAGAGACTAAATTAAAGTTATTATTAAACATTAATAGTAAAATAAGCGAAGTTGTGAAGTTTGGAATAAAACCATTTGGTCATGTACTTATTCTCACTTAAATAAATTACTTAACTGACGTCATATAAATCAAATTTGTTTCTCATCGGACGACTGATTTTTGGTTGTGTCGGTCGGATTTTTAGGCCGTGTGATGGAGATCCGACAGAATGTGTTAGATTACTGTGTGTTTTTTCAGTCTGTGTTGATTGATGCATCAGTTTGCATCAATCCCACCTTCTAGCCGTTATATGCAAATCGTACGGTTGTTTGCCTTGAACAAAATGATGGATGGAGCGATATATTTCAGTCATACGATGGGAGACACTCACGTTTTAATTTTATTGATGTATATTTGTACACCAATGTGTATGTGGTCGATCGATGCCCCTGCCGTTAGCGGCATTGCTTGACTTGACCACTATAACAGCAAGCTAGTGCAGACTGTGCAGTAGTGGTAGTTCTTGAAGATTAATTGGTGGACTTTGGTGGATTTGGCCATCTAGGGTTAGAGAAAGGGAACTCTGAAGGAAGAACAGAGTTTGAGTTGCTGCCTCACTCCTCTGCTTCCCGATCCTTCTCTCGTATTTATCTTCTCCACTTTTTAGTTCAGTCCTTTACATATATATTATTTACACACACCAACACTCCCCCTCAAGATGGGGCAAACACATCATATAGACCCATCTTGCTATAGAATGAAGAAAAAGACTTTTCAGGCAGCCCTTTTGTTACAACATCCGCTACTTGGCTAGCAGAATTCACATATGGCAAACAAAGAATCCCTTCTTCAAGTTTCTCCTTAATGAAGTGTCGATCAATTTCAACATGCTTCGTTCGATCATGTTGCACCGGATTATTGGCAATATCAATAGCTGCTTTGTTATCACAATATAGCATCAGTGGCTTGCTCCTAAATAGTCTCAACTCGGTCAAGAGAATCTGCAGCCACAATAGCTCACATACACCATGAGCCGTTGAACGAAACTCAGCTTCTGCAGTGGACCGAGCCACAACACTTTGTTTCTTACTTCGCCATGAGACCAAATCACCATCGACAAAGGTACAATATCCAGAAGTTGAGCGTCTATCATCCAAAGAACCAGCCCAAATAGCATCAGTATAACACTCAACTTGTAAATTTCCTTGTCGTGTATATAAAAGACCCTTTCCTGGGCAGCTCTTAAGATACCACAAGATGCGATAAACAACTTCCATATGACTAAACTTGGGGTCATGCATAAATTGACTCATCACACTTACGGCAAAGGCTATATTGGGTCGAGTGTGAGAAAGATATATAAGCCTTCCAACAAGCCTTTGATAAGACTCTCGATTGACGAAAGTTCCTGCATCTCTACTTAATCGATGATTCTGCTCAATAGGTGTGGTTGCTGGATGGCAACCAAGCATACCAGTCTCCCTTAACAAGTCCAGAGTATACTTCCGTTGAGAAAGGAAAATGCCACTATGACCACGAGAAATCTCAATGCCAAGGTAGATTACCATGTATGTCTCCATGGCAAGAATTATCATTATCAACGTTGTCGTTATGGTTATCTATTACCCCTTGATTTGGATTCTGACAATTACTAGAAGAAAAAACTCCTAGAGTAGGTACACGAATAGAGCCCACAAGAATACCTCCATTGTTACTCTCCCCCTCTTGTGTTACTTCAGGCGGAGATAAAATAATTTCAGTATCATTGGTTGGGCCATAATATGGTTCATGTTCACGGAAAGTCACATTCATGCTCACAAAGAAACGACGCTCAGAAGGACACCAACATCTGTAACCCTTTTTGGTAAGTGAATAGCCAACAAACACACATTTGATTGCATGGGGATCAAGTTTCTCAACATTATTTCTATAATCATGAACAAAGCACACACATCCAAACACCTTTCAGGAGACAACAAATTCATTTGATTTCAAAAGTAATTCAGCTGGAGATTTGTTATCAAGAACTCGAAGAGGCATCCGATTAATTAAATATGATGCGATCTTCACAGGTTCTCCCCAAAGAAACTTAGGAACATTCATTGTAAACATTAGAGAATGAGCAACTTCGAGCAAATGCCTATTTTTTCATTCAGCAACACTGTTTTGCTCTGGAGTGTTAACACAAGTCATTTAATGTTCTATACCATTTGAGGCAAGGAACTGTTCAAACTCTTGGTTAACATACTCTGTACCGTTGTCTGAACGCAAGACTTTAACCGTGTTGCCAAACTTATTTTTAATGAGAGCACACAAGTCTTTGAAAACACTAAAGACATCATTTTTGTGTTCCAATAAATAAAGCCAAGTATATCGACTAAACCCATCGATAAAAGTTACAAACCATCTATGCCCGGAAATTGAGTGCACCTCACATGGTCCCAAAACATCTGAGTGAATAACATCAAATGGTTTGTTGCTTCTCAACCCCAAACTAGGATAAGGAACCCTTGTATGTTTTGCAAATTCACATGCATCACATACAATAGATTCCCTAGGGCATACAATAAAATATTCGGATAAGTAGGAGACATAGAAGTAAAAGAGGGGTGTTCAAGCCTGCGATGAAGTAACAATAATTCTTGACATGGAGACATCTTTGCTGCAAAAGGAACTTCATCACTCCCTTCATCAAGATAATAAAGTCCATTATGCATGGTCCCAGTCCCAAGAATTCTCCCTAACAGATAGAAGGTTAACAGAAAAATTGGGAACATGCAAAATAGGTGATAGGGATAAGGTTTTGGTGCACCGAACGGATCCACGCCCTGTTATAGGAGTCAAGGATCCATCAGCTACACGTACCTTATCCTTACCTGAACATGGAGCATAGGAAGCGAACAAATTGGGTGTTCCTGTCATATGGTTAGTGGCTCCAAAGTCAATAATTCAAGATTTAGGTGTATAAACTTGAACGTTTTGTATACCTTGGGAAGTAGCATGATAGTTGGAATCAATAGAGGTACCATGAGTGGAAGATGGCTCTTCAAAGAGTTTGAGTTTGGAATTGTATTTCTCAGGAGCTTGAGCATCTACCGCTGGAAGCTCCCTTTCGGATGCAGTATGATTTGCTTTATTCCGCTCGAACTCTCCATGGTTGTGTTTTTCCCTTTTTCCACCCTTGTGGAAATCCATGTAATTTAATGCACCTCTCAATCTTATGTCCCTCGCAGCCACAATGATCACATTTTATCACTTCCTTGTCCTTCATGGATAAAGGCATCAACCCCTCCATGAGCATCCACTGTGGGATGCCTTAGCCTAGTCTCCTCCTTGGTAATACTGGAAGTTATATCATCCAGGCTTGGCCACTCAGTCTTAGAGAAAATAAATTGGCGCCGAAGGTCAAACTCATCATTTAAACCATCAAGAAACAGTGTGATGTACAGCCATGTCAGTCTTATCAACCGGCTCAAATGGGTGATAGTAATGCAAATCTTTGTATAGCTTTTTTACCTTACCAGCATATTCTGTCACTGACCTTGAGCCTTGTTTTAAATGAGTCAACTCATGCATAATTCGAGTAGCCTGCATCTTATTAGACTTTCCAGCGAATTGATTTTCCAAGGATGACCATACTTCTGCAACTGTGGCAATAATTTCAACTTGCTCCTGGACTGTTGGTTCCATGCTACCCAACAACCATACAAGTACTCTATCATTTATTTGCTTATTCTGAGTACTCATCTCCTTTTTATTGCCACCTTCATTAGAGACTAACAGACCCTCATATCCATGTGAGCTTAAGATTAAACGGGCATGACGAGCCCAACTCACATAATTTTCTGGTCCAGCAATTTAATTGGATTTGGCTCAAGAGCATACTTAACAACCTCTGCAACCCCCTTTGGCTGCTCCATCATTTTGGAAAAAATTTCATATAGCTTTTCTATGTCACTTGGCTGTGATTTTTCTGCACTATTGTCACCCATGACTACAACAAAGGTACGCCAAATCCAAGCTTGACTGAACGACCAGCACAATCACCAAATTAGTTTAGAGGAGAGTAGGAGAAACCTTGACTGAACTTGGAGAGATATATGCAGGTAGGCTTGCTGTAGCACCTCCAGTACAAACAGCACTATGGGCTGTCAATTTGTTTCAGGAAAAACAACTCACATGCAAGAATAGACTGGACCACCTGCCACAGGAGAAGAAAAATCCGCCTGGTTGTTCCCTCGCAGCAGATGTCGAGCAGGAGAACCACTGAAACAACCAGACAGCTAGCTTCGGCAACTCCGACGTAAGAGCAGACACACAGTAGCTACGGCGACAACTCCACAACACCCCCACCGCTTCCACCCCCCAAATAATCATCAAGGAGGGGGAAACAACAGGATTAACTTGCTCTTGATACCATCTTGAAGATTAATTGGTGGACTTTGGTGGATTTGGCCATCCAGGGTTAGAGAAAGGGAACTCAACAGAGAAGGAAGAACAGAGCTTGAGTTACTGCCTCACTCCTCTGCTTCCCGGCGGATCCATGGATTTGTGCCAATGGTGTCATCATCGGATCAACTATTAATGACAATCATAATTTCTAGTGAATTAATAACATAGAGTGCAGGTAAAGATACAGGTAAGTCAATATAGTTTTCATCATGTTTCGCTCCATTTTCTACACTTACCCCACTCATTTTTTATACATTCAACAAAAGGGAAAACATGGTGAAAACAATCATTTTTTTGCGCATTTTTTAATATTTTCCCACTTTATGCCATGATACCTTATTTAATATGCTGCTTACATCCTTAGTTTATTTAGTGGGAAATGTTTAGAATTGTGAATCGCTGGTGTTCCTTTGTGAATATGCCCTTGTATGCAGCGGGAGTTAAATGACTAAAGACTTATTTACGATTTATTTAGAAATTATGCATTTTCTGACATGTTTTTGTTTGTGTTAGTTCGTCTTTGAAGACTGGGATATCGATCGAGTGGCCTACTTAGGAAGGACAAGAGATTGAAAACGATTTTAGGACTCCAGCATCTCAAGGCAAAACAATCCATTCATTTAGAATTCCATAGGAGTTCATAGGAAAATAAGTGTGGGCTCTAGTCTAATATTTGTTTCCTTTTGTGTCTTATGATTCCCATTTTCTTTCTGCGTAATATCTAAACATATATATGTTTTGTAACTTTTCTATGTTATATATTTCTATAGGATTTTAGCTGCACAGACATTTCAGCCATGTATTTTGAAAATCACACGTTCGATCGAAAGAACTCTCGGTATGTTATCCACCAATGAGTCTTTGGCGGATGCTAAAAGCAAACACGTGATCTGAATAAATAATGAGACTTGGGCTGACGCCAATAGTGTCACAGAACAAAATACTCCATTGATCACAGCAAAGGCGTTGGTGTCCTGTGACACCACATCAAACACTACATATTCGTCCCTTCATATTTATTTTTTCCACTTTTCAGTTCAGTCCTCTACATATATATTATTTACACACACCAACAGTAATGCTACTGTACCTTTCCGTAGTGCGCCGATATCACGATATGTGAGAGAGAACGACGACAATGCTGTTTGGTATGATCTTGGGAGCGGTAACGTTAGTGGGAGTAGATTTAACGGTTACCTGTTACATTGTAAAAGAAACTGTCATTTGTTTTTGTTTGGTTCATTTGTTTGGACGTAATCCACTTCTGTCGCTGCGCGCACGGAGAGGGAGGCGTTCGTGGTGGGGCGGTAATCAGATTAACAGCGGAAGATATGTTGTAATGGCCGTATTTGATACCGCGTCAAGCGATCACGCTCCGACCAAACCAAACTAGAAAGGAGGTGATCTGATCCCACCATAAACCAATCAGGCCAACCCACTGTAAACTGATTATGGACAAAACGCTTGAACCAAAACACCACCTATATGTTTGGCAGGATCGCTTCTGGTGTTATAATTAGTTTTATCCTTTATAATATGCTTATGCTACTAATATGACATTTTAAATTCTATATGAACCATGTTGCATTGTTTTATAGTTTATAATGAACTATTAATATAATTTTTATAATTAATATATAGTTGCAACTTTTGAGTTTCACTGTTCCTTCCACGTTTGTACATCGTCAAAGTCAATATGTTTTGTATCCTTTCAAGATTATTTTTTTCTTCATACGGCACGCATGTGCATCTCTGCTGGTACATATATAAGCACTAGTTTTTCAGCTGGTGACCACAAACGGGCTGCGAACCAAGTGCTTTCCGTCCGACCAGGTAATGGATCCCCACATGGCGCCGCCCTTGGCCGCCGCGTCGTCGCTCTTGCCGGAGAAGCTCACCTGGAAGGACAGCTTCTTCACGGTCTTTGTGAACTGGAGCTTGCCGGGCGTGACCTTCACGTCCACGCCAGCGGGCGCGCTGACGGTGACGGTGTAGGTAGCCTCCTCCTGCGCTCCGACGTTGGTGACGGCCCGGGTCACCGTCCGGTTAGCAGTGCCGCCGCCGAGCCCCATGGTGACGGCGATGGACGGGTAGTTGAGGTCGGAGATGAGGTCCTTGCTCGCGTTGGCCGCGCAGCTGAACCCGGCGGGGAGGGAGGGAGCGATGAGCTTGATCTTGGACGCGTCGTAGCCGTAGTTACAGAGGAAGTGGAGGTAGTCGTCTTCCCCGGCCTCATACACCAGCCCCGGGTCCAGCGCGCCGGCCGGGTGCACCTGCCCGGCGCCGTAGTCGTACGGCGTCGCCGGCGACCCCGAGTCCGTGGTTATCGGAGCCTGCGTGTTGCTCAGCTGCGTCGCTGTCGAGAGATCGAGTTGTTAATCAGCTAACCTTTTAATTATGCATGAAGAATGGGCGATCTGCAGGATTTGAGACCTGTGGTCATGATGGCCGAGCGGACCGCCGCGGGGCTCCACGTGGGGTTCCACGCCTTGACGGTGGCGGCGGCGCCGGCGACGTGGGGGCAGGCCATGGACGTCCCGGAGACGAGCTTGAACTGCGAGGCCTGTTTCTGCCCCGCCGGCAGCGACGACGTCGGGATCCACGACGCCAGGATGTTCACCCCGGGAGCCGCGACGTCGGGCTTGAGGACGTTCCCGGTCTGCGCCGACGGGCCCCTCGACGAGAAGTAGGCCACCACGGGCGCCGGCTTGTACTCCGTCACGGTGGCCGTCGGCGCGATCGTCGCCACGGCCGGTTGGCTTTTTCAGTCGTGATGAGTCGTCGTCCATTGGCAGATATAGAGCATGGGAGATCAAGAAGACCATCGATGCACTGCTAGCATAGCATGTACGAGTACGACGTACCTGGTGGAGGCGGAGGCGATGTACTTGTGGATGGCGGCGGCGGCGGCGGAGGTGACCTCGGTCGCCGGAAAGTCGATGTAGGTGGTGGCGACCGCCCCCTCGACGTCGTCCACCAAGATGGACCCCACGGCCCCGGCGCTCTTGAGCTCGTCCACTTTCACCGCCTTCGACGTGTCGCTCAGCGAGTGGTTGCACAGCACGATCTTCCCCCGTATCTTGCTGCTGTCCAGGGTGCCCGGCTCACAGTGGCTGCACAGGATCGGAGGATGACGCATGCATGGCGTCACAAGTGAAGTGGTGTTAGTCTCACCATTTTATCAGTGGTTTGGATCGATCATGCACTGCACATACCTTGCTGATTCAGTATCAGAAACTGAGCTAGACTTGGCTGCTGCACCAGTGATCAATGGGTACTTGGGGGATCTGTCCAAGTTTGAGAAGTTTATAGCTCCACCCTGCATACATAATATGTATACAAATTACTCCATAAAATATGATCAGAGATTGATAGAAAGAAACTGATGATGAATTAAACTTCAAACACACGGGGCTTATTATGTACCTTGACGGCGCTGTTGTTACCACCCAGCACGACGTCGGACTCGAAGTAGCGGTCGATGGTGCTGGCGGCGACCGTGAGGATCCACGGCGCCGCGTTGACCACGGTGGCGGCCGCCGGACCGGAGTTGCCGGCGGAGCAGACAACCGTGACACCGTTGGCGACGGCGTGGAAGGAGCCGATGGCGATGGGGTCGTCGGAGAAGTCCGGGCTGAAGTAGGGCGAGGCACCGAGGGAGACGGACAGGACGTCCACGCCGTCGGCGATGGCGTCGTCGAAGCCGGCGAGGATGGCGGAGCCCGCGCAGCCTTCCTCGGAGCAGACCCTGTACATGGCGACCCGGGACGCCGCGGAGCCCCCCTTGGCGGTCCCGGGCGCAAGGCCGTAGTAGGTGGCGCCGGCGACCGCGTTCCCGGCGGCCGTGGACGACGTGTGCGTGCCGTGCCCGACGTCGTCCCGCGGCGACCCGCCGCCGCTCGGCGCCGGGCCTCTGACGTCGCCGAGGTCGTAGTATCTCGCTCCGATCAGCTTCCTGCATGCGTCGGTCGAACCAACATCAAGAACATGTACTTAAGAAAACAAAACAGAACAAATGGAGCGGCGCTCGATCGAATCAACTACGTACTTGTTGCAGTTGGACGAGTTGAAGTCATCGCCAGTCATGCAGGCGCCCTTCCATCGGCTGGGCACAGGCCCAAAGCCGGCGTCGTCGAAGCTGGGCGACTCGGGCCAGATGCCGGAGTCGAGCAGGCCGATGACGGTGTCCGCCGCCGTGGCCGGAGACGACGACGAGGAGCCGGCGCCCTTCTTACTGGCCCTGGCACGTCGTCGCCGTGCGGCGGCGGAGGCGGCGTCGACCTTGACCTCCGTCTGTTGCAGGAAGTCCCAGGACCTGGTGGTGTGCATCTGGTACACCGGGTCCGCGAACACCGAGACTACGCCGGGCGCCCGCCGGAACGCGGCCGCCTCGTCCCCGGACAGCCGCGCCGCGAACCCGGAGAAGCCGTGCCTGTACTGCCGCACCACCACGCTGTCGGCCGCCCGCCGCCCCCGCTTGAGCACCGTGCCGACGAGGCGCAGGTGGCTCTCCTGGAGCAGGCTGGGCGAGGTTCGCGGCGGCACGGCGCCCATGTACACGACGTACACTTGGGACGACGAGGACGACCTCCCGTCGCCGGCGCCGGCTCCGGCGCCGGCCAACGAGGCCAAGACCCAGCAGAGCAGCAAACTCATGCTGGTACGGTGTTTCTTGCCTCGATCGCTCTCTCAGTGCACCACGTACGCACGTACGCGAGACAGACTGCAGTGCAGAGCGAACGTATAGTAGGCGCTGCTAATTGCCACGAGTGAGTGAGTCTCCCGTTGGATATCCATATATATAAGCTGGCGCTTGGCCAGTGTACGTCTGTCCAGTCTCCATTGCGGCTGTGGTTGCATGCATGCGCGCGCGGGGGTCTCTGATAGTGGTGCGGGCACTGGCGGAGCGCACGCCGTACGCGCGCGTCGTGCTCGTGCACCGCCTACACGCCAGTATTGGATAGCGCACTAGGTAGCGCCGGACGAGATCATCTCCTGATCTCGATTACCTTATCTCGACTCGAAGTGGCAGCGCTAGCTTTGCCACGTTGTGCCGCCATTAGTGGCTGGCGACGGTAGCTTCCTTTCTGCATGCTTGGCTACCAAAAAAAAAAAAAAACTATACCTAGCGCGAACTCTTTGCTGCTTTGCGCCTTCCCCACCAGAGAAGGGAGCGAGGCAGGCACCACTGGAAGAGCTAGGGTTCTAGGTTAGGTGTTCCGAGGCAGTGGCCGCTTCGCAACGGTGGGCGGCGGGCCGGCAATGCCGCACGATTGACACGTACTGTAGCTGCCGGTGGCCGCATGGGGACATGGCTTGTTAGGGACAGACAGGATCAAGACACTAGAGGTGGGAGGAGAGCGAGGTATAAGACGGTGGTGGAAGGGGAGGTAGATGGCTGATGGGTAGGAGAAGAAGCGAGGCCACTGCTAGATTAGGGTTCTAGAGGTTAGGGTTCTAGGTTATATCATAATATCAAGCTCTGAGGCAGCAGTCAGTACACAACACGGTGAATAGAGGAAGTGTGCTCCGAGAAAGTATGCGCCACATGCTGCCAAACTCCTCACCCTCGCACTCCATGGAGGTTGCACATGACTTGCCATGACGGAACCACTCAGAAGAGGAGGGAAGAGGTAAAATTTGTAAGGTCAAAGCAGGACATATCATAGGTAGGAATTGCTTGTGCTATTGCCTTGATAAGAATTTCTTTCCCTGCCTTAGATAATAATTTCTCCTACCATCCCTGAATTTTTACCCAGTTTTTTTCTTATGTATTCAAAGACCGCCTTCTTCGATTTGCCAATTGGACAGGTGGTATGGATGATTCCCAGCAGAGCCATCATTTGCTGTTTCACATGAGTTGGTGTATTTCTACTAAACATCGCTGCTGTTTTATCCTTGTTTATCATCTTCTCGAAGCATTTTTGTACAAAGATAAAATTTGTTGCATATGAGCAGCCCCATTGTCTTGTCGCCTTAAAAAATAAGTGAGTCATCGGCAAAGAAAAGATGACTAATGCATGGAGCCCCTCTGCAGATTTTAATTCCCTCAGTTAAACCTTGCCTTTCAGCATCCTCCATCAGTGCCGAGAAACCTTCTGCACATAAAATAAAAAGGTATGGAGACAATGGGTCACCTTGTCGGAGGCCTTTCCTACGCAGGATGGTTTCTGTGTACTCATGATTCACCCTGATTTTATATGATACCGTACTTACACACAGCATGATAGATCAAACAAATCCATTTCTCATGCAACCCCATCCTCCTCATAATTTTTTACAAGAAGGACCATTCAACTCGGCCATATGCTTTTGCTCATGTCCAACTTGAAGGCAACAACACCATGATTTCCTTCTCTTTTATTGCGCATGTAGTGTGTCATCTCATATGCAATTATGGCATTGTCTGTAATCAGGCGGCCCAGCACAAAAACGCTTTGTGATGGAGCAATTATTTCTAATAGGATGGATCGAAGTCGATTGGCCAACACTTTTGCGACCAGCTTGTATATAACATTGCAGAGACTAATCGGTTGCATATCCTTTATTTTCTCAAGACACTTGGTCTTGGGAATTAGCACCAGTACAATATCATTCCATCCTTGGGGCATATGACCTTTGTTCAAGACTGAGAGGACCTCCCGCATCACCTTTTCACCAACCAGGGACCAGAATTTCTTGTAGAAGAGTGCTGGAACACCATCATCAGGACCTGGGGCTTTAAGATCCCCCCAGACCTCCTTCTCTTCAAAATGTTTGATAAGATTTGCATTCATCTCCCTGGTAATACGAGGAGAGATGCATCGTAACACCTCTTCTGCACGCCTCTGCAGATGACATGAAAGATTTCTATATTGATCAGCGATAAAATCTTTCAGCCTGTCTTCCTCTACTACACCGCCATCATCTTTTTTTCAAACTCCTGATTTTATTTCTCCTCCTCTCTGAGGCACATGCATGGAAGAAATGTGTATTACGGTCACCCTTTGTGAACCACGTGGTATGAGAACGCTGCTTCCAATAAATATTTTGTTGCTCCCTCCAACTTATACCGAAGGAAATATTCCCGAGATACACCTTCTTGAGAAATATGCTGCCTCCTGCACCTCCCCAAATCTTTCTTCACTTTACTAATTCTCTTGCCTAGATCCCCCAGGACATTTTTATCCAAATCATGGAGATCCCTGACTACATGTTTTTGAATTTCCATAATATTACTTGCTCCAGAAATTAAAGCTCCTTCCAAGACTGTTTCACTGTCTCCATGCACTCCTCTTCATCTAACCACTTAGCCTCAAACTTCGACATCACCTCTCCTTGCTGAAAGCACATCCTTTTTCCCCTATCACCAGTATCAACAATTACATGCCTATGATCTGAATGGCGTCGATCGCCATTGATTACACGCACCATCGGATTTCTCCTTCTCCAATTACCACAAGCAACAACCCGGTTGAAGCCCTTTACTTCCATAATTAGACTAAAATGTGTTTTATTACCATTCTTAGGAGACTGGTAATCACATTCTTATATCAGAGGGGTACAGATCTGCCCTAACGGGTCAAACAATAAGGGGCGCAATCTTGAAAACTAAACAGCGGAATATAAAATGTGGGCTCAACTTATACACGGCACGGTTGGGAAGCAGAGTCGTAACCTTTACTTGTCCACATACACGATTATCTCAAAACAGGGATAAGTACATACGTACTCAGCAGCCCGCCTTTCTCCAAAAGGAGTTGGGGGAATGTTATACTACATGGAGAATATATCTAGAGCTTAGGGAGTTTAGCATAAAAACATTATTTTGTATGTAAAGTTCGAGATAGTTATCAAGTTTTATTCTTTCTGAAAATAAAGTTTTTCTAAAGAGGTTTGCCATCGTGG
This sequence comes from Paspalum vaginatum, assembly GCA_030272315.1. NCBI lineage: Eukaryota > Viridiplantae > Streptophyta > Magnoliopsida > Poales > Poaceae > Paspalum > Paspalum vaginatum. The sequence continues at coordinate 36,137,268 of CM059013.1, read as the reverse complement.
CTCGTGCTAGTCCAACTAACCTATTTTTTTCACACTACTACAGGGTTTTACCCCCCCATAGCTCTCAGCATCCACTGTCGAACCAAAAAATCATTCTCACATTTCATGAAATATCTAGTTAAGAAACCACACCGTAACCCATCCATACCAGTAGACATGGACTATTCGAATAGATTTATATTCTAGCCAAAAATTGTACTATGACCCATAAGTTGAACTCAGCGACAATTTACCGTGGTAAATGTTTGAATTCCAAACTAAACCTTTACCATTATTTCATCGTATAGCGTGCATTAGGGATTCGGTCCACCCGTCACTCCAGTGTCCCATGACACCCTTTGACACACAACCCATTCCTTTAGCCTTAGTGCGCCGGCTACTGGACTATCCACCCTGGTGTAGAGAGGTTGTTGGAGCCATGGGAGGGAGCGGGAGCGAGAGGGGGCAGAGCCTCTGCTGGAAAATTTGACGGGTGCCGCCGTGCCGGTACGACCAAAGCAGCGCACGCCACACAGTCCAGCGGAATTCCGTCACACGCCGCACGATGTTCGATCTCTGTCATTCCTTCCAGATTACGAGCTTCGGGCTCTCTTTTTTTGCAAACAGTAGCTTTTCACTAAACACTTCGTTTTCTCTCTCTAAAATAAACTTTACTCTTTGAATTTTTGTCACAATTCAGGGGAAGAGTTTTAACTCCTATATATTTCCTATCTTTAATTCAAATCAATAAAGACTTGTTTTTATAAAAAGTCTATAAAAAATACTACTGTACTAGTACGTGCCGTTAAGGGGGGAGAATGAGAGAGAAGCTATTAATCTATTAAGCAAGTGAACAAATGACCAGATGTCTAAGCATTAAGCTTCGTATATAAACAAGGTGATGATAGCTTTCAACTATTCATATGAGTGGAGATTAGTCGTATCATATAAATCCTAGGCCTCTTTGGGCTAGGATAGTTATAAAAGGCCTAATCCCCAACAAAACTAATGTCTATTTAATTTTAAGAAAAATGTGCGCTCTAAATATTTTCTTTGTTTTTTTCTCTTCTACAAATATAGCTGCCGTTCTTTGTCCAAGAAGGTAGAATAGCCAATTTTTCGTCCTTGAACTTTGACCGAGGCTCGATTCTATCTGGTCATTGAAGTCATTAAACTTCTTGCACCGGCATACCGTCGTAGATAAGACCATGTACCTCAGGTCACACAAGGCCTAAGACCAATTTAGACATGAGAGATGTTTTTAGATGATATTTGTTTTGTTACTTCATACAAATTCTATGTGTTAAGGGTCTGCTTGGTTGAGTTCCAATTCTTGCCAAGCCAAAATAAAGGTATGCCAAAGTTATGGCTTGCCAAAATTAGGACATGCCAAAGTTAGGGAAAAATTTTGGCATGCACTTGGTTTAGTGCCAAAACATAATAGCCAATGCTCTCTTCGTGTGAATTTTAAGAAAATCCCCGTGACTTGCCATTGTTTTTGGCTAGAGACATTGGTTTGCCAATGTGTTTGGTAATGAACCAATCATTATCCAATTTTTTTTTTTGCATGCCTTAACTTTGGATTAGCAGGTTTGGACCCCAACCAAATCACCATCCAATTTTTTTGACATGCCCTAAAAGTATATGGTCTGCTAACATCTTGAATCTAACCCTTTTAAATTCTTTGCTATGAGAAAAGTGTATAGTTTATTATAATAAAATGTATTGGAATATAGCTACCAAGGTGCATATGAAACCCCTAGTTGACTAAATGCTGACAATGCGTGACGAGTCATAACACATGAAGCGAAGTACGATTTTGAGCCACATGGAAAAGTTTAAGGAGCAACACTGACATCTTGGCAGTCCACTAAGCGTCGGTTGAAAGCTCAAGGACGAAACTAAATGGACCATCCATTGACTAAGATTTAGATTTACTTACACTAAAGAGAACTTATACAAAACTTTTTTATGATAATCTCATAACACAATAAACTTATTATTCAGCTTAGATGAAATTTGATTCTATTATTCAACATACAAATAAATTTTCAATCGAATAATCAAATAATACATTTACTTTGTGAGGAAATCAAATAATAGGTTCTCAGACATATGCTTCTTCTATAGAACAGAATGACGAGAAAGCACAATTTTCTAACAAGTTGCACAAATAATTTGTCTTTGTATCTCATAATATATGAGTATTACATATACCCTATCATTATAACCCAAATCAATCACGCGACTAAAAATAGACGGCTGAGATTCACCAATTCGCCGCCTCTATTCCCCTCTTGAACCCAAGAAACCAACCTCCCCGTCCCTCTTCCCGCCGTCCTCGCCTGCCCCTCGCCCCACCACTTCCTCCACCGCCGCCATGGGCCGCAAGCTTCTCGCCGAGCAAGCGGAAGCGCCCAGGAGCGGCAAGAAGGACAAGAAGCGGAAGCTGGCGGCTGAGGCCGAGCAGACGGGGGCAGCGGCGGTGACGGAGGAGGTCACGAATAGCAGCAAGAAGAAGCGGGTCGAGGATGGGCCTAGCGAAAGAGGAGAGGCGGAGAACGGCGCTGAGAAGACCGTGGCGGTGATCGGCAAGGGCTTCGATGACCCCAAGTACGCGCCGCTGCGGACGTTCTCCGCTGCCGAGCTGCTGTCCTAGCCTCCCAGGTGCTCGACTGCTGCAGTGGGTTCGCGTGGCCTTCACCCATCCAGCGCACGCCTAGCCTTTCCTCCTCGACGGCCGTGAATTCATCGCAATCGCCGCCACCGGATCCGGTAAAGCAAAAATTGTTTGGTTCCTGCTTTCTGCTCGGTTACCCATTTGCCCCATACGTGTTCAAATTCTTGATAAACTTGTTGCTTTGCGTCATTCGGGTACTGCCTGGGAAGACAATTGCCTTTGGCGTGCCGGCACTGATGCACATTAGGAAGAAGGTTGTAACGCCCTGAAAATTTGCCCCGGAAATTTTTTTCTCATCTCTCCCTGATTCCAATCAATTTTTGAAAAACCTTGGTTGTTTGCTTGTTTGTTTTGAGTATGCCAATGTGAGCTCAACAAAAATCTAGTTAGCCCAAAATATCCTCCACCAGAACCTTTCCAAACTCCAAATCCAAATTCAAAGTCCAAAAATCAAAAAGGGCAAATTCCCCTCCTTTCTCCTTGGGCCGCCACCCAGCCTGACCCCCCTTGGCCCGCCTCCCTTTCCCCGTCGGCCCACCACCCCACTCCCTCCACCTGGGCCGCCAGGCCAGCCCAGCCAACCGCCGCCCCCTCTCTTTCTATGACAGCCAAGACCTATGCCTTCCTCCCTGCCAAGCGGGTCCCGCTCGTTCTTCCTCCTCCAGCGCACTGCGTGCGCCGCGCGTGCACGCCGCGCCGCGCCCAGCCCCTTCGCCCCCCCCCCCCCCGCCCGTCGCGCGACGCTACGTCCCGGACCCACACCAACGCACCGCCATCTATCACCGCACCGGCCTTCCAGCCCCCAACCGCGCTGCGCCGGTCCCCGCCGTGGTGCGCCAGGCCGTGCCGCTACAGCACGCCGTGATGCCGCGCACTGCCCCGGCGCCAGACGCGCTGTCCAGGTGCCTCCACGCCGCGGTTGGCCCCGCCGCATCTCCCCACCATGCTACCGCCGCACCGTGTCCGCCCTCCTTCTCCGGCTATAAAAGCCGACGCCGCCCGCCTCCTTCCCTGCTCCGGCGAACAATCCCACCTGCCCAGGCCACCAGAACCTCGAATTACTTCCGTCGCGAGCTCCGCCCCGACTTCCATCCCTGCAACCTCCACCAGAGCAGCCAGCGCGCATCCTTCCCCGCCACCGCGCGCACCTCTGCCTCCACCGCGGGGACCCCTTCTCCAGACCGCCACCCACCCCCACGGTACACCCGTCCGGTTCGCCCCTCCTTCTCGGTGCTTGCGGAGGTGCCACTGCAGCGTGGGTCCGGGCCAAACGGCCGTTACCCCGCCGTCACCACCTCGTGGGTCGGCCCACTTCGGCCTCCCACGCCGTGCCGTGTGTAGGCCGTGCCCCCGCGCGCGGACGCAAGTGGGCCAAGCCAGGCCGAAATCCCACCCCGGCCCAGGTTCTAACTCCCACAGGCCAAAATCAGAAGTTCAGTCAAATAAGGTCCCAATCTACCCCTCCAACTTTCCAAAAAGTTCATATCTACTCCCTAAGCCACCAAATACCCCGTATCTTCTCCGTTCTAACTCCGATTTGGGAGGTTCTTTCGCCTAAACTCATCTAAAATCAAGCCCTATATACCCACGCACTCCACATAACCTCTTCCTGGCCGGAAGCCGCTGTCATGCCACCATGACGCCGTCCTAAGCCCAGTCAGTGCTTCGCACCGGTCCCACATATATTGTGAGCCTGGTGATCGATACCGTTGATATCCTATTCTCCATAAATCCTAAAGGTTCCTGCCTTGGTCTATCCGAGCCTTGAATTCAGATGATGACGATACCGAAAATCATATGAACATCACTGCTCTCGCCGTCAAAAATACCTTCTTCTTTCCAAACATCATCATGTGACCACCACCCCTTCGGCGTTATCGGCTAGCCCCTCGCGTCCACCACCCTACCTTGGCGCCTCCGTAACTGTCGTTACCGAGCTCGCCAACTCGTCCGAACACTTGCTACACCCCAGCCGCTTGCAAATATACTGCCAGTAAAAACCCAGCAGGTTCACATCACCTCAACTCAAGCTCTAGACCACCAAACTTGTTGAGCTCATATTATGCCTCGATTTGCGTGTCTCTTGTTTATGCACGTAGGAAGCACTAGAGAGACCAAGCGGTCCAATCACTGAGACATTCAACTAGGAAACCGGAGAAAGCATACTGATTATACGTCAGCCCCTCACCCTTCGAGTTGTAAGGCAAGCCTACTGGAATCCCCACTTGATGCATAAACTTCCTATGCTTTATAAACACAACCCTTGACCTAATAAGCATATAAAAACTTGCATGTTTTGCTTGCTAAGGAAATCCAGCATATTATACAGCCACCCAAGCCTATTTTAGATATAACGCGCATAGGTGGGATCGCTCATTTAATTATCTATCTTAATCTTAATGTTATGGTTATGGTGTAGGATGGGTATGGGAAAGTGGATGTGTGGTGTGTTTTTGAAATAAAACGGGGAAGAACCCTGGCAAACGACCCACGGGTCGGGATCCGCCATTTCAAGGGCAGGGTATGAACGGGTAACTTAGCGACTCATGGTTACCCCATATCCCAGGATTCGTGGAGAATACCGGGTAGGTGGATTGCTCACGCTGTCGAGCATTGAAAAGTGGGAATGGTTCTACCTGAGCTCTCCGTAAGGACCGTTATGATTTTCATCTTGGCTAACTCTTATAGTACAACCACTCGCTTTGTATGAGGCATTGGCCAGGCCTGAGCCGGAGTGGATAGGCTAGTAGCTTCTGCACTGGCGCATAAGGGATTAGGGGTGGGTGTCAATGGCAGTACCGCGGGTACTAGAGTGACTCGGATGCCCGAACCCCTAAAGTTTCTGCTAGGCAATGAAACAAAGGTAACGACTCGGTTTGGAATTCGGGCAGTTACGACGGTAACGTGCCACTGAGTCCAACTTGTGGGAAATAGTACAACCTCTGATCAGAGTAAAACCTATTCGAATAGTCTATGTCCACTGGTATGAATGAGTTACGGCTTGGTTCTTCAGTTAGCAGTTTTCATAAAATAAAATGGAATTGGTTTGTGATGGGATAAAAATGGTTTTTGTTCAGTAGTGGATGCTGGATGGAAAAGGTGTTGGCTGGAATGCCATGAGCCATGTTGGCCTAGAAAGTCCAGTGGCAATCATTTTTGAGAAAAAACTCAGTTTTCAAAAAGATTAAAACTTGACCACTATCTCAAACCCTGCGTACAAACTGTTTTTAATGCAAAACCTCCCTTAAACACCAGGTATATCTTGCATATAGTGTTAGCTATATCCAACTCCTTATGGAGGAAGGTGGGCTGCTGAGTATGTATGTGCTCACCCTTGCTTTGTTGTTGGTTTTCTCAGTGCTATGGACATATATTGGAGCGAGAACGAGTAAGGGCTACGACTTGCTTTCCAACTGCGAGATTAGGCCCACGTTTTAAATTCCGCTGCTTAGATTTTCAGAGCTGCACCCCTTGACGTCCGACCCGTTTAGGGCGGATCAGTATCACTCTGATGTATGAATGTGATTAACAAACCATAGAATGGTAATAAAGCACATTTTAGTCCTGTTATGGAAACTGGGGCACTTCAAAGGTAGCGGTGAAAGCTGGGAAGAAGTCCGTGCCCCGGTGCCTGGTGCTGTCGCCAATCTCGAGGGAGCTTGCTCAGCAGGTAAGCCAGCACTTGTGGTCCACAACATTGTTTCTTTAGTTATATACTCAAGCAAGGCCTGCAAATCTCGAATGTCGTTTGATTTCTATGGGTAAACTAAATCAATAGCTACTTTAAGTTGGATTTTCAAGCAGAACAACAGCAATTGTACTCATAGGTGACATGACGGCGTACATGCTTCTACCGACGATATTCATGCTGTTAATTTATTCAATGATGAATCTCTGAGGCTCCTCTTATTTGGCATTCCTTCTCGTTACGGACGTTCATTTCTAGTTGTTTTTCAAGCTTATCCTGCTGTTTGAAGTTTGTAGCATGAATTTACTGGCTATGCTGCCTTTTCATTTTATCCAAAAAGCTTCTGGTTTTCATTTTGTCCAAAAAGCTTCTGGTGTATGTAGCCTAAAAGAAAATCCTAGGAAAGAGGGCCACACATGCCTTCTATTTTGTCTACAAATATTCAAAAGTACTTTAAGATTATGATATTTTGGTATTTGTTGATGCTATATTTTAAAAAAACAAATGGTCAAATTTCTATTTAAAGACCGTGCTAAATACATGCACGTCTTATTTTTTGGGATGTAGAGACTAATTGTAACCTCCCAGGTCTGAAGAAGCAATATGGTTGAATGCAAACATTCAAATTATTTACACATTTCTGTATTTTGTCAGATTGCAGATGTTCTTAGTGAAGCTGGTGCACCATGTGGGATAAATTCAGTTTGCCTTTATGGTGGAACTTCAAAGGGACCCCAAATATCTGCCCTTAAATCTGGAGTGGTAAGATAACACCGATTTATCTTTTGCTTGGCCACGGTTCTAACAATTATGCTGAATATTGATTATGTTTTGACTGCTGATATTGTACCCAATCACTTCTGTGACACATCTTTTCCCCACGAGTTCCGCTTAATGAAATATCACAAATGCTTGTTTACTATATAGGACATGCAACTATGCCTTGGGTCTATTCAGTATTTGGCAGTTTTGTTGCCTAACCCTTTATTGATATATTGGGTGTTTTGTGCTATCAGGATATAGTTATAGGAACTCCTGGTCGTATGAAAGACCTTATTGAAATTGGTGTTTGTTGTCTTAATGAGGTTTCATTTGTGGTAAGTCAGTTGTGCCTTTCATTGCGCTCTTCTTCTTGTCTCCAGTCACAAGATTGTGGTGGTTTGGAAATCAGCTGGATCACCTAGTTGCAACTTTGATCACTATCCTTTGTTTTTTAATTCTTTTTAATTTGTTATCTTAAATTCGAGCAAGTCAGACCTTTTAATGTTGTCAATTGACATGCTAAAACTATGTAGATTCGCTGTATAAAATCTGTATTACTTCCTATATCCCAGAATGCAGCTAAGCTCTAGCATTCAAAATTTGTCCCATGGTGTATATCTTTTTGTGTTCACAGTGGTACTTTAGCCATAAAGTGATCTAATTGCCCCTCTGCAATCTGCACGCTATCTGCTTTAAAATCTCCAAAGATTATCCTCTCATGTGTTTCTCTCCTGATGTCTCCCATATTCGTTTGAATGCAGTGTGTGCTGTTGAATGCCCACCCTCGCCCTAGACTTAATTCATTGCTTGCCTAACCCACCATTAATTTTGCTATGTGCCTGAATATTGTGTGGCTTCGTTAACAGCACTGTTTCACTATGTGCCTGAATATTGTGTGGCTTATCCCTCACTGAATTTTGTGTTACACTATTAATGGTGTAGCTTATCCCTCACTGAAACAATTAATAGCTTTCATAGTGAGGCTGAGAGCACATAGTGCAAAGTGCATTAACCATTAATTTCGTGAGATGACTAAATAAATACTGTATGATATGAGGAGCCATCCACTGAGAACAGTGCCTGAATTTTCCTTTAATCTAGGCATGTCATTCCTATCAGCTCTCTGTGTAGCATGGTACAAACTCTTAGGTGTCATTTAGTCTGTCATTTTAAACCTCAATTACCGAATATAATTCGCATAAATAGTAGTACGTAACAGCTTAGTTGAATATGGCTTTCTCCCACAGCCATTTCCTCCCAGTCTTCCTTACTTATCCCTCTTTCATTTTATGTAATTGTGTAGATTAGTACACACTATTAGTGTCATTTTGTGTTTCACTTCAAACCTCAAGGAATTGCTTAATAGAATTTACATAAATAGCAAAACATTAGTTGAATATGGCTCTCACAATTTTCTTTACCTTATCCCTCTTCCTGTTTTGTTCAGGGATCCAATGAACACGTGATTAAGTTTAATAACCGGTGATCAAGATAAAAAAATAGTAGTGAAACGGATTAGCATAATTTCTGGCATCTCTCAATCACCTTAAATATTTATTGACACTGCTGCTGTGCTTTCACTTTCATTCTTATGCTCATCTTAAATATTTGACACTGCTGATGTGCTTACACTTTATTCTTATGCTTTAATGATTAATTATTACCTTTAGTTCTGTCGCTTTTGGCCTTATATGTTGTGATGTATGTTCTTTAACATAGACTTTTCTTGCATAGGTTCTAGATGAAGCAGATAGAATGCTGGATTTGGGTTTTGAAGCTAAAGTCAGGGCAATTTTGAGCCAAACATCATCTGGTTGGTATCCATTGCTTTCTCTTTCTCTACTCATGCTTGTGTCAGTATCAGATTCTGAATAAGCCTGCTAATAAGTTGATACCCTACTGGTCAGGTCAGAATAGAATAAACAATAAACACCACCAGCAAAGCCGTTTTCAGTATATAATAAATAGGAAAATAAATCATATTAAGATAGGATTCATTTGTACTGTGCTTGTGAGGTTTTCCTGGATTTTAAAGCTGGAAAGAGTCACGCAGGTGACACAGTTTTTTTTGTCGCTATGTGCTTATTGCGTTTTAGAAATCTTATTGATATTCTATGTAATGCTATATGTGCAACTTGGACTTTGTGGATTACATAAGAGTGGGAGGAGTTATTATGGTTATTTGAACAGTGTCTTTTTGTTTTGTGTTACTTGTGTGAATATACCCTCCTGCATCCTCGACCTCAAATTTTATGTTTTTATGTATGATGCGTAATAATGTTATTTCTCATGCAGTACACTGCACACCAGATGGTTATGTTCAGTGCAACTTAGCCTCTTGCTGTCCACAAGCTAGCCCAAGAGTTTATGGATCCAAATCCTTACATGGGTTGGCCAATACAAACTATCTCTGTCTATGATGAGTGGAGGATGGATTCATTTACATATTATGGACTGTTTCTGCAATATGTTGAATTGCATTCAGGATGACATCAGCAACTTGGAACGACATATTTACCAACAATTTATTGGACATGACATATCAGTGAGAACCATTCATTAATAACATTTTCTTATACATTCAAAGTTCGATATGAAACTTGCATAATTCTTTTCCTTTCTGCAGTCTATTCTCATGATTCATGAATCAATTCATCAACTTTGGAAACTATAAGCCTACTTTTTTGGAAAATGCTGGAATTAAACTTTTTCAAGTTGCTCTGGTATGTTACTATATGGAATAAAATATTAACAAGCACAATATATTTTTTAGGCTGATGTGACTGCATTGCGAGAAAAGTCTTGTTTCAGTTGATGACAATACAACAAGGCAAACCCGCCTTTCATTCAGAAATTTATGCACAATCATGTATGATTGCATGAAGAATCTTTTCTAATATACCACTGTTAAGAATCATGTTAATGACATATTTATCACAAGCACTGACTTCAAAATTACATTGACATGATGATAAGTGGCAAGTTTTGCAACTTAAAACTTACAAGTCTTATTTGTATTCTATGATAGGTGGCAGGTCTTGCAACTTAAAGGTGATGAAGCTATTCTGTCAACCAAGAGATGTTCATTTTAAGAAATGATGTAAGGTTTTAGAGGATTAAGTCCTTGCTCTCTGTGTTTGAGACTAAAATATGAATGTAAGTGGCTATTTGTTTGTTTGAGTGCCTGTTCTCTCTAAGAAATTCAAGGGATTAATGACGTAAGTGGATTAGAACAAAATTTCAGTGTCTGTTTGTTATACAGGCTCGTGTACATTTGACTCGTATCTATCTCTTCTTTCTTTCTCTTCTTGACCTGTATATAAAGAATTGTTTGAATGAAAAAACTCATTTTATCTGTTGAACAATTTATTACGAGCATATAATTATTTTTTATGTGTAGAATAATTTATATGATGTGTAGAACAATCCGTTTTTTTTGTTGAACAATTCTTTATATACGCAGACCAAATTGTACTGTGCCGAGAATAATGTAATTTTGCATGTAGAATGATTCAATGGCGTAATGTATTTTCTGTACAAACTATTGAATGACAAAATTTTCAAAAAACAATAAAATGCAAAATAGAAGAAAATACATGAACATTTCGTTCATTATGCCATGCAATATACGATGAAAAATGAACGCGGCGAACTGAAAAAGATTACGGAACGAAAGAAGCAAACACGCAAACAAATAGACGGGCGGAACAGAAAAAGGATCGCGAAATGAAGAAAACGTGTCGAACAGTGCGATGACCCAACTGAAGAATCGGCCCACGAGCAGCAGAAGCGGATGGGTGGGATCCTTCGGCGACGCGTCGTCGAAATTTCGCCGCAGCGACAGATAACTGCCCCCGCCTGGGGAGGGGTGACGAGCTGATGTGGCCGCTATCTGCTAGCCCCGCGACCGGTTACTGACTGGCCCAACCAAACAAGGAGCAATGACATCTGAGCGCGCTGGGAACGGTTTACCGGCCAAAAAAAAAAACACTGAACCAAACAGCTCCACTAGTGCTATGCGCGTCTGCGTGGGCTCTAGCAGAGCGCAGCATGACGTTTTGGCGTGCCCCAAGCGTCTAGCCACCGTACACATCTGCAAGTCCTGCCATGTTTGTGAATCCAACAAGGCTTCGGGTCTCTGATTTTCTCTTGCATGTGGATCAAGACACGCACAAACCTCGAGTTTGCTTCCATGCGTAAATCACGTCAAGGGATGCAGCCTGCAGCTGCCTGCAGGCCACGATCAACGCATGCGACTTGGGCGGTGCGTGCTGGCATGGCTTTCGCAAAGCAAGCCTAGCGGCTCCCACGGCGCAAGCACGCGCGGTCCCCAAAGAAACAAAAAAATGCCAGCCCATGCGAGCCCATGCCCAAGCCAAAGTGCACCTCGGGCAGCCCATCCAGCGCCTATATAACGCCCGTCGTCATCACGCTCCCACAAAACCCTATTCCTCCTAGGTCCTAGCCGTCGCCGCCACCTCCTCCGCTCTGAACCCTAGATAGATCCAGATCTCGCCTCGAAGATGGAGAGTCTCTCAGGCCTCCCTAGCCTCCACAGCCTCACTGTCGGTCTCCCCGCCGGCCTCCCCGGACTCACCGGCTTTCCCGGCTTGCACGGCGCGTCTAGAAATCGTGCTGGGCTGAGATGACGAGAGGGGGAAGGACTGGGGTTCAAATATAACGACAGCGAGGCGTCTTTCGTCCCCCGACGGAAATGATTTTTTAGTGAATATTTTTTTCGCTAAAGGGTCAGCAAAATCTATTTTAAAAAGTGCCTTACCCTTCCACAGTAAGCTAAGATCTTGTACTCCCTCCGTTACAAATTATAGGCCGTTTGATTTTTTTTCCGAGCTAAGCTTGACCTGCTCGTCTTGTTAAAAATTGTACAAAAATATAGAAAATTTTAATTTATATTGAAGTATATTATATAATAAACAACATCATATTAAAAATAAACGATAATTGTGAATTTTTTTAATAGGACGAGTCGGTCAAACTTCGTCTGAAAAGGTCAAAGGACTTATAATTTGGGACGGAGAGAGTACGTGCTTCGATCACTTAAAATCAGACTAGAGTTTGGAGTTATATTGAGGCTTTTCTGGCCCGGCTTAGGGATTTTTTTTTTGAGGTGCCGGCTTAGGGATTTACCTGAGCTTATAGGGGTTAGGAGGAGCCATAAGAGATGTCGCCAATCGGTGTGACAGGCGGTGGGCGGGAGGCGAGCCAGCGTAAGTGGTGGAGGAGAATTGGGGTTGAGGGAGGGGGTGTGCACTACGAAGGTTAAGTCTGAGAGAATGGTAGTTGGAATAGTGATAGGGGATGGGAAATTGGAGAACGGTTGGTTTCAGCCTAACGCTGCAATAGGGGTAGCGAGCAGGTTAGCTATTTCTAAATAGGTTTTAGGACGGTTGGAAACTCAACAGGAGCTTTAAGTTTGCATAGGGACACACAAGTTTTAGTCCATGGAATTTATGCAGTTCACGATGATAGTTTAGAAAGGGAACGTATGAATCTCATACCCTGCGAAAAGTTTTCCCTTTCATGCCCAAATTTTGTGAACATAATATAAATACAACTTCCCTATACAAAAATAAGGTATTTTAGAGGAGTTACCCATTCAGATTAAATGTGCTGCAAATATCTACAACTAATCTACTTGAAAATTACACCTAAAATCCTGTAACTCTAGTATAAGCTGGGGAAGAATTTTTTTTCACCCAGATGTGATATAGCCAAACCGTTTAAAAATCAAAACATATATGCTCCGGTTGGAATTTTTGTGGCAGTCTGAACATCCAAAACGTCTCCTAGTCATCAAAGGCACAAAAGATAAGATACATCGTTGTTTAGAGAACAATCCAAGTTCGATATCAAAAGCATATATATAAATCTTGTGCACAAACTGGGCTGCTGGACCACATCATAGCTTGTGCTGCCGTGTGGCCTAGCAGCAAAGCATGCATGACCCAAGCAGCAGGCTTAGTCTAAATGACCTCATCTACTAATAAACTAGATTGTGATCCAGCATTTGGTGTCATACGTGGCAGTGCCCACAGCCCCACACAACTTAAATTTTCTGATTGTATCTCGCTCATGCTATGCAACAGTACTGGTGCAGCTCATTGCGCCGCGCCATGACCAACTTAAAGCTTTTTGCTTAGCTCGGATTCAGTGACCATGTGGTGGCCCTAATGAAAGTGTTCTGCCACTAGCTAGAAGAGAAGCAGAAGCATGCCTAATGTTTTGCTTAGCAGTACTTAGCTAGCATGCACCTAAGAGTAAACCTTTTTTTCCATGAAAATTTATGATAATGCCTAGGATCTTGGATAAGAAAATATTCTTCCCACTGAATCGTACCACCTCTAATCTTCAATCAAGCAACGTCCAGAGAATTTTTTGGCGAACACGCGAAGCGCGTCTTTTTATTAAGAAAGCAAATTACAGCTACAAGAAGTAAGCCGCGGCGTACGAACCATGTCAAAAGAAAAATAAAGGGGAAGCCTCCCAACACACCGATGCCCAAACGAACAACCAAGCCCACCGCAGGCCTAACAGCTAAAGAGAACTCAAGCCACCCGATCAACGAGCTAGACAAAGGGGAGAACAGTGACGACGCCTTCAAGAAGAAAAACAACGCCATAACGTCATCACCATTTGCCCTATGCATTCGATTGATGAGGGGTGAAAAGGATAGTGCCCTCAGTAGGGTAACTATGTCAAAGACGAAGCCGTTATCTGAAATGCTGCACTGAAGCCAGCAACGGAGCTTTCGCTCGAACACCCCTCAGAACTAACCCCAACAGCCTAGCCACAACGAGCGGACCCCACCGAACCATGAATCACACACAAAGGCCGCAGCGGAGACTCGACCTCAACACCACACCCAACCGCGACGCGTCAACAGCGCAGGGCGTCGACGACAAAGGGGAGCAAGCTCAATCCAACAGCGGGGAGCAAAGCATCGACCCAAGGGACAACGCGCCAGTGCAACAACACGGACAGACAACCACTATGGTCGGGTGCAAGGAGGTAGGAGATAGCCGGCCTTTGGGCACCATCTCCAACGGGCCGGCAGGGCCGGCAGCCCACCGGCCTAGCCCAAGACGCACCCCAACTCGCCATGAAGCCTGCGGGCACGCCCAGCGCGCAACGTGTCATGGCCGGTCCCCAGCGACACGAAGGTGACGGCGCGGCGGAGAGCGGCAGCCGGCCCGAGGAGGCGACGCGGCGGCGACGGCAGGCACGCAGGGATATAGCGACACGGCGGCAGACGTGTCAGGCGGCTTGGCGGCTCATCGGCTCGGCAACCTGGAGCAGGAAGGCATCCTGGCGGCGGGGCAGGTCGGTGTCCGTGGTGGGGTGGCGGGCAAGCTTGAGGAGGGGACACCCCGCCGCGCACGACTTGTGGCTCCGAATACCATGGAACCACACGGTGCAGAGTTTCAACCAATACTGTGATTTTACTATAGTAAAAAAAACTACAATATTCAAGTACAACTTCAAATCACAGTATCCCAACCACAGTTTATAAAATCTTTGCTATCAAACACGCCCTCACACTTACATTGCCTACCTCAGAACTCAAGAGCTCAAGGTTTTGGCGCCCTTGAGTGCTAGTAATGCAGCTCCGTACGCTGCCTCAGTCTGCTGGGCCTTCCGCACCGGCACGCCGAGCACCCTCTCCCGGATGGCCGTCCACTTGTCGTTCCGCGCTCCTCCCCCCGCCGTGAACACTTCCTCCACCGCCGTCGCCCCGAGCTCCCTCAGCAGATTGTACCCCTTGGCCTGCATTGCATGGTTCCCCGCCCCGCCCGCCGGTGGCGGATTTATTCACAAAAACTTGCATCACTTTTGCTATATATATATAGTTAGTGGTGCCACACCGTACCACCAATAGAAACTAACGGAGTCTGAGATTTATTTGGACCTGACCTCAACCCTCGCTATGGATTCCAGTATACCGTGCAGGTACTCCGCATCGCTCTGAGGGCGGGGCTCCAGCCTATGTTCGTCATATCATCAGGCTTAGAAACTTTGCTTGATGATAAGATAATAAGATATGTATCCGATTCCGATGAACCTTGGCATCATGTCGGGGTCGGAGATGGGGAACCTCTCGCCTTTCTTCAGCAGTGGGTAGTAGTCAAGAGGGGAAGGCACGGCCGGGTCGATGCGCTCGCTCAGCGCGGCGAGCTGGTCATCGGTGAAGAGGCGCCGGAGGACGGCCCCGCCGGTGTTGGACGCCCCGCCGACGAGCCACGTGTCGTCCAGGCGGTGGCTGTACACGCCGAACCTCGCGTCGTCCACGCGGACCTCGCTCACGAGCTTGATCGCCAGAGTTGAGCCCAGCGACGTCACGGCTCTTCCTGGCTCGCCGGTGCGCGCTGCAAGGAACGCCGCAATGCTGTCCGTCGTCCCGGTGCACACCACACACTTGTTGGACAGTCCTGCCGATACCAACACAACAAAGAACGTACGTTGTTTACCATACATACATTTCTTGGAAGCAAGAATGGAACATTGTACTTGACGATGATCGTTTACCGTACTCTGAGCACACGTCGTCTTTGAGTGCGGCAATGGGAGCCCCGGGCGCCCTGACGGAGGGCAGCATGCGCGAGTAGGGCTGCGACGTCAGCCAGCTCGGGTAGGCGTCCACCTCCGGGTCGTAGCCGACCTTGAGCGCGTTGTTGTAGTCGGAGACGCCGTACTGGCCGTGCAGGAGCCAGAGGAGCCAGTCGGACTGGTGCATCAGCACGGGCACGGCCGCCGCCGAGCTGCTACTGCTATTCCACCACGACACCAGCTTGCAGAGGGTGGACGAGGCGGAGCACACCGTGTGGTTCGCGGGCGCGATGGACTCCACGGCCGGCAGCGCGTCCGGGAAGCTCTCGTTGTAGAGGAAAGGGCCGGCGAGAAGCTCCCCGCTCGCGCTGTCGACGATGAGCGTGGTGGCGGATGTCCCGTCGATGGAGACGGAGGAGACGGAGGGGCGGTGGACGGGTGGGATGTCAGCGAGGAGCTGGAAGAGCGCCGCTCGCCAGGAGGTCGCCCATCCCGCGGCGTCGCCGCCGACCTGCCTAGCTACCAACTCCAATCAATCGATCGATCGATCGACGGGACCTCGTCATCACACAATCACGAATGGATGGAGAGTGGGCGTTCGACGATCTTACCGGAGGGAGGAGCAGAGTAGGCCCGTTTCCCTTCCGAATGGATGGCGCCTTGCTCGTCGATCAGCGCGTATCTTGCTCCTGAAGTTCCAAAGTCGATCCCGAGGTACAGAGGCGTGGCGGCGGCATCTCCGTCACCGCCCGGATTCTGCTGGCTGAGCATCGTAGCTCTTGTAACAGCGCCAGCGCGGCTCTGGTTCCTCCGCAACCCCGGTAATAATCCTGGGAAAAACAAAACAAGGCGTCGCAGGCCTTGCGATTGATCTTGTATTAGAATTGAACAGCAGGGAGGAGTGAGAGTACGAGGTGTGGTCACTTGCCTCGTTTTGCAGGGTCGCGACGGTGAGGCAGCGGCTTAACGGGGAGAGTGAGAGCCGACACCATGGCGCGCGCCGGCCGGGGAAGAAGGTGACGCGCTGTGCTGCAGGCCGGGGAAGGATAAGGAAGGTTTGGAATTGGACGGATGGGATGCCAGTATCTTTGTTGGGCCGGGCCTGAAGAAAACACGGGCCCGTGTGCACTGGGCCGAGCGTGTGCGCAGCTACCAAGGAGCGGGGGGAGGAGGCGTGGACGGCGAATAGGAAGACGACGACGGCACGCCGACGTAGAGGAGGATCCCGTTCCCTGAGCCCCCGCTTCGTCGACGCCCTTGGGCAGGTCTTCGTCGGGCCCTTGGCTAGCGACGGGCATTCATCAAGGTGTGCCGCCCCTTTGATTCCCTACCGTTTCCCTTGTCGCTGTGCGGCACTGTTGTCCGGCCCAAACCCTAGCGAGAGACATTTGTGCTCGGATCTGGGCCGATGGTTGCAACTCTGTTCCCTCTAGCTTCGATTTGCTACTTTAGGGTATGGTTACAACCTGGAATTTTGATGCTCATCTGATTTCCAGAATGGGTGTACGGATTCGTGATTGGAGGCCGACTGCCGAGATGAGCTGATCAGGACAGCGGCAAGGACGGCGACTGGAGGTGGATTTGCATCGTCCACGATCAGAGATGGACGACGACGGCAGCCTGAGCATCCGGAATTGGGGCTTCTACGATACCTTGAAAGGCAACCTCGGCCTGCAGCTCATGTCCCCTCTGCCTCCTGAACGGGACACAAAGTCGCTGCTCCCCAACGGCGCCTTCCTGCAGCACCATGGGCACCACAATGCCCAGCACCAGCTTCACACGCAGCATTCCCACGGCAATGGGGGCGGTGGGGCGTCCGGTGGCATGCCCACCGAGTCACATACTATTCACATGGAATTCTCGCGCAATGAAGCTTGGTTGCAGTCGCACCACCAGCATCCCCGTGAGCAGAAGGTGCTTCATACTCGTCCTGTCGGACCTGCTGGACATGTTGTGCATCCAGGCAATGGTGGCCATCCTGGGCATGTTGGACATGCTGTGCATCACCACCCTTCTAGTTATGGGATGATGCCAGATGCTCCGCACACTCTCCAGATGGCGCAACCACAGCTTCAGTTGCAGCCGCAGGAGTCTCCTCTATGTGAGGAGGAACACAAACCCCCGCCGCTGATTCAGGACCATTCTGAGCCTATGACCAAGCCACCTGTGAAGAAGAGGCAGCGAAGTCAGCAGCCCAAGTCACCAAAGCCTAAGAAGCCTAAGAAGGCTCCTGTTCCGCAGGAGGATGGGGCACTCGTTGTGCATGTGCCCCGCAGGAGGGTACCTAAGAAAACTGTGGGGATGGTGATTAATGGTATTGAGTTCGACCTTTCAAACATACCAACACCGGTTTGCTCATGCACTGGAACGCCCCAGCAATGCTACCGGTGGGGTGCTGGTGGTTGGCAGTCTGCATGCTGCACAACTTCTATTTCAACATATCCACTGCCAATGAACGCAAAGCGCCGGGGTGCACGTATTGCTGGAAGGAAGATGAGCCAAGGTGCATTCAAAAAGGTTCTTGAGAAGCTGGCTGGTGAGGGGTACAACCTTGCTAATCCAATTGACTTGAAGACCTTTTGGGCCAAGCACGGCACAAATAAGTTTGTAACCATCAGGTAAAGAAGAAGGCATGCTATGTTTGTCACTCTGTAGGTTGTAGAGCTGCAGTTTGGCATAATTTGTTGCTTGTATGACTCTGCCAATCTGCGGAAATGTTTAGGAATAGTTTGTGTCCATGTTCAGCTTCATTGACTTAATGGCCATGCCTTTCTTCTTTAGCCTTAGACATCGGCTCGATTGAAGTCGGTTTGTATCCTTCACTTTGCAAATTGTAGTGTAATAATAATAGTTTCTAATTTAGATGGCAAGGAATTTAGTGCATTAATCAAATCTGTGCGGAGGCTGGAGGTAATGGCATTGTGCGGAGGTGATGGCATTTACCCACACCTTTTGGAAATAGGCATAAACACATGACAACTAAAAAGATGTGCTGTACAAAGAAAACCTTCTGTTCAAAAGTAAAAATTATTATTTCTGGCCTTCTTGCATACTGTGAAATGTTTAAAGAACTTTGCATTAATTAATTCTTGTTGTGTTCTTGTCAAGTAGTATGACATCAGAGATGTGTGTAGGATGCGCTTAGCTTTCTTCATGGTGTTTGGTTGTTTGGTTCCTTGTTCTAGAATAGAGGCTATCCTTGAGCTAGGACCATTTCTTAGTGATGTGATTATGTGTGAGGCTGAGAAATCTTCTGTTATTATTATTGATATCAATACAAGTGCCTTTTCCAAAACATTTTACAATAGAGTCCAGGTGTTGAGATCTGATTAGGATTCTTACATGAATGATTTCACTGGTGAAGCAGAATTCCAACCGTATGACAAATCGAACCAAGGTCATGATGTAATCTTTGAAAATTTTGAAGTTAGTCCGATATGTGTGTTGTTTATTATTTGTATATTCTTAACAAAGAGGCTTTGTTTAGTTGACATGTTTGTGATTTGATTCCTGATTTCATTGAATAGATATCTTGATCTAACAAAACCAAGTAATGTTAGGAATTGAGCCTAGCTCAAGTGCTCACTTGGTGGGGGTGGGCAGTGTGGT
Organism: Paspalum vaginatum; assembly: GCA_030272315.1. Lineage (NCBI taxonomy): Eukaryota > Viridiplantae > Streptophyta > Magnoliopsida > Poales > Poaceae > Paspalum > Paspalum vaginatum. The sequence continues at coordinate 36,117,985 of CM059013.1, read as the reverse complement.
TCTGCATCCCAAGTCTCAAACACCCAGATTCGATGCAACTCATATTTGAGTGTCTATTTCTTCTTGTAAATGAAAAACCACCAAGTTCTTCCTAGGTTGGCTCTTTTTTTTTGGCTGGTTTGAGAAAAACTAAGTAGTCTTAAGATTTTTTTTCCTGTTGTTATTTCCCACAGGGCAATGGAACAAAAAATCAAGTTGACTGCTTAATCTGGTTGAAGTTGAAGTACTGTAGTTCTTTTTTTTTTCTTTTGACAAACAAGTTGGTACAGTACGTCCTTTGCCTTTTAGTTCAGAGGGTTTGGGACTCGTGTGCATTTTGCGTATTGGATAATTCTTCTACAATCGTGTGATCATGTTACTAGCTAGTGTAAACTTCTGTAATTTATGTGTATGTTTTTGAACATTGAGGAGCTTTTGTGCTAAGCATGGCACAAACAAGTCTGTATTACATGTTATGCTTATTGCCTTAAATTCCAGGACACTATTTTGCCATGAGTTATTCTGTATGTATTGTGTGTTCATTTTGTTAAATTAATTTACATGCAAGCCTAGATATCAACTTCATCGATATCTGTCTGTAGTTTTCTGTTTAGAAGAGAGTGACAGCAACAAACTCTTAGCTTAGATGGCATGGAATTCAATGTGTCCACTGTCTACCTGTTACCTTTCATTGACTTCCATAAATATTCCTTTCATTAACGTAGTGCATATCCCCTATTCTTATTGTCGTGATGCTCTCTGTACTTTTATTCAAGCAAGTAAAATTCTTGATAGTGCACCCTCATTAACCTTCAGTCTTAAGATGTGCACGGAAGTTTTGTGCAACCTTATTCGACTACCTTGAAAATGTTGCAGCAGTTTTTTTATTGACATATGTTTTTAAGTTGGCTCATAGGAGTAGTTTCTTTTTTTAGCTCCTTTTAGTTTAAGAGAACTTAATTTGAATTGTTTGGTTTCCCTAGTCATATGACAGTAAATAGGTTATCCTACCTGGACCATTTGTTTGGTGGGAATTTTAGGATTTTTTATCTATTGTCTCACATGTGGTGAATGGACCTTATAACCATGTCACTGAGACATAGGTTGCTGAAGAAAATTGAGAATGTGTCATGGGTGGTGTGGGGCTTATGCCTATCTTATGCTATCTCTTAAACCCTGTGAACAAGAAAACTTTGTGTAACAAGATTTAGATACAGAAATATGGTTTAGGAAGTTGGAACTTATATTAATTTTTGACAGGTAACATGTTTGAGATAGTATGGTAAAATAGATCTTGGGTTTTGATGTTGGAATAGGTGTGGGGGTATAGAAAAACTCTATTGAAGGTTTCAATTCGATTCTGAGAGACTACAGGGACTAAGTCTATCCTAACATTTGGGTGTTAGTTAATTCTTCACAATTCGCATGGTCTTTTTAGTAGTACTGTATATTTCACTGTTTTATTCTCAGTGTGGATGTGTTGAACTACTACGTGTATCCTTAGTTGCTGTATGTAGAATGTCTTTTATGCCCTTCTATATTTCTCTGGTCATCCGTATGTTGCTGCATCTGTGGAGATCGGTGGTGTCTTGATTTGGGGTTGCCTGTGATTTTTTTGCTACACATTGTCTGCTTTATTACGTCGTGCTATTCTGCTAGTCTGAGCAACAGCAAGCGGTAGTTTTTCTTGTTTAGAGTAGATCGAGAAACTTGAGAATGAGAATGAGAATGACAAGTAGTCGAACTGTATCTTTCATTGATCGAGTGTTTTACATTTATACAAAGCGAACGGGTGTATTCCCGTCCGTTCGGAGGGTCTGAGCGGGGAACCGCCTCGCGAGGAGGCACCCCTGAGAAACCGCCTCCGAGAAACCTCTTCTGAGAAACCGCTTCCGACTTCATGTGTAGAGGGAGTCCGGTTGGGATGAGATCATCCGATATTTTGTTCATAACACACTCCCCCTTGATCGAATCCAATTTTGAGATCAATGAAAACTTATAAATCCTCTAAAAACCCTGCGGGAAAAATATGAGGAATAATATTTGTATATATGGTTGTTAAAAACTCCTTAAAACCCTAATGGGAAAAATAAGGAGATATGATATTAGTACTTGCATTAATATTGCCTCGTTAAAAACTTCATATGAAAAATCTTGTGAGAAAAACTCATCGAAGAAAAGAGTACAATATGATGCGTATTGACAAGTTAAAACTCTAGGAGATTACTCTCCCTGAATTTTGCAAGTCCCGAAGTCATCGCATACCGATGCCATCAACACATTTTTGGAATGTGGAGGAAGGTAAAGACTTGGTAAACAAATCTGCAAGATTGTCACAGGATTTATTTTGCAAGATGTTTATTTCCCCTTTTTCTTGCAGTTCATGGGGATAAAACAACTTGAGAGCGATATGCTTGGTTATATTACTCTTGATGTAACCTGTCTGCATCTGAGTAACACAAACAGCATTATCTTCGTAGATAATAGTTGGTGATTTAATGGAACCAATACCACTAGAATGTTGTATGTGGTTAATCATTCTGCGAAGCCGAACGCATTCACGAGATGCTTCATATAGTGCGATGATTTCAGAATGATTAGCAGAGGTAGCCACCGGAGTCTGTTTTGATGACTTCTATGAAATGGTTGTGCCTCCATGTCGAAAAACAAAATCTGTCTGGGATCTGGCATTATGGAGATCAGATAAATAATCAGCATCAGTGTATCCAATCAAAGAAGGATCTTTGTTGGATTGGAAGAATAACCCTAGATCTCTTGTGCCACTGATATATCTGAGGATACATTTTACTCCTGTCCAATGATGTTTGGTTGGAGCAGCACTATGTCTAGCTAGTAGATTCACCGCAAATGCAATGCTAGGCCTGGTGCAGTTTGCGAGATACATGAGAGCTCCAATAGCACTGAGATAGAGAAATTCAGGTCCCAAGATCTCTTCTCCGTCATCCCTTGGTCGGAAAGAATCTTTTTCCATATTAAGAGAACGGACAACCATAGGAATTTTGGATGGATATGATTTGTCCATATTGAATTTCTCCAATATTTTCTAGATATAGGCAGATTGATGCACTAAAATTCCTGAGGGAAGGTGCTCAAGTTGTAGACCTAAGCAGAATTTGGTTTTACCCAAATCTTTCATTTCGAACTCCGTCTTAAGGTGATTGCGGGCTTTATCAATATCTTGTGGGTTGCCAATGATGTTTACATCATCAACATATACCGATATGATGTAAAATCATATTTGGGATTTCTTGACAAAGACACATGGGCAATCATCATTGTTAGTGTATCCCTTCTGTAAAAGAAATTCACTAAGTCGGTTGTACCACATTCTACCCGACTGTTTCAAGCCATATAATGACTTTTGAAGTTTTACACAATATATGTTGCGTTTTATGGCCTGATCCGGAATTGGGACTCCATCTGGAACCTTCGTATACATGTCCGAATCAAGTGACCCATATAAATATGATGTCACTGCATCCATCAACTGCATAGATAGATGATTTTGAACTGCCAGAGATATACTATATCGGAATGTTATTCCACTCATAACTGGAGAATGCGTGTTTTGCACTCTGCCATGGTCTTAGGATCTGGATCATTTTGAAGTTTTTCAGCAATTGATGCAGAGAAATATATGTCGATAATAGTAGTCTTTCGATCGTATGATTCTCCAGAATCAAGATAATTGGTGGAAATTTCATGCCTCTTTTTGACGCTTCGTTATTTCCCAATACGATTGCATCAGGGTGTTCCGATGTCCCAACATCGGTAATTGAGTGTACTGTTGATGTGGGATGTGAAAGTTGTACTTTCACAGGAGGTTTCTCAACTTGAGGTTGAGTAGCATCTACCTTTTTAGAGGATCTTTGCCTCTTTGTGTGCTTGTTGGAAGCTGAATCCTGTGGAATGGCCGTACTTCTCCCTCTCTTTTGGGGAGTTGAATAGTTTTATTTGGTACCTCTATTCTTTCTGGCACATTCTGAGTAGAAAAACTTGATTTGGTGATACCGTTGTAATTGGTAAATGCATCTGGCGTATTATTTGCAATGTGTTGTGAATTGATGATTTTCTAAACTTGAAGTTTAGTTTCAGGAGTACGTGGATCCAATGATGAGATGTCTTGAGCATCCCAATTGATTTCTGGGCATTCGTTTTGATACTTGAATTCTCCCCCTAATGCCGGGGAATGATCTTTATTGAAGATATAATCAGCATACCGGGCCGTAAATAGATCTCCTGTAAGGGGTTCTAGGTATTTAATGATCGACGGAGATAAAAATCCCACATAGATCCCCAATTTCCTGTGTGGACCCATTGATGTACGCTTAGGTGATGAGATCGGTACATATGTAGCGCATCCGAACTTCCGCAGATGGGAAATATTCGAAGGATCTCCTCGTACTAATTGCAGCGAGGAAGCCGTATGATATGCAGTTGGCCGCAATTGTATTAAGTCAGCAGCGTGTAAAACTGTGTGACCCCAACGTGAGGTTGGTAAATTGCAATTCTGTAATAATGGTCTTGCAATGAGCTTCACTCTCTTAATGAGAGATTCTGCCAAACCATTCTGTGTATGGACATATGGGACAGAGTGTTGGACTTGAATTCCTTGGGCCATACAATAATCATTAAAGGTTCACGAGGAAAATTCAGCCGCATTGTCCATCCTTATCGATCGGATTTGATGTTCAGGATGATGTGCTCGAAGTTTGATAACTTGAGCAATCAACTTTGCAAATGCATGGTTCCGTGTTGATAAAAGACACACATGAGACCATCGAGTAGATGCATCGATTAGAACCATAAAATACCTGAATGGTCTAGATAATGGTTAAATGAGACCACATATGTCGCCTTGAATGCGTTCAAGGAATTTGAGTGGTTCGTTTTGGATTTTGAGATATGATGGTCTCAAAATTAATTTCCCAGTGGCACATGCGGTGCAAATAAAATCAGAGGTTTGTGGGAATTTTGCATTGCTTAAGTCATGACCAACAGAATTGGTGGTAATTTTCCTCATCATCCCTATATCAAGATGGCCAAGGCGATCGTGCCAAGTTTGGAATGTATTAACATTCTGGAAAATTACTTTATATGCAACATGTGGTACAAGTTTGATGTATGTGTAGTACAATCCAGACGGAAGGAAAGGAACTTTTTCAAGTATCTCTTTGCCATATCCGTTGTGTTTTGTAATGAGGAGGAACTCCTCATTATTGTCCTGATAGGTTTCCACATGAAAACCATTTTTACGGATATCTCTATAGCTTACAAGGGTACGTGTTGAATCGGGATACAACAAGGCATCCTCAATTATGATTTGTGTACCCATAGGGAGTACAATAGTTGCGCGTCCAGTGCCAACTATTGTAGCATCGCGTCTAGTGATTGTCAAAACATTTCCTTGTGTCTTAGTAAGAGTTTGGAAATATTTTGTTTCCCTAAGTATAGAGTTAGTGGTGCAACTATCCCCTAAGCACATTTCTTCCTCCATTGGATTGACTCCCGTAAAAATCTAAAAAATGGAGAAGTATGAAATCTCAACATATATATACATATGAAACAGACAATTTTATTAGGTATCAAATGCTCTTGATACAGTACATGACAGGACAATATCACAATTTATGTCTTATTACAACACTTATGAATGGGACTATAAGGATATTAGATAGCATGGTATCTATTAGAAGACTAGACAAGGTCTCCAAACATGTCGTTGGAAGCAAACTCAACAATCATCTTCTCGGTGCTCATGAGGTCCTCCTTTGGTGGAAGTGGAGTTGTGTTGTTGCTTGGTTCCACTGGAACAGACTGCGAACAACCGGCCTCTTGCATGGTCACATCAGTCTGGAAGGCATCTTCCATCTTGACGCCAGGTTGAAAGTTGAAGTGTGCTTCATACTTCTGACCACTAGGAGCACGTCCACGTCTAGTGGATTGCATGTATAGATCAACCAAGTGTTTTGGGGTATGACATTTCTTTGTAATGTGGTTGTAACAACCACATTTCTGACATATGTTGGATTTGTCAGTTTTTGGTTCGGAAATGCCTTTCCCCTTGTTGGAAGGAGGAGACCTCCGCTGTCTCTTTCGTTTGCCCTTAGCATTTTGGTTCTTTTGATGACCTTTGGAAGCACCATCATCAGTTTTCTTCTGAGTATTAGCATGTACTTCAGGCAGTGGTGTAGAATCCAGTGGGCGTTGTTGAGCATTCCAAATAAGAAGCTCATGATGTCTTTCTGCCTGACGTAATGTTTTAATTAACTCAGAATAAACTGTGAAACCTTTTTCACGGTATGTCTATTGAAGGATCCTCTCAGCGGGAAGCACGGTAGATAGAGTCTTTTCAATTTTCTCCGCATCAGTAGGTTCCTTGTCACAGAATTTGAGTTTAAGGCAAATTTTGTGCATGGCATGGTTGAACTCCGTTATGGATTTAAAATCCTGTAGATGGAGATGGTTCCACTAATGCTGTGCCTCTGGAGAGACAATTGCCTTTTGCTGTTCATACCGTTGCTTGAGAGCAATCCAAAGAGCGCGAGGATCTTCTTCCAATGCATACTCAGACTTGAGGTCTGGATGTATGTGGTTCCTTATTATGAATAAGGTACCATACTTAGTTTGATCTGACAATTCAGGACCATCATCCTGTGGTTCTGCAATTGCCTGATACATTCCATGGGATGATAGACTTATCTTGATGTACAGCGCCAAGTAGGGTAGTTGTGGCCGTCAAGAGCGAGGATTTCAAACTCTTTGGCGGCCATCATGCCTACAGTGGATATCAAAGATATAGATGAATCTTGACTGTAAAGTTTTAATAAGAAATGCAAATAAATGGAATCAAGATGCGTCTTGATTTACTATATATTCATGTGATATATAACATAGTAGGCATTCACCAAGTTTGGTGTAGACTTAAGTCCACAAAATTTGATAATGGGCACGCACGTTGAGGATAGTCACTTATGCTATGTGTAGCATAGTGTAGATCCCACAGTAGTACTGATGTACTGGCTTGTGTATGGCCAATATCAGAATTTGTAAACTTTATGTTATTTCACATGAGTATACAAGTATTGTATTTGCATTAGTTGTATTTTAAGCACTTAGAACTTATGAATATAAGTTATTGGGCTTAAGTAAATAAAGTTGCATAGAAAATAATGTGTTGAAATAAATCAACAATAATTCATGTTAATGGAAATGCACGTGAGCAAATACTTAGAACATGAACAAACTTGCATTTAATACAAAGTATAGACACATTTGTACAAATACAGATGTTACCAAGGGTCTAGATGTTAAAAACATAGACATACAACTACTGATAACTAGCAGTATTTAATTGCTGGATAACACAAGGTGCTATTTGCGAATTAAACTGATGAAATAAAACATAAAATGTAATAAACATTTCAGGCCGATGTTGACGGTCGTAATCTCGCGATATCTACCGTCAATTATCCACCAAATGAAACAAAACATGTGAATAAGATGGACTAACCCCTACCACTAATGAGTTCCACAAGATGTACACGAATATTTGGATGCAGGTACCAAAATACACATAAAACAGCTGAAAACATGTCAAGGATCAAAGATGGGCACTGCAGGCAAAAGTGGCCTGGTCGGCCGACCATGGGTCCTGGTCAGCCGACCATGGGTCCTGGTCGACCGACCACCTGCTGAGTCGCCCGACCCAGTGGTAGGGTCGGCCGACCTCCTCTCTGGCTACCCGACCTTCCCGCGAAGCCCAAATGCCATATCATCGATCCAAATCTACAAGGAAACACAAAGACAGTTTAATCCAACCGTCAAACCAAGCATCCAATGTATCCAAGGGCCGAAAGACCACCAAACCACGGATCGGTGACGTCAATCATCCATGAGAGGAGCCATGCAACCAGTCGGAGCAGGACACATGGTCGCCCGACCTCATGCAAGGTCGGCCGACCATGCAAGGCCCTCATTTTACACGTGCACCAACCATTTCAACTGCCAACCGACGTGAGGAGGCAAGATCAAGCCGTTGGATGGCTAAGTCGGTGGATCGGGCCGACCCCCTACATGGTCGGCCGACCACCGCCTTACCCCCCAAACTGACTTAGGCCACCTATAAATAACCTCCTCACTTGCTGGACTATAAATAGGCCCCGAGAGCTCATTTGTAAGAGTGTGAAGAAGTGGAGAAGTTGAGAGCTTCATTCTACCTTAGAGAGTGCCATTTCCATATCTTATTAGTTAGGATAGTCCTGAGAGTTAGAGTGAGTCGAGCTTTGCCTCAGAGTTCTCGGAAATATCTCTGAGTCTACGGTAAAGTTCTTGTATCTTTGTACTCTTATCTTCAGTATAATATATTTATGATTTACTTTATTTCTATCTCTTGTAAGTGTGGTGTACCTTTCTTTGCATACTTGCTAGGCTTAGGCTGTGGTTATCTTGGTTAGTCAAGTCCTGTGCTATAATCCAACCTGTACGCCAGGCTCTGGTAGGTCCTCTCCTCTAATCAAGGATGATCTATTGTTTTGCTTGAGTACGTTTATAGCGTGCCATCCTCTCCACGCAGATTTGCTTGGTAGCCCCACTCGGTGACAGCGTGTGGTGTGCCTCTGTAGTCCAGGCCCGTTCGTTCGGGAGGCCCGTAGGTGATAGCCGAGTTCTCTTTCGGTGGTCAACTATCTACCCCCTGACCCCTCGAGGGCGCCTGAATTTCGCTCGACGCGAGACCCTGACTTGTTACTTGAGTTTCTTTAGTTAACCACGACATAGTCTTTGCAGCCGAATAGAATAGAGTTTGAGAACTTTATCTCACTCATTGTCCTCCCAGGCAACTATATCTCTCTACGTGTATCTTAGGCAGTTTATTTACTTCTTCACCATACACCCATCTTTACCAAACTTACCCCTGTCTAGATACTAGTTGGTACATTTATTAAAGTACGGTGACTTTGATTCGAGTTTATCCAATTATACTCTCTCGCCTGTCGCTTCCCTGTGGATAAATACGATACTAGGAATACTCTGGGTGAAAGGCTACAGCGGTCTCTGTGCGCTTGCGGAGTAAAACCTATTAAGGCTAAGAGACGCCAATAGCCGAGCCAACCAGGGAAGTGGCCCATGGCCACTTTCGGCCTTATTGGCCTAGGTGGGTGAGGGAGGGGGCTCGTGGGCTGCCAGTCGGCCCATGGCGGCCTAGTATAAAGGGCTGTGGTTAGGGTTTGCATGTAACCGCCGCTGCCGCCGGGAAGCACCGCCGCCAACGACTGGAGGCGCTGCCGCCGACTGGACGTGCCGCGGACCGAGCCGCGGCCGGGTCACGCGGGCGCACGCCGCTGCCTGGAGGCGCCGCCACCGCTTGGTCGCGACGTGGACCGAGCCGTGGTCGGGCTGTGCCACGTCATCTACAGCCACAGCCCCTCCCCTGCCCCTGAGCCCTTCACTCCGAGGATGAGGATTCACCCCTGCCACCACCGCTCGTCCTGTTGGGGAGGTTGCGCGTGGATTCGCCGTGGGAGATGTTGATCCACGTCCTGCAGAGGCCAAGGCGGTGGTTGGCCACTGCTGTGGCATTGGGACATGCGTTGGCTGTGGCCGAAGGTGGGGGTGGAGGCGCGAGCGCAGTCTCGGTGAAAGTGGCGGGAGGGGCTCCACAGCGTGCAACCATGGTGCCGCCGAAGGGCCAGACAGCCTCAGTCGCCGAGGTTAGAGATGGAAGGTCAACGCCGAAGACACGTGTACGAGGAGCAGAAGCCGAAGGTGGGACGCCGTCATCCTGCGCCGATGTGGCAGCGCTCGAGGGACCAGCACCGTCGTCACCACCATGGTTAGTGACAACAAAGTTATCCCAACCATGGAGAGGACAGTAGTCCACCATCCTGACCGGCAACGTCGAAGGCGGTGCTCCAGCGGGAGGTTTAGGGATGGTGTGCACTGGGCGGCTAGCGTTCCTGGGGCCACGACCGTCTGTCCTCATCATCGCAGGCTAGCGACGACGGCGAGGGTGAACGCGCCAACGAGCAGAATTCATCGTTCGGGAGAGAGCGTCCCCAACGAACTCGTTGAGGCGGTCGTCACGCAGTTGCCGGATGCCGGCTGCGTGAGCGCGACGAAGAGCGGCGAGAACAACAGTGAGAAGCACAAACACCGAAGGAGTAGAAGTGTGGCGAGGCATCGTGGGTACCTTCGGATGTTTCTTCGCCGCCGATCTATTCCCCTGGGAGAGGTTCTCCCGGAAGAACTGTAGATCAGTTGTTAGAGCGTGCATGTTGATAGCATGTTTAGAGTAGATCGAGAAACTCGAGAATGAGAAGGACAAGTAGTCGAACTGTATCTTTCATTGATCAGGTGTTTTACATTTATACACAGCGAACGGGTGTATTCCCGTCCGAGCGGGGAACCGCCTCGCGAGGAGGCGCCCCTGTGAAATCGCCTCCAAGAAACCGCTTTTGAGGAACCGCTTCTAACTTCGTGTGTAGAGGGAGTCCGGTTGGGATGAGATCATCCGATATTTTGTTCATAACATTTCTCAGTCAAAGCTAGTAACATCAACCTTAAAGTAGTTAGGTTCTTTACCCAACTTGCATTTCTGCAAGAATTTCGAGCCATCCGAGGTCAAGATGTATTCATTAGGTACACACTTACTCGCTTGTGTTCTTGACAAGCACCAATGTGAATTGCATACATGCATGTTTTTTTATAGCAGCATATATGTTCGTTAAGTTTTTTTTGGACACTATATGTTCGTTAAGGCAGAAATGAATGTTTCGTTTCATGTGGGCTTTTTTCTAAGAGTTAATTCCCTCATGTGGGCCACTAAAGAGGCTGTGAAGAGGAGAGCAGACAAGTCTAGGAAAGAGGTGGGTTCTATCTTGTCAGTGAATTAGGGGTATATGTGTCGTTTCCTATAGATGTTGGATGCAGATAAGTCTACAGTTTGTGGGCCCTTATCGTCAGTGACTTGAAGTTAACAACATGTAACTTGAGTGGCAACCAAAGGAGCTAAAAATAAGCCTTAGTTGCAATGAAGGGAACTAGAAAATTTTGATGGTACTGAGTTTTTTGGTGGTAACAAGGGAATTAACTCATCCATTAATGCCCCACCCCACCCCGCCACAATCGATCGAGCCTTCAACAACATGTAGAAGCGTTGTACATCTTACTTCTCCCACCAAGCATAGCAACCTAGGATGATTCCAATCCACCACGTCACAGCACATAAACCAGGCACCTTTGTGAAAAAACGAGAGAAATGTCAGATGCTCTGTTTGAATGTAGATATTGAATTTGTTGGAATTGAATTGGGTAGGAATAGCAAATCAGAGTAGTATTGAAAATGGGTTATAATTCCAAAATCCTTGTTTGGATGCTACTTGTAATCCAATTCACCGAATACATAAGGGTCAAGCTTGGCACCGGGAGTGGACATATCTAGTTATATCCCAAGAATTGGGCATGTAATTCCAACTTTGAATTTCACGCACAACCAAATAGCAGAATTGATTGATGCAGCATGATTCCAATTCCCAATTTTAGACTCCAATATCTACATCCATTCATGGTGTGACCATTTTTCAGGTTGGGCCATCAAGCACGCATGCACGTGTGGATTGGAATTGCGCTGTGAATCCACGCAAAACATATAAGCCTCGAAAGAGCTTCAAATATAAGCATCTCCTTCAAGTACTATAGGCTATGTGCTGCATTTGACTTTTGAAGTTTACAAAATAAATAGTGTTTTATTTATATTATAAAAACAAAACTCCATCGATTTTTGGCTCGCACCGAATAAAAAAAGAGAGGAAATCAATGACATAATAACAAAATACAAAATAGAATGTGATCAGACTAGACCATCATCGATTTTTCAACTTCAACTTGATTTTTTTGATACCACCCGTAGGATCAAGGAGACAACTAGAGGGATGAATGATGGTTTAACTAAAATCAAAGACGCTAGTCAAATTTAATTAGAACCGAGAATTAAATCTTGTAGCCTGAGCTAAATTGGGTTTGCAACCTAAGATGGCAAGATACGATTCAATTCTAGAAATGTAATTACTCAAATGAGCTGCACAAGCGTAAAATGAGCGAGATATATCACCATACAAGCGTAAAATGACTTGCCGGTCAATGTTGAGGTAGATTCAATGCATTACAATCGCTACTCTACTAAGAATCCACTTGGCCTATGAGCTGACTTGATAAGAACCTCTCCAAACCTCGATTCCATTTGTTTCTTTTACTGCTCCAATGAGGCAAGCACAAAAACCTCTCACAATCACCACCGGAGCCTATTCACAATCTTCTTGAAGAACTTCACCGTGTCACCAACAAGCTCTATCTAGGAGGTGGCAACCTCCAAGAGTAACAAGCCAATGACCTTGCTCGATGATTTTGTAGTGCCCCAAAGCCTACACAATTAATGCAAATTGTAACGAAAATGGGACATAAGCCTTGTGCTTAGTTTCCTAGTATGATTTTGGTGGTTGAGGTGACAACACATATCATTTGGGACTAATATGTGTGCAAGTATTTTTGTTTGAGTCCCAGGGTGCAAGAGATGGACTTGGCGTGCAAACAACTCAAAGGAGGGCTTAAAGAATATAAGAGAAGACCAAAAACTCCATCAAGATACAAGCGGTATGCACAACACGGCGGTCACACTGACCGGTCAGTGCGCCGGATTTTTCACTCACCGGACTATCCGGTGGAGCCCCACCGAAAGGTCCGGCGAGTAGAAGAAAGCCAAGACTGAAGATTAAAGACCCGGTGCATTTTCACGCACCGGACGGTCCGGTGATACCACCAGACGTTCTAGGCCGACGACATAGAAAAGACCGCATCCCAGCGTTTAGACGCACCGGACGGTCCGGTGATCCACCGGACATTCTGGACAAGGAGGACTACAAGTTGAAGACCCAAGCTCCAACGCACATCGGACTGTCCGGTGCCTCCAACGGTCGGATTCACAGTCCAACGGTCGACTCCAACAGCTAGCAGTTACATGCACTAGATGGTTTAGTGATGTACCACTGGACGGTCCGATGGTCGCGTAGAAAAGTGAAGAAAGCTTCCAACGGCTAGTTTTGAGGCTTGGGCTACATATACCCCCTTGGTCAGCCTCCATTCTATGGTTGGTGACTTCTGAGCTTATTATAGTGTTGAGACACATTCCTCGTGCTCATTTGAAGTGTCGAGACACATTTTAGAGCCCAACCATCACTGTAGCATAAGAGACACATCCCGACAAAGCTAGATCTTGCAAAGCATCTTTGCTTAGGCCTATTTGTCTTACCTGTGTCTGCGTGCGCGTTTACCTTTGTAAGTGTGGGGATTGTAAGCCTTGTGAGACCCTCTAGAGTGTAGAGTGGACGCCACCTTACTTATGAGAGGGAGGAAGGCCCTCGGCACGTTGACCAAAAGTTTCCTTAGTGGAGATGGCTGGGTAGCTCTGCGAGAAGGCCCGTGGAAGACCCCAACAGCCCTAACAATCCTCTACCCTTGTGTGGGAGAGGCCGTAGTCCAAGACTATGCAAAAGAAGGGCCTGTGTGGGTGTGTATCGGGGATATCCGGAGAGACCCGACCGAGTTGCTTGACCTTTACAATGGTCACTTTACCATCCTCCAACCTTGCATGGGCGAGGCCGTAGGACTATGCGAGAGTAAAGCCTTGCGGGGGTGCCAAACGAGGAGTAGGGGTAGAGGCACGTTGGCCTCTCCAAACCTCGAAAAAATCTCTGTGTCTCCATCGTGTGCCATCGCCTTAATCATCATCAGGAGTTTGTATCTCTGTATCTATCTCTTTAGCTTCCGCATTTACATTCTTGCAATTGTGTGATTACATTCCTAGACTAGCTTGATAGATTAGTTTCTAGGTGGAACTAAGTTGCAAGATTTGGTCACGGTAGATGTAGCAACACTTAGCAAAACCATAGTGCATATAGTTAGATTTACCTTACATAGGTTTTGCTTAGTAGTTGTAGTTTTTAGAAAGGCTTAATTTTAGAAATCCTTATTCACTCTCCTCTTAGGCGTCGGTCCAACCTTCACAAATGACTATCCACTCACTGAGAAGGATATTTTGATGCCTCACATTGGCAACTCTGCTAGGCGGCTAAGTAGATAAGACGAGATTTAACGTTGGGCGCCTGCAATCTCACTAGAATGCAATCCCACGCAATAATATGAATCAATGAGAGAACGAAAGCTCAAGTATGCTCAACAAGTGTTCCGAATGGCCGAGAGATTATGCCCACACTCAGGCACACACTATTTTATACATCCATCTGCTCAACAGTCCTTACGGTGCTTTTTCGTGAAAGCTAGGCATTCGCACATGGTCCGTAGTACAAACCCCGGATGGTTCGCATTTGAATCACAACGGCTATAAACACATTAAATACTTGTCAGAGCTATGTAACTATTGACCGGCGAACTGTCTGCAGTACATGACCTATATGGTCTGGTGTTCAAAAACTTGAATACACAACTCTGGACACCTTAGTCAAAATGACCAATAGATGATCTACGTCCCGGCCACAAACGATCCGTGGTCCAAAGTATCGCAACCCACCAAAAATCATTGTTGTTATTTTTTCCCTTGCGTTGTTTGTTGTCATAGCTAACTAATTGTTCTCCTTATTTAAAACAATAGATATTTTCTAAAGAAACACCCATACTTGAATTTATCTTAGCCGCAAGTGCAGGAATACAGGTGTACACAGGTAGAAGGAGTTATTTCTCAGGGTTAATTTGATCTATGCCATTATAATTATTGAGCATCAAAGATCTGCCACCGATATTCAATCATATATAGAAATAAAGCCATTATAATTTTCAATCTTCTTGAGATATGCCATTATGTACTCTTTAGAGGGCATTAGGGCCACTAACAAGACACGGTATCTGTGAATAGCCTAAAATGCCCCTGCAACATCTCTTTCTATCATGTCCCCTTCCTCAATCTCCTTCCTTCTACTCCTTTCTCTCACATCTCTGATCCATGGCAGCAGGGCCTTCACGTATCCATTGTGTTCGATGACATCAGGTTCCGCTCTGGCATCGCGTTGAACAGCTCCCGTGCGTCATCGACCAGCCCCAGCATGCAGAGCCCACCAGCCATCGCGGTCCATGAAACGACGTCGAGGGCGGCGGCGGCACCCCCACAGCAGAAGATGCTTGGCGGCGAGGCCGAGGCACCCATTGGTGAGGCAAGCAGCGAGAAGCGTGTTGAGTGAGCACGGGTAGGCGTGGAAGCAGAGCTTGAGAAGCAGCGCATGGAGCTGGGCAGCCAAGTGGAGCGGCTCCACAGTGGGGAGGATGCATGGCAAGGTGAAGTGGTCTGGGTGCAGGGAAGGGAGAGCATAAGGGCCAGGAGGCCCGTGCCGTGGCACGCGAGAGGGGGAAAAAGAGCGGGTTGAGGAGTGCTCGGTGCGGGTTCGGGTAGAGTGCCAAGAGCGGGCAGCATAGGGAAGTTGGAGTCAGGGTCAGGGAGCGAGGAGGAATTAGAGTAGGCGGTGCATGTGGGCGTTGTGGGAGAAGAGGAAAAGGAAGGAGAAGGGATGACATGTGGAACCCACGCATCATGGATGGGAGAGAAAAAGTTGTAGCAAAGACATTCCAGACTATACACAAAATACATTGTTCTATTAGTGGGCCTAATGTTATCTAAAGAGTGCATAATGGCATATCTCGACATATCTTAAGTGGATTGGAAATTGTAATGGTTTTGTTACTACTCTCTCTATTTCAAATTATAAGAGGTTTTAGGCATCTACTAGATTCATTTGTTACTCCATGTATGTATGTTCAATATGGGTCTGCTTGTTTCCATACCCTAGAGGTGTCCTTTATTAGGAGAGATGCAGCCAAGAAAAATAGGTAATAAGATATGCAATGTCCCAGTGTTTCTTTTGCATGTATATCATATATGGATTGGGAAAGATTGTGTTTGTTTTACCTGAGTGACACATTGCAATAGTTGAGCTGTGTTTGTTTTCCTGCACAATCTGCACTGGAGTTGCAAGACAGGCACGCTCGTCTCTCCCATCGCCTCCTAAAGATCTCCATGGCGATGGTGGTCTTGCCGCTGCCGCCCATGCTAGAGATGACGACCACCTCCCATCTGTTGTCGCGCGCCTCTCATAACCATCACCTCGACGCGAGATCCGCAGTCAGCGGTCTCCATCCGTCACGCGAGCTGCGCAGCATGGTACACGTTCCAACGCAGCGGGCCAAGTCAAGCGCCTCTCGGATCCTCGCATGGTGAGCTTGTGCCTCCTCTTGGCCATGCCTCCTCGGCTTCCTCCTCCTCTTCCTTGATCGCCGTCGTGGCAGATTCCACTCCCTCTCAGCCTCCTCCTCCTCCGCAGTCACGGCCACTGATGATGGCGGCGACTTCGACCTCTCTTCCCGGCAGCAACTGGCAGGGCGGCAACAGGGAGAGGTGATAGGGGAAGGAGATGAGGCAACGGGGAGAGAAGAGGAGGTGAGTGGAGAGACGAGCGCGCCTACACTGCGAGTGCAAGCAAGTTGCGTTGTGGGTGCAGCCGTTGCACTCTGCCGGCTTGCACAAGAAGCACACCCGATTTCTAGGTTCCCAGATGAAGCCTCTTTGCATTGCCCAACCCTATGCACAAGAAGTACGCCCGATTTTTCGTTCCCTGATGAAGCCTCTTTGCACTGTCCAAGCCTACGTAAGGTCTACGTGCCGGGAAACAAACACTAGGAGGGTGTACACCGATGGGTTGGATTGAGGGTTACACAGATAACACAAACAGACCCTATATGTATAGATTCATCAGCATCCATATAAATTTGGACAAATAAAAAGAGGTCTATGATCTCTAATAATTTGAGACGAATGGAGTATATGACAAATACCGATGATAGATTTCTAACGCTCTCTTTGTCCCAATGTACAGTCCGTTTGACTTTTTGAGATTAAGTTTGACTATCTTATTAAAAAATTATTAATTATGATTAATTTTCATTGTGATTTAGTAACACATAATATACTTTAATTATAAATTGAATTTTTTATATTTTTATAAATTTTAGATAAGACGAGTCAAACTTGGTGTCAAAACAACAAGTCGGACAAACTATAAATTGACGGAGGGAGTGCTCAATAATTGTAATGACATAAATCAAATTAACCTTCTTCTGCATCTCCAAGATGGCAATTTATTTTTCGAAATAATTAAGTAACTCTTAATCCACCCCATTTTACGTCAGACTACCTTAATCTCAAGAATTGCCAAATTGAGTAGGGATGGTGTGTGCACTGGGCCGAGCGTGTGCGCAGCTACGAAACGGAGAGAGGCGTTGGGCGGTGCCCCGAACGGCGGATAGGAAGACGACGGCACGCCGACGTAGAGGAGGATCCGCTCGCCTCCCGTGCCCAGAGCCCCCGCTTCTTCGACGACTGGGCAAGCGCCGCCGCCCTTGGGCAGGTCTTCGTCGGGCCCTTGGCTAGCGACGGGCATTCATCAGGTGCGCCGTCCCTTCCCTTTCGCCTTGCGGAACTATTGTCCCAAACCCTAGCGAGAGCAATTGGTATCGCATCTGGCCCGATAGTTACAACTCTGTGTATGTATTGTACCTTCTAGCATCGATTTGGTACTTAGGATATAGTTACGACCTGAATTTTGAGTTTTTTTTTCTCCGGAACCTTGATGCTCATCTGATTTCCAGGATGGGTGTAGGGATTGGTGATTGGAGGCCGACAGTCGAGATGAGCTGATCCGGACAGCGACAAGGACGACGACTGGAGGTGGATTTTTGCTTTGTCCACCATCGGAGATGGACGACGACGGCAGCCTGAGCATGCGGAATTGGGGCTTCTACGACACCTTGAAAGGCAACCTCGGCCTGCAGCTCATGTCCCCTCTGCCTCCTGAACGGGACACAAAGTCACTGCTCCCCAACGGTGCCTTCCTGCAGCACCATGGGCACCACAATGCCCAGCACCAGCTCCACACTCAGCAGTCGCCACATTCCGGCGACTCTGGGGGTGGTGGGGCCTCTGGTGGCATGCCAACTCAGCCACATTCTATTCATATGGAATTCTCGCGCAATGAAGCTTGGTTGCTGCCGTCACACCACCAGCATCCACGCGAGCAGAAGGTCTTTCATACTCGTCCTGTCGGACCAGCTGGACATCTTGTGCATCCAGGCCATGGTGGCCACCCTGGGCATGTTGGGCATGCTGTGAATCACCACCCTTCTAGCTATGGGATGATGCCAAATGCTCCGCATACTCTCCAGATGACGCAACCACAGCTTCAGTTGCAGCCGCAGCAGGCTCCTCCATGTGAGGAGGAACACAAGCCCCCGCCGCTTATTCAGGACCATTCTGTGCCTATGACCAAGCCGCCTGTGAAGAAGAGGCAGCGGAGTCAGCAGCCCAAGTCACCGAAGCCACCGAAGCCTAAGAAGCCTAAGAAGGCTACTGTTCCACAGGAAGATGGGGCGCTCGTTGTGCATGTGCCACGGAGAAGGGGACCTAAGAAAACTGTGGGGATGGTGATTAACGGTATTGAGTTGGACCTTTCGAACATACCAACACCTGTTTGCTCATGCACTGGAGCTCCCCAGCAATGCTACCGGTGGGGTGCTGGTGGTTGGCAGTCGGCATGCTGCACAACTTCTATTTCAACATATCCACTGCCAATGAACACAAAGCGCCGGGGTGCACGTATTGCTGGACGGAAGATGAGCCAAGGTGCATTCAAAAAGGTTCTTGAGAAGCTGGCTGGTGAAGGGTACAACCTTGCTAATCCAATTGACTTGAAGACCTTTTGGGCCAAGCACGGCACAAATAAGTTTGTAACCATCAGGTAAAGAGGAAGGCATGCCATGTTTGTCACTCTGTAGGTTGTAGAGCTGCTGTTTGGCATAACTTGTTGTTTGTATTTCTTTGTGCCAATCTGCGGAAATGTTTAGGAATAGTTTGTATCCATGTTCAGCTTCATTGACTTAATGGTCATGCCTTTCTTCTTTAGCCTCAGACATCGGCTCGATCGAAGTCGGTTTGTTTCCGCCACTTCTCAAATTGTAGTGTAACAACAATAGTTTCTAATTTAGATGTCAAGGAATTTAGTGCATTATTTAAATCTTTGTGGAGGAAATGGCATCGTGTGGAGGTTTTCTTTAGTGGAAGACATTTGCCCACACCTAGGGGTGGTAAAGGGTCCTCAAATTTTGCCTAGAAATTTTAAGGATCGGGCTCAAAAAGGGCCAGATCATATTTCTATTCATTTTTTAGCTAAAATCACTAAGGACTCATTTGGATTGTTAAGAAACATCTAGATCATAACCCATTACCGCCCCTACCCACGCCTTTTGGACAAGGGCATAACTATGATTTCTTTGTATGGCATAACTTTTTTGTTGTGTTTATGAACTACTCATTTTACGCTTTTAACATCTTATAAGTCGTACCCAAGATAGACCCAAGAAGTAAAATTCTTGACTGCATCCTGATTATTGCACCTTCTGTGCAAAAGTAAAATATATTATTTTTGGCCTTCTTGTGCACTGTGAATTGTTTATAGAACTTTGTATTAATTAATTCATGTTGTATTTTTGTCAAGTACTAGTATGTCATCAGAAAAAAAAACGTGTGTATGTTGCGCTTAGCTTTCTTCATGGCATTTGGTTGTTTTGGTTCCTTGAACTAGAATAAGAGGCTATCCTCAGCTAGGACTATTGCTTAGTGATGTCACTGATGTTATTACTGATTATGTGTCAGATATGGCTGAGAAATCTTCTGTAATTGCTATTGATATCAACACAGTGTCTTTTCCAAAACACACTTGTTTAGTTGAAATGTTTGTGATTTGATTCATGATTTCATTGAATAGATAGATATCTTGATGTAACAAAACTAAGCAATGTTAGGAAATGAGCCTAGCTCAAGTGCTTAACTGGGTGGGGTGGTTCTTCATCCCAAGTCCCAAGTGGTCTTCAGATTTGTTTCGCTGTTGTTTTTTCCCACAGGGCAATGCAACAAAATTTAAGCTGGCTGCTTAATCTGGTTGAAGTACTGTAGTTTTTTTTTTCTTTGACGTGCAAGTAGGTACAGTACATCCTTAAGCTTTGCCTTTTAGTTCACAGGTTTTGGGAATCGTGTTCATTTTGGGCATTGGATAAATTCGAGGACAGTATTTTGCCATGAGTTATTCTGTATGTGTTGTGTGTTCATTTTGTTAAATTAATTTACATGCAGGCCTAGATATCAACTTCATGGATATCTGTCTGTAGTTTTTTGTTTAGAAGATGAGGGTGACAGCAACAAACTCTTAACTTAGATGGCATGAAATTCAGTGTGTCCACTGTCTACATGTTATCTTTCAATGACTTCTATAAGTATTCCTTTCATGAAAGTAGTTCGTGTCCCTCATTCTTATTGACGTGATGCTCTGTCCTTTTATTCAAGCAAGCAATTCTTGATAGTGCACCCTCATTAACCTTCAGTGTTAAGATAAGATGTGCATGGAAGTTCTACTATTTGTGCAACCTTACTCGACTACCTTGAAATTGTTGCAGGAGTTTTCTATTGACATATGTTTTTAAGTTGGCTCATAGGAGTAGTTTCTTTTTTAGTTCTTTTTTATGAAAGAGTGCATGACATGCTGCATCTTGTGTGCTTTGCGCTGAACTTAATTTTCATTGTTTAGTTTCCCTGGCCATATGACAGTAAATAGGTTATCCTACCTGTACCATTTGTCTGGTGGGAAAATTTAGGGCTTTGCGTTTGGTTTAAGGCCACGGTGGCCATGGTCAAACCATGTTTAACTCTAAATAAAATTTAGCTAAATAATAAATTGCTCATTTATATAGCTTGAGCATAGCCAAATAACACACATAGATGAAAATTATGTTGTATAATATAATTCTAATTTAAAGTCAAACACGGTCAAACAGTGGTTAAAATTTGGTTTGGCCACTGAGGGCCTTGAACCAAACAGGTCAGGATTTTTCATCTATTGTCTCACATGTGGTGTATGGACCTTATAACTCTGTCAGTGAGACATAGGGTGCCGAAGAATATTGAGAATGTGTCGTGTGGTGTGGGGCTAATCTTATGCTATCTCTTAAACAATGTGGACATGAAAACTTAATGTAACAAGATTTAAATGCAGAAATATGGTTTATGAAGTTGGAACTTATATTAATTCTTGACAGGTAACATGTTTAAGATAGTATGGTAAAATAGATCTTGGAACTTATATTAACTTTTTTGACAAAAACTTATATTAAATGTAGACCTAGGCAAACGTCGGATCGGGGCACGGGTTGTATAGGACAACCCGTGCCCAACCCATGGCTAACGTCAGTGGTTGGCCCGTGCACTCTCTACGGACCCGTTGGGTTGGTTTCTTTTCCTTGGGTTGGGTTTTTTCAGGTTTTGGGTCGAAAAACATGGCACGCGCCCATCCCATCGATAGTTGCGGATCAAAAAACACGGCCCGCGACCACCCGTCACGTCGGTCGGGTTGGGTTTATTTCGGACGGGTTGGTTGGGTTGGGTGACCCATGCCCAGGTCTAATTAAATGGTAAATAATATTTAAATGCTAAAGTTTATTTGTATTTATTTTAACCTCGACACAACAAGCATTAGTCATGAAACTTTTAACAATGCATATGCGGACTAAAATATACACAACATGATTTTGTGACATTTACTGAGTAGTACAACAAGTCACACATTCATTTCTATTTTAAAAAGCGCAATGCATTTAGATATCATTTTTTTAAGGGATCAACTACTACGGATCATGACAAATTTATACATGTACACATTGAGCGTAACACACATTATATTTTTGCAAAAAAAAAATTGGAGGTACAAACTGTACATGAGTAAAAAGCGACTAAAAACTTATTTAGCATAAACATGGGTAAATTAGTTTGATATGTATTTTTTTTGTGCACGCATAAAGGGGTGTAGACCTATATAATACACTTTACAATGTTTATGGACTTGAAACGCCACTTTCTAATTTCGTGGACCTAAATGAAACTCTCAAATAAGTTAATGAACCCTCTGATGCATTTTCACCCTATGCCCTTCTATATTTCTATGATGCTGCATCTGTGGAGATCGGTGATGTCTTGATTGGGGGTTCCATCGATTTTTTGCTACTCTTCTGCTAGTCCGAGCAACAGCAAGCGGTAGCTTTTCTCAGTCAAAGCTAGTAACATCAACCTTAAGTAGTGAGGTTCTTTACCAACTATTTCTATAGGAATTTCAAGCAATCCGAGGCCGAGAACTATCCATTAGGTATCTGCTTACCACTTGTATCACTAAATGTGGGCCTCAGCGCACTGGGTCCTGGTACACATGGGGCACAACTTGTGTTCTTGACAAGCGCCATTGTGTATTGCATATATGCTTGTTTTTTTATAACAGCATATATGTTCGTTAGAACTGGATTTTTCGTTTCATGCGGGTTTTTTCCAACATACATGAATTGAACCTTTTAAACAGGTATACGTAGGTATCATGTGTGCTTCTATGTTGTTCTGATAAAATAGAAGGGAAATCATGACATAGCGACAACGAATAAAATAGACTGTCATCAGATTAGACAATCGTCAATTTTTCCGACTTCAACATGACTACATTGTTACATAGATCTTGTGCTAATTTACAATCATCTTCAGTATAAAAAAGCATCGTTCCAATACAACAAAGAACCTCATCCACGTAGATATTTCATACGAGGACAGTGCACTGAAATGGAACAAGGAATCTGTATAACCATAGATATCACAGCAAAGAAAGCAAAACGGTAACCATGTCCCGAAGACACACTTGCCTTTCATGTACATTAGTAGTTGCTTCACGAAGGGGCTTGTTTGGTTGAGAGCCTAGACCTACTTTGCCTGGACTGACACTCGCCTGTAGGCTGCCTGGAACACATTTGGTTGGAGCCCTGTAAAAGTTCCTGGACCAGGTAAGTCCGCCTGCCACCAGGCGAACGAAAATGAGCGCCTGGGCGAGGGAGGGTGCTGCATGGAGCTGAACGCCGTGATTAGTACTACTTGGAATACATGTAGCTCAGTAGCTGTCTCGTCCATTCGGATTTGAATTTTCTTCTTTTTTTTCTACAATATTTTTCTTCTTTAACTCCACGGTAAAAGAATGAAGCAGGTAGTTTAATTAACATTGCAAAAATATTGTCACTAAGCTTTTTAAAATTATTTGTATTGTCATATATTATTATTTTAGAAAATATATTTATTCATACTAGTTTGTTTGTCTATATTATAATAGTGTATATTACTCAAAGGACACTAATAAAGGCATAAAACTACATTACACTAGATGAAAAATATATTTTTCAGGCACAGCCTTCCAACCAAACACACCATCTTACAGTTTGGCTAGCCAGGCATATTCCATCAAATTCTCAGGCAGGCAGCACTTTTTGCCAAGCAAATAGCCCAGGTCTCCAACTAAACAGGCCCTAAGTCGAAGGTTCATCGAGCGGTAAACAGGCCCTAAATCGAAGGTTCATCGAGCGGTAGCAGTTGAGCTGCTGCCGTTCCTGTGGTACGTGCTGAAAGGCCTAGCCACAATCTTCCTCAGTAGCGGATTTAGGATTTAGAACTGACATATACTCATTTTCTTCCTTCTCCTTTTTCTTCTTTATCTTATAAATCTTCACATTTTCTTTTTATATTCTTTGTTCATGCATATATATTGTTATGGGGGCTCGTCCATCGTCCGCGCAGGGATAGGGGTGGAGGAGCGCCTCCAGCCCCCATGTTGGATCCGCCTTGCTTCCCCATGAACCAAGCTTGTGCGCAACCGTGAAGCTCATTTCCTATCCATCTTGCGGTAGAAACTTAGTTCACATATGACATACCTTTCGATATACTCTCTTCGTCTTAAATTGTAAGGGTTCTAAACATCTACTAGATTTATTCATTACTCTGTATGTATATGTTCAATATATGTCTAAATTCATTAACATCTATATGAATACGGAGGGTTAGAAAAAAAAATGTGCTTAGTTCGTGTTAGACTTTAAGAATTTGTTCTTCTTAAGCAACTTTGTGTGCTATTTTTGTGTTAAGGATGGTTAAGTGCAAACATCTTGCAGAGGCTGGGATAAAATTTCCCTTTTCTAAAAAAAGATGGTTAAAACTCCTTACGATTTGAGACGGATAAAGTATAAGATTTGTGCGAGGGGTCAATATTGTTCAATGTTTGGCGGATTACTGCAGGAGGAAGCCTACTCCATAGACCAAAGCCAGCAGACCGTCTATATGGTCATCTATAGTACGAAAATAACATTATAGTTATATTGTATACGCAGTGGAGTTTCAATATAGATAACGTAATAGACGATCTGTTGGACTCAGCTGTACGACAACCTAGCCTCAAGATGTGTCAAGTTGCTATTCGCTGGCCGGCGGAAGCACATGCTGGTACATGAGTCTGAGTACCATATGCCCTTTTCTCATAAACCTTTTCTTTAATTTTTTAAAAACTGTTTGAACCATATTTTTCATGCTACAAAATAAGATCCAATATGTATATATTTTGTACTTGTTTTTTCAACCAGCATTCAATGCCACTTCGACATTTTGCACGTACTATTTCAACATTTCCGCATAAAAATGATGAATCAAGTTATCCAAACGTTGAATTAGGTTTTGCACTTTGTTATCAAAGTGTAAGAGAATGTCGAAAGTCAAAGGATGTCAATGTCATGCTCTATTGGGGTTGATTTCATGTTAAGGCCTTCCAAATTTGAAGAGTGGCACTAAAATGCTCAACGGACGTGGTCAACTACAAAGAAAAGCTAATTGGGCCTGTTGGGCTTAAATATGAATAGCTTAACTAACTTCCAGATGTAGAGTAGAGAGGAAGCCCCGCTACGAAGCGGAGAGAGGAGGCGTTGGGCGGTGGCCCGGACGGCGGATAGGAAGAGACGACGGCACGCCGACGTAGAGGAGGATTCGTTCGCCACCCCCGATTCTTCGACGACTGGGCGAGCGGCGCCGCCCTTGGGCAGGTCTTCGTCGGGCCCTTGGCTAGCGACGAGCATTATTCAAGGTGTGCCTCCCCTTCGATTCCCTGCCATCACTGTTGTCCCAAACCCTAGCGAGAGCTTTTTGTATTCGGATCTGGCCCGATAGTTGCAACTCTGTGCATGTATTGTACCTTCTAGCTTCGATTTGGTACTTAGGGTTTGGTTCCGCCTGGAATTTTTTAGCTCTTTTTTTTTTTTTGGAATCTCGATGCTCGTCTGATTGCGAGAATGGGTGTAGGGATTGGTGATTGGAGGCCGACTGTCGAGATGAGCTGATCAGGACAGCAACAAGGACGACGGCTGGAGTTGGATTTGCTTTGTCCACCATCAGAGATGGACGACGACGGCAGCCTGGGCATCCGGAATTGGGGCTTCTACGACACCTTGAAAGGCAACCTCGGCCTGCAGCTCATGTCCCCTCTGCCTCCTGAACGTGACACTAAGTCACTGCTCCCGAATGGGGCCTTCCTGCAGCACCATGGGCACCACAACGCCCATCACCAGCTTCACACGCAGCACCTGCAACATTCCCGTGACAATGGGGGTGGCGGAGCCTCTGGTGGCATGCCCGCCGAGCCTCATTCTATTCACATGGACTTCTCGCGCAATGAAGCTTGGTTGCAGCCGTCGCACCACCAGCATCCCCGCGAGCAGAAGGTGCTTCATACCCGTCCTGTCGGTCCAGCTGGTCATGTTATGCATCCAGGTCATAGTGGCCACCCTGCGCATGTTGGGCATGTTGGGCATGCTGTGCACCACCACCCTTCTGGCTATGGGATGATGCCAGATGCTCCACACACTCTCCAGATGACGCAACCACAGCTTCAGTTGCAGCCGCAGGAGCCTCCTCCATGTGAGGAGGAGCACAAGCCCCCGCTGCTGACTCAGGACCATTCTGTGCCTGAGACCAAGCCACCTGTGAAGAAAAGGCAGCGGAGTCAGCAGCCCAAGTCACCAAAGCCTAAGAAGCCTAAGAAGGCTGCTGTTCCACAGGAGGATGGGGCACTCATTGTGCATGTGCCCCGGAGGAGGGGACCTAAGAAAACTGTGGGGATGGTGATTAATGGTATTGAGTTGGACCTTTCAAACATACCAACACCGGTTTGCTCATGCACTGGAACGCCCCAGCAATGCTACCGGTGGGGTGCAGGTGGTTGGCAGTCTGCATGCTGCACAACTTCTATTTCAACGTATCCACTGCCAATGAACGCAAAGCGCCGTGGTGCACGTATTGCTGGAAGGAAGATGAGCCAAGGTGCATTCAAAAAGGTTCTTGAGAAGCTGGCTGGTGAGGGGTACAACCTTTCTAATCCAATTGACTTGAAGACCTTTTGGGCCAAGCACGGCACAAATAAGTTTGTAACCATCAGGTAAAGAAGAAGGCATGCTATGTTTGTCACTCTGTAGGTTGTAGAGCTGCAGTTTGGCATAATTTGTTGCCTGTGTGTCTATGTGCCAATCTGCGGAAATGTTTAGGGAATAGTTTGTAGCCATGTTCAGTTTCATTGACTTAATGGTCATGCCTTTCTTCTTTAGCTTCAGACATCAGCTCGATTGAAGTCTGTTTGTATCCTTCACTTTGCAAATTGTAGTGTAACAATAATAGTTTGTAATTTAGATGGCATGGAATTTAGTGCATTAATTAAATCTTTCTGGAGGTAATGGCATTGCGTGGAGGTTTTCTTTTGTGGAAGATATTTGCCCACATCTTTTTGAGAAGGGCATAACTATGAAATTTTTTTGTACCGCACATCTTTTTAGTTGTGTTTATGAAGTACTCATCTTACACTTTCAACATCTTATAATTCATACCCAACATGGACCCAAGAATTAAATTCTTGATTGCATCCTGATTATTCCACCTCCTGTGCAAAAGTAAAATTTATTATTTCTGGCCTTCTTGCACACTATGAAATGGTTATAGAACTTTGCATTAATAATTTCATGTTGTGTTCTTGTCAAGTAGTGTCTCATCAGAAAAGGTGCGTGTAGGATGCGCTTAGCTTTCTTCATGGCGTTTGGTTGTTTTGGCTCCTTGTACTAGAATAAGAGGCTATCCTTGAACTAGGACCATTTCTTAGTGATGTGATTGTTCCCGATATGGCTGAGAAATCTTATGTTATTACTATTGATATCGATACAAGTGTCTTTTCCAAAACATTTACAATAAGAGTCCAGGGGTTGAGAATGATTAGGATGATTGCATGAATGGTTTCATTGGCGAAGCAGAATTCCAACAGTATGATAAATCGAACCAGGGTCATGATGCAATATTTGAAAACTTGAAGTTAGTCTGATATGTGCGCTGTTTATCATTGGTATATGCTTAACAAAGAGGTTTTGTTTAGTTGAAATGTTTGTGATTTGATTCCTGATTTCATTGAATACATATCTTGATTCAACAAAACTAAGCAATGTTAGGAATTGAGCCCAGCTTAAGTGCTCAACTGACTGGGGTGGGCGGTGTGGTTCTGCATCCCAAGTCCCAAATACCCAGATTCGATTCAACTTAAACTTGAGTGACTATTTCTTCCTCTAAATGAAAAGAGACGAAGTTCTTCCTAAGTTGGCCCTTGTTTTTTTGGCTGGTTTGAGAAAAACTTAGTCTTCAGATTTTCCCCCGTTGTTATTTCCCACAGGGCAATGCAACAAAATTTAAGTTGATTGCTTTATCTGATTGGAGTATTGTAGTTCTATTTTTGCTTTGACAAGCAAGTTGGTGCAGTACATCCTTAAGCTTTGCCGTTTAGTTCAGAGGTTTTGGGACTCGTGTATTTTGTGTATTGGATAATTCATCTACAATTGTGTTATTATGTTACTAGCTAGTGTAAACTTCTGTAATTTATGTGTATGTTTTTGAACCTTGAGGAGCTTTTGGGCTAGGCATGGCACAAACAAATTCGCAATATATGTTATGCTTATTGCCTTAAACTCCAGGACACTATTTTGCCATGAGTTTCTGTATGTATTGCGTGTTCATTTTGTTAAATTAATTTACATGCAAGCCTAGATATCAACTTCATGGGTGGTGCGGGGCTTATTTTATGCTATCTCTTAAACTCTGTGAAATAGATAACATTTTCTGAAAACTTAGATTTGAGATAGGTAACAAGATTTTAGATGCTGGAATATGGTTTAGGAAGTTGGAACTTATGTTATTTTTGATAGGTAACAGGTTTGAGATAGTATGGTAAAATAGATCCTGGGTCGTTGGAATAGGTGGGGATATAGCAAAACTCTATTGAAGGACCAATAGGATAACAAAATTAATATTGTATCGTTGCCTAAACCATTGTGGTTTAACTGGTTTCAACATTGTGGGATTTTTAATAGCCAAATGAGCATGTTATCCCTAGTGAAACCAGGTTTCAATTCGAAACTCATCCTAACATGTGGGTGTTTGTTGATTCTTCACAATTTGCATGGTCTTTATACAGTATATTTCACTGTTTTATTCTCAGTGTGGATGTGTTTTCTAACTCTTAGCTTTGAACTTGCAGCATATGTGGCCAACTAGACGACTACTAGACCTGTCCTTAGTTGCTTCATGTAGAATGTCTTTTATGCCCTTCTTTATTTCTCTGGTCACCCATATGTGGTGTCCTTATTTGCGGTTGCCTGCGATTTTTTGCTACTCACGTTGTCTGCTTTATTAGGTCGTGCTATTCTGCTAGTCTGAGCAACATCAAGCGGTAGCTTCTAATCAGTCAAAGCTAGTAACATCAACCTTAAGCGGTGAGGCTCTATAGTTTATACCCAAATAGGCCAGCTATTCCCAGTTGTGAGATTCATTTTCCGATTTCCAAAAATATTATATATCTGTTTTTGTCTAGGTTAGGTAATGGTGTATATGAATCTCTCCTCACATGAAACTTATCTCTCTTCATTATTATCTTGACATGTCATCCAACATACTGATATGTGATATGTTATAGCATCTAATGAGAATTAAACTTAGATGAAATGTCCGCTAGGAATGGCTTTATATTTCTACAGGAATTGTGTTCTTGACAAGCACCAGTGTAAACTGCATACACGGTTGTTTCTTTTATAACAGCATGTATCTTATATCTTTATTAAGGCAGAACCGAAGGTTTTATTTGACGCGGCCTTTTTTTTGCAACGTACATGAACTGAACTCTTTTAACTACTGGTATCCTGTGTGCTTCTATGTTGTTCTGATACTAATATTTGCGTTATGTTGTTCTTATATTAATATTTGCCTTATCTTGTTCTGATATAATATTGTGTCCGTGCGTACCAAAGCAGCGAATCGAGAGCAATGCGAAGAACGCGCCTTATTTATTTTCATTTACCACAAAAAGATGTAATGCTGTTCCGCATGCTTAGAGATGTACGTGGACCCTCTACGCGATTTGTGAGCTAGACTATTTGCATCCCTACGCGTACTAATTGATAGGTTTGAATTTGACAGATATTAGCTTCGGAAAGAACTTCAAATATAAGCATCCCCTTAACAAATATTATAGGCTAGTATATATGTGCTGCATTTGGCACTCAAGTTCACAAGAAATTAATTTAATAAAAACTCCGTTGATTTCTGGCTCACCAGAATAAGAAAAAGAGGAAATCAATGACATAATAACAACGTAGGAAATAGACTGTCATCGAACTAGAAGACCATCGTCGATTTTTCCGTCTTCAATATGACTACATTGTTACATAGACCCTGTGCTAATTTACAGTCATCTTCATTATAAAAAAAATCATTGTTTCAATACAACGAAGAATGTAATCCACGCAGGTATTTCATATAACCAGCGCCATGAGGGCAGTGCACTGAAACGAAACAATAACTCTGTATAACCCTAGATACCGCAGTAAAGGCAGAACGGTAACCAT
Organism: Paspalum vaginatum; assembly: GCA_030272315.1. Classification (NCBI taxonomy): domain Eukaryota; kingdom Viridiplantae; phylum Streptophyta; class Magnoliopsida; order Poales; family Poaceae; genus Paspalum; species Paspalum vaginatum. Next base: position 36,088,060 of record CM059013.1, on the reverse strand, counting down.
GTCACGAAAACACTTGTCTTTCACTGTACATCACTGGTTGGTTCACGAAGACTAAGTCGAAGGTTCATCGGGCTGGGGAGCGGTTGAGCTGCTGCCGTTCTTGCGGGACATGCTGAAACCCATGAACTTCCCAGCTTTGCCAAGGCCACTACCGACGGCACCAAAACCAGAAGTAACAAGCCCAGCACCAGCTCCAATACCAGAGGTAACAAGCCCAGCGCCAGCACCAATCCCTGAACCAACAAGGCCAACACCACCAGCAAGGCCAGTGCCCACAAGTCCAACACCTGAACCAACTAGTGATGCAGCGCCACCAAGTGCATCCATTGTGCTACCAATTACTCCAGCCTCCTTCAGCCGCTTCCTCTCTTCTATGGCTCTTTTCTCTAACTCTAGGGCTTCCAGCGCCTCTTCCTTGCTAAATGGGTGATACATGACCTGAATGGTTTAAATAATATATCAGCGACATCACAGTACTGATCACGGATACTTCAACCGAACTATCAGTGTTGCCACTAGAGAACAAACACCTAATGATCTGAAGATTCAGAATTTGGAAGTCTGTTCCTCACAAAGTCTCGCAATTAGATAAACTACTCCAGACACATGGTATGACAATTTTACTTCCTATGCATCTTGTATGTGTTTTGTGCGAAGAGTTACCAGATGGCTAGATGGATTCCAAAAACATGCAGGTTGAATATGAGTAGCTCCCAACATAGGAGCAAAAACAAGATGATGTCGAACTATATAGGTGCAGTGGCATGTGATCTAAAGTTATTCACATTTCTGGCAAAGAAACATTAAGGCAGGAGCAACGTCATCAATCAAGTGGAGCAGGGCTTTCTAGGAAGGTTGGGGTTGACAAGAATAGACAGGTCTTGGGTCAGCAGTGATTTAGGCACATGCTGTCCTACTATATTAAGCACAGCAGCTGTTGCATGGACATCTGAAGGATAGGGACACAAGATCGCAGGCACAGTGGTCAGAGGTAGCAACTGAGTATGGGGCTGCCAGTTGCTGTTTGCTGATGTCGTTCCAGCTGAGCCATCAAGGCACAGATTGGGCCACCTGTCAGCATTATCATTGTAAAGGGATGGGTGAAGTCGTGGAATAATGCAGATAGGATGGCTAGTAGTGCACTCCTGTGGCGGTCATAGCCGAAGGGTTGGGAGTTAGTGCTGGGGACTGCAGCAGATGAGGCCCAAGGTGTTTTGCAAGAGATGAAGACCAAAGACAGAAATGCGTGAAATGTGGGCTGCCAGCAAAAATCTCGATGGTTTGCTCGGCTGCTTGCAATCTGGTGGCACTGAGGGGCTCAGCAGGTATGTGACAGATGGTTTTTTCCTGATATGTGAGTATGTGACAGAATATACTATCTATCAAGCTGGATTGGAAATGTTAATGGGTAAACAGAAAAGGACAAGTCTATAGTGAATATGTATCTCTTCTTCACTAGTCCTCTAGGATCTCTAGATTGAATGCTAATAGCTACGCTAAGGCCAAAGATGTAAGAAGATACAAACCCATACTAACCTTAAGATGTAATGTGCCTCTATCTTTGGTGTCCCTGTTTTTTAGTGGATCTACCGAATGCAGAAGCTTCAGAGTGATTTCACGGGTGACCTCATTTTCAAGACTGTTCACTGCTAGCTTAGCCACACCCAGCCTCTTGTCTTGCTGAAGCTTGTCTTCATCGTAAACCTGTGAAATCCACCAAAACGAATTTAATTTACACAGTATTGGGTCAAAATTTCAGTAGAATCACAAGTGTTAACAATATTAAAACATACTCCCTCCGTTCCGAATTGTAAGGGGATTATTAATTATCATGAGCAACATGCTAAAAATGGCCTATTTGCAGGTTTGCGAACAAACAACACTACATCTCTAAGGACAACTCCGCGCCTTTGATCAACAAGTTAGGTGATCTGCTTAAGGCAGGAAAATCAGCATCATATGAAAGCTGAAAGTCCTTAAGCCCATAGATAGTGTTATCTTGAGGGAAAAATAATTACCAGAGTTAAATGGTACAGAAATGGGAACAGGGCAGTCTAAGACAAACTAGGTGTGCTTCACATAGTGGCACTTTGTCAAACCTAGAACTATCATAGGGTCAACACTGGAAAATTCAACTACAAAATTAGCACTTCCTTAAAACCATCAAATGGCAATCAGATCTCAATCCAGGATTTTTGTCTCTCATAACATGTTGATTTGAAGACACCATCAGCTACTTTAATCCACTGGAGGAAAGGTGGAAATCCAGTTATCCTTCACCTCTTACTAATGTCTAACACAGATCATCCCCTCAGCTTTCGATTTTGGGGCCCACTTTTTTTAGTAATGCCCAGCAGGGGTGGATGCAGCTATAGGTCCATCAGAGACTGGATTGCACAGAACTCACTTGAGCAAAGCTACCCATATTATACCAGTCCGCCTGAAGTCCAGTCCTGACCCAAACATCCTGATTGACTGGTATATAGCAGAATAGCCAGAGCCTGAGGTAAATGCTTTTGCACCCATTGAATTTCTTTATACTTGCTGCAGGTTTACTTTTGGTGAGCACAGAAGCTTTTCGTTAGTCTAATCAAATCTCATGGCACCTTAAGTGAGTCTAGTGGTTTGGAAAAGTTCTATTTCAGACATAAATGTATCAATGCAACTCTCGAAATTGTTTCGATGGACACTTTTTTTCTTTTTTGATGAGGGAGATGTCATTTTGTCCTGATGCAAGGAAGGGACATTACCAAAAGAGAAACAGGACAGCAAAATCAAGAATTACCTCAAAAATTACAGATTGGGTTTCTTTGTCTTCAATAATCAGCTCAAATGTTTCATTCCATTCTGGATTCAGGTTGTCATCTATGACTTTTGTTTTGACCTTAAACATCGGTCGCACGTACAGTCTCACGTAAGGGTCTGATTTACCAATCAATTCCTTGTTTCTCAAAGAAGTTGCTTTTACCACAGTAACAGAGAGTCTTCCCTGAGGTTTAAGCTCCAGGTCACTGCAGAGAAAGAAAAAATAACCCAAGTTCATAAATGCTAAAGCGGATCTGATATCTGAACATATAAAATCATTCTTTCTAGCTATACATACAGAGACAATTGATTATCATTAGCCATTCCTCTTAAGCTAGCAAGAGGTACCTCAACGATACGGTGATTCTTATTAAAAGAACAGTGCGGTAATTGTGTACATCTGGGGATACATAATAGTTAATGATTCATAAATCTAAATCAAAATATATACCAGTGGTTACTGAAATAATTAGTATATAGCTAAAATTGCAGTATTAAGGATCCAACCAAGGATTGGCTACAGTGGATCTCCTTGATAACCAGATGTTTTAAGAACTCTGGGACAGCAGTTAATCTTGATAAATTCTTGTAGACAAGGAGCTTGTAGTCCAATGGAAGACAGGTCTCTTTGGCACCTCTAGGTCGCGAGTTCAATCCCTAATTGGGACGAATTAAATAAGAAAACCCCTTGCTAGCAAAGCTAGGGTTAGAGAGGTTTTTCCGAGCCCCAGTGAGGTTTATTCCTCTTCACGAAATCCTGGGGGCGCCTGTTCCCCGCAGGGCTCAGGGGGAGGGGGTTGATAAATTCTTGTCTAGATGGCAGAAAATTACAGTTGGACCGTGCAGACTGGATCATTCGTGTGGTAGATGATACATAACCATACTAGTTGTGTTGTTTTATTAGAAATCATCTTGCCTTTTTAAATTTTGTCTTACACTGTTACAAACATGCAATGTTTGGAGGTTAATACAGTGGATGGTTCTTAGATCCTTCAAACAAGATAGAACTATCAACAGCAGGAGCAGCGACAAAGCCTAAACTGAGCTGAATCTTTGCTGAGCTTCTTTGTTTTACCGCTGCAGTGCATATTCTTAAATGGTAAAAAACAGTGAAAATTATTTACGGCAAGTGAATAATATGTTGACAAAACTCACCTTGTATCAACATTGACACCAAGTGGAACAACTAGCCTGTGTGGCCACTGGAGCATATCAGAAACAATTGAATTGACAGTATCCTAATCAAAGGCAGAAGAAACATTGTTACATTTATATACTTCTTATAGTTTGTTGGTGGGAATAGAATGTTCAGATATTTCTAGTCATCATACGTCAATCATGTCAGAAAGTCCAGGAACTGCAGTTAGGCTTCCTCCAATGGCCTTCAGGGTATACTGAATTTTCGGCTCTGGCTGAAGGACAACAAATCTAATTAGAAGAAACAGATGAAAGATCTATCTTGATAATCAAATTTGCTTCATAGAATATTTTCTAGAAAATTTATATCATCAAACATCGTCAAAAGACACGTTAAATCTCGAAACATTTCAAAGAAAGAAATAATAAATGATTAAAAGGTTGCAGTATGAAAACTGTGTTAATTTCCAAAAGCTATAAATGACAATGGCAATTTGAGATGGCATTGCAGTTTGTACGTCCACATGCTGACATTAGAGACCGGACAGCAGGATAATCTATAGAGCATTAACACATAAAAACAAGGGTTGTAGACAAACACAGCCACTGAAATCACCCTCAGTTTTGAAGCAAGAATCGGTTAAGATTTCTTGTTTAATATTGATTACTGAGACATGCACATGCCCAGGTAGCATTGTCATTTTTTGTCCCATTGTGTCCACAATCCACTTCATAGTCTCCTACTTGTCAGTCCACCTCAAGGAAAACTTTGGAGACAATGCACAGAAGAGAAAAGATAAAAAAACATAAAGGAGCAAGATGCAAAGCATCATGAATCATGAATAAATGTTCCCAATGTAGAATTCAAGTTATTGTCATGATTCAAGAGACCCCATATCCATCATTCTCCAGCAAAAAAAAAAAAGCTCAGAAGTGTGAAAGTATTCTTTTTACCTAATTTTATATGATGTATGAGAGAGACAGGACTACATTTTCCTTGAGTCTTATGCGCCAATAAGTTCATGCAATAGCTGACGCTATTCAGGAGAGGTGGAAATTAATTTCAACACAAACATGGTATCAAAGTGAACCACAATATTCAGCACATTTGGCTCTCAAAGCATACTTCATTTCATCACCAACCAGTTCACTCAAAATCAAAACAGGGCAATATAGTTCAGCAGGTGGCAAGAGATATAAGTTTAATAAGGAAATGTGGTAAATCAGTAAACGTACTCAAATTGAAGACATCGTACAAAATAGAAAGGAAGTAGTAACCGAAATTGGTTAGTAGATACTTGCATCGGCAAGGAGAGCTACAACGACAGCAGAAATGCAAGGAATCTCTTCAGAGAGTTGAAATACAACACGTATGACAGTATAGACCTGAAGATCCTTGAGCTGCAAGTTGGTTGGGTAAAATTTCAAAACTTCTAACCAAGAGAAGTTGTCTCCAAAAATTTATCATGTGTAAAGACCAAAAAATTAACCTGAATAGGCAGTGATGCAACTACAGCATCAACAGCTAGGATTATACTTGGATCACCACCCCATCGGAAATCTATATCCATTATGATTTGGCCTGGCTGCAGATTTTGAATACGAATACCTTCACAACGAACGAACAAAATACATCATAACTTCTAAGTCATCCTTACGCAGTCCCGTATAAACGAAAATGATAAACACAATTTAGGTTTGTTTGGCATTAGTAATATGCAAATTGCAAACTCATTTAAACATGGAAGTTCTGTATTATCCCTCACAGTTGACTTCAGGAATGAGGACTTCATCAAGTACGATTGTACGAATGCAGCAGACCCAACTAATTGACATGTATTTGTCATTGCGTATCTTTGGTAAACAATCCTTATTAACTCGAGCAATTTCAGCTAATATCAGTTGTCACAAAAAAAAGCATGCCTTGATTTCCAAAGATTTACAGTCATAATGTCAGCACTCCCTCCTTTTCTCTGTGCAGGGCATATTAGAGAGGCATTGCTAAAAATTGACAAAATACACACTACATAAAGAAAAGGAGAACCAAAGCATCCAGCAGTCACTGTTGAGTTCTCATTTTAACAGACACATAACAGCCAAGTTATTTAAGTACATGTTGCTCCAATTATCTCGACAAATACGATAGTTGTCGCAACAATAAGACTAAAATGAACTACTGCCATTAATCCCTTTTGTGTTGGACAAAATTGTAGGCAATGTTTACTTGTAAAAGTAGTGTGTATGAACCAAAGAACAATAAACACGAGATTGGTACAATTGAACATGAAACATAAAATCAGGAAACCTTCTATCTTTGGTGACACAGTTCCAAGAGAAAATTTGCTGAACTTCAGAGATTTTATTCCTGGAGGCCGGTAATCATCTAGCAATGGCTCAACGGATTCCTTAACCACTGCTGTTGCAGCCTAAAACCAAGTCAATCCAATAACAAGGAATATAATGAATGACCAATTTGCAAAACAGCAACGAGATGGAATATCATACAGACAGGAATGAAAAACATTGTAAGGGAGTAGTATGTCCATGATCATTACTAGAAAGGATTTACAATAAGCTAAGTTACTTTACAGAACTATAACTAAGACCCAAGTAACTATGAACTTACTTCTGTGACAAAAGGCCAAAGTTTGCTTAGATGCTTGTTCAGCCATTTCACCTGTAGCGAACAATTAAATATTAATTGTGCACATCAGACGAGGTATAAATAATCATGAGCCGCTTCTCACAAAGAAATCAACTGCAAGATAGTGTTTAAAAGTAAGATCACTTCAATCCATTATATGTATATAATATTTGTAGAAAAAGAAAGGAACTAATACAAAATCCCTGCAGTCCTGCACCACCGAGGTATCCTAATAATAGTTTAAGTCATACTGGTACAAACTCTCCCCACCACCAAGGGTCCACGGTATCATAATTTCCTAATAATAGATTAAGTCACACCACCAATCATCATACTTATTAACAATGTTAGGAAATAATAATACACTTATTTCTAAAGATACAAAATCAGTATTTGTTAATCCTATAGTCATGTAATGATAAGAGGTGGGTAATAAACAATTTCACCCTTACATTTCCCCCAATTTGTGAAAAAAAACATCTTTCTGTGTTGGATCACTACGCTATTGTTCCAGTAGTTAGTAAATAATGACCAAACCATGTGTTCATGGGACAACATAAACTAACGATTATAGCTCCTACCACTCTTCCTTATGTGGTCGCTCTCCTACAAGCTTTACTAAGAACTTTTTGGCCTTCAGAAGACAGGGCACTACCGACAAGTCCACCTTTAGTGGATTACACTCAATCTATGAAGAAAAACATCAAGCAGACATGTTTGCTGAATATTCAAAACCAAACCATTTTGATTAGTCACACAAAGTTCTGGACATACTAAGCAGTAGAACAGGGGGTCAAGTTGGCAGGGCTCCAAGCCTAAGGCAGGACGATCCCAGCTGCACAAAAAAAAACTAAGGTACATGGCCAAGCCTGTGGCCAGGGCCCCAGGAGCATGGACGAGCTTTCTCTTTTGCCCATGTATCATCCATCTCACTGGTAGCATACATCCAGCAGCTGAGCAGCCCGCATCCCTAACCCCAAGCAGTCCATGCAAGTGGTTCAGTATGACCCTCCGGCGCTCTTAATCACAGCCAACCAGGCAACCATTATGCAGTTACAGACTCATGTTTCAAGCAACAGTATCGGTAAAAGTTTAAGGTTTGCAGAACCCCAATGGTGAAGCACAAACAGAACAGACCAAGTAAATATATTCAAAGAACTTCTACCAGCCAAGCATACATGCAAAGAGCTTCTATCAGATGTGCCACAATATTTGGGGCGAATGTTTTAGGGAGATATAAAGTGTGGGTGATGTAATTATTTTTCTTTCAAATTTAAACAAAGCTCATAGCAGATGTATATTAGATTTAGATTTTTCAATGATCATGCCATATTTTTCCTAATATTGTATCATTATGCGTGGTGCCCAGGTTTCGTACCAATTATTATGCACTTGAGTTGTATTATGCCCCAAGGGACAAGATTTACTGTTAGTCTTATGCAATTATGTTCAACTCGGGGCGCAAAAGACCCTATGTTTCACCATTGGCTATGCTAACAGTAGCCCCATCCTTGCTACAAACTCCCAGCACCAGAAGCCGCTGAACCTACAGTGAATACGCATCGAATTGATAGCAGCCACCAACAGCCCCAAAGCACTCAAAAGGCTTGTCCAACATATTGTGACCCTAGGAAACATCAAATGCACATGCCACAAGCCATCCCAAAACCAACGTCAGCAGGTCAAGAGCAAACTAAGAGCTCCGGTTATCTCGCCATCCACATGCTTTGTAACACAGTTTTAGCATTTCCAATTCGTCAGCCAACAAAAGTGAGCCAGACCTACGTACATAGAGGTCCTCCTATGGTTAGCTTCTGCCGACACGCAGCATGTGATTCCAGAATAGGCAAAGCAAGTAAGCAACTAACTTCTGTTACACCGTTCGCTCTAACAACTAGTACAATCTACTTCGTCACACGGAAAAAAAAAAGGGGGTAAGGAGACCGCTACAAGTTTACCCCCCCCCCCCCCCTCGTGAATCCAGGAGTGCGTGAGGCCACAAACACAGGACGGGAGATGTGAAACGGCAAGCCAGAATGGCTGAATTCAAAGGGGTAGTACGGTCAATTCGGTAGCGCAAGTGCTGCCCACCTGCTCAAACTGCGGAAAGGATACCCACTCGGGGAAGTTGTCGCCGCACAGCTTCCTGAGGTCGTCCCTGCCGAGAGACCCGAGCACCTTGATGTCCGCAGCCTGCAACAAGGGAGAGAGAGAGAGAGAGAGAGAACCAGACGGCACAAGTCAAAACCCGCAGGAACTAACCGAAGCCCTCGCAGCTACTCCGACCGGTCCAACCCCACGGCGCAGCGAGAACGGGCGGCATTCCCGTCTCGCCGCGCAAGCAAGCAACCAGCCAACCAACCAACCAACCTTGGCGACGCGCTTGGTGCTGCGCCGGCGCATGACGCGGCTCCAGCCGGCCATGAGCGCGACGCCGACCACGACCCCCATCAGCATCCCGGAGATCAGCCCCATCCTGGCGCCCGCCGGCAGCCTCGGCCGCGCCCCGCAGCCTCCGCCGGGTGGCTTCACTTTGCCCGGGACGCCTCGGGGTCCCTAGCTCATGGAGCGAGCAGCGACCGAGATCTGGGCGCCCGAGTCCCGGCGCGAGGCGGCGAAGGCGAGGGGGGGTTTCCGCTCTCGCCCCGCGTGCGCGTGCGTTTGCGTTCGCGCTGGGTTTGTGGATGGGGGAGAAGAGAATGGGGGAGGGGGGAGGGAATTGATTGCGGTTGTTAATGAGGGTGATTAACGAGCGGGGAGGGAGATGGGGTCGAGGCACGTGAGCTGTTGGCTTGCTGGACTGTGGAGGAGGACGTAGTCCGCAAGGGGTGGAGTGGGGTCAACTTTGCGATCTGGGGCGAAAATGAGTTGATTAGGACAATATAATAATAAATCAGGGAGTCGGCAGCGGAGGAGGGGCACGGGCACGCCGCGTGCTGTCCGCGGGTGGGGGGATCCCAAAGGGCCCACGAGAGCTGGATCTTTAGCTTTTTGTTTTATATACTCAGCCAAAAAATAATAATTGGACGCCCCTAGTGGCCTCGTGCAACGTGACTAACCACGCCTACTTGTACTGTAGACAATGCGCCTCCCGTCGACCCGTCCTAGTGTCCTGCGATTCCTTATCTCATTTCCATCCAGATTCCGTATTACTACTTTTATTTTCAATTCCCAAGTGAGCGAGATTTTCCCCTTCCATCGTTTTCATTTCCCACACTTATTTTTTTTTTCTCCGTATCCAACTACGCAATATTTATACAAGAACTTCTAACTACTATCTTCTTTCTTCATACACAAAATTGTTGTCCAAAATACTTATAAAACAAAGTTTTACACCAAAAATTATGATGTGTCATTTTAATTATAGAAAATCTTCAAAATTATTGGGAAAATATATTACGCCATCCTAATTTTTATAATTTGTCATACACGGAATGGTTAGGGCGTATTTAAATACAAGTACATCCAGACAGTAAAGCTAATGAACAAGCTAAACTTTAGCTAGTATTTGAGCTAACAGTTGGTCCATTAGTCTAAAAAAGAGTTAAATGGGTCAATATCAATTCGTAATATAATTAGTAGATCAACTAACTATTAGTTCAAAATGTTCAAACATCTCATGATTAATGACGAGTGAACTCAACTTTTGCAAGCTAAACTTTAAGTCTAATATATTCAAACACGCTCTAATAAACATACTTAATAATTAAAAAAATATAGCACAAAATATAAAAATCACTACTAGGCCCCACGGGGCGCCCTTCTCCTCTTCGTGGTGAGTGCACCACAACCTAGAGCGTTCTCATCATACTTAACCTTTTTCCCTACGCCTTTTCCGTCGGCGCCGGCATTCTTCCTCTCGCAAAAAAACCTCCGAACCCTAGCTATACAAGTGAGAGGGATTTTATTACTAACCACAAATTCGTTTCAACTAGGGATCAAACTCGCAACCTAAGGTCCCAAAAAGATTTGTCTTCTATTGGACTATAACTTCTTGCTTAAAGAATACAAAGTAATGCGTAAAACATTGTAAATGTACTGTAGATGCATAGTATACAATATAGAGTTTCAAATAGAAGTAGGGATGGCAACGGGCACATTACCCGCGGGTAGAGACTATACAAACCCGCACCCGCGAGGTACATCTTAAACCTGCACCTGCGCCCGCGACCCGCAATGGGTAGAAATCTATACCCTCACCCATCACCCGCGGGTACACCCGCGAACCCGCAAATAAAAATAAATTGATAAAAATAGAGAGCTTGATTACAATACATTGTTAATATACCATGAATTAGGATCATATAATTCACCATTTCAACTAGTATAAATGTTCCACAATCTACTTAACCAATTGTTTAAAGCTAAAATAGTTAACCATAGCATATTAATATTCCTAAGAAATAAAAGAGTATACGTTTGAGGGGTTAAGATGGGTACACGGGTATACGGGCACGGGTATAGGTTTTTTGTACCCATGAAATTTTATCCATCGGGTTCAACTTCAAACCCACGCCCGCACCCGTGGGTACAACATAAAACCCATATCCTCACCCACACGGGTTTTTACCCGCGGGCACGCATCTAAAGTGTGCCCGTTGACATCCCTAAATAGAAGTGGTATACAAGTTTAGGTACGAGGTCAGGTGACAATAAACTAAGGCTGCGTTTGGAAGCACTCCGGCTTTTGCATTCTGATTGTAAAAACTGGAAGCTAGATGTGCTCAGCTTGTAAGATTGTAGAAGTTGAAAACTAAAAGCTATTAGAAGTTGGAGGCTGTTTGGAACCAAACTCAAATTTTAAAAACTAGATTGTGCAATTCAATTGGATCCAAACAAAGCCTAAGGGTATAGCTCGCTTGCCTATATCGTGTACGGCCGGCCTAACGGACTACTTTGTTTCCAGTAATATTCGCATAGCAGTGGAACTACCCATAGCAGCATGAGATAGCCCGCTCACATTAGAGCTGAACATTCGGTTGTTTCCGATACTATTCATGTGGCGGTGGAACTACATATATAGTGCTTACTCGTACCTATCATACAATAGGGTTAGGCATTCATTTTTTTTCTTTTTGAATTCGGCACCATTTATCTAGTGTAAATATTTTGGTGTTTACAAAATAGAAACCAAACTTTCTACCGAGGAAATAGAAAACGTATAATCTGGTTTTTGGATTTTTTGTATGATTTCTTCGGTGTCACCATAGTTCCTTACCAAATGTGCACCTGGGCCCTGGCGGCTGGCGTCCTGGCCTAGTCCACCGCGCACACGAAGCTGCAAATTAGTTCAGTCAGCCCACTGTATTCCAATTTGAGATGTGCTTTTAAGCTGGGCTGGGTTGGTCCTTGTTGGACCAGGCCTATTATTCTAGTAAGCTGATGTAGGCCTTCTACTTCTTTCTTTAGGGAGTGTTTGGATCCGGTGGCTAAATTTTAGCACGTGTCACATCCGATATCCGGATGATAGTTAAAATTATTAAATATGATTTAATTAAAAAAATAATTACATAGACGAAGACTAAATGACGAGACGAATTTATTAAGCTTAATCAATCAATAATTAACGACTAGTTACTGTAGCATCACATTTGCTAATCACGGATTAATTAGGCTTAATAAATCCGTCTCGTCATTTAGTTCTCATCTGTGTAATTAGTTTTATAATTAGACTATATTTAATATTTCTAACCAGCGTCCAAACATCTGATGTGACGGGTGCTAAAATTTAGTCAGTTGATCCAAACGGGCCCTTAGTATTTTCAGTGTCCGCAGGAAAAACCGTACCATACACTATCTATATAAGTACCTAATAATATATATAATAATAATAATAAAGGATTTTACAGTCCGATCTCAGATACCTTACGTATAGACCTGTTCATGTAGACTCGTTCATCCTGTTCATGTAGACTCGTTCATCTTAAATTTAATTTATTCGAGAACCAGATTCGGACCGTAGGAGAAGCCTGCACGAAAACGGACACTCAAGTTGCGCACGGATTCCGTTTTCGACATTCTATATATTGATGGAAAGCTAAAATCATAATATTTCTAATCTAAATTACACCAGCCTAAAGTTCGATCCCAGTGAACGGGAATCATCGAAATAGTATGACGAAGAATTTATTTAATGAACCCGATTCGGACTGCAGGAGAAACCCACGCGAAAACGAACGCCTGGTCGCAAACGGACTCATCCATTTTTGACGTTTTATATATCGATGAGAAGGTAAAATTATAACCTTTTCAATCCAATTTACACCATCCTAAAATTTGATCCCAATCAATGGAAATTGTCGAAACAATATGACGCGCAATTTATTCGCGAACTCTATTCGAACCGCAGGAAAACCTACGCGAAAATGAACGCCCAGGTCGCATACGAACTCCGTTTTTTACGTCCTATATATTAGTGGAAAGCTAAAATCATAGCATTTCTAATTCAATTTACACTTTTCTAAAATTCTATTCCAACAAACGTGAATCGTCGAAATAATACGACGTGGAATTCATCTGAAAACCCGATTCGAACTGCCGGATCAGTCCACATGAAAACAAACGCTCAAATCATATAGGACCCGATTGGTTCCCTGTATTTGCTTGGTCCAAGGCCCCGAGATGCAATGGCCGGTGATTGGTTCCGTGAAGCCACCAAGGGGGGCTCAGAGCCTGGCTCCCAGGATGCAGATAATTTTTCCGTTTCATCACAGCTAGGCCCACGCGGTGCAGAAATAGGAGTGCACGCGTACGCAGTGAGATGGCTGATGCACACACACATAGAACCAAACAACGTATTGGAGTAGACAGGCTCTGAGCAATCAGGCAACCAAAGGCGTGATTGGTTCTCATCTGTGGCTAGTCTGGCTCGCATCCATGATCCAGGCCTCCTGCGGCCAGGCTGATGAGTTCGCGCAAGAGCTGTACGTTTGGTTGCCTGCATGCGTAGAACCTGGCTGCTTTGGTATGTTGTTTGGTTCCATGTCTGCCTGCATGCACCATCTCTTAGCGCGTACATCAATCCTTCAATTCTTGCACCGCGCTGGCCAGGTTCTAGGGAAACGGAAAAATTTTCCGCATCTGGCCAGCCAGGCTGAATGGTGCCTTTTGCATCGTGAGGGACAGGCCCAAGGGGTCACGCAGAGAACCAAACATCAGCAGATTGCATCTCATGGGCCTGGTTGGAGCATATCCAGACAACCAATCACCCCTCAAACGTATGGTCTTTTTACAGATTCAGTCTGGCCGCAGGGGGCCTGGACGCCGGATGCGAGCCTGGCTCACTGCAACAGGAAACCAATCAGGTATAGACTCTGTTTCGTCATTCAGTGTATTGCCGAAAAGGTATAAAGATAACCTTTTTAACCCAACTGACACCACCATATATTTCTCTCACAGCCAACGGAAAAATTCAAAATAATATGACGTAGAATTTATTCGCAACGTCTATTTTTATATGTATTGATCAGAGGTGCTTAAATATTTTTTCTACCGCTGCAACGCACGAGCATTTTGCTAGTAAACTATATAAGCATAATTCATTATGTCTTATCTAATGTATTTCTCTCAACATGCAAGCTATCTACATCATCTCCACATCACCATCCACTAAAGCCCTCTATTATGTCTTTTGTCAATTTTACGTGGCTTATAGAACTTATGCGTGCAAGCTAATTAGACAAACGGGTATGTTCAACCATTTAAGAACTGATACCTCTTAAACATGATGAATATATTGTAAGTTATCAAGTATAACGTTTTTAAAAATATTATTACGCAATCGTAGAAATATTACTATTTTTAAATTTCATTCTAAAAATAATTTAAGAAATCATAGAGCAACACGCGGGGAATCATCCAGTATAGTGTGAAAATCAAAACCGCACTAAAAACCTAACACCGAAAAACTGTAAGAATAAAAAACCATACTGAAAACAAAACACTAAAAAACCACATACTTCGGCGTTTGGCGCTTGGTGCTGTGTGGTTTTTAGGTATTCGTGTTTTTTCCCAGCCTATCGCACGTTGCCCTCAGAGGCAGTAATCCTTTTGGGTGGATGCAGCGTGGAAACACCACACAGTATAGGTGCTGGAAGACTGATATCCCCACGCCCTGTTTGCTCAGCAGAAGACAGCCGCGTACGAAAGAAACACAGCCATAGTCTATTTATGTAGGCAGAGTTTGATTGGTAGCATAGATGAAATTGAATCATTCCATCGTGCCAATTCGAGTACTCAGTCAAAAAGTAGAGAAATGGATTGGATTCAGAAAAGAGAAATATTCTCTCTAGATTTAGGACAGACATGTTCCAAAAAAATCCTAAAACGCACCCGTCACATTTAAAACATGAGACTGATGCTGAGCTCGAACTCGAAATTTGAAATGAAACCATTCTATCACTAAAATTCAGGACGAAACCATTCCGGTCTCGGAATCTAAAATGGAACCATTTTATTCTACGTTGCTCTCAAACCAAACATTACCATAGTAGCTAGGAGTCGTCTCAATGTTTGGCTCTAACTGTGAGCTCAAGCAAGAGCCCTGCTGGTGCACTTCTACAGGGTATCTTTAACAAAACTAACAAATGATTGTGGTTGTGTAAAATTTGCACTATTAAACTAATATTATTAACCCTTTTATTCCATCTTTTATTTCAATCTCCATTGTATTTATAGTGTTAAGTTTATTTGTAGGCTTCGATGATGACAAGCCTAATAGTACCCTAGGCATAGAGTAACGAGGAATAAGATGCTCGTGGACTATGGATAGCCATAGTTGATTTGGTATGTCAAAACCCTGCCGAGTGGATTGGCGGTGGCAATCTATTAGATGAAATTTCGTCTAGCTGTTTGTGCCCCCATGTCTCCTCCCTTCTAGTTTGGGTTTGGGTCTCAATATATGGCTTTTGGTGTGTTTCGTTTTCCAAGGACTGGAATCTTTCTTTTGCATTGGTTTTGGCTTGCAAGGACATGGTTGATTAGTACTCTTCATGAGGAAAATCTTTTGAATCCACGAGTCTTGCCTTTGAACTTCACTTCTTGGATAGTCAAATTCATGGAGAATTTCAGGACTTTTTGTGGTGATCCTTTAGAAATAGTTTCTCCATTGCCTAGACAAGATCCTTGCAAAGTTTCGTGAAGTTTGAAGTTCATTTGTGCAAATTTTGATCAAGTTTTATGTATTCGCGGGTTGTTTTTCTTCACCCAGACTCAGGATGTGAGTTTTGTACACATCGGACCATCCGGTGGTGTGCACACCGAGCAACTTTTACATGTTCAACCTGGACATTGTCCAAGGCTGGGTAGGCACAGGTAGAGGTTCTAACAACCCTGGAACTTTTACATGTTCCCCTTTAGCTTGTTGACAGACTGAGCAACTCTGAACAAACTGCTTAATTGCCTCTTTCATTCTTGGCCACGCAAACAGCCTCTTGATCCTGTTATAAGTGACATGAAAACCTGAATAACCCCCAATTCCACTTGAATGCAAAGCCTGCATCACATGCTGATGTGGCAAAGAATTGTTCCCCAACCACACCCTTCCTTTGAATCTAATGACACCATTATGCAGAGAGTACCCGTGCTTGTTATCAGAAGAAACACTGAGTTCAGTTAACAGCTGCTGCGACATAGGGTTGTCATGGCCCGGAAGTGGATTAGTAAGTCGGTCGAGTAGTGGGCCCGGAAGTAGGGCCAAGAACGAGTAAATATAAACTCTGTGTTTGTAATAGGAAGGGTATCGAATGAACAAATCTGAACCTCTCTCTTGGTCTGTATCTTCCCCTTCCTCTGTTCTCTCTACCAACTCTAATCCTCATTGTATCTGAACCTTGAACTTGAGCAGAATAGAATTCATCAGAGAGTTTCCGTGATGATTTTTGCTGTGTTCTGGTAATTTGAGAGCGGGAACGTAACATTAGGGAGCGCAGCGCGCGTGTGGTGCTAGTGTTCCTAGTCCAGAGTCTATACTGATGTGTGTGTTGTACTGCTGCTATATTTGCCGAAGTGAATACAAGAGTGAGTGGGTGCCCAGTGCCCTGGTGTGCAGTGGTGCTGAGTGCCAAAAATTCTTATGCCTGTGTTTCGTTTCTGTGATAGTGTGAGCTGAGCCAACATATAGAATTTATGCAACCAAACACACCGTTTGGATTTAAGTTTTTTTTAGAAAAGTATAGGAAGAGCAAAACGGAGAAAATGAGAAAATGAGCCTCAGGTAAGCGTTTGGATCGAAGGAGAGATCGATTTCGTAGGAAAATAAACATCCACTCTGATCCGTTGGTTTTGTTTCCTTCGCGTGAGCTGAAGCAACCCACACCATCTACGAGCTTACTGACACACTTGCAGCAACACGGAGCATGCACACTTGTGAGCTGCAGTTAATCAGCACTTGGATTCAGCATAGAAAAATAAAGCAAAGGAACGAAAAATAAAAAAGCAGAAAAAAGTGCACGTGTGGACAGTGCACCACGGGCTGTCAGTCGGACATGTATGAGAGCCGATAAATATTAATGTTGAGAAAAACGTAAATTTGCCATCATTAAATGTGAGCTTTGCCGGAATGTCATCCCGTACTTGGGTTTCACTGTAATGTCATTATAAAATCATGCACACACAATAAAATGACATTTGCCCATTTACCACCATTTTCTGCCAAAATTGACCCTCGCCGCGCACCCTCTGCCACCACTGCTGCGCAGGGGAGGCCTCGCCGCGGCGTGCCGCCGCCTGGAAGCTGCCCGCCCACCGTCTGCAGACACCAAGCCTGCATGCAGCCTCCCTCCCTCCTACGCTAGCTACCTAGAGCGGCTCCACCGCCGCACGCGCCGCCGATAGGCCGCCTGCATCGCCGGCAGCCTCCGCCCAAGGACGGACCCGCTATGCCTCCGCCTGCGTGGGGCCACGCTTCCGTCTGCATCGCCGGCCACCTCCACCCACACGGGGATGCACCATCCACCTTGGCCTGCGCAGGGCTGCGCCTTCAGCCTCGGCCATGCCTGCACCCACGCGGGGCCCCATACCGCCCTCTGCTACGCCTCTGCCGTGGATGCTGTGGCGGAACCACCCAACTTAATCTAGTTTAAACACAAAACACGAGTTTGCGCCTAAACCGGATTAAGTCTGGTAGTCCGTCAGATCCTAAAAAGGCCTTGACTACGCCAAAACAGGATCGATATACACCAAGTGATCCCTAAGAGTCTTGGATTATTCCAATACAAGAAGTTTTAATAATAAACTTTAATAAATAAAACAAGAGTTTTTATAGGTTATAAGACAAAAGTGTAAAAACTTACAGTAGAAGCAAGATCCAAATGATGGAACTCTGCTATATTACATGAAATCAACACCAAATCCACTGGTATTATTTCATTTTAGATGAGTCTAAGAATAGTAAAGGGAGCTTGAGCATCTGGTTTGTTTATTTCTTCAACTTTAAGAGGCATAAGAAAGCTGTCAGGAGAACACTTTGCTTCAATGCTTGCTTGCAGAAGAGAGGTAAGCTAAAGACCTCATCCCTGAAAAGAGTCAAAGCTATAACACTGAGTACTAATTACTCAGCAAGACTTATCTAACCACTGGGTATAAACTTGACTTTCTAATCAATGGCCGAATCTGGTTAGGTCAACACTTCAGCAGCCTACAAGTGGATCCTTATCTTTTAAGTTTTATCTCTATTTTAGTTATATCCGTCTTATGCTATGTTATGCATATTCTATTATCAATCAAGGCAAACACTTTGTTAGATCATTTTTTACAGAAACATTATTCTTCTTAACTACGATGCCGGTGATGATTCAGCTCTTACACCTGGTAAGTCCAGCGATTCGAATCGATTTTATACTCCCGAGAATAGATACTCAAACACCAGCCATATGTGTGTACGACGACCCCACATATGACAACCCAACATCCTCGTTGCCACGTAGTCTGAACTGCCCTCACCGAACCCGAGTGTACTCTGATACTCGTCTGTCTCCCACCATCCAGTTGGTCTCACCACAGTTCAACCCTAGATACAAAGGATGAGAGGCTTATCGGAACCCGCTAACGATGACAAGTGAAAGAGGCGCGTTCGAAAGCCGAAAACATGGCCAAACATCGGACGGCCTTATACGGCATAGACAGATCAGGATCTCAATCATGTTCATTCATTAATCTCTTCATATTCATCTTGTCTCAAAAGCATAACTGATCCCGTCCAATGTCTCCAATTAATTAACTTAGAAAACTGTCTTGGACCTGGATTACCCCAAGGGTCGAGGTACGGAAAGTTAGTATTTGGATCAGCATGCTCCTCCTGATACTGTTGTTGCATTATATAGCTTGACTTTTGGACTTCTCGTTGAACTCTTTCATCGGCGATCTATTCGACTTATCATATCTAAATGCATGATATGAATGATGCATAAGTGTGAGGGTGATTAACCTGTAAATAAAAGGACTATAGAAGTTTCTAAAAAGAGAAGGTGGGGCACTGAAATCAAGATTCAGGCCCTTTTCTAAGTTTAAATAATTTTTCTAGGGTTGAAATAATATTTTAGGGTTTTAAAATAAATTTCTAGGATTTTAAAATAATTCCTAGTATTTTCAAAAGCTTAAAAGCAATTATTAAAATTAAATAAGTATTTTTTAATATAAAACAAATTTATAAAGTTTTAGAATAATTTATAAGTTTTAGAATAAATCCAAAAATTTTAAAAGCCAAAAATAATTATTAGGAATTGAAAAAAAAATATTTTCTCAATAATAAAGCAATTATTTAGTTATTTTTATTAATTATTTAAAATAGAACTTTAAAGATTTAAAATAAAATAAATACATAATCGTTTTAGAAATTTAATTTATAAAGATTGAAATAAGGAAAATAAAATTTAGAAAATCAGAATTCAAAGAGGCCCAAGGCCCAAAATGATTTTCTAGACAAGGTTCTATTTAACTCCTTATATTACCTTTTTGGACTAATTACTCTCCCTCTCGTATTTTGGCTCGGCCCAATCTGAAGTCAGGCCGGCCCATCTCCTTTTTTTTTCCTTTTCATTTTGCTTTCTCCTTCTTTTCTCTTTCGGCCCGTTGGCCCAAGTATGCATAGGCGGTCTTCTGGGCTGGCCCATCTGGCCAAGAGAGGCAGGCGGGTGCGGGGAAACAGATATGAGCAGCTCGGCTAGCTGCTGCTGTCGGGGCACTGCCGGAGCTCGCCGGAACGACCTCCTTGGCGCTAATTCGCGAACCCAAGAACACCGGCAAGAGGAGGAAGGCAGTGCAAATCCATCCGTGTAATTTCGGGTATGGGAAGAGGCGCGGAGCAGGGCGTTCATGGGAGCCGGCGGGCAAGGCCGCAGGAGCTCGGAGAGAACCCTGCTCGGTCGTGAAAAGTGGAAATTGAGATGGGACAAGGGTAGAGGATGACATGAGGGTGCTTCCTGTGAGAGGAATTGGATTGGTATGGCATGGACACGAAGAATGTTGGAGCGAGCTTGTTCCTTGCTCACAGTCGATGTTTGGGGGGGATTAGCAGAAGGAAGAAGATAGACAGCAGGGCAGTGGAGACGGGTGGTGAAGATGGCTAAAGCAGCGTCGGCGAGGGGGTATTTATACCCATTTACCGGCGGAGGGATGAGGACGGTGAGGGGCGGCGGCACACAGTTTCTCCGACCATGGTGAAGGGGACAAGGGGCAAGACATGTGGGAAGGCGGAGCGATGACAGCGAGTGGTGGCTAGGGCTGCAGACGGAGCGGTGGAGCTCGGACGAGGGTCGGACAAGGCAGGGAGGCATCAAGTGAAGCGGCAGGATCGAGCGGGGAGGTGCGGTGAGTGAGAAGCTCGTCCCTGCCTCCCCCGACCGGATGAAGAAGAAAGGGGCGGACGGGCCTACCTGTCGGCGTCGCTAGACAGCGAGCCGCCGTGGTGGCGTACACGCATGAGGTCAGCGTAGCCCACGGCCCGGTTGGGCCTCCGCGTGGCGTAGCCCAAACGAGAAAACATGGGCAGATCGCCCCTAAATTAGGCCGCCGGTTTGCCCCTTTTCTTTTTTTAATATAAATTCTCTTATTTCTATATTTAAACCACAATGCAACCAAAATTATCCCAAAGTCCAAATACAAAAGTGAAAGGGTAAAAAATATTAAATTATCAACTTGCACTTTTGCCCTTGAACAAAAATAAGTTTTGAAAGATTTGAATTCAAATTTGAAATTTAAACAATTAAAATTTTAAACTTAAAATGAAAAATGCATATGATGAATGTTTAACTACACTTAAAATTTGGGGTATCACAGATGCAGCCCGTGGCGCCGCCGCCGCCTGTGCGTCGGCGTCTAGGCATGGGCGGGGGAGGGTGAGCGTCGACGTCCAGGCGCGGGAGCGAGCGTGGAGGCCGGTCGCCGGTCGACGTAGTTGTGGTGGCCGGGTCTGCACAGTGGCGTCATCGCCACGCGTGGAGTGAGCCGGCAGGAGGAGGAAGGCAAGGGCAAGAGAGTCATTTTAGTGTCCAAATGTATGGGTATGATTTCATAATGGCATTATATTGAAGCCAAAGTGCGAAATGGCATAGCGGGAGAAGCCCATGTTTAGCGATAGCGAAATTCCGTTTTTCTGTATTAATGTTCAAACATAGTTTTGAGACTAAATACTCCTATACATAATTGTATTAGTTCTAATTCCTTGGTTTCACATTCCATGCCTTTTTCTATTCATTTCCTGTTTTTTTTTCATTCCTTATTTCACACATCTACTCCTGTCAAATTCCCGTATTTCCTCAGATTCCTGTATTTTCGATTTTTTTTTCCAAAGAGGCACTCGATAGGGGCCTGTTTGGATCCAAATAGCTAATGTAAATGGACTAAAATAAGAGACTAAACTTTAGCCGCTCATGTTTTTGAATGAAGGAGCTAAAACAATGACTTTAGTCACTTTCAGCCTCTCTTGTTTAGATTCAAAGATCTATAATGAACTAGCCGTTAGATTTTAGTCTATTTTAATTTTTGATCTTTAGCACTTTAGTCTTTAAAAATTTTAGTCACTTTGACTCTAATCACTTGATCAAATAGGTCTAAAGAGGAAGAGTAGTACTGGTTACTGGACTAGTGAATCATGCTCTGCTTTGTGCTGTCCAATACGACAGACAGCACGCCAAATGGCCAATCAACCGGGCATCGTGGAATAAAGCGACTCTCCGCTAGTGTGAGGCGGTCCACACGCGGGCGCTCGGCGCACTGACCTCTGGGCCCCACAGATCATAGGCCCCACCTGGCATCGAGGACCAGCGTGCTACTGGCAGTGCCCGTAGCCCCGGGCCCCCGGCGGAATCTGTCGCCGTTCGCCGATGGGATGGATGCCTTGCCTTTGCCTTTGCCGTGCAGCCCCCCGCGCCGCACTCGTCTGGGCCCCTTATTTATTCGGCGCGGCGCGGCGCGGCGCGGAGCCCAGGCCAAAAACCCCCGAAAAGCCACACGCGCATCCGGGAGAAGAGGAGCCCTAATCTCAAGCAGAGCCGCGGCTGCGAGCGAGAGCGTCCTCCCCAGCCGCCGCCAGCCAGCCACCTACCCACCCAGCTAGCCGGCGCTCTCGCCTTCTGCTCCTCCGGGGTCTCGGGATGGAGGCCGAGGCGGCGGCCAAGAGGGCGCGGGAGAGCGGGGAGGGCGCCGCGGCGGCGGGCACCGAGGCCCCGGCGTCGGCCGAGGCCGGGGCCGGCGAGCAGGCTGGGATCTCCGCCGTCATCCCCGGATGGTTCTCCGAGATTAGCCCCATGTGGCCTGGTGCGTGTCCCGCTCCCCTGCTCTGCAGTCCGCGCCTCGTCTTCCGCCCTCTGCTCTGCGGCGACCGCGAACCGTGCGGTGTGCTGCTACCGTCTTCTTCTGATTCGCGTTTAGTACCTCGTTCCTCCTTGGGGCGGCGATTGCGGCTGTTCGTTCCGTTCTGGGCACCCTTGCTGGGTGCAGGGGCCAAGCTTATCATTAGCCGGCGGCTGGATTCGTATACTCAATTTGGCTTGTAGCGCTATTCCACCGGATTCTGAAAAGCGAATTTGTTGTGCCGCCCGACCATTTTTTTCAGTTGAGGTATCCTACTTGGATAGAGATTTTGGTCGCTCCTCGAGTGCAGCATGTCATCGGGTTTTTTATTGCTCGGAAAGCATGCGAGTTGCGTGTTTAAGTTACCTTCGCTCATGGTAGGATTTTTGGTGTCTTAACCGCTAGGTGAGGCGCACTCTTTGAAGGTGGAGAAGGTGCTGTTCCAAGGCAAGTCTGACTACCAGAATGTGATGGTGTTTCAGGTAACTTCCTTTTTTTTTTTCCTTTTCGCTCCAAGTCACCTGCGATCCATCTGTGGCAGTACCATCGCCCAGGGTGGGAGATGAATCTGTGCCTTTCCATTTTGTATCGCAGTCCTCTACGTACGGCAAGGTACTCGTGCTGGATGGGGTGATTCAGGTTACAGAGAGGGATGAATGTGCGTACCAAGAGATGATTACCCACCTACCCCTTTGCTCTATCAAAGATCCCAAGAAGGTAACTGCCATGATGCGCCCCCTTTTGCTTTTTATATGTTTATTAATTCACACAATAGGCAGCTTCGATTCGATGCTGGATACTAAAATCATCAATAGTTCTTAGAGTAGAAACAATTGGTGTACCATCATACCCTAGCAGTTATCATGTATTTAGAATTGTTTGAAGAGAAATTGGTATCTAAAGTTATTCAACAAAGCAATTGATTCTTAGAATTGCAGGGTGAACTTAGGCATTTGTACTGTCCAAAACGATGCATGTATCAAGTTTCTAAAATTTGTTGGAGTTAATCTCTATTTCTTTCATGATTTACAGGTGTTGGTTATTGGAGGGGGAGATGGTGGTGTCCTGCGTGAGGTTTCACGGTATTCCTCTGTCGAACAAATTGACATTTGTGAAATTGACAAGATGGTGGTCGATGTAAGACACCTCTCTCCTTACTAAAACAAGTGGATATTTGCTCTCCATTGTTCTCTATGTAATAACCATTCCATTTCAACAACTCTGGCTTAAGGACATGTAGTTTTTTTGGCACATCAAAGAGCACCTGATTTCCTTTGGATCTGTTTGTAGTTTGGCTTATAAGGATCTTTTCCAGTTTGTAGTGTAGTCCAAGGATCTATTATATTATTGATAAATAGGCTTAACACTCAGCTACTGTTTCATGTTTCCTCTTCAAATCCAGGCTTATAGTAGATTTGGCAGACAATACTTGATTTCTCAAAAGTGACTTGAGCTGTTTCTGTCATTCCAAATGCAATATTTTAAATCCATTCATTTCTGCACTTCAATACTCTGACTTGTGCTATTCTGTGCTGGCATCGAAGTTACCACTATTTCTATTCTAAACTTTATCTTGGTCTGTGGGTTTGTGTCTTGATTGGTAGAGTTTCTGTGCTACAATCCTAGGTGTATGTAGGCTTTCTGTCTGGTGATTGTGTGGCAAAATTTATTGTTCTTGGCCGCTTTTTCCATGTCAGTTATGAGCAGTAATATATAGTAAGGTTCCCTTACTAGTGTACACTTTAGTATGCATAACTTGTTCCTAGCAGTTTGGTGATGTTGTCCATATAATTAGAACGATACCTTGGCTGTTGCCTGGTATCAAACAGTCTCAGTTTCAATTCTAATGCATTTCCATAAAACTAACTGAAAGAGTGCTGAGGGTTTTCAACATATAATGCTTTTTATTAATTAAAATTGTGTAATTTGCTGCCAATTTCACATATGTCATGCTGTGTTGCTCTAATAGCATTTTGGTGGTTCAGTGACTTGAGGTTGTTGTGCATGCACTTGAGATGTTCTCTAGATTTTGTGAATTTCTTCAAACCATGTCTCTGTTTTGTTCATATGGTACTTATCAATTTTATTTGCTCAACCATGCAGGTCTCCAAGCAATTTTTCCCTCATCTGGCTGTTGGATTTGAGGACCCTCGCGTGTCATTAAACATTGGAGATGGTTAGTAACATGCTATTTTCTTTGCATATTGAGAGTGGTTTACTTAGTATTGTACTTTGTTTTGGTGGCAATGACTGTGCCTTATCTGTTGAAAATATAGCTTGACTTTTACACAATCAATAGGATGCACACCTTTTGATTTCAACATTTCTTACTTCTGTTAATATCTTCAATTTTGTTTTTGTATCATCCTACGTCAATTCGTGTTGGGCCTTCTGATTCTGAACAGAGATGTTTGTTGAACCACACCATTGTGAAATTTCTCAACTGTTCATTCTATATATGAGAATACTCTGTGTTTTGAAGTTTCGCTGCTAAGCGCGTAGGCTCATGAGTCACGCTCCCAGCATATACCCTGCATATTTATTTTAAGCAATATCCTTTTTCTCAGTATAACTTTATAAAAGACTAATCTTCAATTTATCTTGCACATAGTACGAAATAGCGCGTTATAGCGCCGTTATAGCGTTTCTACAGATTTGACGCTAACACTATTGCAGTACAAAATAGCGTGCTATTGTGCGCTAATAGCGTTTTTGGAGGCCTGATGCTTATATTACTCCTGCATAATTATTTTAACTCATGTCCTTCTCCTCAGTATTTTTTGAAGACTAATTTTCAATTTACTCACTTATTTGTTAATGCAGGGGTTGCCTTTTTGAAAAACGTCCCAGAGGGTACTTACGATGCAGTAATTGTTGATTCCTCTGATCCGATAGGTAATTCCTGTAATAATCATGTGAATTGTGGAGCTCCTGTCATGGTTGGTGATTCATCAATATGTACCTGTCTAACCAGGTCCTGCCCAAGAGCTTTTTGAGAAGCCTTTCTTCAAGTCAGTGGCGAGAGCTTTACGTCCAGGTGGAGTTGTATGCACCCAGGCTGAAAGCATATGGCTACACATGCACATCATTGAAGATATTGTTGTCAATTGTCGCCAAGTTTTCAAAGGCTCGGTTAACTATGCTTGGACAACAGTACCTACATACCCTAGGTATGCTCAACTGATCCTGTTTTTGTGAATGCCGTTTTCTCCATTATCAAGCCACTAGACTCACATGCTTCGTGCGCAGTGGAGTGATTGGGTTCATGCTTTGCTCCACCGAAGGGCCTGCGGTTGATTTCCAGCACCCTGTTTACAACATTGAGGAGGATGAACATTCTACGAAATCAAAAGGACCTCTGAAGTTCTACAACTCTGAGGTGTGTATTTTTTCTGCCAACTTTCGACTGCATTTGCATGAGGACTGCTCGACCTGTTTCCTGATTCTATTCCTGTTTCAGATCCACGCGGCATCATTTTGTTTGCCATCTTTTGCAAAGAGGGTGATCGAGTCAAAGGCGAACTAGGCAAAGACAAGTCCAGTCCGTAGGCACAACACAAAATTTGTTGTAGTGGAAAGGGAATGCCTCCTGTTTTCTCCCCCTTCGAATAAGCACCGGAGTGATATGATTCTGTTATTGTATGTCTCGGCTGCCTGGTGCAGCCGTGAAAACGTTTTGCGATAGCAGTTTTCAGAATCAGATCATTTGTCAAGATGAGTTTTTGGCATCAATTGATTGCGTTTGCAGCGCCATATCAGAATTGGTCCTTTGTTGTGCATCCATGAATGGAAGATCTGAATAAAAACTGGTTACACATATAGTCAGCTTACCCTGAGGAACTGCGTAATCACTGATCATTTTTGTATGTGCTCCCGAGTCCCGAAGCAGAGCTAGCCAGTTCAGCTAGCTGACTCAAATCCCTCAGCTTTCGAGCTTGTGGAGAAGCCAGCAGCATGGGTGGCGGGCCTCCAGTCTAAAGCTGTTGGGCTTTAAACCCTGTCGGCTGTCGATCTGATCCCCCGCCCCAAAGCATTTGATACCGTTTTCAACGGTCACTAGCAACCTGTTTTTTTTTTCTGAAATGAATAAAGCATTTGATGCTGAGATCAATATCAATGGCAGCTATCGCATTTTGCTTTACTGAACCTAAAGGGATATAGGATATCTAATTGCAATGGGGTATCGAAACTGAAGCTCAAGAAATAGAGGATATGTAACCTCAATGGGATATCGAAAAGCTGGATCTTAACAAAGATGTTGAGAACAAATCCATGTAGTATCTCCATTGTAAATATAGTTTATTTTAACTTCATTGGAGAATGACGCCCAATAGTCTGCTCTGCTGCTTGAGCCTTGAGGGCACTTCATCTGAAGATCAAATTATTCAGTTTGATGGAGGAGCAACACTCTCGATCAATATGAGATGTATTGTAATTTCAGGCGGAAGCGGAAACGGGAACGAAACTACAAAAGTTCGCTGCGTCATCCTATACAGTATACCCGACAACATTCACAGGAATCGATCCGCGAATGGTCACTGAAAGAATGGACGGATTTCATATATGCGGCGCGGCGTCGGTCACGTAGTGCGACAAATTTCGCTGTGACGACATCATTGGTGTGGACTGGGACTGGGAGTCAGCTCTGATTCGGAAGCGTCGGCGGCGGCGCCGTCCGGAAGACATGCTTCCGGCAGTTTTGGAAGATGCTGTCGTAGATGAGGTCGAACTGCACGCCACCTCGCCGGCGGTTGATGACGAACGTCATGTGGTCCGCCTCCACGATCTTGTAGTACCTGAAACAAAATACGAGCCGCCAACGGCCAGTCACCAAGAACTGCATTTTTGCATGCCATGCGCGCGATCGGATCGAGCATTCAGCAGAGCACGGATGGGAAGAATCGGGAGCGCGAACGGACGAACCAGATGCCCGGTCGCAGCGGATGGCAGTCCTCGTCGTTGTCGACCAGGACGCTGGGGTGCTCGACGGGGATCCTCGGGTGCGTCATGGAGAAGGTGTTGAGCGCGCCGTCGTTGTCCTCCCAGTCCTCGTCCCGGTACCCCGGGTACGGCGGCTCGGCGCCGGCGGGGTAGCGCCAGCGGCGCATCTGCAGGGCGCGGACGAAGAGCAGCGGGTGGATCCGCAGCAGCCCCGACGGCACGGCGGCGCGCCTGCTGGCGTAGCTGAAGTAGAAGGTGCGCGGGAACGTGGCCACCCGGGCGTTGATCCTGGCCGCGCCCTGGATCGTCAGGTCCGGCAGCACCCAGTCCCCCGTGGCGAAGGGGCCCCGTGCGCCGCCGCCAGGGCGGGGGCGGCCGAGCAGCAGGCCCACGAGCCCGCGCACGCCGACGAGGCGGCGCGACATGCCGAAGTGGCCGAAGCCGAAGTCGTAGTAGCGGCTCAGGAACGGGAGGTCGAGCCAGTGGTAGAGCAGGCTGCCGACGCGGCAGATCTGGAGGAGGCACACGGGGCGCAGCGCCCGGCCGTCGTCGTCCTCGGCGCGCACCCCGTCCAGGTACGCGCGCGTGGTGCCGTTGAGCGCGCCGGAGAGGGAGGTGACGCTGAGCACCCAGTCCGCCGAGGTGCCGCCGTGGCCCTCGAACGCGCGGTCGTGGAGCATCTGCTGCAGCAGCCGGACGACCTGCGCGCCGGCCGAGTGGCCCACGAAGTGCGCCGGGTGGTCCGCGTCCCACGCCGGGTAGTGGCCGCGCACGTAGGCCCGGCCGAACCGGGAGTGCCCGCACGCCCGGCTGTGCTCCTCGCCGTAGTCCACGCGCCCGCCCTTGAGGTAGTAGAAGAGCTCCCGGGCCCTGGTGGGCCATCGGACGGATCGAGCTCAGCTGCATTGATCGGCCGTTGCACCGGCCGATCAGGTTCGACAGCAGCGGAGATGCATGCATGAGCTAGTACAGGGAAGCTCACCTGTCGTGGACGCTGGTGAGCGAGCCCAGGTCCGGCACCAGCACCCGCTCGTCCTTGCTCTCCGCGCCGGCGAAGTACGAGAGGCCTCCCAGCTTCTGCAACAGCGAGAGGTCAGAGAGCCTGCCCGGCGAGAGCTTCTGCACATGTATGTAAGTACGTACGCCTTTGCCGAAGCCGAAGATGCCGTGCACCAGCACGATGGGCGGGACGGACCCGTCGAGCGCCTCGCCCTCGCCGTCGACGGCGGCGCCCTTGGCCACGCCGCCCATCAGGCGCTCCACGAGGGAGGCCGAGACGTCGGCCGCCACGGCGGCGCCGAAGATGTAGAAGGCGTAGCCCAGGTGGAGCACCGCGCTGACGAGCAGCTCGGCGACGCCCAGCGCGCCCAGCAGCGCCGCCCTCGCCCAGGCCCAGCTCCTCATGCCTCGACGGACCTCTCACGCTTGCTGCGGCGGCTGCTCTCTGGTCTCTGCTCTGGACCTCTGGGGGTCGCTGTTGTGCAGCTTTTGGAGGGAAACGGAAACCCATCTGGAGACGTCTGGCAGTTTGGAGAGGCAAGTTTGGATGCTGAGGTGGCCACGACTCCACGCCATTCTCGTGCTGCCGCGGCCACAAGCATTTCGTTTGGTGGACTAGAAGGCTCACCATGCCCCCCACTTTCCGTTATTACAATCCGAAATTCCCTCACGTGTTACTGACATATGGGGTCATCACGTTTTAGGAGCTCTCAACACGGCGAACCGCCCCCGCCCCAACCAGTGGCGAAGCAAGTGGATTTGGGGCATAGCTAGGGCCACTATCTAACTGCCTAAAAAAACACTTATCGTGCTATGTACCGATACTTCACATAAGCAAAGGATAAAACACACATCATATCTCAATTCCCACATCTAAATGTATCAAAAACATGATAAAATATCTAGTATGAATAATAAGAACCTAACTCCAGATTAGGAATATTATTATAACTTTATACAGAAATATTCTATCTTCCCCCCAAAAAAAGACACTTTCAGTTAGAAAATAAAATATTCTACTTTCATAAGAAAAATATTCTACATTAACAACGAAAAAAATAAATATTCTAGCTTAGTGAATAAAATATTTTACTTTCACAAGAAAAATATTCTAGTAAAAATAATTATATAGTAGTAAGAGAAATATTCAACTTTTGCCAGAAAAAAATTCTACCTTCACGAATTAAATATTCCACCATGCTAACAAGGATATTCTATATTTAGAATTCTTAGTATTAAAAACATAAAAATAGATAATAAAATGATTTTTTTAAAGAAAAACTAAAAGATAAAGGCAAACACGCAGAAAACAAAAAAAATACAGTGGAGAAACAAATTTTGAACCAAATTATGCCCAACAACATAGTCTATGGGGTAGGTATCGAATGGAACGGAAGGTTCCAGTCATACTCATACCTCCCCCTCTATGTTTCTATCAATGCCGAAGTAGTTTATGGTATCTATCACTTGTGAAATACATTAGTTTTTTAATGAAATATGCACTTTTTAATAAGATTAAGTAGTAGTTTGGATAATGATAATAGCTCTTGTACACTGTAATTGGTGGTACGTGCGTTCATATCAGTTTTGTAATAAATTATGGTAGCAAAATCAAAAGGGCACATGTAGAGCAGAGTAGAATGAGGATTCGGACGGTGCGGCTGTGGCTAGACCTATACAAATATCGAGTCGTTGGTACGTGCACTCTCCACGAAAGCGTCGTTCCGATTTATTTCGGATTTGGGTCCTTTTTTGGCTTTGTGTCCGTTTTTTTTTTTCAAAAATCAGGACCGGCGTCCAGCCATCAATAGTTACCGGTCAAAAAATATGGCATACCCCACTCGCCGCATGCTCGGAACGGATATTTTCGGACGCGTTAGATCGGGTTGGTCGCAGGCCATGTGCAGATCTAGCTGTGGCTGCCACTGCCTCGCAGCCTAGCTGCTCGGCTTCATGAAGTGCCCAGCTGTTTGGAAGTGCCATTCATGAATCGGCGTAACTCCAAATCACAGCAGCCTACCTGCCTGTGACTGTCACTACTGCAGCTGCAGCCACAGCAAGTTTATAGGCAAACGAACAGGTCAAGATGACGCCTTCCAGATTCCAACAATAGATTGGAGTGTGAGCAGCAACGTGTGCAAAGCAAAGAGAAATCGTACGATAATTGAAAAGCAAAATGTGAGGATAGGCCTCCTGCAAATGAACCGGACCATGGATAGCCTGGCCCAATATACTCAATTTCACCCAGCCCAACAAACCCAACCCCCATAGATTATAAGCCGCGACATGTATATTTATTTTATTCTTCTTTTACACAATAATGCGCTAAGCCAAAAAATAAAAAATATCTATACCGCCAAATGAAATGATATGATGCAAAAAAATAAAAAATTATTAAAAAAATAATTCAAACTACATTTTGGTTATTTTTAAAAATACATATTTAAAAATGGTCTTTTTCATATGGACTCGGGTGGATGCAAAATTATTTGAAATTGTTGTACTCATGAGATCTAATGTATAGCTTTTTACCTCATTATTGTTCATTTCAAACTGTTTTAATACCAAAATAATAGATAAGATTTCCTGATTTGTGGTTGTTGTTGTTGTTCTAAATATAATATATATTATGTTATACCAAAAAAACTTCAAACTAAAATATGGTGAACTATGAAGTAGTAGATCTCATCAAGTTCTACAACTCTGGTATAAATTTTATCTCTATACGCGATTTTATGAAAAAGTCATTATTTTTATGATATGTAGCACCTAAATCATTCTTGATTTTTATCCACTGCCTAAAGTAACATCTAAGAAAAATCAAACCCTTTTCATATGGGTTCATATAGAGATAAACTTATATGAAAGCTAAGATCTACAACAGTGTCACACCCGGTATTGAGAACAAAACCAGATGGCACTATATGTGTGCCCAGGATCTATTTTTCACACATACAGCTGACTTAATCAGTGAATACCAATAGACAGTGCATTATATAATCATATAAAACTTACATTTGACACAAAGGTCATTATATCAGAGTATAGCGGAATTTCTATCTCGCAGTGGAACTCCATCTTCACAGAAAAGTTGACTGGGACACGTACGCCTAAACACCTCGTAGACTTCTGGATCCACTTCGTCTTCTTGGTATCATCAACTTGTATAGAACGGAACTATATTTTTTTGATAGAAAGGGTGAGCACATGGCGTACTCAGCAAATATTCCATTTAGGGTAAAGTAGACTGGTTTTACAGTGGACAGGCATAGCAGTTGCTTTTAGTTGATTAAATTTTATTACTAATAGTGATCAGCATAATCCATCACATAACTGAAATAGTATCAAAGCAGTAAAGTACCTGAATATAAGTCATCACCATTATCATCGCACCAGTGTCATCACCATAATCATAAGCTATATTTTCTTTAAAAACTCTAATATGTGAGGGTCCAGGCCACTCATGACCGTGAGCACGGCTGATATATTAATTTTAAACACTCTTAAGAGGTTGTACATCTTTATCCACAAGTCATAATCCACATATACCAGAGGTGGCCAAACCCCATATATTCACTATCATTTAATGAATCGGCAGGGTTTTATTACGAGACCTTTACAAAGAATCCCTAGAGTGTAGTCGCCCGTTACAGGTTACCGCTATCTAGGCATAAAAGTCCTCTCCTGAAGGGTGACTAACAAGACCAAATAAACCAAACCGCAGCCTACCAGGAGAGCGAGTCATATACCCGTCAGCGTCCCTCATACGCCATCTTTCAGGTAAGCAAACCACCTGCTCTAGTACATCTAATTAATCAGTCAAGGACATCCCATTCCATTTGTACTGTTTTCCTGGAGGGTCCCTTGGTGAACCGATCCTTAGAGTGAAGCGCTTGAGCAAACCAACAAAACATGCTCAACCACTTATTAATTAATCAAGATTAGCAACGTGAATAAGGTGTGTTGAGCACTAACAATTAATCTACACATCACAACTCTTTTCCAGTTTCAGAGACATGTAAAAGTATATAACGCTAGTCATCCTTAGTAGGAGCACCCAAATTAGACTCCAGATTCATGTGATTAAAGTAAATAGGACATAGGTCAAAAAATACTTGCCTTTATTTCTAAGTATATAGCTGCTCAAATGATTTTCAACTGCAGCCCTTGAAAAGCTTAACCTTCACCCTCCCATATGATACTCGTTCTATACGTGATAATACAAACAACATACAAAGCAGACAAACATACATGCATAAGAACAATACACCAATTATAAGAAAAGCTTTACAAAACATATGCCAAAAGAGAGGAGGGCCCGTTGCTACGGTCACATGAACATAGAAACGCTAAAAACGGAGCTACGGTTGAAAAGACACAACTTACGGGAATATTTGCACTATGGATCAACAAAGAAAAGACTATAAGTTGCATTTGTTTTAATTAATAAAACAATACAAATGAATATTTCAGAGAAATAACCAAGCTAGCATTAATCCAAACTATATTTGAATTCAAAACCATGGTTGAAACTAATCATATTTTATTTGTAAATATTTCATATTAATTATATCGCTGAAACCATTAATTATAGAGAAACAAGTGAGATCAACCTATTCGAGCTTCTGCACCTATCGGGTTTGAACTAAACGGTTATAATTGAAAACAGATTATAATTGGCATTAATCAAATTAATATAACTTTATGAAAAAAATGAGGTGTAAACCTATAAATTTTAATTAGAAAGTAATTGCAGAACCTTTAATCAAGTTAATCTACATTTAATGAAAGCGAGATTTAAACATAAATTAGTCTGAATTAGAAAATTATTGGAGTATACATTAATCAATTTAGCATGGGTATAGGAAAATCGAGATTAAAACCTAAATTGATTTTATTTAAAAATAATGAGAATAGCATTAATCCAATTAGGATTTATGTCTAAAATCAGGAACAAATATATAAGATAAACTTCAATACTTAATCATGGGTTTCATCGCTATGAATCTTACGGAACAAGAACGGATTGAAACGGATCTAAAAAGATATATGACATCATAGTTAAGAGCTCTAACGCAAACAAGGTAGAATAGACAGACTAGTAATTAGGATCTGGAAAGACACGTACAGGAAGCAAGGTTACTGTCTTGCATGGGTAAATCTCGATCAGCTTGAAACCTGCTTGTCATGCGTTGGACTTTGGTACAGGGAGAGACGGAGGTCATCAAGCAGCGGCCACGCCGGCGACGTGCGGCTCTGGGCAGCACTCAGCCCGCGGCAGCATGCAGTGCACGACCTTAGGCAGAACGTTGTGCCACAGTTCTCGGGCTCAGGAACCGATAACGTCCTCGTTGAGTTGGCTGGCACAGGAGGCGAAGCAGCCGCGGGGCTCTTGCCCCTTCCTCTCGACCCCCTCCTGCCGCCTCCCACCGTATGCGGCCGGAGCCTCACCGCTCCGCCCACCGCGAACCTAACCGCCGTCATGCCTCCACCATTGGCCCCTCCCAACCGCCATCTCCCGCCGCCCGACCGACGGCGACCCCGCCGCCGGTCTCTCCGCCGCCCCACCAACCACCCCCACCTCCTGGCCGGCCGGCCTCCCTCGGCCCTCCCTCTATGGCCGGAGGGGGAGGAGATGGAGGTTGCCAGTGGCCCCAACCACGGCAACCCAAACCCTAACCACCGCCGCCGCCTCCCCCGCCCCGCCCGCCGCCGCGCCTCGGCACCCTCGCCGCGGCCTCCCCGCCGCCGCCCCGCCGGCCCCTTCCCGCGCCGCCCGGTCCCGTCCCAACAGCGCCACGTGGTGGCCACGGGAGGGTGCGCGCTGGGTGGGCAGTCGAGTGCGCAGATGGTGAAGCAGCCGAGGGACGAACACCGGGTCGAACTGCCAAAGCTTGCCGCAAGCCAGGCAGCCGGGTGGCTTTATGCGGTGCGTGCGGATGGATCATGGATGGAAAGCCGGTGGCTACATGGGCAACGATAGGCGCGCGGCAGCTAGGGCATAGAGGCCGAGGGCCTCAGCTTTTATAGGGGCGACCAAGCTTGGAATGCGGGCCAAGGTAGGGTACAACGGCGCGTACAGGATCTAGACACCTGCGCGAGAGTCCTTTGCTGGTGCCTTGGGCTGGCCAAATTGAAGTGGATCGTCTGGTTTTAGAGGAGACTTGACTGATAAGCTTAATGCTTCACGTGCTAGGAGAGCGAGAGACCAAAACTTAGTACATGTGAACAGACTGTGGAATGATTTTTTTTTTAAAACTCAGGGGCTCTTTCAAAGATCGCCACGCTGACCGATATTGAACGGATCGCGAGCGCACCGTGGGCCGTTGGATAGGGATTGGATGGCTCAAATTAGATTGGTGAGTGAAGAGGGTTCCGGCGGCGACCGGAGACGGGACGGAGCGGCGGTGGAAGTTTGGTGAGCAAAATCCAGCGGGAAAAGACAAAAGAGAGGTCGGCGTTAAGCGTTTAGATGTTCTATCTCACGATGAAGCTCAGCAGCTAGCTCTCGTCAGAGAAGGTGGCTTGTGGATGCGGAACACAGCGGTGAACTCGGCAGTGGCACAGAAACAAGCTTGAGAGCAGTGCGACTGCTGGGGCTAGGGTTTTAGAGGGCCAGGGCTTCGGGGTTGGCTCCTTATATAGGGGCAGCGTCCGTAGCTTGCGAAGGGGGCAAAGGAGGCGGCACGGCGGAGTTCGGCTCGGCTTGGAGGCGGTGCGTGCCTCATGCGTGCGTTCGTGTGCGTGAGCTGGAGCAAAGGGCGCAGGGAAGGGGATGACAAGCAGGCCTTGTGTGCCAGTGGTGGAGTGAGGGGAGGCCCTGCATGGGCTGCTGCTGGGCCGATGCTGCTTCACTGGGCAGCAGCGATGAGCTACCAAAGAGAGGAGAAGTAGGCTGCCGATGCGGATTGGGTCAAAAGAGAAGAAGAAAGAGTGGAGGAGGAAAAAGAGAGCGAAGATTTGGAGAAGAGGAAAATTTTGTGAGATTTTAAATGAATTTAAATTCAAATCTAACAACTCCAAATTACTCAATAAAAATTATGCATCGGTATGTATGCTCAATCAAGTTATACCTAGGTTGGGATTTAGAAGGGCGAGTAAATATTCATAATGTCATGCAAAATACATAAACCCTAAGTGGATTAAATTATTTGGCGAGAAATTTTCATGTACGAAAATCAGGGTGTTACAAACTGTGAAAATAGACCATACCATCTCAAAGAGGTGTGAGTTGGATATTCTAAATTAAAATCTAAGCCTTACAAAAATAACTTATAAAATCTATGTAAGATATAATCTAATTTTGCACTAAGGTTTTACTGAGTGTTGCTACTTCTGTTATAAAAAGGCTAGCATCCTAAGTTCTAATCTTAGAACCTAGCCTATCAAGCTAAACTAGGAAGGTAAGTATGCAATTATAAGAATGTAATTGTGGATTGTGGAATGTAAAGAAGGCGGCAGAAATACAAACTCATGTGACAAAAACCACTCGATGATTTTTACCAAGAAATTGAGAAGGTAAGCGAGTAGCCCCCTAGTTCTAATTGAGCCCCTCCCATGGCCCTTACTCTTCCTTATTCCGTGCAAGAATAAGGGCAAAGTTGCTTGTAGGTGCTCTCCATTGCGCTTTCCTTATGCGGGTGAGTTTAGGGCATTTGTCCAAAATGCTAAGAGCCTCCTTTCCTCTAACAAAATGTACAAACCAAAAAAGGTCTAGTGAATACAGATAATGCGGTTGATATTCTTCTTCTTTGGCCTATTTTTTCGGTCGGGATCTTTAGCTTTTCTTCTTCTAGCCAATTTCTTTACACTGGACCATCCAGTTATACTCACCCGACCATTCATGCTCAAAAACACTGACCCAACCATCAAAATCTTACTAAGAACGAGACGTAGGGTCCATTTTCTGTAGAAACACTATACATCTATTTGAAAACATTTTGGTAATAAAACAACTGATAAATTGCATAGATATGTATTTATATATATATATATATATATATATATATATATATATATCATATGGATTATTTTGATTGTAAAACATTCTAAATGGAAACAGTAATAAACTATAAAATTATAGATCTCATCTAGCTCTATAACTTTAATATAAATTTTCTCTCTATTTGAGCCCATGTGAAATATTTATGATTTTTTGAAGCTATGTTCGATAGAGAATGAACAAAATGCACGTTAGATTGACGCTTTTAATTTTTTCCGTTTGTTTTGATTCTTCTTAAATTTGCCACTTCAGTTTATGAAAGAGATATTTTGTAAACTTTTACCTTAATAATTATTTTTGCAACGAAATAAATGGATGTAAAAGATACATAATCTAGCCTCCAAACCCCTGTCCAAACCTACCCACCTACACAATAGTGCACGTTCTTTTCCAAAAAATATGTAGCATGTATTTTGTTCGGAGTAAACGTAAGTTCGGGCAAAATTTTAATCACTTTGATGAGCTAATGGTCTGATGGGTAGAAAGAGTCTGTTGGCTAAACTTTAATGGCTACACTTTAACCATGGGTATTCAAACACCCAGCGTACTACTCCGAATGTCTATTATTGGGGCTGACTTTAACCATTGCTTGCTTAACATAAGAATCAACATGGCAACAATTATATTATATAAAGGAAATGTAGAACCTAGAAAAAAACTCTTATGGCTAGACGCCATAGATTATAATTTAAGCTTGGCCTTAAACTTATAGGCGTAAGGTACCCTTTGGAACCAAGGAAAATCAAATAATTTATAGGATTTAGTCCTAAAAGAAAAACTCTATGCATGTATTCCCTTTTGGAATGAATATTTGACCCTCTTCGAGATGCATTTTTATGTGATGAATGAATCGTAAGGAATTTTGGAGAAAAACTTACATGAGGTTGGAACTTAGGGCGCTGCTAGAAGCTACTTAGGTGGAGAATTTCATTGTCTGCCCACCCGTTCATCTTTCTCTTGAATTGTTTTGGGGTAAATTTATTTTCACCTAGAAGAATAGTGATCTAGATTTATGAAGAAGTGTTCTAGGTTCAAAAGAACAATGTTTATTATTCATGAGAAAATAATCTATTTTCACTTGCAAAATGTTCCGGCTCTACAACAACAACAATCACATTATTATTATTATTATTATTATTATTATTATTATTATTATTATTATTATTACATATTTAGGTTAATAATGTTATTGCTTCATGGAAAATATTATATCTTCGCAAACAGAATGTTCCAACCTCACAAGAGTGTTCTTGATTCATGAGTAAGTATTTCAAGTTTAGACTAATGATGTTTCATAGTATTGAAACAAAAAGTTAATGTTTGGATCATATAATTCCATGAAAAATTATGTAGAAATTTAATATTAAATAGTTCATTTAAAATATACTCCTTTTGTCCTAATTTATAGGCCGTTTGGCTTTTTTGACACCAAATCTGACAAACTCGTCTTATTTAAAAAGTTTATGGAAATATGAAATGGTCCAAGTCATAATTAAAGTATGTTATATGCTAAACTAAATTACAATGAAAATAAATGTTGTTTATGAAATTTTTTGAAGAGTAAATCAAACTTGGTTTCAAAAAAACCAAACGAACTACAAATCGATGGAGGGAGTATGGGACTTGAAAAACTGTGTTCTAAACCAGACATAAGGAATGGAAAAATAAAAAAACAGTAAGGAGTAGATTGTAAAAATTGAAACAAAATTAATAAAGAAGAAAAAATGCTATAAATGCCAAAGAAGCACGACAAAACAATGCGTTGACACACAAAGGAGAAGGCACGCATAAATGAAAAAGGACGAAAAGGAGAAAAAGAGAACTAAGGTCCTTTTTGATGTAGATATTTGAGATGCTGGAATTGAATTAGATATTAATAACAAATTAGGTCAATATTGATGATTTGCAATAACAAATTTATTGTTTGGTTATGAAGGGGTTGCAAGGTGGAACCAATTCTACCTAGTAGTCCAATACCAAGAAATTTGGTCCTATTCCAATTTTAAAATTCTATGCGTAACCAAACAACAGAACTCAGAAAAGTAGAGTGTAAGCAGACTTTTAGATAATTTGTGCTAACAAACAGTATAAAAAAACCAAGAGGAGTATTCCCGTCTTAAGAAACTTCACATAATGTATAGTGTGTTTTTTATCTATGTTTTTTCTATGATATATTAGACCCGAAGGCTACATTCATACATTTGTTGCATTTTGAATCCACGATGAATTATAATAATCATATCAAGTATAGCAAACTGTGCATATGGTTATGCATACCAATGTTTGGCATTGTAAATACAATGCACACAGAAAGGAGTTAACGCACAATGTCCTTTACTGATGTTGGTCCAAGTACGGAAGGATGGTACTGAGAGTAATGCGTACTCTCTCTAGCCAGGCCGCTTCCAATAACAAACTTTGAATGAAATAAAACTAGGTTGAAACAACAACTCTAGACAGATGTGGTTGGAGTAGTATTCCCTTTGGCCTTCGGCTGAATTTACATGTCCTTTGATTTTTTTTATACTAAGCTTGACAACTCGTTTTAAATATATTTAAATTATATTATATGCTAAAACATGTTGAATAAGACAAGAAAAATCAAACTTTAAATAAAAAAGTCAAACAACATATAAATAGAACAGAAAAGAGATTAAATACAATGCACGCCG
The DNA here is from genome assembly GCA_030272315.1 of Paspalum vaginatum. Lineage (NCBI taxonomy): Eukaryota > Viridiplantae > Streptophyta > Magnoliopsida > Poales > Poaceae > Paspalum > Paspalum vaginatum. Next base: position 36,049,071 of record CM059013.1, on the reverse strand, counting down.
ATTTCTCTTTGTATTTTTGTACCAATCGGCTTCCAGCCTAATGGCATTTCCACTTTTTTTTAGGAGGATGGAGGTCCTAGAGTCGACTCTCTATGGGAGTCAATTGAAACAGTATAGATAAAAAAAATTCATGGGTGAAGTTGGGATCATACGGTTTTTTTCAACCGCTTATGCCTTGTTCGGTTTGCCCGATTTTGGAGAGAATTAGAGAGGATTTAATCCCTTTTTATTTAAATTTAACTAGCAAAAAATTAAATTCTCTCTAATCCTCTTAGATTTTTCCTAACTGAAACAACACGCCCCCTTAAGGTTGGTTGTTTTCTGACACAAAGCCGTCAGAGCGATCCGGTCGAGTTTTTTTTTGGCGACATGGCCGCGCACGCGCAAATACACTTGGACGACGTACGAGATCCAGGGGGCCAAGCCAATGACCGGCCCCAGTGAAAGCGGAAGCTTCTCAAGCTTCCCTCCCGAGAAATTCGAAACCGGCCCTGCGCAGCAGCCAGCATCCACAGCCAGCCAGGCCAGGGGAGGCGCGCCGCGAGCCCAAACCGCCGGGCAGCCGTCACTGCCCACTGGCACGCCGGCCTGCACGCTGCACGCCACGCCATTATGCGAATGTGGTCGGATACGGGCTCGGTCTGGTCGCTGGTCCCCCCACAAGACAGGACGCCATCTGCCTGACAGTGGGCCCATCTTTCGTGGCGCGGACCCACCGTAGCTCGTGTGTTGGGTGATGCACAGAACAGGGCAAGTGCAAAAGCTCACGGCGTTCCTGTGACCTCGCCTTCATTAAAAGCAAAGTAAGCAGAGGAGGGTTCCCCCCGCTATGTGTATACCAACGCTGGGATATGGCATATTTCAGAATATAACAAAAAAATATGGTACACTCAAAATCTCTGTTCAAGGTATCTGTACATAAAGGCCACTATAATTTGTTTAAAGAAAAACATCGGACACTCGTTGAGCCCGCTGCAACTCTCGGACTCGGAGGAAAACAACGCCGTGCCTATTCTAGAGCGATGTGTCACCTTGCCCAGCTCAGGAAGATGCCTCGTGAACGCACTAGTGTCATGCGCCAAGAACATCGAACAACAATGGGCCTGAAACTTGTAACGTCGCTTTGTTACCGAGCTTCACCAAAAGATGTGGCAAAAAAACAACCCTCAGCGTTATGGCCTGCTTCACCTTTCCTGTGTAATGTTGGGAACAGAAGACACTTCCTGCGCCCACCCTGCAAAGATAGCAAAGAATGTCGATTTGTTTCCTTCTTTATCCATCCTCTCTTTTCTCTTGTTTCTCCGACACAGCTACCATCGGAGTCTGTTTTGGAACAAGTGAAGAATTTTCCGTTCTTGCGTTTTTCTCGTGAAATTGAAATCTTTTCTGTGAAAAACTCTATGTACTATTCATATGAAATTATTGTACTATTGCTATGAAATTCACGTGTTCCAAACAAGCCATCGTGGACTAGGACTACCTCCTTGTCTCCCCTTGCGCCGCCACCACCATGTCAAACATGCCCCACCGACCGCCATTGATGCGCTAGAGACCACCCCAGCCAAAGCATCGACATAGGTGTTGCCTTATATTTACTCGCCGCGGGGAAATCAACCCATATGAATGGCTTGAAGCCAAATCTCTACCCATCTTTGTTGTTATCACGTCATCCCGCCCTCTGCGAAGAGCATCACCATGCCGCCCACAATTGTCATCGCCTAAATCCTATTGCAGCGGTGCCTCTGTTGCCCTAACCACCACCACAGCCGCCATGCACCAATCGGATGCCATGGCACCTTCCGCGCAGTAAGCAAAAGACACCTCCTACTTCCATTACCCCGCTTAGATCATATGGCCACCATGTCTAATCAAAGTCCATGCGACCACTAGTCCACTGCCAAGCCTTTCATGGACTCCGTTGTAGTCGAGCTAACCTAACTTGAACTTAAACAAAAAGAACCGTTCACAAATGTTGCCACTGAAATTCATCTCTCTACTACTCCTACCAACTAGTATCAAATTATCGGACCAGGGTGGATGTCAGCATGTGAAACCCGGAAAGACAAAAGTACAAAACTAAACTACAAGTACAAAAACGAGAGTTGAATGTAGCAACAAATTTATGTCCAGATTTCCACTTTGTGCCAGAGAGAATTGGAAAAAAAACTTGGTTCCTCGTTGATCGTACCTTGGTTATATTTTATTTTCATAAAACACAGAAATTATCTTACTTGGGTTTAGTTTTCCAATTCAGCACGAGTACTCCCATCTATAGCTAATTAATTTTCTAGATGTGATGACAACATGGTCAATTTTAAGATCTATCCGCATATTCTTCGGAGGCCATAGGCTGGTGTTACCAACATGTCTATCCCATTGTCTATATTTCGATCTCCGCTCTATCTACAGTGTCGTTATAGTGTTCTACACCTTCGTTTGCACCTCCAGGTGACAATAGCATTAATAGGATAGGGTGCACATGCATTCATTGGATAAAGGCCTCCTTTGAAATGAAGGAAAAACAAACAAATTTTGGAGGATCGGATTCCTATGAAAAGTCCTAGGGAGCTTTTAGAATATAAGATTGAATCCTACTAAATTCTTTGAAATTCCTACATAATGGTATCCTCTATAGCAATTTTGGAGAAAAATAAGCATGAGGTTCAACCTCTCTTTTTTTTGGCGTGTCTTGCATTCCTGTGTTTTTCTCGTGTATGATCCAAATTCCAAACATATGTTAGTTAAGAAGTTGTACTATCTCTCTGTTAAAACCTCATAATTTTGGCAAGGTACCCTGGCCCGCCATCCTGTGATATGGTAAAGATCCAGGTACCCGGATGCAAAACCTGCAGGGCATTTGAATTTCACGGCCGTTGGAGCCCCCTGCTGTCTGGTCTCTAGGCCCCACAAAGCTTTCCCCAAATTCGAAATCGCGGATCACAACCGCAACGACACAAAGCCAAAAAAAAAAGCATCATCGAGAGGAAGCATTTAAAGGCCACCGCTTTCCCCGAATCGAGGCAAGGCTTGTGCCCTCACTCTCGCTCGCTCACTCTGCTCCGCTCACCTCAGCAGCTCAATCACCTCCGCCCGCGAGGAGGAGCCGCGACCGGCAGCCAGGAGAGACGCCATGGTGGAGGTGGTGATGGTGCCCAGCTCCAACGGCTGCGGCGGCGGGGGAGGCGAGGGGAAGGCGGCGGAGGATCAGGGGCGGCAGCAGCAGCAGCAGGGGCAGGTGCTGGCGCTGGTGCTGGCCGCGCTCCGCAAGTCCGTGGTGCTGCCCTGCCAGATGGCGGACGCCGACGACCCGGCGGGGGCGGCCTGGGGGATGGAGATCGGCTGGCCCACGGACGTCCGCCACGTCGCGCACGTCACCTTCGACCGCCTCCAAGGCTTCCTCGGCCTCCCCGTCGAATTCGAGCTCGAGATCCCCGGCCAGGTCCCCAGCGCCAGGTTCGTCGTGGTGTCCCGGAACCCACAGCTCAGCTCCGCTGCTTCTGCTCTGCTTACTCGTCGTGTGCCCAGCTGAGGGCCCGGTCCCCGACGCTCGCTCTGTAGTCTGTCCCGACCCCGATTAACGATGCTGTTTCTTTTGTTGAATTCGTGCAGCGCCAGCGTGTTTGGGGTGTCGCCGGAGTCGATGCAGTGCGGCTACGACGACAAGGGGAATTCGGTGCCCAAGATCCTCCTGCTCATGCAAGAGAGGCTGTACGCGCAGGATGGCCTCAAGGTACGAGCATTTTCGGTTTTCAAGCCTTTTCCACCTGGGCTTTGGGAGCTGCAAATGGTGTCTGACTGCCGCAGAACAGAACTGAGTCTTGTTTTTTTTTTTACTGCAATTTCAGGCAGAGGGGATCTTCCGGATCACCCCGGAGAACAGCCAGGAGGAGCATGTCAGGGAGCAGCTTAACAGCGGCATCGTGCCCGACGACATCGACGTGCATTGCCTAGCTAGTTTGATCAAGGTAATTGGCAACGTCATGTTTGCTGATGCGGTAACATGTAACATACAGTTTTTGTTTGGATTAGCGTGTAAAAACAATGGTCATTGGTAGAGATTACCCAAGGAATAGCGACCACTTGTGCCTTCTCAAACTTATCTTAAAGAGAAACAATAAAACAAAAGTCGTTTAATTATACCATGCCAATATGGAAGTGAGCCTGATATTGTAATCTTAAAACATGGAACAATATTAGCTGAAGTAGAAGTAGTATAGTGTAAACGCCAAAGAATGATCAAGTTTAAGAAGTCAGGTTACCTTTTTATACGAAAAGAGGATCGTTGAGTCATCAACGCACTATAAACCATACCTGTTCAGTCGTGTTAGTCTTTCTTTGAAAGGAGCCAAACTGAATTGATTAGATTTTTCTCGATTGAAGTGCCTAATATTGGTAGTAGTATTAAACTTCGTTCAGTAAAGTGCTAATAAATATAAAAAATGCACTCTGCTTTTGCAATCTGTGAAACATGGCACTATAATAATGCTGCAACCACAATAGAGCAATGTCATTGAATCTCCTTTGGTCTGAATCACATTATGTACTGCACATATGAATCAGGCCTGGTTCAGAGAACTCCCTGAGGGCGTGCTTGACAGCCTCTCACCTGAGCAAGTCCTTCACTGCAACACAGAGGAGCAATGCATTGAGCTCGTCAAGCTTCTTCCTCCAACCCAGGCTGCACTTCTTCATTGGGTCGTAGAGCTCATGGCTGATGTTGTTGAGGAAGAGGAGTCAAATAAGATGAATGCAAGAAACGTTGCCATGGTTTTTGCACCGAATATGACACAGGTATTCCCTTCTTGTCACAGTCCTCTAACACGTCAACCGTGATTCCAATGCTAATAAGAAAACTGAAATTTCCCTCCAATCAGATGTCGGATCCCCTGACTGCTCTTATGCATGCTGTTCAAGTCATGAACTTGCTCAAGACATTGATTCTGAAAGCACTACGGGAACGTGAGGATGATGATGCAGGAGCCTATTCATCATTTTCGTCTTCACCATCTTTATCTGATGAACTCAATGAGGAGGATGGTCATGACCAGCAAGATGATGAAAATGATAGTGGCAGTGAGAACTATAATTGCGATGGTAATGACAGACCAAAAGATATCGACGAGGCCACTGCACTAGGAGTAGGCAATGAGCGGCTAATTGGTGTGTCCAGGAGGCACACATCAATTGATTGCCATTTGCCTTACATTAGATATGACAGCGACAATGAAGATGCATCGCTGGATGATATTGAAGAATGTTTCTTAAGAAGGCTGGAGTGGAAAGCAACGAGGGAATGTGTTGATGAACACGACAGTAGCAATCTTCCTCCCTCCAAGAAAGAGGCAGGGCGGCTGAGCTCCTCTGAAAGCATAACAGAAGTTAGTGACACAATTGGTGAAGAAAAAGGCTTGACATGCAATGCCGCTGATGTAACTATCAGTGAGCTGAGAGAAATGGAAATCAGAATCGAAATGACAAGTGCAGAGGTAAGAAGTGCTACAAAAGGGGAGTTAATTCTTTGCTCATAAGCAGCACTCACAAGGGTGCAGGATTTAGTTTTGGTTATATCATCCATGTAAGGGTGTGTGAAGTAATTTGCTGGTTCTTGGCAGTCCTTGTAACATTGTTCGCACGCTGTACTGCATGAGCTCTGTTGTTGAGTAGCTGTGTTGTTTAGTTATGGCCGAAACAACCAGTTTCTGGCTACTTGGACCTCGTTAAATTATTTGTTCTGCAAACCTTTGTCGAAAAGGTTTGGAGGGTTCAGACCAACCAGCTGGTACTCTTGTCACTGGATAATCCGTGCACTACTGCGATTTAGACTTTAAATACGATATTTAGCATTGTTTCTCTTTTTATTGCTACTCCATGCTTGGATTTTGGTAGAAATTTGGATGTTTGAGCGCAGTTTTGGTATATAACAAAATATACTGACAGTGTTTAGCAGTTCCTCCGCATATCAACAGGATGATACATGCATCCCAACTTGCTCAGTGACAACTGTGTATATGTTTGCCCCAATTAGATAGAACACTTCATAAAATATATGCATTTTTTGACAGTGAAGGGCATGATGGACAGTTAAAGTAGTACTCCCTCCGGCCCAAATTGTAAGGGTTTATATATCTTAACTAAATTAATTCATTTCTCCATCCATATTATATGTATTTAATATATGTCTAGATCCATCAACATCTATATGAATATGAACAAATAAAAAGAGGTCTAGAATCTTTTGCAATTTGGGATTAAGAGAGTATCCGTTGCAAATTATCTAGTAAACTGGAGTATTTTCCTTGAATATTGTCAATCAGAAATAGTACGCACATATCAGAATGAAGTAGCCTTGGGCTATGCTGACTTAACACGGCCCAACTTCCAGCACTAGTATTGTACTCCCTCCGCTCCAAATTGGAAGGGTTCCTAGGATTTGAATAGATTAATGCAACTTTTCTATATGTGTTTTGTATTGTATATATGTCTATATTTATGAATATAGATGAAAAAGGATTGAAAACCCTTACAATTTGGAATGAGAAGAGTAGTGTTTTTGGTCAAAGTCTTATAAAATCAAATCAAATTGACCAAGTGTTAAAAAAACAGTTTAACATCTAGGCATGCCTCATGCAGCTTCTGAAATTTGGATCTCAGGGCAAGGTGAGGGGGTGTCGTACAAGGCCTGTAGCCAGGCCTATGGAGTGCAGTGAAGGGGTGCTGGATTGGTTTAATAGAACCACAAATGGTCTCTTTTCTAGCAATACTATTCAATGCAGGTTAGTCTTAGCTAGCAGGGTACCCGCTATCGCCCCTTTGTTTCACGCCACTGCCGCACACCTTCGGGTCACCGCAGCTCACCTATACGCCTATGACGCAGCACACTGTATTGGATAATGTCGTGCTCATAGGTATAGATAGCACAAAATGTTTAAGCTTCAACGTGCTAATAGGTAAATCCCTAAGGCTATTACGAATCTACACACAATAGAGCTTAATCCCAAACTTAAAGAAGAGATACAGTCAAGGTCTATCATAGGAACATCAACTTCTATTCATATGGTAGCTAGTACATGTCAAATTACAAAATTAGAGAGCATTGCCTCTATTTACAGGCTCCAAATCCTTACACGACTCACATACAACTAGGATGACAACAATTAGCCAACTATATGACAACTACATACAACTCAACAACCACCGTGATATAACTCAGAGGACAGCTGTAACGCCCTGAAAATTAGCCCCGGAAATTTTCTTCTAAATCCCACCCTAATTCAAAATCATATTTTCAAAAACCTGGATTGTTGCTTGTTTTGAGTGCGCTAACATGAGCTCAATATTTCAAAATATATTCCCTCCCAAATACCCAACAAACACTCCTACCAAAACCTACCCAAAATTTCCAACCAAAAGTCCAAATCCCAAAATTCCAAACCCAAAAATAGAAAATAAAAAGGAAATACTTTTCCTCCTTCCTCAGGCCGAAACCGACCCAAACCCCCTCCCTCCTACCCTCATCCTAGCCCAACTGCGACCCGCCCCCCTCCTCCTCCCCACCTGGGCCGCCAGGCCACCGAGTTGACCCAACCTACCAGCTACCCCCCGTGCCCTGTCCCACCGCCACCTGGGGCCCACATGTCTGCGTCACCCTCCCCTCCCCCCATCGTCTCCTTCCATGGCTCGCGCTCGCACCACACAGACAAGCCGGTCCCGCCGCACGCCGCGGCACCGCGTCCCGGACCCCGGCCTCCCGGTCCCCGCCGCATCGCACCACCGCGTCACCGCCGCACCGCGCTGCCACTTGGCTTCGCACCGGCTCCCCCCGCCCGGCCCCTGCCGCACTGCGCCTACGCCGGTAGCCGCGCGCCACGACGTCATTCCCAGACCCCGCCTCTGCCTTCGCCGGCTATAAAAGCTAAATGCCATAAATGCCCAACTCCGCCTACCCGGCCTGAACATCTGCCCTGGAGCTACCTCGGGCGTAGTGACACTCCTCCCTTTCCTCTACACTGTCGCACTCTGCTCCGACGAGTCACTGCCGCCGCAAGCTCGCCGCCACCAGAATTCATCTACTCCGCTGCACTACTTCCCAAATTCGAGCTCGCACGGGCTCCGCCCCAACCTCCTCTACCTCCCCAACACTCCGCCACCACCTACCCTTCCACCAAAACCGTTGCGCCGGGCATCCCCCCTCACCGCCACACGCAGTCGCTCCGACGCCATGGGAGCCCTACCTTCGGCCCCTAATCCCCTTGAACAACCCAATCACCCTGTTCACCCACTCCTCCCGGTGCTCGTCTAGTTGGCCTCACCATCAGAACCACCACCGGCAGCGAGGTACGCTGACGAACCGTTGCCAGGCCGCCGCTGTCCGGTTCACCCGACCCGACCGACCTTCGTCCCCCTTCCCCCCTGACGCTGTTGCCCTACCGCGGCGCTGCCAGGGGGGCCCGGCCAACGGCATTAACCGCTGTCGTTTCGGCCGAAAGGGCCGGCCCATCCGGTTGCCCGCTCTCCCGCCGCGCTCTGGGCTGCCAAGCCGCGCGCCGTGCGTGGGCCGAGTAGGCCGCACCGCCCCACGCACGCGTGGACCGTGCCGGGGCCAAACCCTCCTCCTCTGGCCCAAGTTCATCTCTCCTTGGGCCAAATCCACAAGTTCACCAGAAAAAGGACCCAAATCCACCCTCCAATTTCCAGAAAGTTTGTTGCTACCCCCTAGACCATACATACCCCCCGTCTTCTCCATTTCAACCCCGATTTGGGCGATTTTTGCGCATAAATTCAGCTAAAATCAAGCCCCACCTATTCGTACACTCCGCAGAGTCTGTCTGCCTGGCCGAAAGCCGCCGTCATGCCCTCATGACGCTGTCCTACGCCCAGTCAATGCCTCGCACCGGTAGCACAAATATCGTGAGCCTGGTGACGATCTATGCTGTTGACCTCCTAACCTTCGTAAACCCTAGAGGTCTCTGTCTTGGTCTATCCGAGCCTTGAGTTCAGATGATAACGATACCGAAAATCATCTGAACATCATTGCTCTCTCCATCACTCCACAGAAAGACATTCCCCCCTTCCGAAACATCATGCGACCGCCACCCCTTCGGCGTTATCGAATGTACCGCCACCCCGGGTAGGTGGGTTGCTCGCGCTGTGTCTGCTAGGTATTGGAGTGACGGGAGTACCGCGGGGTACTGGAGTGACTCGGAGGCCCGAATCCCAGTTCTGCTAGGTGATGAAACAAAGTCAACGGTTTGGTTTGGAATTCAGGCAGTTACGACGGTAACGAGCTGCTGAGTCCAACTTGTGAGAATTAGTACAACCTCTGATCAGAGTAAAATATATTCGAATAGTCTGTGTCTACTGGTATGGATGAGTTACGGCTTGATTCTTCAGTTAGCAGTTTTTATAAAATAAAATGGAATTGGTTTGAGATTGGACAAAATGGTTTTTTTTCAGCAGTGGATGTTGGATGTATGGAAAAGCGTGTTGGCTGAAAAGCCATGAGCCACTTTGGACCGACAAGTCCAGTGGCAACCTCTTTTGGGAAAAAACCAATTTTCATAAAGATTAAAACTTGGCAACTAACTCAAACTCTGCATACAAATGTTTTTCTGCAAAACTATCATAAGCTTCGGATATATCCTTGCATATAGGGTTAGCCTTCCCCCAACTTCTTATGAAGGAAGGTGGGCTGCTGAGTACGAATATCCTCACCCTTGCTTTGTTGTTATTTTTCTCAGTGCTATGGACATATATTGGTCAGAGAACGAGTAAGGGTTACGATCTGCTTTCCATCTGTGGCGTGAGAAAGATGGGCCTACGTTTTATATTCCGCTGCTTAGATTTTCAGGACTGCGTCCCTTTGTGGGCCTACCTGTTAAGGCGGATCTATATTATTCTGATGTAAGAATGTGATTATCAAACCTTAGGATGGTAATAAAAACACATTTTAGTCCCATTATGGAAATTGGGACGCTTCAACAGCTATGTATATTCTAGTAAAATAATGACATCACAAATCTCGAGGCTAAGATGACCTTCGTGAAGTATCTATAGAGATAAAACTCAAATTAACTTTTTAATTAGGAGCAAAATCATTTTTTGCCTTATGATTCTTGATATGAAAAGCGAGTTTGAGTTTGATACTTGAATGTTCATGAATGTGTGATGTGACGATGTCCCTCACCACCTTATGTGTCATAGATTGATAGCTCAACATGTGTCATTGACATGATGATGCGTTGTGGTTTGAAAAAGAATAGTAAAAAGTTAATTGTTCCATTAAGTACCTCCCATTGGTTCATTGACTCCAAGGAGGAAATCCCAATGCCTGGATTGTACTTGGCAATGGTGTCATTGTTGGTGTTTTCTTTGTTGAAGGCATTATTTGGGGAGGGGGGGGGGGGGAGTTTCCTCTCTACAGTAGTGAAAAAACATGACATAATCCTTAAACGGTGCACATGTGTATTATTTTCTTCTTTGTTCCATTGAATTTAGAAAGCATTCTTGGTGATCTAAATGCTGGTATGATGGCGTATGAAATTGAAGATTATGTCATGTTTTGTAGCTCGCTATGACATAATATATGATATAATGTTGTTCTATCCCTTAAAATTCAGAGACCAAAACACATGGTCTTAGAACGATTGTACCATCTTGATATAGTTATTTGCTATTAAAAGACACTCCTTTCGGTAACAAATAATTGAGAATCAAAACTTTAGCTGTTGACCATCTCTCTCTCTTTTCTAAATTCTAATGCATTGATTGCGATTTCTAGAAATCAGGTAAAAATATTATACTTTTTGTATCTATTTATGTCTTACTATTAATCTATGGTTAGCCTCAAATGTAGTGTTTTGATGACCGCATCCTTTCCAATGCGAAATTTATACTGCTTGAAGATTGATATATACTCTGTCCATCCTAAATATAAGAGAGTTAGAGTTTTATCCAACTAAATTATCGTGAATCCAACAAGCTTATAGAAAAAACAAATGTGACAACCTTCAATGCAAGTTACAAAACCATGAATTTGAAACATAGCATTTACCATATCAAATAAGCATACTTAGATCTATTATGATATATATTTTTTCTAGGTTATTACTTTTTCACTGTAGTATATATTCTTCTCTATTCCCTCCACTCGAGAATTTAGCTACCTTTTTTTTTGGTAGATTAAGGGGAGCGATGAAGGTTAGCATACACTTTGTTAAACCTTCCCATGCATACATGCTATGTCATTGATTGTTGCATTTCGTGTCATCACGCTAATAAATATATATTTTCATTTACTAGCATTCAATTCGGCTTCTGCAGCTATATTCTATGGAAATTTTCGAAATATAAATGTAACTATATTTTAGAATAAAGGTAGCATATATAGAATTGGTTAAATTTAGAATAACTTACGACAAATTCAAAATCCTTATTTCGGCACGAAAGTGAGCCTAGAATGCTGAGATAACGACTTGTATCGGAATCCAATGAAACCAATCTGATTACACATCTTTCCAAGATTTGAGGGCAAATAATTACTAGATTTTTCTTGATTGCCCGCTCGGTCAGTCGGTCTAATGCAGTCTTATTTGATTTTTAGAGCAAAACAATCGGGTTCTTTTAGATTTTTTTTTTTGGAGAATAGGAATCTTTTAGATTGCCTAGGAATAAGGTTAGTTGCTGCGAATGTGGCTGTTGTCAACCAGGCAAGATACGCGCCACTGCCAGCCCAGCAGGAGGCGAAACAACTGTGGAGCTGGAGCAAATGTGGCAGTTGTCATTTTGGCAAGACGGACGCGCGCGCGCGTGCTGGTGGGTGGTGCTGGCGAAACATCCGCGTTTTTTTTCGGTTTTGGAGGGAAGCCGCGCGCCGCCTGGCCGGCCCCCCTCCCCTCCAAAACCCCCGCCCCCGCGTCTCGAAGGCTATCAGCTTCAAACGCCGCGCGCGAGAGATCGGATTCGGAGGCCAGGGCGGCGCAGCCAGCGCACGAACGCGGCGGAGGGCCCAACTCCGACCACCGCGCCCGCGCGCCGCGACGACTCCCCGCCCGCGAACAGAGAGGGGCGGCCGGTCTCCTCTCCACGCCCACCGCACGGTGCGCATTTCGTTCCCTCCCGTCCTTGTGGTCCCCCCTGACCCCCCACCTCTTCTCTCCTCGAATTCGATGCGGTTTCGGGGTTTCCGGGGCAAGCCTGAGCGCGCGACGAAATGCCGTGGCCAGAATCTGGAACCACTGTGTCTGTCTGTGCGGGTGCGTGCGTACGTGTTTGCAGTTTCTCGATTCCGTCTGGCTGAGACGGGAGAAGAAAGGGTGGGGAATTTTTCTCTTCGATGGGAGAAAAGGGGACGAGCGTCAAGCAGCCTCTCTTGTACAGTCGTAAATCCATTTTTAAAATACTAGGATTGAATTCGACGGATTTGATTGAGGACTAATTCCGCTGGATTTTAAGGAGCTGGTGGAAACTGGAAACCCGTGGATTTCCTTTGATATTCCATCTGTATTCTGTAGAAATAGTGACTCACACATTGTCTCCTTCCAGTACAACAAGCGTTTGGATTGCTTGCTGTTTGGACTCCTTTACCGTTTTGCCTACGCGCAGCACTGCATTATAAACTGACCTAAGTTACGAAATATCCAAATAGGGCGTCATATGGGAAACGAGAATGAATGAATGTGATAAATATTCCCCTGCGTTCTTTTGTTTCTTCATGTAATTTTTCATCAAGGGAATACATGTAATAGCTCATTGTGTAATATCTGCCAGCAGATCAATGCGACAGATGAATTTATCACTGAACATCCTTTATAATTTTGTGATGTATACATGGCTGCGTTTCTCTTTCTTATGATTATGTCTTCATTGTATGATCAGTCTGCACGAAGCAAGAAGCCTCTCGCCTCCACTGCGCCTCCTGCCCTCCGCTACCATCACTGTCGACTCCACGGTATGCTTCTTGGTTTCCCATCCTTGTGGTCATTTCTCTTCTCTGCAAATTTGTGTGGTTCTGGATTTTCAACACACCTGCTAAATGAAATGGCGCGCCACAAAATCTGTAACTCATATGTCTTTTATTCAATCTATCTTGGCAGTTGGCACTTGGTTCATTTATATGGGACTGTGGGGCAGTCTGGAGAGTATGAAAGGATACTTTTCTCCTGATGATCATGCTGGGTTAGTGGGTTTAACAGAGAATTGGTGACCTATATGGTTTGATGGCATTTTTTGGGGGGAAACTATCAGTTGCAGAGCTTGCCATAAGATTTACAGGGGGGCATCTCATGGTTTGGTAGTCTAGGGGTGGCCATTTTGAAGACTCTGGCCACAGTGAAGCCCGCAACTGCAAACTATGCTGGCATTAGAGGATCTAGGCACAAACATGTGTTTGTTTAGGTTGATTTTTTCAATTTTACTGTGCTTTAAGGTTTTCCTGTAGTGGTAAAAGATAAGGCAAATTAACTTTTGCCTGGTTCAAGTGGTTGGATATGACATTCTAGTATGAAGGGTGCTTTTAGTTCTGGCATGGAACAAAACTATGTTGCATTATGATTTCCCTAATTGGTAAATGCTCATTAGCTGATAGAATACTGAGTAACTGTAAAATTCTGCTTATGTACACCCAAGATTAGTATTCTGCTTCCAGAATATGTTTTTGGTCCCCATGTCTTTCCCATTTACTTCTAAAAACTGAAGTAACCAAATATGTACTGAAGAGATGTCATTTGGTAAACAAGAATGTATATGATATTTCTTTTCCCTGACATTTTCAATTTTTTTTCAATTTAAATGTCATCATAGCTGAGAATACTTATCACTTGTCATTGTTACTTATTTCCCATTGCCTCAATGCAATAAACGAATACCACATTGATCCCACTATCTTCAATTCATTCTTTTCATGTACACTTCCATATTCTCATCAATCCTTGTGTTTATCTAGATGGCAAAAATAAATAATATGAAAATAAATTATGCAAAAGTTTCAACAGAATGTAGCAAAACTACACATGGCAAATATGGGGGTTGTAACTCACACACTTCATTCTCTTCCGTTCAATAAACAAATCTCAATTTTAGTAGAAACAATCAATATTTTTGTTCCCTATGCCTTTTTTATATTCTCCTTATTACTTACCCAAGCCGCCAAGCGGAGGATTTAGTTCTCTAGAGGAAAGGCTTAGTATTTAATTCTTGATGCTGTTTTTGAAATTATTTAGTTTTATTTCATACTAATTTGATATGGTCTAAAGTAGTAAATATCTCACAGATATGAATATTGCTATTCTGGGACCTAACTAATGTGTTGCTGATTATGCAGGATTTTGATGATGACAAACCATATAGTTTGCTGTTAGAATACTCCAGAAGATTGATAACCGGTCCCTCTTTGTCAGTTCATCAGCATGGAATGCAACAAGGAAGATGCTTCAAGAGCTAAGGATCTAGCTATGATAAAGTTGCAAGAAGCAGACTATGCTGGTGCCAAAAGGATTGCCCTCAAGGCTCAAAAGCTTTTTCCTGGCCTTGAAAATATTTCTCAGCTGCTAACCGTTTGTGAAGTTCACTGCTGTGCTGGTGTTAAGATCAATGGGGAGACGGACTGGTACGGTATTCTTCAAGTAGAAACAACTGCAGATGACATGCTACTCAAGAAACAGTACCGCAAGCTTGCTCTCTTACTACATCCAGATAAGAATAAATTTGTGGGTGCTGAAGCTGCTTTTAAGCTAATTGGAGAAGCCCACATGATACTGACAGATAAAGTAAAACGTTCGTGCCATGACGCAAAACGGAACTCAGTTGTTGCAAAATCTGCCCCTTTACCCAAGAAGCGTGGACAACCATCAAAGAAAACTAATAATGTTGCTAAGAAGGCCAATAAGGAGAACACTGATTTCGGATGTTCTTTCTGGACCGTCTGCTTGTCTTGTGGAACAAAATACCAGTATCCGTATAGTTTCGTGATGAAAACTTTCCGCTGCCAGATCTGCTCAAGGAATTTCATTGCTTATGATTTGTCTAAGAAACCTTCTGTCGGAGTGGAAGCACCAAATCCATTTAGTGGAACTGGGATGCAACAGCAAATGTTCCCTCCGAGTCAACAAACACACTTCACCAACTGGCAACACAATTTTCGGAGTGTCCCTGCTCAGCAAGATCCTATCACTGGCCATCGAACTCCTGTATCTAACCAGCAACAACAACATCAAGAGCAACCTCAGAACATCAATGATAAGCAGACTCATGACATTAATCAGCAACAAAGGTCACAGAAATTCCCTTTCAGTTCGGGGCCAAAGAATGTAGTAAATTCTCATACATGGGATGGATTTGGGATGCAACAGGGAATGTTCCCTCCGAGTCAACAAGCAAATGTAACCGACCAAAAACTCTACTATCAGAGAGCCCCTGGTCAGCAAAAACCTGTCGATGGCCATCAAGCTCCTGTCACTGACCAGAAACAGCAGTCTCTGACAGTTGCAGATAAGCAAACTCCTGCCATTACTCAGCATCAACAATCTCAGAAATTCTCAAAGAATGTAGTGAATTCTCAGGGTGCAGCCTGTCCTAACAATAACGCAACCACAAGCAGTAATCTTACAGCTGAAGCTGGGGCCTGTAATAGCACGAAGATTACAAGGCCACCATTGAGTGATGAAAATGGTGGAGATAAAACTGAACCACCAGCTGTGAATTCTAATAGAGTTCCTCTAGTAAACGAGCAAATGAAGGGGACGGAGGTAGCTACAGGATCCAGTTGTCATTTTGTTATAAATGGTAGTCAGGTTGCTACAAAAGATGTTCTTACTGCCGCAAGTGCAGATAAAACATCTGATCGGAATCCTTGTATAGCAAGGCAGCAGGGAAATATCATTGGTGAAGAAGGATCTGATGGCGGTGGAAAAGTTAGCGATCTTCTTGCCGATTCTCCTGCAAAGAAAAGGAGAAAAGGATATCCTTCCTGTTCTGATGGCAAAACTGGTCATAAAACAGAAAATGAAGTTGCTAAAGTGAACATCCAACACAAATCTAGTATTCCAAGCAAAGAGAAGAGGACAAACGAAAATGGAGAAGTGATCAATAGCTTAAATCATGATGTGTTTCAAGGAACACAAGTAAAGCAGGAAAATCCAGATTCTAGAAGTGAAAGTGATGGTGCTGCCAGATCTGTGGACAATAATATTCCCCGCAATATAACAGTTTCATGTCCAGATTCAGACTTTTACGATTTTGAGAAAAACAGGGATGCAGACCAATTTAAAGTTGATCAGATATGGGCAATTTATGATGATCATGATGGCATGCCAAGATATTATGCTCGAATTAAGCAGGTTTACTCTCCAAACTTCATGTTGCGGTTCACATGGCTAGAGCACGAACCCCTGTATGATGCTGAGAAGGCATGGTCTTCTAATGAGCTGCCTGTTGCCTGTGGAAATTTCAGAGTTGGCAGAACAGTCTTAACCGAAGATACAAAGATGTTTTCTCATGTTGCTTCTTGGACAAAAGGAAGGAAGAGGAATAGCTATGAGGTTTATCCAAAGAAAGGTGAAGTTTGGGCACTTTTCAGGGGATGGGACATCAACTGGAGTTCAGATTCCAATGATCATAGGCATTATGATTATGATGTTGTTGAAATCAGCTCAGACTTTGCTACAGGTGCTGGGACATATGTGATTCCCTTGGTAAAGATTAAAGGTTTTGTCAGCTTATTTGTTCAATCAAGCAATGAAGCACCATTTCTGATACCTAGTGGCGACACGCTTAGGTTCTCACACAACATCCCTTTTCACAGGGTGGCAAAAACTGACAGGCAACATATCCCATTTGGTGCTGTTGAACTGGATACTGCATCGCTACCTTCTGATTTGGAGAAAGCGTTTACTCCTCTGAACCTTGACAGTAGTTTTATGAGCACCAAAGATGGTAGCATTCCATGCAATGTTTCTTCTACCAGAAGCTTTTGCGAAATGCCAGTTGGGAAGACCAAGCAGAGTCCGGATAGCACTGGTAGAAATTCACATGGTGAAGTTGAGAAACTGAATCGGAATACAAAAAGTGAACATGATAAAGGCTCAGAAGCTTCAGTTATCGATGATCATTGTGGTGATGGATGGAATGATAGCTCTCAACCAGAATCTCCAACTAGTTTTGATTACCCTGATCCAGAGTTTTGCAACTTTGCTAGTTTGAGATCATTTGGCAAATTCAAGAAAGGGCAGGTTTGGGCACTCTATTGTGAGACTGACAAGTTCCCAAAGTACTATGGTTACATAAAGAGCGTCGATTCAGATGACTACACAATCCACATTAAATGGCTTGAGCACTGTCCGTGTGCACAAATGGAGAAGTGCTTGGCGCAAGACGGTTTGCCTATTAGTTGTGGAATATTCAAAGTCAGTAGACAAAGTGACATGTATGACTCTACAGATGTCTTCTCTCACAATATGGAAGTGACGCTGGCGAGTGATGGAAAGAAGTATGAAATTCTTCCACGTGTTGGCCAGGTATGGGCTATATACAAGAACTGGAGCCGTGCATGGAGCTTCGAAGATTACAGTAGATGTGAATATTTTCTGGCCGAGGTGATGGAGAACTCCAATGGAAATATAACTGTGTCATGCCTTACTAAAGTGGAGGGTTTTTGCACAGTATTCATGCCAGAGAAGAAAGGGGAACCCAGCAGAATAGCAAAGAGTGACTTGATTATGTTTTCTCATCAGATTCCTGCCTTCCGCTTGACAAATGAAAATGACAAGCTTTGTGGTTGCTGGGAACTTGATCCTGCATCACTACCAGAAGTTTTACTGGTCAGAAAAAACAAATGGAACATTGGTGACTTAACAGGGGAATTTGGCCTATGAGAAGCGCAGGTATGATCTTGATAATGCATCATAAGTTTAACTAGAGTAGTCTAGCTAGCACGATTGAACATATGTCACTTCTTCAACTACTGCTAACTATATCATATTTCCTTATTTTGCAGCGTGCTGTTGACAAAGCTGCAGAACTGGATTGTTTATTTCGGTTGTTAACTGCACCTTGTGTCAAGAGACAGGTTAACTCACTGATGCCACTGCGTAAAGTCTTGCAGGCTGGGTATCACTTTAGGTTTCATGTTGCCTTTCAATCTTTGATGTGCGCATTGTGAACACTCTGATGGCTATCGGCTACTGTTGTATGCACCTATTAGAAGGAATGCATACGTTATGGGGACTTCGGCAGCTGGCAGCATCAGCATGTATTTATTGTACTACATATCTGAACTAGTTGCTGTATGTCTAACTTCAACAGTAGATACTAAATGTGCAATGTCTTCACAATGAATGTATGGCATTGGCTTTTTGTGTTCTCCTTTTATGGTTGTGTGCTACTTCAAGAATCGCTGAAATTCCAACTTTCTGGGGCACGTAAGCTAAGTGTGAGCACATGTATTGTACCTCCTCCCATTGCAAATATAAGTCCGTCTAGAGTTTTTTAAGCCAAACTTTTCAGGGGAAACTAACAGTTCCTGCTTTTTTTCCCTTTAAAGTTGATCTGTTTTTAGATTCTCATATAATTTTTGTGTTTTTTATTTTTTTTTCGCTTGACTGGTGTTACTAGGTCGTTTGTCTCTGTTTATAGTGTCTAAGCAATATTTTAAACTTCAATATGTATGGTCTGGTGACACCAGACTGAAGGAGGACCAACTGTGTCCGTAAAAAAATGGGTGCGGTGATGTTGGGATTAGGACAAAGGCTTAGCAGTTAGCATGGACTACTCGCATCTCGTCGAGCACCTCTCCCTAGCGCACGCGCCGGCCGCGAGCCCCACACAGGGGCAGTGAGGAGGACGCGCCGCGTAAGAATTGGGCATCTCGAAGCAAGTATGAGAGCCGGGGAAGAAGCAGAGAAGAGATGCCTGCTTTGGTGCAAAATCTTCAGCATGCCAAAATTTTCACAATTTTGACTGTATTTAGTCTCTAAGTAAAAATTTAGTCAAACAATCAATTTTTCATTTTAATGGGTTGTTTGAACTCCAAATAACACATCCGAATGAGAAATTTGATTTTTAGTCAAATTTTAGTTTAGATTCAAACACAATTAAAATTGCTAAAATTTTGGCACACCAAAGATCTAAGCAGTTTCTCGGTACCTCATTATTTGAAACAAAGGAGAGCAACAAACATCCCTCGGGAGCCAGAAATTTGCTGAGAAGCCATTATGAAACGGTGACTTCGCCATTTTGCCATCGCCGCATAGGTTTCGCCCATTTGTCATTATAAAGTGAGGCCACACGCCAAGATGCCATCCGAACCGATTTGAGCCAAACAAATGTACCTCTGCCTTATCCTCCTCTTCTCGTCGCCGCCAACGGGCCCTCCTCCGCCTCGTTGCCATGGTGCGGCGCCGCCCACTAGGGGCACCCCGCAGTGGACTGCTGGCGGCACCTGCCCCAACGGCTCACCACCTCCCTGATGGTGCCTTCCCGCGCCCCCGGTCACACCCATGGGCGGACCAGCGAGGTCGCGCAAACCATGGCCGAGGGCGTGGGATGTTGGGAGATAAGCTCCGCGTCGCCGCCGGCTCCTCGCCTCCCCGCTTTGCCGCGACCTCGCCTGTCGGCTGCGCCGGCTCCTCAACTCCCCCGCGCGCGCCAGCCGCTGGCTCCTCCTCCTTCTCCACGCGCGCCACCGCTGGATCCTCCTCGCCTCCCCGCCATGCCAACAGGGGCAGCAGCGAAGGTGGCCGCCGAAGCCCGCGACGATGAGCCTGTCGGAGCCCGCAAGGAGGAGGCCGTCGTTGCCTATTCTTACCTCGGAGACGGAGGTGTCGCAGGGAACAGGAAGAGGCAGGGGTGTTTGTCCCGTATCTTTTCTGATGGTATTTTAGCGTGGTGGTCTCAATTGATAATGATAAACGGGCGAAACCTCGTACAATGATAAACCACCGTTTTATAATGATTTTTCGTGAAATTTTGGATCGAAAAAGGAGAAGAGAAGAAGCGGAGAAGAGCAGCGAAGAAGCCGAAACATCCTTCCGCCACTCCGTTTTCGAAACATCACCCTCTCTCCTGCCCTCTCGAGATCGAGATCCCCACTCCCCACTCCCGAGCAGTCGCCGCCCAAGCCCAAGCCCAAGCCCCAGGCCCAGGCCCAGCAGATCCGCCACCGCCAGCGAGGGGCGAGCGCGGGGCATTGGCAATGGGCGTCGTCTCGGCGGCCGCGGACTTGGCCGTCGCGGTCTTCTCGCTGACCATCGCCGTCGCGGCGCCGCTGATCGACGCGCAGTCCGTCCTCCCGCCGGGCCTCCACCCGGCGGCGCTCGTGGAGCTCAAGCGGTGGTACGCCGCCGAGTTCGGCGACTACCTCGTGGCCCGGCCGCCCGGCTTCTTCCGCGGCCTCGTCTGGCTCGAGCTCGCCTTCCACTGGCCGCTCGCCGTCGCCACGCTCTACGGCCTCATCGCGCGCCGCCGATGGGTCGCCACCACCTCCCTCATGGCCGGCGTCTCCACCCTCACCTCCATGGTAAAGTTGAAGTCGTCTATTTCCCTATCCCTTACAGTGGAGCCACAGGTCCAATGCATGCCTGGAATTTTGTGAAATTGGGTGTGTCGCCGCTGCAGTTCTGCCCGAGATCCAGTGCACTAGATGCTTGATGCACAGTTATTATGCACTTAAGATCAGTTGATGTGGAATCCAAGCATCATTCCTTGTGTGCCGATTGGATATGGTTGGTTAGTGTTAGGATGAAATAGTGCTGGAAAGTGGAAACTGTTGTGTAGTCCCATGGTATTGAGAGTTACTTTCAGTTTGCTTTGGCATATCAATGTCGTTTCTTGTAGTTGCTGATTCGCAGAATGCTAAGCTACAGCCAACATTTCAAAGTTTTGATGTTCTCTGAACTGTGCTCCCCTTTGAGCCAAACGATCAATAGATGTAGTGCATTCAGGTTAAATCTCAACTTCAGTGTCCTGTCCTGGATTAAAATATATTAGCAAAACACTTAATTGTTGTCACAGCATCAAATATCAATTCCTTCCAAAAATTCAGCATTGACTCTCGGGAGCTGGGATCAATGATTGCCTGTTGTGCTTGATGCGAGAAGGTTCTTTTTTCCTTTTCAAAATAACAATGAGATACTGTTCTTGTATATCCTCAGTTTATTCTTAGAATTCACCTTAATGGTTGCAGTCTGCAGTATTTGGTGAGATGTTAGGTTCGGGCAAAGCAACGCCAAAGTTGCTTCAGATGTATGCCCCTTTTGCTGGTTTTTCTGTCATTGCGATTCTACGTGGACTTTGCTCATGCTCTGAACGCACTACTGCTGGATCATCAGTTCGGCCTTCTGCTCGGAAGAAGAGGGTCTAGATCAGGTTTCTCTTCCCTGCATTTCAATCATTGTTAGTACAATTCATATTCTTCTCCTGTTTGGAAAAGCTAGATAAAACTGGTCCAGGGAGCATTGTTTGTTAATTCAACCTTTTATTTATCTAGAAATTATCATAGAATCACATGTTTTATGGTCATATTAGCAGAAAACTGTGCAATGGCTTCTGTTATATTATCACAGTTTTTCTGAAAAAAAAAATCTACTCTAACCAAATCTAACCCAAGCAGACTGGTTGGTCCCTCCTAGAACACCACTCTGTACTGTTGGCCTATCCACATTTTGTCATCCTAACACTACTCATCAGTCATCAGCAGCATGTTGGATCGGCATGTGATTCCAAATGGCATCAGTTTGCTTGGGATTTGGTCAGACAATAATAAATTATGATTAAAGTCTACAAGTCTACAATACCTGGGTTATATACGTCACAATCCATAAAATCTGGCATTCTTGAGCAGCAACCATAAGCTGTAGAGTTGTCTGAAATGTAATCTTTATTCTTCGTAACACATCGAAGCACTCTAATTGCAACGGGGCTACCGTCATACTTTCATAGGTGTCTTATCTTTAAATTTACAGCTACAACACAAATACTATACCTGAATCTTGAAGTGAGAAAAAACAGAGGACTGTAGTTCTATGTCTTGATGACTAATATATAAGTAGATCCAGAAGAGTTGGTCCATATGAAATGTTTGGTTATACCACAAGTACTCAAAAACTTCTTATACTAAATGTGCTTAGAATATATGACTTCTATATTCAGTTTAAAACTCAACTGCAGTGTCATGGCAAAAATAACACATTAGGCTGCTCTCTACTATAATCAAATCACTGCAATATTCATTGTTGACTCTGGAGGAAATGACTATCTATTACTTCAGTACTTTTGACTCCACCATGTTCTTGTATTATTTTTGTTTTGGATTTATTTTTGAAAAGTTACCCCAATCATTGCAGCCTGTGGCCCTTGGAGAGAGTTTTGGGTTTAGACAGAGTGGTGCCAAGCACTAATGCTGGTTCGCCAGCCAGACCTGCTGATCTGAAGAGGCTGTTCTGGACCATGTTCCTATTTTTGGCATTTCAATGCTCTTTCGGGAATAATTCATGATTCCTGTTAGCATATGTTAAAAAGCCAGATACTGTTAGTTGGAATTTCTTCCGGATTTGTTGTTTGCCTTTATTTGCATTTCCCCACGGATCATGTCCTGCTAACTGAGGCATTGTTTTTATTTAATTGAGGAGCTGATTCAAACTCTGGCATTTTTCTGGTGAATAAGTTTCATAAACCTTGTTATTTGTGGTTGTGCACTCGTAGTAGCAGAAAACTCCGAGTTTTCTGGATTTGGCACATAATCGCTTGTTATCTGCTATCGTTTTGTTCAGAAAGCCCATCCTAACCGATCCTTGACGACGCTGGCACTCCAAAGCCGTGCATCATTTTTTTTTCTTTCGTTTCATATCGTTTTGTCCACTGTTAGCACATACCTGGTCGAGATAAACACTAGGTACACCAAATGAAAATAGCTGCCCGTATGATTTCATCACAACTTCATTGATGTCGTGCATATCAAGAGTGGACCTTTGAGTCGTTGACTGCTGAGTTCGTTACTACTCCGTACTAATTTCGTGGCGACCAGCTGAAACCAGATAGGCATCGACGTGTCCTGCATTCAAATATCCTGGAATTATAGAATCGTGGTGGTCGAAAGAGACCGGACGCATTAATTGTCTATATATTCTAGATCTGGCTCTTTAAACTGGTAGTGCTCTGCGTATTGCTTGTTTGACTAACCAAAAACTAGTTGCGGGCTATCTATATTTTTGCGTGATAATTTAAGGAACGATGAGTGGGATTTGATGTCATTTCGTGCTTGTTCCTATGCATGTTTGATCACAGGAGCTGTACTCGATCCAATCCGTTACGTCATCGGTTGCATACCAATCAATCAATCATTCAGCCTAGCTCAGGGAAAGCTATATGCAATCGGATGTGTCGTCCTCCTGTGGTAGTTAAGGTCATTTCTCTCTATTCTTCACCCTCTCCTCTGTTCTAGCGAGTTTGGCAGTGTTCAAACTCGCCCAGCTCTACCCAATCCCATCTTCTCCGTCTCTCCAATAGGGTTCTGGCGGGGTTAGGGATTTTCAGTAAAAGCTATTAAGTACAGTATTTTTCCTAATGAAAACATAATTTGAATAAGTTGCAGTGTTTATAAAAATCGTACTTTTCCAAACTAAGTTGTGCAAATACTAGTTTTTTTTCTAGAAAATTTATTCGCTGCTTCTTTATAAGGCTGAATCCAGCCGCCCCCTCATTCCTCTATCTTCTATCATTATTCCAACTACTTTATATATATTGTTGTAACAGCGCGGCGTTTAATATCACGCCTTCCATACGGCGACATTCTTGATTCAGCCTAAGCATATTAGTGGGGGTTCGGACCTTCTTCGTCGACCAATTATCGCTCTGCATTTTCTTCGAACTGTGCTCCGCAGTACGCAGAGACGGGCACCTGTTGGCCGCATACTATAGCTCATGTGCCGCCTAGATGTATGCGGGGCCAGACAAATAGTGTTATCAAATGGAGGCACCACCGTGTGAAACAGAGTAACCAGCTGATGAACGCGCCAGTCGTGTGCGCGTTCCTGCTGATGAACGCGCGCATCCATATCCCAAAGTCCCAACAATGGAGCGTGCGTCCTTAAAAGTCAAATCCATATTAGCACCAAAGAAAATATTTTTATGGGATCAGCAGCAGCAGAAATGTATCCTTAACTACCTGAAATGTCTTATCCACAATGTTGATGGCGCGGTACCGGTACAGTACCAGTACCAAAGGCTACCAGCACAGCATGCGCATCAAATGTTGTGTTTTAGTATTATCTCCGTTCTCGAACCGAATACACTTGTAGTTCATTTTTTATTTAAAAGCATAACATAAATAAAAAATGGAGGAAATATTTTTTTAAAGGCAATAAGGATATGTTTGCAACTTTGCATGGAGTCAGAAATCCCTGCAGCACGGGGTGATGATTTTGTAGCCGTTCCTGGATAAGATCGCCAATAAACTGGCTGGCCTTTAATTTGAAACACACAGGAGATTAGTTAATTATCCTTCCTAGTAATAGTATGGGCGTTATGGCAGCAAACTAGTCCACGATTGCAGAAGAGGCGGAGTGTAGAATAATTTCGGTCCCTGTAGCTAGGTTTCCAAGTGTTCATATTAGTTGATCGTGTGCGTATATCCTGCGCCAGTGCTAGACCACTAGTACCTAGTAGTATATCTCTTGAGGGCCGATGTCAAAGCGCGAGACATAGTTTTCTCATCCGACGGAATGGGCCTGCATCAGTTAATCTAATCCTTTACTGTGACGATATATGATCACACACACACACACAAAAAAAACATAGTGTACGTTTCAAAGGCAGGCGTACGTATATCAGTATATGTGAAGTCGCTAATAATCAACCCCTGCGCTGCGTGCCTTCATCACTCGTGACAAGTCCACGGCTATACCATTCCTTGGATCGACCCCCTCTCACGTCCCATCCCGTCGATGCACATGCATCTATCGGCCACGCACAACCACCACCCGTGACCGTGACGGAGCAAAACGCCATGGAAAACGGCGAGAGACGAACGGGAGAAGTTGCCCGGCCGGCCCGGACAGGACAGGACAGCCGAGCCGATCGGTGGCGACGGATCGATCGGTAGCTTTGGCCCCGGCGATGCATCTGAACGGGGCTCGCTTGACTTCCGCGAGTGCGGACAGGGCGCTCGAAAACGACGCCGTACAATACTAAGCTAGTAGTCTAGTACCGCTGCCTTAGCTTGCGTCCAAGAACGCCCAATCGATCTTCCATACCACTGCTGTATTGATAGCAGCAAGTCGGTAGTCGTCACCGATCGAGCACTGATGGATCGATGACGATGACGATTCGTCGCCGGATGGGATGGGAGGAGCTAGAGCCAGCGGCGAGTCGGCGACTAATCAGATGAGCAGCCCCAGCCAATCGGGACGAACGTGACGTCGATCGCGTTCTCACGTGCCACCACCACACTAGGTACATACGGCCGCCTATCGCGGGCGGCGCTCGCCTATATAGCAACAGCGCACCTGAAGTGCCGTGCTGTGCCCTGCTGCATGCATCGCATCGCATCGCACGCAGCCTCGCCACGACGACTGCATGCGCGCGCGCTCATCTCATCTCATCTCATCTCATCTCCGGCCGGCAGCTATACTCCGTCCTGCTACGTGGTCGAGCCGGTTGATAGCTAGCTATATACATATATATACCCCCAGCTGCCGCCGCCGCTGCTGCGAGCTGAGCTTATTTTTGTAGCCAGTGCGGCGAGCAACCAATATTTATATATATGGCCACCGTGAGCACGGAGGACGGCAAGGCGGCCGCCGCGGAGCCGGCGCCGCCTCGTCCCGCGGGCGGCGGCTTCTCCGGCGCCGACGTGGCCCTGCGGGCGCTGCTGTTCGCCGTGACGCTCGCCGCGCTCGTCGTGCTGGCCACCGCCAAGCAGACCGCGCTCGTGCCCTACCCGCCGCTCGCGCCGCAGGTCCTCCTCCCCGTCCCCGCCAAGTTCAAGGACTCGCCAGCGCTCATGTACGTCAGTAATTAAATACTAGGCACTAATAGTAGTCGGTCATATCGAGCCGTGCATTATATTCCCCCGATATCTTCTTTTATTGATTTGTCTGACTTGAGATCTCCCGTCGTCTGTCCATGCGCCTAGATATCTGCTCGTGGCGCTCTGCGTGACGTGCCTCTACAGCTTGCTGACGGCGCTCAGCTCGCTCAGGCTCCTCGCCGGCTCCGTCTCCGCCGCCAAGACCCTCTTCCTCCTCGTCCTGCTCGATGTGGTGAGCGCACCGCGTACCTTGCAAACAAGGTTTTATGTAGTAATTTCTTCTGCATGTTTCACCACGCACAACAACAGTCTAGTCACCTTACCTTACCTTACCTTACCTTACCTTACCTTACAAAAACAAGTTTATTAAGAAATAGTACTAGTATATTTCTTATTCTTTATTTAGGAAAACACTGTTTTCAGCTACTTATATAGTAGTCCCCAAAGATCTGAAGTCACTTGCCCATCCATCTGTGTTTTTTTCATATACACAAGGGACGACCTGCTCTGCTAGTGCTAGTAGACAACCCTTCAAGGAGAACTAGTGCGTACTACTATTCAAAGTCGTCAAGATATATAGCGATAACGACTTAGCTTGTTGTTCCTCTGGATGCAGTTCTACGCCGCTGTGATGGCGTCGGCGACGGGTGCCGCCGGCGGCGTGGCGTGGATCGGGCTGAAGGGCAACTCCCACACGCAGTGGAACAAGATCTGCAACGTCTACGGCAAGTTCTGCCGCCACATCGGCAGCTCCGCCTTCCTGGCTCTCGTCGCCTCCATCATCCTCGTCCTGCTCGCCATCCTCAACGCCTACTCCCTCTACCGACGCACCCACTACTGATGGCATCACGTACGGTGCCCGGCCGGCCGGCTGGAAACTTCACACATATATGTGCTGCTTGTTGTAAATTGGAATTAGTTAATGGTTATCCATACGCATGCGATCGAGAGATCGAGACATCTAGCGCGCTGCTAGTGTAATCTTACAGGGGAAGAAAATACATAGAGTAGATATGTTCCGTGTTGTGTGTGTGTGGCACTGTTGTGTTTGTCACAGGTGTGATTTTTTTCCCGGCCATCGTCGTTGCTGTGTACTGTGTAGTCCATTCATCTGTACTACTACCACCGTTCTTTTTTATTTGTTTGACGCGGTTGATTTGTTTTCAAAACTCCAATCATCCTCGTTTTATTCAAAAAATTTATACAAACATATAAAAGTACAATACATGCTTAAACTAATCTTAACAATAAAACAAATAAAAAGAGATGATAACTTATAATTTTTTTAATAAGACGAGTAATTAAAGCTTTGAAAAAAAAATCAACTGTGTCAAATAAAAAAGAACGGACGGAGTATATGTTAGTCTTGGACCGTAATACCTCCTGGTTTATTTAATTTTGCTGTCGTTCGTGCGACAACGTTACATTAGTTTAGTGTTGAAATTGAGAAGTATCAACTACAACCCAACCATCATATATAGCACTCCGGTTATCTATTCGAACACAAGGCAAACAAAACAAAGCTAGCACTACAGCAAAGTGCGTTGATACTTCTCATTAAGCTCTGGTACACCATCCGTAGACGTTGCAGATCTTGATCCACTGGGCAACCGGTAAAACAGGCTAACACTACAACGCACGTTCTATATAGGGATACTACTCATTAAGCTTCCAAAACACTGAACTACAGTACTCATTAAGATTCCAAAGCCCAATTAAGATGGACTTGTTTCGAAGCCTAATTGCAGTTTAGCCTAACCCATTCGGAGGCCTAGTTGAATTTACGACAAGCCAATTTTGGAGCCCATTTCAGTTTTGTACTGGACTGACCTAGCTGATCTAAGGCCCAAATTTTCTATACAACCCATTTTATAACGATAAATCTGTAGCCCAATCCCTTTGGCCCAAGCTCATTCCCAGGTCTTCTTTCGGGTGTGGGGACGATAGAATGATGCGAATAATCTAGCTTGAATTGACAAAGATAGTACCCTAAAAGTTATGTTCAAGCCGTTGTAATCAGTACAGAAAGCAGGACTACCGACACCGCTTCGCAGGATTTAGAGTATAATATTGCACTAATTAACAAGGGTTCCCTTGGATTGCGTGATTCCCCCGTTTTCTGCATTTTTCCTATAAAACCGAATTGTTTATGATAAAACACTAAAACCATAAGATTACTGCGTTTGGCTCGAAAATCTAGAGTTGACCCCAATTCCTAACCCCACCAACTAAACCATTTAAACCCCTGCACTGCCAACTCAAACCCCCCAACTTGGGCGGGCTCCAATGCAACCCAAGCACATAATTTATTAGGGCTTGAAATAGATCTCAACATTCACCATTTCAAGAATATTCTAAGTAGCACAATCATAGTAAATGTGTAATTAAACAATTGATTCAAATTTTTGAATATTCTAAGTAGCAATTTCTTAGCCACAGAAAGCTCTAAGATTCACTCTAATGGTTGCCTTATTTTGAGGAATCCGACACTATTTTGAAACTGTTCTGATACTGTGTATATATAGTGAAGTTTGAATTTGAGAAATTGGATGAGTATTTTTTTTAGAAAAGAAAATTTTATTTCGGCCTCTGCAAGAGGTTTGCACACAACCAATTTATAAGACTGTTTGAATAAAGTGCTCTCAAAGAGCTAAATAGACGAAAATAAATCGAAACTAATCCGCTTAGAAGATGGTCACCCATGATTGTCAAAGATTTCCATCGCTAGAGACTCCAGCTTGCGACAAGCCGACTTGATAAGCTATCTTTTTGCCACATTTTGTAGGACGCTCCACTGTCTTGCCCAATAGGTGGCCCTGAAAATGACCTGCAAATAAGAATATAATCTTTTTTTGTCAAAAATTACTTCATTCCTGCATAACCAAATAGACCATAAAAGTGCACTTGCCCCTACACAAATTTGGGCATGCAAGTGCCGACCTATTTGTTGTACCCAAGGACCACAAAGCTCATCTAAATTCTTATGAGACTCCAAGCCAAAAGCTATTGTAAAAACTCTCCAAATAAACCTTGACACATCACAATCAAAGAATAAATGTTGAATGGATTCGTTGGAGTCACAAAAACAACATCGACCATCTCCAGACCAATGTCTTTTTATCAAATTATCCTTTGTTAAAATTACACCTTTAAACAAGAACCAAAGAAAGATCTTAATTTTAAGGGGTAATTTCAATTTCCATAAGCGTTTGTTCAAAGGCAAGGCAACTTGGTTCACCAAATGCTCATACATTGAATTTACCGTGAAATGACCCTGTTTGGATATGTTCCACTTAAGAGAATCAGGCTGGTCACCTAATTGCACTAAAGCAATTTTTGCGACCAGTTCTTCCTATTTTTGAAGTTTCTCCCCAACCAGGGCTCTCCTAAAAGAAATGTTAAAAGGTATGGAGCTGAACACAGTTGAAACTGTGACATTTTTCTTTCGAGCAATGTTGTATAGAGATGGATATTGAATTTTAAGAGGAAGGCGACCGAACCATCTATCATTCCAAAATCTTATTTGAGAACCATAATGGAGAATAAAACTAAAAAGTTGTAGGAAACGCCCTTTGACCTTCATAAGGCCTGACAAAAAGTGAGAATCCTCATGCTTCCATTGAACTTCCCCAATCGTTTTACCTCTCAAGTATTTTCTCTTGAGAATTGTTTGCCAAATACCCTCTTCATTTATCAATTTGAAAAGCCACTTGCTCAAAAGGCACACATTCTGGACTTCTAGATTTCTAATACCTATACCTCCCTGATCCTTTGGTAAGCAAAGTATTTCCCACTTGGTTAATCTATATTTTTTTTATGGTTATCACCTTGCCAAAAAAAAGATGACCTATAAAAGTCTAGTTTCTTAAAAATGCCTTTCGGTGTTTCAAAAAACGGCATCATAAACATAGCAAGGCTACTCAACACTGAGTTAATCAGTACTGGTCGACCACCATAAGACAAAAGTTTTGCTTTCCAACCACTTAACTTTTTTTAGAAACGATCTTCCACTTGTTTCCAATCTTTATTATTCAGCCTTTTATGGTGCATTGGAATCCCCAAATATCTAAAAGGAAGATTTCTCAAATCACAACAAAAAATCCGTGAATAATGTTCCACATAATCCTTTGCCTCTCCATAGCAAAAGAGTTCACTTTTATGAACGTTAATCTTTAACATAGATAGTTTTTCAAAAGCACAAAGGATAATTTTTAGGTTCTTTGCTTACTCTAGATCATGGTCGATGAACAGAATGGTGCCGTAGAATTGAGAGGCCTCCATCAACTAAATGAGGTATCAATCCACGAATTTAACCATCCTCTTTTGCTCTTGTTATAAATATTGCTAACATATCTACGTTACTGGAGATAGCCTAAATGGCTTTCTAAACTTAAACGCCTCTCGGCATTATAAGGAGATTGGAGCTAGTCTTGTGGGGGAACGGCGGTCAGATCAAGAACGGATCTTCTCTCGATCAATCGATTTTAGTCACACAATATGAAGCCCAATGCCAATTGCTAATTACTTTCAGAATCCCAAATGCAATACGCTAGATCATCTAAACATTGTCTTTAGCTACTCACTTAGGACCAGACATAAACAGGAAAATACATCCAGCAAAGGTAATACTCCCTCTGTCTTAATTTATAGGTTGTTTGACTTTTTTGACACCAAATTTGACCGGCTCATCTTATTCAAAATATTTGCGAAAAATAAAAAAATTTAATTCATAATTAAAATATATTATATGCTATACTAAATCACAATAAAAATAAATAATAATTGTGAATTTTTTTAAATAAAACGAACTGATCAAATTTAATATCAAAAAATCAAATAGCTTATAAATTGAGACGGAGGAAAAGCACGAACACTGCAATCCCGCACCAAACTCATGTTGGCGCGAATCTGCGGGTCGCCACGTGGCTGTTGGTGTGCTGGTGGCAGCGTAAGGCTCTGACGGGTGGATCCCAGCAGACAGGTGGTGTCACACCACAGGCTGACAGGCCCACAGGGCCACACGCACCGAAAAAAGAAAACCCCCCAAATATTCTTGCGCCGCCCGCCGGCCGCCTTCTCTCCACGCGCGCACGGAACCAACGAGCCTCGCGGAGCCCGCGGTCGCCGAGGGAGATTCGCTTCCTCCCGGCGGAGGCCGGCGTTCTCGATCCGGGAGGGAGGGAGGGAGGAGGGGCCGCGCGGCCACTGACCTGGGCGGCGGGCGAGATGAGGCTGCTCCGCGTGGCCACGTGCAATCTCAACCAGTGGGCGATGGACTTCGACGCCAACGTCCGCAACGTCAAGGAGTCCATCTCGCGCGCCAAGGCCGCCGGCGCGGCCGTCCGTGTCGGCCCCGAGCTCGAGCTCACCGGCTACGGCTGCGAGGACCACTTCCTCGAGCAGGACACCACCGCGCACGCGTACGTAATTTCGCGCATACATAGCCTCGGCCCTTTCCCGGCCAGGCCCCCATGGGTCATACATATGAACTTCGTGCTGCCAGCTCGCTCTGATTACCGGTTTGCTGGAGATAAAGTATCACGCGCTACTGTACCCTTGATTTAAACCCAAGCACTGGTAATTGATATTTCCACAGCTTGGGGAATCTGCTAGTTACATTCCGGTACTATAGGGTCAGCTACCTCTACTACACTCCGGTAGAATCAGTTACATCTATCTCACTTTTGGTAGGATGAGTTACTTCTACTCTGCCTTGGTACAATCAACTAGCTATGCTGTCTAAAGTTGCAGCAATTATGTCTAGTCTTTTCTAATGAATTTGTTCATGCCTGATCTGCAAACAACATGTAAAAGAGTGGGATATGTTAAAAAAAATGAATATATGCCAGGACAAACAAATGACCCATATAATTGAATTTGTGTTTTTCTGAATTACTCTAAATGATTCCATTTAGCTTGAGACAGGTGCTGAATATGCAGTGTTTTTCTGGAAGCACTATACTATTCCTGTATCGAGTTTGGTATCCGTATATTTATGTACTCTTTGACACTATGCTCAGCTGCTGTTAATTATCCTGTGTGCCAATCTGCAGGTGGGAGTGCTTAAAGGACATTTTAGCTGGGGACTACACAAACAACATCTTATGCAGCATAGGGATGCCAGTTATTTTCAATAGTGTGCGGTACAATTGCCAGGTCTTCTGCCTAAATCGCAAGATAATTATGATCCGACCAAAGATGTCCCTTGCAAATGATGGAAATTATCGAGAATTTCGTTGGTTTTCTGCTTGGACATTTAAAGACGAGATTGTTGACTTTCAACTCCCTATTGAAGTCTCAGAGGCTATATCCCAGGATACTGTGCCTTTTGGTTATGGCTACATGCGTTTTTTAGATGTGTAAGTGCCAATACTGCTTGAATTTGTCCTTGTGTCCGTAATTTCAGCTTCCTGTTTTTTCTCCAGTGAACATGCTACAGAAACCCATTGGTCTGTCACGACATATTCAAATGTTAACCGAATCTTGTACATGGTATCAAAGAGCACCATTGAAACATGTTTCAAACTGAGTCAGATACTGGAATGAAATAGGAAATACTCACTTTCTTAGCTAGATATATTCAGCTGCTTATTCATGATTGTTTACTGCATATGCTTCATAAACTAGTGAATTTGTATACTCTTTTGATGTATATTATTTACTGCACTGCTTAAATATTAGTTACTGTTTGATCTTCTTTTCAATCCTTCTGTCCAGGTCTTTGGCTGCTGAAACTTGTGAAGAGCTCTTTACAGCAAATGCTCCCCGGATTGACTTAGCATTGAATGGTGTTGAGGTTTTCATGAATGCAAGTGGAAGCCACCATCAGCTAAGGAAGCTCAATCTTCGGATTGATTCCATAAGGAATGCAACCCAAGCATGTGGTGGTGTTTACATGTATGCTAACCAGCAGGGATGTGATGGTGGCCGCCTTTATTATGGTATCTCAAAATGCTATTATTTGGACTCTCGTAAATGTGTCTTTTAATACCTGATTTATGGTGTGATTATCTTTTCTCATCTTCAGTGTGAAAACCCTTTAACCAATTTGTTATTATCTCCGTGCGGCATTCATATCTTTTTTTATTCTTTTGCTTGTCCAAAATGTCTACTTACCACATTCTCACGATATTATCCACAACACTCTACTTATCTGTTGGAGATTGTAGTACATAAACTGTATGTAGCATACTGGCATTGATTTGGGCCTGTTGGTTTTGGGTAGTTTGACAGAGGGCTGTTGTGTTATGAATGGAATTCTTGAAAATAATCTTTTTACAAGTAACTTCTGTACCTCATAGTAACAGATAGTTATCCATGATGATATTTTTCTGATGTCTGAAGTTTATTTGTCGTTTTTGAACTGAAGTGGTTTCTCAAGAGTGTTATAGAGAAGATTTAATAACTATGCATACTGTTTTCCATTTTAAAGTTTCTCAATGGCGTTCATGATTGGCCCTTTCCTCCTTAATTCTGCAATAGTGTGTTATGTTGATCATATTCATTTAAAGAAGGTTGCTGATTGTTCTAAATTTTCCCACTAGATGGCTGTTGCTGCGTTGCAGTAAATGGTGATTTGGTTGCACAGGGTTCTCAATTCTCATTGAAGGATGTAGAAGTGCTGGATGCTCTGGTAGATCTTGATGCTGTAAGTTCTAAACCGTTTGTATGGTTTTTGTATTTACACAATCCTGTTCCTTGTTTTCTTTTTTGCCATTCTTAGTTACATGAAAAATTAGTTCTGTTTGTTGTCCAACCAAGCAAAACATGCTGTCCATAGAGTTCATGAGGCTGCTAGGAGCCCACGATTGACAATAAACTCATATGACGTGACATAGGGCTGTGAACATTTAAATTTTTTGCAACTATCCAAGCAGGTGCCAAATTCTTTTGGCTGTACCAAAAATCTGTAAGGTGGGTTGAGGCGAAAAACATACATTCAGCTAAAATTCTCCCAAATTTTTTATATCTACAACTAAAACACCTTTCCCTTCATTTGTCCAGTCTGCTACTCTGTTTTATAGAAATGATATTTGTTAAAAAAGCAGAACGCATTATGGGCGCAATGTTTAGTTCAGCTGGTAGCCTGGTATATCCATTCCATGCTTTTACTATTCTCTTTGGGCCTTTTTTGGAAACATCTTATTGAGTGTTTGCCTATTTGCAGTTCTCCAAAGTCCGTTTGACTTTGCTGTACTATATTTCTCAAACTTAGGTTGTAGTTGTGAACTGTGAATTATTTAGCTTCAGCTTTAATGCAAATATTAGGCATATATTCTGACATGGCTGATCATTCTTTTCTGCAATCAGGTATCGAGTTATCGAGCATCTGTTTCTAGTTTCAGAGAGCAAGCAAGCCATAGAAAAAATGTACCATTTGTGAAGGTTCCATATAAGCTTTGCCAATCATTTCAGAATGGAATGGTTCCGACTAGTCCAATTGAGGTTAGTTGGTCGTTGCAATATCTGATGTTCTATAATGCTTCGATTTTGAATACTATTTGGTGATTGTTTCTATTTTTTGAGGGAAATTTGGTTCTGTAACACAGCGGATCCTGGTTTTAAAAATATACCATCAAACTGACCTAGTATACCTTAATACCACAAAAAGGTCGTGATATTTAGAAATATACCACTCTGTTCACTTGTTACATTTTTTTTTGTGTTTTTCCTGATTTCGATTCACATTGGAGAAGGTGAAATGGCATCTTTACCCTTGAGATCCTGATATTCTCTTCTCTCATTGACTGATTTGACCAGTCTCCAAATGCTCAAATCCTTTTCCCATGTGACTACACCTTCTCCCCTCTATGACAATAGAAGCTCAGATCCATCCAGCCTTTGATTAATTTCTTCTTATCTTGGACAGGGAGCAATCAAAACCAAACCTTTCTTGATTTTCCATTCCAATTTGGCGTCCCATGCTGCAACCTGCAATTTGCTTGCTGCCCGGTTATGTATTGGCGATGCAGGTAGACGGCGGCAACTGTGCTACCGACATGTTCTGGGCTGACATTAGCACCTGCAGCGTTGTCCAGCAGCTTCAGCAATGCCCATGGCACCCAGCATACCTGCCAGGAGCATGCTGGTCCCAACTAAGGATGAAATCGTTGACCTCCCTGTCATGGCATCGTGGAGCACTGGATTGTTAGACTTGGAGTGGTGGTGGCGGCAGGGGAGGATGAGCGGATGACAAAGGATGATGGGCTCAGGAGGACTTGGAGTGCGTGCAGTTGCCGGCTGATCTGGGGTGTGTGTGGCTGGTGGCGATCTTGTTTTGAGTCTGGGAGCAGCTGTAGATGGAACTAACAATGGGATCATGGCTTATTCAAATGGAAGAGGAGGGCCAAAAAGGTCAGGAATTTCATCACTAACATCTAAACTAGATGGGACCGAACATTTCAAATGATACTCAGTCAGTTTGGTGGTGTATTTCTAAAACCTAGATCTATCGATGTTAGAATCAATTCTTCTCTTTTTTTAACCATATCTGAAAGGGACTCTAGCACTTTTCCAGTAAATTATCAGTGTGTTTAGCATTGGGGCTTAACAATAGTAAACCAGTCACCTGATTGTATAGTGTATGATGAGTAAGCTTTGATAGGTAGTTCCTGCTAAAGTTAACCAATCCACTAATGTGTTTTTAGAAGAATTCCACAGCAGAGCTCAACTGGTTAATCTTGAATTGGACTTAGATATGGGCCAATGCTCCTGGGATCATTTTATTGACGTCCTTAATGATTAGCCGTGTTTGGGCTTCAGAATTTTACAATCCTTGTTTAAATTTTCTGTATAGCACAGAACAAAAAACATATTGCAGAGCGTCTTGGGTTTATTATGTACAGTTCCTTCCAGCAGATATTGTAACTATCATTGACAATCTATTTTCCCATCTGCTATATGCTGAGAAAACATTGCATAAAATCATTGCTATCCTGTATCTCTCTGGGTCTCTACAGTACATTGGTATATCATTGTGAACTGTGCAGATGGGTATTTAGAGTAACTTTTTTCTATCCCATCCATCTTTGACACTGCAGATTATGTATCACTGTCCTGAAGAGGAGATTGCATTTGGACCTAGTTGTTGGCTGTGGGATTATTTGAGGAGGAGTCAAGCATCAGGATTTTTGCTTCCGCTTTCTGGTGGTGCAGATAGTTCATCTGTTGCAGCAATAGTCGGGTGCATGTGTCAGCTTGTTATAAAAGGTACGATCTAATTGCTATCTTCCTTTTTCTGCCTTTTTAGCAGAAGATTATTTTAAATGTCTCTGAAACGTAGTTGTCAGGAGATTAGGCAGATGCATATAAATGCATAGGATAACTTTTAGGGATGAGAAAGCCACCTGACTATGATTTGCAGACATTGTATTGTTTGACGCCGTTGAAATAAGACTATGGTTCATGTCATGGCATAGTAAATAAATTACAGCAAAATAGATCTTCTAAGTGTTAGAGAGATATGTATAGGCTGTATATTTGTACATTGACTTGTACCGACTTGTACTCCAAGCCTTCCCGGCTTTACTTGTACTCCAAGCCTTACCGGCCTATATAATGAAAGGTCACTCCCGCACAATGGGTGTGAGGTGTTTCCCCAATTCTCTACATGGTATCACGAGTCCGGGCCTAACCCTGGCTTCCACCCCTTCCGCAGCCCCACCCCAACCAACCCTAAGGCGCCGCGCTTCTCCCTAGGGTGCCGCCGCCTCTCCCCTACCTGCCGGGTCGCCGCCTCCCCTGCAGGTCGCCTCCCTCTCCCTGGTGGTTGCAGCTCCTTCCTGCTGCCATGCCTGCCTGATGTCTTCCCCTACCAGCGCCGCCACCGACTCGGAGCTCTCCTCCCAAAACACCGGCACCCAGCCGCCGATGGTCATGGTCCACCCCTACACCACCGTCTCCGTCAAGTCCCATGTTCCCATAACGCTGGAGCCGAAGATCCGATTGGGATTAGGCGAATTGCTGCGTCAAGAGTTGGATCTTCGGCTCCGTTGACGACTCCGTTCTCGACCTCGCCATGGACGACGACAACCAATCTGCCCGTGACCTTTGGGTCGCCATCGAGAACATCTTCCGCGCCAATAAGGAGCCTCGTGCTATCTTCCTTAATCACGAGTTCCACTCCATGTAGAAGGGCGATTCCAGCATCGCCTCCTACTGCTAGCGCATGAAGACCACCACTGACACCCTCCGTGATGTCGGCCACCCCGTGAAGGATTCTGAGCTCGTCCTCCACCTCCTTCGCGGCCTCCACTCTCGCTTCTCCAACACGGCCGACATCATCACCAACGTTGCGGCTCTCTCCACCTTCGTCGAGGCACGTGACATGCTCACTCTCAAGGAACTGCGCTTCGCCAACGACGACAAGGTCGCCGCCAGCACCGCCCTCGTTGCCACTGGCTGTACTAGCCTGGGCGGGTGTCGCAGCTCTTCCGCCCCTGCCTTGGCTGGAGCCCCTGCTTAGGCCGACGCCCCTGCTGCCTCCGGCGCTCCTCCTTCCCGGCCCTCCGATAGCAAATCCAAGAAGCGTTGGACCAAGGGCAAGGGCAAGGGCAGCGGTGGCCAGGGCGGCGGCACTCAACCCCAGCCGCCTGCCCAGCCGCATCAGCCCTGGGCCTTGGGCGCCAGGAACAGGGGTGTGTGGTGCCCCCCTACCGCTGGCCTCCTGGGGCCTGGTCCTCAGGCGCATACCGCCTTCGCTCCTCTACAGGTCTCCCAGCCTTCTCCGACATGGGATCAGGCGGGGCTGGTTGCTGCCCTAAACCAGCTCGCCTTCCAGAACCCTGGTCCATGGGTGATGGACTCTGGTGCCTCCAGCCACATGACATCTGATGATGGTATACTTCTTTCCCGCCGTTTACCCTCTCATCCTTCCATCATTGTTGGTAATGGCGCCTCTCTACCTGTCACTGCGCGTGGCTCTTCCACCCTACATACAGCTTCTGCTTTCCACCTAAACAATGTTCTAGTTGTTCCCTCTCTTATCCATAACCTCCTCTCAGTCCGTCAATTTACACGAGATAATTCAGTTCCTATTGAGTTTGATGCCTTTGTTTTTTTTTTAAGGATATCAGGACCCGGCGCGTGATTCTTCGCTGCAATAGCTTGGGCAATCTCTACACCGTACCTGCAGCAGCCGCCGCCACCTATGCCGCCCCTCACGCCGCCTTAGCCACCTCATCCACGCTGTGGCATCATCGTCTTGGTCATCCCAGCAGCGCCGCCATCACAACTCTTAGAAATAATTCTCATATTTCGTGTAATAAAGTAGCGTCCAGCTCCCTCTGTCATGCCTGCCAGCTAGGGAAACATGTACGTCTACCCTTTGCTAGGTCGACATCACATACTTCTACTCCCTTTGAGTTAATTCATTGTGATGTTTGGACATCTCCTGTTCTTAGTGTCTCTGGCTGTCGTTACTATTTGGTGCTCATCGATGATTTTTCGCACTATTGTTGTCTTTTCCCACTTAAAAATAAATCTGATGTTCGCCACCACAGTCACCTTCCTCGCCTACACTAAGACCCAATTTCAGCTTCCTGTCAAAGCCGTGCAGGCCGACAATGGGCGTGAGTTTATTAACCACGCCCTCACCTCCGTTCTAGATTCCTCTGGCATCCTTCTTCACCTCTCTTGCCCCTACACATCACCACATAACGGCAAGGCCGAGCGTGCAATCCGCACCGTTAATAATGTCTGCCGCACCCTCTTGCTTCATGCTCATATGCCTCCCCAGTACTGGGCCGAAGCTACACTCACCGCCGCCTATCTTCTCAATAGGCGCCCATGCTTGGCCATTGGCAATTCCATCCCCTTTGAGCGCCTTTTTCACCGACTACCCGATTATAGCTCTCTTCGGGTGTTCGGTTCTTTGCTACCCCAATCACACTGCCACAACCTCTCATAAGCTGGCACCCCGATCCACACCTTGCGCCTTCATCGGATACCCCACATCCCACAAAGGCTATCGGTGTCTTGAGCTTTCTACTAACCGCGTCATCATATCTAGGCACGTCATGTTTGATGAGTCCTCCTTCCCCTTTGGACACACCATCACGGCTTTGCCTGCGTCAGCTTTTGATTTTTTGTTGCAGGACACTTCACCTTTGGTTGCCCCGCTTCCGGGCACCGGGCAGCCGCAGGACCCTCCTGCGTTCGACGATCCGGCGATCCTGCTACGTGGCCCTGTCTACACCACGCCGCAGCAGGACAGCAGGCTCTTGCTGCTCCGGACCACCAGCTGCGAAAGTGCACCGCCGGCTGCCCAGTCGAAGCCTGCTGCTGCCTCGTCCTAGGCGGCCTCTGTTGGTGCTACCGGACCTCCACAGGATGCTGCACCTTCTGCCAGGGGTGCTGCCATTGCTGGTGCCGAGCCTGCTGCGGCCCCTCGAGTTGCGGGCCGCTTCGGGCTGACATATCAGCGTCGGCCTTCTCCACCGCCCCCGGCTCCCACACAACAGCGGTTCAGCATCGTCTACGGTTGACGTCCACGTCCTGCCACCATCCATGGTCCCCAGCCCACCTCGCAGCTCATCCTCCAGTTCCTCCCCCGCGGCAGATGCAGGGTCCTCCACTGCCGATCCGTCTTGGTGGTCCATGCCACTCACGGCCACCCCTGCCGCCGCCGTCGCATCCCATGCTGACTCGTGCGCGGGCTGCGGCTATGGGCCCGGGACCGCAGCTTCACGTCGCTTCTACGCCGGCCTCCTCGATGGCCATCTCACCTATACCGTCCAACTATCGCAACGCCCTCGCCGACACCAACTGGCGCGCTGCGATGGCTGACGAGTACGAGGCTCTTCGCGCCAACGACACCTGGCGCCTCGTTCCTCGACCACCAGGCGCCAATATTGTGACGGGCAAGTGGATCTTCAAGCATAAGTTCCATGCTGATGGCTCCCTCGCCCGCCACAAAGCGCGCTAGGTGGTTCGCGGTTTCTCTCAGCAGCCAGGCGTCGACTACGATGAGACCTTTAGCCCTGCGGTCAAGCAGGCCACGATCCGCGTCGTCCTCAGCATTGCCGTCTCCCGTGGATGGCCGATTCTGTTGGTATCTGAATTCTTACTCTCATTGAGAGAGGATGACACTAGGAGTTGGGGCAATTTTCTGGTTTATTTCTCACACAATGCTATGCCAACCTGAGGGGTTGGGGTTACATATTTATAGCTGGCCAAGACAGCCAGGCATAGTCTAAGATGCTGTCCTGGTTGGGCAGCAAAGGAGTCTAAGATGCTGTCCTGGTTGGGGCAGCAAAAGAGCCTAAGATGCTATCCTGGAAAGGACTATCATGCAAGAATCACAAAGACCAACAGTACAAGGACTTATTCCATCAGATTCATCAGTTGGACGTGAAGAACGCCTTTCTTCACGGTCACCTGGATGAGACCATCTACTGCCAGCAGCCCCTGGCTTTGTCGATCCTTCTGCTCCAGACCATGTTTGCCTTCTTCAGAAGTCTCTCTATGGTCTGAAGCAAGCGCCTCGGGCATGGTACCAGCGGTTTGCCAACTACATTCGGCACATCGGCTTCGTCTCCGCCACCTCCGACACCTCCCTCTTTGTTTACAAGGAGGGCGCTGCCACAACATATCTCTTGCTGTACTCGACGACATCGTCCTCACTGCCTCCTCGTAGGCTCTACTTCAGGACATCATGGTCCGTCTGCACTCTGAGTTCGCCATGACCGACCTCAGCGCCCTGCACCACTTCCTCAGCATCTCCGTCACACGCTCCTCCGACGGCCTGTTTCTGTCTCAACGACAGTATGCACAGGATCTTCTTCAGCGTGCTGGCATGGCCGAGTGTCACTCGACAGCGACACCTGTTGACACTCGTGCCAAGCTTTCTGCTTCGGATGGTGCCCCTGTTGCCGATGCTTCGCTCTACAGGAGTCTCGCTAGTGCTCTTCAGTACCTAATTCTAACCCGCCCTGACTTGGCATATGCGGTTCAGCAGGTTTGCCTCTTCATGCATGATCCCCATGAGTCTCACCTCGCGCAGATCAAGCGGATTCTTCGCTATGTGAAGGGCACTCTCTCCTTCGGTCTTCACATCGGCCCTGGCACTGTCGATGCTCTGACAGCCTACTCAGACGCCGACTGGGCGGGCTGTCCAGAGCGGTCTACTTCTGGCTACTGCGTATACCTTGGCGACAATCTCATCTCTTGGTCGTCCAAGCGGCAGACCACGGTCTCTCGGTCCTGTGCTGAGGCCGAGTACCGTGCTGTTGCCCACGCCGTCGCCGAGTGCTGCTGGCTCCGACAGTTGCTTCAGGAGCTCCACGTCTCGATTGCTCGTGCGACTGTTGTCTATTGTGACAATGTGAGTGCTGTCTACATGACCGCCAATCCGGTCCATCACCGGCGCACCAAGTACATCGAGATCGACATCCACTTCGTCCGCGAAAAGGTGGCTCTCGGAGGGGCTCGGGTACTTCACGTTCCATCTTCGCACCAGTACGCGGACATCATGTCGAAGGGCTTGCCTACTCAGTTGTTTACTGAGTTTAGGTCCAGTCTTTGCGTTCGGGAACCTCCGGCTGCGACTGTGGGCGGGTGTTAGAGAGATATGTATAGGCTATATATGTGTACATTGACTTGTACTGACTTTACTTGTACTCCAAGCCTTCCCGGCTTTACTTGTACTCCAAGCCTTACCGGCCTATATAATGAAAGGTCACCCCCCCACAATGGGTGTGAGGTGTTTCCCCAATTCTCTACACTAAGATCAAAAGTAATATATCTCAAATGTCCTGTGATGGTCAAATTGAAAGATACTGACACATTACATTGGGCATTTGGGCTGACATGTATAGGGTTCACAGCAATGTCATAACTTTTTTTAATAACGGGTCTCTGTTTGCATCTATAGTTGGCATTTCTCAAGAATCAAATAGCTGGCAAAACTGAGGGTTTGTGCTAGTTGGTCCAGTCAACTATATGGTTCAGATATTAAAAATGAGATATATTTGAACACTTTATTTGGTATCATCTCCATTCACCTCATTTTAGCTTGATATATAATTGAATAAGCAAAATAGGTTTATGAATAGGCAGCATCCTAAATAATTGTCTTATGAGTTATGATTTATGTTTATGAATAGGCAGCATCCTAAATAATTGTCTTATGAATTATGATTTATGAAGTTGCAATCAGCAATATGAAACATGTGGCTTAATCGCAGTGAGCATTTGATATCCTTCTATGAAACAAATGCCTTCTTTGCATCAGCACTTGGGCTGCTATTGCTTGAATTTGAATGCAACATGTTTGAACCCTTCCTACTCGTCAAATATCTCATTGGACAAAAGAGTCTGGTGTCCTAGTTTCTTTTGGTTAGCTGTTCCATTCTTCCCTCTTACCTTCAGAAATTTGTTCACAGATTATAAATTTTGTTATATACCATCTTGAGAAAGGATTGTGGTAACTAAATAGTAGGTGAAGTAAATATGCCAATCCTAGTGGGTACCTGTCCTGTTTTTTTTTTGTTTTTTTTTAATTGGTGGCAACTAACAAGTCATGTCGTAATGAATGCATGTTTCATGGAACTCTGCCCAACCTTAATGATGTT
This sequence comes from Paspalum vaginatum, assembly GCA_030272315.1. Taxonomy (NCBI): domain Eukaryota; kingdom Viridiplantae; phylum Streptophyta; class Magnoliopsida; order Poales; family Poaceae; genus Paspalum; species Paspalum vaginatum. The sequence continues at coordinate 36,006,486 of CM059013.1, read as the reverse complement.
CTGCATCATACGAGGGAGGAGCTACCTTTGTGGAGCATGGCTGGGATGCGAGGGGTATCTCATGTCCTCACCCTTGAGCCAGTTGATAGCTGGTGTGTTGGCTGTGGGGTCGGCTGTCAGTTTTTATAGGCGACGGAAGGAGTGTGCGTCTGTTCTGTTTTTCTAGTGTTTTTTGGTGCATGTGTGTGTGGTGCTGAGTTTGGGTTTTATTCTCTGGGTTTCTAAAGTCTAGACCCTTTGCTTCTTCTTAATATAATAATATGCAGCTCTCCTGCTTGTTCGAGAAAAAAATGTCATGTTAGAGATGTGAACTGTCTGACAATGTTATCAATCATAAACCCCACTGACAACAACATAGACAAAACTGTGGAGCATGTGAAAACATTACTCAGTTGCCTTGGGTAGCTGGATGCATGCAGTTGGCCTAACTCACACTTTAAAGTTTAAATGAACTATGATACATTCTCTTCTCCTGTAGTTTGTGTCATTGTATCACATCAATTTTTTTGTGAGACCCTTAGTGTTGATTCAGGTTATTCTGATTTACACCTTATTTCAATTGTGATTATTTTGGCAGATAGATTTTGAGAATGGTCACTATGGCAATAATTACTTTTTTATAGTATTCATTATAATACTGGGAGTCTGGGATCCATCATTGTACGTATTCTTGATTGATGATCACATTTTGTCAAAAGAATTAATGGTCATATCAACATACAGATATAGAGAAAGGAGATGAGCAAGTTAAGGCGGATGCTCTTAGGATTGGACAGTATAAAGATGGGGAGATTCCAACAGACAGCAGGGAACTGGCTAAACGCATATTTTACACTGTGTACATGGGAACTGAAAATAGGTGACCTTTTTTTTCTTTTCTTTCTAATGAGTAATGACCTTGTTCTAAGTGAACCTTTTCCCATTTGATATGGATTGAATTATTATTTTAGAGTCACTATGTTGATAATTCTCATTTCTATTGTATGTGCTCTTAAACAATATTGCAATTTGCAAATCCATATGGACAGTATGGTACTGATCTTAGGGGATGATTCTATTTTACTACCTTGGGAGTAGTCTATGAATTCTTGGGAGTAGTCTATGAATCAACATCAAAGTCCAAAACCAGGTATCAAAGTCCACCACAGGTTTTCATTAAAAAAATTGTATGTGGCACATGCATGACGGTAGTTGAAGTTCGAATATTGTTCGTTGATCTGATGGAAGTGCTTCCATTTCTAATTTCTGCATCACTGAACTTGTGACTTTTTAAATGGGGTGATTGTTCCAGATTCTAGTAAATCAGTTCAAACCATTAAACAGAAGGAGATATCTATTTTTTATTCATTGTTCTTTAATTTATATTCTAGTTTTTCTGTTATGTTGTAGACATTTTGTTTGTTGAAGTTGTAAATTGTTAGTTTGCTTTATTCACGTTGCTGTGTTCTGCACAGTTCTGAAGATACCAGATCACGTGCCAAAAGACTAGCTGAGGAGATTGGTTCATTCCACTTGAATGTACCCATTGATAGTATAGTATCTGCCTTTCTTTCCTTGTTTGAAACATTGACTGGGAAGCGACCACGCTACAAGGTATCTTTTCAAAGTGACTTCAATTTACTAAATGCTTGTAGTGCGGCTTGGGAACACACACATATTTACTTAATGTTTGCTCACCTTTTTGCAGTACTTTAGTTTATGGCTAACAAAGATTGTTGAACTGAAAATTTTTCTTATACCACTAAATGTATATGCCATGCAAACTGTTAACTGTTTTTCTTTTGGGATAATTGTGAAATGCGGCCTAGGGAACAGTAGTTAGGCTCACTGTTAGGTTTTTTCTCTTATGATGGGTTAGGTTCTCTAGAGTCCACTGGTATTTTGGGCCTCTGGGGGGGGGGGGGGGCGCCCAATACTAGCCCTAATCTCAAGCTGCAAGGAGTCCATGACACAAGTGGAGAAATTCACAACCCAACTTCTAAAGGTCATTGCAGTTTTATATTCTATATAGCATCTCTTATCCCTAGCATTAATTTTTAAGCTATCCCCGTTAGTTACCAGTCCTACATGTTTTTTGAAATGGACCAGTCCTAGATCTAATAGGATGTAGAATATTCATAGATTGTTATCATGCATACAAGGGGTTTTGATGGTATCGTTAGCAATGATAATGTATTAGAAGATTGCTGGTAGACAGCTGTCTGGCCTTCGTTCTTAGGCTTGAACAGGGAAAATATTCAGTCCAAAAGGTACATCTGATTTTTGAATTTAAAGGGAGGAAGTCCATTTTACTTCCCAAACAATTCGTTTGCTTCAGGTTGATGGGGGTTCAAATACTGAGAATCTTGGATTGCAAAACATTCAAGCTCGAATTAGGATGGTGCTAGCCTTTATGATGGCTTCCCTTATGCCATGGGTCCACAACAAATCTGGGTTTTATCTTGTTCTGGGAAGCTCAAATGTTGATGAAGGGCTACGTGGTTATTTAACAAAGGTAAGCTGGCATACATTGTGCAACTTACTTAGGCGTGTTTTTAGATGTAATGCTTCATACAGGCCCAACAGACGTGCATTTCCTTTATGAATTATGAATTATATGTTTTTTTTCCGAAGCAAATGGCAGGAGCTCTGCCTTTAATTAAGTAGGGAAAGAGAGTTAAACACAAACAGACACCGAAGGGAAAGCACAGAAAACCATGCACAACCTGAAAAGTGAAAACAGCAGGAAAAAACAAACACCAAAGGAAATCTGACCACATTTGCCTTCTAAGGGCCCTTCTTTTTCGCTCCAATTCTTGTTTTGCCTTTACTGCTACCTGCTGAGCTTAATTATGAATTCTGTGACTGGGATGAATTGTTTATTGGTGCGTGGAAGTGGTAATAAGACTGTTCTTCCTTTACAAAGTACGACTGCAGTTCGGCTGATATAAACCCTATCGGAAGTGTAAGTAAGCAAGACCTGAGGGCCTTTTTACGATGGGCAGCCATTCATCTTAAGTATTCTTCCTTGGCTGAGGTTGAAGCTGCACCACCTACTGCAGAGCTTGAGCCAATACGCGCAGACTACAATCAGGTACATATAAATTTGTTCTCCAACGTCTAGATGAAATCACAAGTCATGTTTGAAATATCTGCATAATTCTGTAGTGCAAAATTATGAAAACTTTGTTTTTTACCTGAGGTTTGCACCACAGTAGAGCTAATGCATACTCATTCACACATAATGATAGAAAATTTGAGTTATCCTGATGATATTCTCTAGGATGGACCAGAGAGTCTGAAGGCTGAACAGAATGAGGCCTCTTATAATATGGGATTGTGGAGGCTATTAGTCTAATTAATCTTTGTTTGTTTCGGGGGTAGCTGTTGTTTTGATCGTGATGATGCATTTTGTTTGTACCAGATACATTGATTCCATATTGGTGAAATTGTAGTATGTGAATAAATGGACTGTTATGCATGCTTGAAAGTTGCATAATTTTTCAGTGCCACATTACATTTTCTACAAGCCTAGTTTCTCTATATGCAGTTTTTAACTTGTATTATATCTTCCTATTAAGGTGTTCATTTAAATTGATTGTCCCATGTGCTTGTTGCTAAATGCTAATGCATGTTTATGTGCAGAAGTCAAATGCATTTTACAGATTCAAATCTATAGACTGCCACTCCTGATTAAAATGTTAAGGGGTCACATACCAATTAGCAGATAATATTTTCAAGCCATTGGTTTAGAATACTCATTAATAGCTATTTATACCTTTTTTTTCCTATTTCCACCTTCATTTCAATATCTGTAGCAGGGCTAGTTTCAGTTTAGTTTTGTATCATCCTCATATTTTATTTTCTCAACTTGTCTTAACCCTGCCAAAGAAAGTGCAAATCATATCAACTTAATTAATTTCCTTTTGACCATCTTGAGTCATGACTGTCATTTGACCATATTTATATTTAATTAGTTGGATGAAGTAGACATGGGAATGACATACGAGGAGTTGTCAATATATGGAAGGTTAAGGAAAATTTTCCGATGTGGTCCCGTTTCAATGTTCCAGGTATGTATTTAAATATTTTTTGAGGGCTTGTTCAGCATGCAGGGATTGCATACGAAACACTTTAATTTCCATAAGAACCAGAGAAAATTCCTTTGTCCCAAACAAGCCTTTAATATTTTATTACTCACTATTCTGACAAAATTGCATTTTCTATTTGTATAGATTTGTATTACGAGAGAGATCATTTCTAGGTTATAATCTATCCATTTATAATGACTGAGCCTGCTTTGCTTAGCAGAATAGCAGTTTCCTTCTAAAGTACTTTTTTAGGTGCCTCTATGTTCTGTACTTGCTAAGTTATCATAACTTTATTACTGTGGATGAGTTTGCAATGTGTTAACTGTTAAGTATCAATGTATTATGCAGAATAGGGGTAAACAGAATGGCTTACTTTGGTAAAGCCACAGCCCTCCATCCCAAATTATAGGGGTGTTGACTTTTGGATACGATTTTTGACCATTCAGTCTTATTCAAAAAATTAGTGCAAACACTAAAAAATACAAGTCATGCTTAAAATGTTTATGATGATAAATCAAAGTATCAAACCATAACAAATAAATAATATTTACATAATTTTTTAAGTAAGACGAATGGGCAAACATCATATCTCAAAGTGAACAACCTCTTCTAGTTTAGGATGAGGGAGTATTAGGGAAGGCCAGAAGAGTCACATATGAATAAACTAAAAAGCAATTTGTGTATTTGGAGAGGATACTTGATTATAGGCTCAGCGGCTTTAGATGAGAGAGATTAATCATTACTTTTGCTTCATCATAAAAACTAAAAATAGACTCTGTGTAAGAAGGCTTAAACTGGACCTTCATACATTGTTGCTTTTGCAAGCAAGTGTGTTTGAACAGAGCGAGCCCTAATTTTTACCATGCTAATACAAATTGCTGCAGAACCTGTGCCACAGTTGGTGTGGGAGATTGTCTCCCTCTGAAGTGGCTGATAAAGTGAAGCACTTCTTCAAGTACTACTCGATAAATCGGCATAAGATGACTGTTTTGACACCATCTTATCATGCTGAGGTACTGAGCTGCTATATTTCATCGTTGTAAAGACCTGCCTGTCTGTTGCTCTAACCCCGCGCCTCCACTTTTGCAGAGTTATTCACCAGAGGATAATAGGTTCGACCTTCGCCAGTTTCTGTACAACTCAAGGTGGCCCTACCAGTTTCGGAAGATCAATGAGCTTGTACAAGAGATGGAAAAAGATGGCAAATGGGAAACTTCTGCAGAAGGGCAGCTGCGAGCGCAGACAGGCGCACAGGGAAGTGGAATGGGAGTTGTGGCTGCGGGATCTGCCAATCCCAGTGCTGGGTTCTGAAGAGAACCATACTAACGCGTGAAAGCTTGCTCTTCGAGGTAAAGCTTCAGTGAGTCCTTGCTCGTCATTGTAATTTTACTCATCCAGGATACCATTTTCCTCCCTAACTTTGAAGTATTAATGAATATTTTGGTTTTTTGCCTCCACAGAATAATGCACTGAGCCCATGAAATGGGCTGCTGAAGTGCTGCTGCAGTAAATTTGCCTCTGTTTGTTCTACTGCAACTTACCCCAACTAAGTGAGTTGAAGTTGTTCGGGTAGCACAACTTGAACTAATGATGCAAAATGTAGGCCCCCAGTTGCCAGTTCCTTTTCCTTGCATTTTCTGTAGTACGATCGACAAAATGGCAGTTATGGAAAGGTGAAATCCTTTACTAATCGATTGTTCCGTCCGAAGTCAACGGATAGCAAAACAAAGGAAATGTTACTGTGAAGAACCAGGTTAAACTAAGAATTCCTTCTTTTTGTAAGTGCCATTTTTAAATCATGCTGTATCTATGGTGTGATGCGAGCTCGATCCAACGTTAACAATTTTTACTTCAGTGAAGTGACAGAACATGAAGTTCGGCGAATGTTTTTTTTCATGGGAATTTATTTCCTCCACTAAGATTCGGTCAAATCTTTTAAGCCTTAACCCTTGGCTATCAATAAAATTATAATGTTTAGTTTTGAAATATCATGTGTACCTTTTAGAAAAACTTGATATTATCTTATAAATTATGGAATTTGGTAAACTGTTTTAGTAGAAAAAATATGGTTGAAAAATCCCTGTCATGTCCAAAGAAACGTTGGCCCAGCAGGTCGTGCTGTGTCTAATGGTAAGGCTATCTTCAACTATTGGCATAGACAAAGAAAGCATAGACAAAGAAAGAGATAGTTGGAACAGTGACGTGAATGGGAGGACGGAGAAATACCGGAGCTTAATGCGTTTTTTCCGCAAACTCTGCTGCGCAGCCCGCAGCCCGCTGCCCACCAGGCGCCGCTGCCATGTGCCGCTGACCGTTGAAATCGACAGATGACGTAAAGCTGTTCAGACGACACCCACTATTAGAATAATTTAATATAATCAGTTTTCTTCGCCGCGCCTTTCTATTGGCGACCAGAGCAAAAAGTAGCAAGTACGGCTCCGTGCTAACCAGTAGCTAGCTAGCGCTTTGTTTTTCAAAGTTTTCTCTTCCACATTGTTACTAGCTAGCAAAATCGACTGCTATTGAAAACGTCCTTGGAGCATCCGTAATGGTCGGAACAAATAACTAGCTAATATAGAGGTAAAAAAAATAAAAATAATAATATCTCACCATTAAGACTTAACCCTACACGTAATACTTTCAGTTTTTTGGAACACGTGAAATCTCCTGTCTGTTTGGTTATCGGTAGCTATTCTCTTTTTTTCTCACCTTTTCTGTCCATTTAGAAAAGAGATCGCATATAGCTAGTGAATAGACAGCCATTGCGCCTCTGCGATTTCGTCGGCTTACGTGGAGGTTAGACGATAAACAAAAACAGAAAAGTCCAATATCTCATTTATGCAGAGTCCGAAAGCAGGTGCCTTTCTTTCATTGACATCATTTGGAACTCGTGCGACACTATCGACGAGTGACTCGCAGGCGCCGGGTTTTTTTAGCCTTCTCACACATTCACGTCACGCGAAAAAGGATGTCAACTAGCAATCTCGCTAGCCCGTTGAAGGCGCCTTTAGGATAGCTAGCCTCTTTTTGGTAGTCATGGATCTAGAGAAGGTCGGGAGAGGTAACTAACTGCAATGGAGGTGGGCCGCAAAGCAGATGGACTCATAAGTCATAACCCTATTGCCTTGTCACCCATAACTGAATATGGATTTAAGATAGGCTGGCGATTCGTGGATGGTCTCATAGCCTATGTTGCCTGCTATGTAGGCGACAAGCCGAGATAGCTCGTCACATCATCGTTGAATGCCGCTATTTGAGGAGAATCTGGAAGATCATCGCATCTTGGCTCTCATTGCTCCTTTTGCTCTAATGTCCTAGCCAACTTCGGTCTTAGATAAAGGAGGTGGTGGAACTAAACGGACTACTCCGCAGGGGTGCCCAAAAGGGGGCTACGTTCCATTTTCATAGTGGTTTGGGGAATTTGGAAAGAGAAATGCTCGTACCTTCTAGAGAAAGGAGAAATCTGCGACTACATTGCTCTCCTTAATTAGAGAGAGGTGAAGTTTTGGAGTCTGGCTGGTGCTAAGCACCTTCGTGTGCTTTTGTCTTATATTTTTTCTTTTGAGTTTTTCTTTGGTTGTGTTAGTTCCTGTGGTTGGCCTCTCGGGTCCACCATTTATATTTCTCTTATTTATAAATATATATAAATGGAGCATAATCTTGTGTAGTTCATTAAAAAAATAAAGCGTAAAGATCTTTATATATATGTAATCCAATTTTTTTGAAAAAATTATGCTATGAACATCTAAGTTTCTCATATCAAACCAGCTGACGAGAAATGCATTTAAGGGTTAGTTTCATCTCAATATCAGAACAGGTCAAGAAATGAAGGGGGATCAAATGCTGAAACATGGTAGAAAACTCCAAGAGCAAATTTTTCAGAGAAGTAGCAAACATTTTGTTAAATTTTCCAGTTTCCCCGGAAGAAAATGAAATAGTCGGCGAAGGCTTTGGCCGGAATCCCTAAACCCCAATTCTGACATGGCCTACCACCGCCCATCGCTCCTCCTCCGCCGCCGGCGCGGCATCCCCACCCCTTCCTCCCTCCTCGTCCTCCTCCGCCACCGCCCCTTCGCCTCCTCTCCCTCCCCACCGTCGCCGCCCTCGTCGGCCTCCTCTAAGCCTCCAGCCCTCTCCGCGCGCCTCGCCTTCGTCTTCGACCAGCTCGACGCCCTCGACCGCTCCCGCTCCTCCGAGCTCTCGGCCCGCGACGCTGCCCTCCGCCGCATCCAGTCCTGGCGCCGCCCCGCGCCGCCCCCTGAGACACCGCCGCTGGAGGCAGAGCTGGGGTCGGAGCCGGAGCGAGAACCCGACGGACCGAAGAAGGAAGTTGAGGCCGTGCCGGCCGATGAGGTGGCGAAAATGAGCATGGAGGAGGTGCTGCGGAGGGAGGTGGAGCTGGTGCACCCCTGGCCCGAGTGGATCGAGCTGATGGAGCGCCTCGCTCAGCAGAGGTACTTCGACCTCGGGCGGGCCGGTGGTGACGATGAGAGCTCCATTGCCGCCGCGGTGCCCATGGATCTCTCAGCGGTCAGTGAGGAGGCTGGGTTTGACTTCTCCAGGGACTGGACCACTGTCAAGAACGCGTGCATGAACTTTGGCCGGGACCGCTTCGACATCCTCAAGTACGATTGTTGCTCCTGAGGTTGCATTTAGTGGAACTTTTATGTTTCTGTTTGTTAATTTCGCGGTATGGGTTTCAAATTCGTATGGGTGCCACTGCCTAAATTATTTCGCCCAGACTCGTAGTCAAAATGACAAAAACAGGTTCCTTATCTAGAGATGTTGGTGATACCCTGAGAATGGTTTGAAGGCAAGTTATGTTAAAATAATTTCAGGCGATAGGCGTTTGATTCAGCTTGCTGCCATTCCATGATCAGAACAGGGTCTTTCTTTAGTGGTTTCAGGTATCTGGTAGCTGCATAAATTTTGAAGGCAGATTTTTATGGATATTTCTACTAAATCATAGCAATCAGAAATGGGCTGTTGCTATGTTTGTCTCCAAGTTTGATGCTTGGAGGTTACCACTGTTGTGATCCATCAAAATTCAATGGTTGCCTTGTGATTACACCTATATTTTTCCTTGCTGCTGGTGGATAATTGATGCATATCCTGCCAATCTGTCATTTTATTTGCTTGGCTTGTGCAGAAATAATAGAATGTCTTAAGTTGCATTAAAATTTTGGAAATCTTCCCTTACATTTATTGCTAAAGCTGGAAATCTGTAGTACAAATATTCTTAGGCCAAGTCAGAAAATTCATCATCACTACATGATTAGCATATCAATGGGCATGTAACTCTTTTTGGGTCAGAGAGTAAATCTCTATGACCATCCAAAACAGAGATTGATTGGTTGCATTTTTTTTTAAAAGATGAATCTATGACTGAAGCACATGAAAATTAACTCTAACATATAATGTATCTGAAAATATGTAATGACTAATGTCAATACATGTTGATGTTTTTTTGCTTAAAATTAGTAAAAGGAATTCATTCAATGTATTGGAAATCAGCAAGGATTATTGTTAATGTAGCAGTTATTTGGACAATTTTGAGGCATATCATAGATGCAACAAGATTTCTCAATCTTATGCAGATCATTGCCTCGGAAGGATCTTCAGATATTGGTTGGACATGGGTGCCCTAGCATGGATGCAAAAGCAGTGTTTTCTGCAAAGCTGATAAGAAAACTTGTCCATCTTGATGAGGGCGATGTAAGTTGCATAATGATTTCTCTTTAAGTTTTTCTTGGACTTATTACCACCTTGGTTTCTGCATATGGTTACAGACAAGATTGTGAACGGAGGGGGTATTATTTTTTTACAATTGAGCTTTTGGCTAGTAAAGCTACTTTAGGTTATGTTAGTACCTGTGTGTCCTCAGATGGTATTGTTAGATATATTTGTACCTCTGTATTTCCTATGTATTGTAGGGGGTTATGTGTATATATCCCTTCATGTACTGGTGTATATATATCGGCCTTAGGGCCTCATAATGAATACAAGTGCTATTCATAACATGGTACAGAGCCAAAATTAGGGTTAGGTTTTCTCTCCTTCCCTAATCCACAATCCTGGTGTTGCACCTGCACTGTGCTTCGTCCCTGCACAGATCATCCTCTGTCGTTGCTAGGGAGCTTGCCGCCAGCTCTTGACCTCTGTCGGCTTGTCACTCGCGGACCTGCTTTCATCCGCGCCGTCGGCCGTCGATCTGCCGTCGGCCTGCTCGTCCACCCCCGTTGCCTTGCGCCGCCAGCCCCTTCGCCCGTCGTCGAGCCGCCTCTCCGCCCGCCGTCCCGCCGTCCCGTCGCCGCCCGCCGGTTTCGTCGCCCGCCCACCGGCTCGTCGCCCGCCTGCCGGCCAGCCGGCCCGTCGCCGCCTGCCCGCCGACCAGCCGGCCCGTTGCCGCCCGCCGGCGCGCCTCCCGTCGCGTCTGCCCCGTCGATCCGCCGGTGCCCGGTCCGCCCGCGCGCCTCCGTCCCGCGTGCGCGTCTCGCGTACGTCCTCATCTGTCCGCTCGGTCTCTGTTTTGACCGAGTGGTGGACGATATCCGAAAAAAAAGGGGAGAGAGAGAGAGCGTTTTGCTGTCTTCTGTCGCTGCTTGTTTCTGATGGCACCTTTGACTCCTTCCAACGGTGGTGTCCCGGTTCTTCGTTGTCCGCTGCTATTTGATGGGACCAACTACCGTGTCTGGGTTCCTTGCATGCGTTGGCACATGCGTGGTCTGCGTCTCTGGGAGTTTCTTATTGGTGAGCTTCCATGCCCGCCTTGTCCTACGGCTCCGATGCGTCGTGTGATTCCAGAGAAAGCAACTGATGAAACTAAGGAGAAGCTGCTTGCAGAGTTTGATGATCTTATGAAATCCTATGAGTCTCAGTTCAGTGCTTACAGGTGTTGGTTGGATGAAGATGTACGCGCCGGGTCTATTCTTACTGCTAGTATGGAGGATCAGCTTGCTGCAGCGGTTGTTGACTTTGATCGGTCTCATCAGATGTGGTCTTTTCTTCGGGATCGCTATGAGCCTAGTGGTCACTCTGCTTATTATGCTGTTATTCGCCAGGAGTAGTTACGTCATGATGACCTTACTGTTGATGAGCTCTATACCCAGTTGTCTGCTATTTTGCGTCATCCACTGTCACCGAGCACTTTTGAGTTCTGCCAGGGCTAGCAGTCAGATATTGAGCTTCAGCGCACATATGCTTGTTACGTCATGATGACCTTACTGTTGATGAGCTCTATACCCAGTTGTCTGCTATTTTGCGTCATCCACTATCACCGAGCACTTTTGAGTTCTGCCAGGGCTAGCAGTCAGATATTGAGCTTCAGCGCACATATGCTTTTTTGACTCGTCTCCGTGACGAGTATGAGCCTCTTCGTGCTCAGCTTCTTGCTCGTCATCCCTTTGTCTCTTTGATGGATGCTCTTGCTGATGTTCGTAATGAGGAGACTCGGCTTCGCATTGCTGGTTTGTTACCATCTGCATCTGCTTTGGCGGCTCGTTCATCGCCCTCATGGCTAGTTGTTCCTCCACCGTCTCTGCCCTCGTCAGCACCAGCGCTCTCTTCCTCTGCACGTGGAGGGGGTGGTGGTGGTCTTCATTGTGATTATTGTGGGAAGGACGGACATATCGAGGCCTTCTGTTACAGGAAGAAGAAGATGCAGCGCTCTCAGACTCGTCATACTTCACATGCTTCACAGCCTTCACAGACTTCTGGTAGTGCTAGTGCTGGAGTGTCTCAGAGGAGTTCCACGGATCCAGTTACCCAGGAGATGTTGATGCTTCTTTGTCGCCTTGTTGCTGCTTCACCGTCTGGGACCGCTAGTGTTGCGACTCTGCCGGCTGGCTCATCAGGTCCTGCTACTGCTTCTCAGTCTTCCACTCAGGGACCACCAGGTATTAATGCATGGATTCTTGATTCCGGTGCCTCTTTTCATATGACTCCTCATCGCACTTTTCTTTCTTCTATTCATTCTCCATCTCGTTCTCTCACTGTTCATACTGCCGATGGTTCCTCCCTTTCCGTTGCTGGAGAGGGCACTATCTTGTCTAACTCTTTTCATGTTTCTAATGTTTCCTATGTTCCTAATCTAACCATGCAGCTTATGTCCGCTGGTCAGCTTATTGATCATGATTGTCGTGTCATTCTTATCCTGATTTTTGTTATGTTCAGGATCGCAGCACGGGTTGCCTGGTTGGTACTGGCCCTCGTTGTTGTGATTCTCAGCGCCTTTGGGGGCTTGACTGGCTTCATCTTCCTTCCGCTGCGTCTACTAGTTTTGACGGCTCTGTTTTGGCTGCTTCGTCCACTTTGTCTTTTGATCAGTGGCATCATCGGTTGGGTCATCTGTGTGGCTCCCGTTTATCTACTTTGATTCGTCGAGGTCTCTTAGGTTCGGTTTCAGGTCGTGACTCATTAGCTCAGTGTCAGGGTTGTCGTCTGGGAAACAGATTCAGCTTCCCTATCATTCTAGTGAGTCGGTGTCTGAGCGTCCTTTTGATCTTGTACACTCAGATATATGGGGTCCTGCTTCTTTTGTTTCAAAGGGGGGGCATCGATATTATATAATTTTTATAGATGATTTTTCTCGCCACACATGGATTTACTTTATGAAAAATCGTAGTGAGGCTTTATCCATATATAAGAATTTCTCTGCTATGGTTCACACTCATTTCGACACTTCTATTCGTGTTTTTCATGCCAACTCTGCAGGTGAATACCTTTCTGGTGCTCTTCGTCAGGTTCTTTCTGCACAAGGTACTCTTGCTCAGTTTTCTTGTCCTGGTGCTCATGCTCAGAATGGTGTTGCTGAACGCAAGCATCGTCATCTTCTTGAGACTGCTCGTGCTCTTATGCTTGCTTCTTCTGCCCCACCTCATTTTTGGGCTGAAGCTGTCTCCACTGCCACATATTTGATTAACATTCAGCCTTCGTCAGCCCTTCATGGTGGCATTCCTTTCGAGCTTCTCTGTGGCAAGACGCTTGATTATGACGACCTTCGTCTTTTTGGTTGTGTTTGCTATGTGCTTCTTGCACCTCGTGAGCGCACGAAGTTGACCGCGCAGTCTGTGGAGTGTGTATTTTTAGGATATAGTGCTGAGCATAAGGGATATCGTTGTTAGGATCCGGTTGGTCGACGGATGAGGATTTCTCGAGATGTTGTCTTTGATGAGTCTCGTCCTTTCTATCCTCGTCCTTCCTCTGATGCTTCTTTAGCATCTTTAGTTGATCCTCTCTCATTTTTATTTATTCCTGATACTGCTCTTCCACATATATCTTCTTGCTTTGTACCCTCTCCCACTGTGCCTCCTTCAGGAGCTGTGCCTCCATCTCCTTCTGTAGTGCCACATGTAGATGTGCCTCCGTCTCCTTCTGTAGTGCCACATGTCGAGCCTCATTCGGGGTCTTTTTCTTTGCCTCCTGACTATACTACCAAGCCTCCTGTGACCTAGGTGTACACACGTCGTCGTGCTTCGACTCCTGCTGCTCATTCTGATGAGCCATCTTCTGGCCCTTCTGAGCCTTCTTTTGATGAGCCATCCCCTGAGCAGCTTATATGTCGTGGTCATCGGTCTCGTCAGCGTATTGATCGGTATGGCTTTGGACCTGTTACTTGGCAAGGTTTTGCCGGTACTGTCCTTTCTGAGCCACTTTCCTATCATGATGCCATTCTTTATCCAGAATGGCAGCTTGCGATGGCTGAGGAGATAGCTGCACTTGAGTGTACGGGCACATGGGATCTTGTTCCGACTCCCTCTCATGTTCGTCCTATAACCTGTAAGTGGGTCTATAAGGTTAAGACTTGCTTTGATGGATCTCTTGAGCGCTATAAGGCTCGTCTTCTTGCCCGTGGTTTTTAGCAGGAACATGGTCGTGATTATGATGAGACATTTGCTCCTGTTGCTCATATGACCATTGTTCGTACTCTTCTTGTTGTGGCCTCTGTTCGTGAGTGGTCTATCTCTCAGCTTGATGTCAAGAATGCCTTTCTTAATGGCGAGTTGCGTGAGGAGGTTTATATGCAGCCACAGCTTGGGTATTCTGTTCCTGAGGTTATGGTTTGTCGTCTTCGTCGCTCTCTCTACGGTCTTAAGCAGGTTCCTCGTGCTTGGTTTCAGCGCTTTGCTTCTGTGGTCATGGCTGCTGGTTTTTCTGCCAGTGCTCATGATTCTGCTCTGTTTGTACACACATCATCTCGTGGTCGTACTCTTCTTCTCCTCTATGTTGATGACATGATTATCACTGGAGATGATCCTCAGTTCATTGCCTTTGTCAAGGCATGTTTGAGTGAGCAGTTTTTTATGTCTGATCTTGGCCCTCTTCGTTATTTTCTTGGGATCGAGGTTTCCTCTACACGTGAGGGATTTTATCTGTCTCAAGAAAATATATTCAGGGCCTTCTTGATTGTGCATCTATTACTGATCACAGGACTGATGAGACTCCCATGGAGCTCAATGTTCACCTTTCTGCCAGTGATGGTGAGCCTCTTGATGATCCTACTCACATTGTAGGTAGTCATGTCTATCTTGGTGTTACTTGTCCTGACATTTCCTATTCTGTGCATATTCTGAGTCAGTTTGTTTCTGCTCCCACTCAGCTCCACTATAGTCACCTTCGTGTCTTACGTTATCTTTGTGGGACTATGCCACGTCGTTTGTTCTTTCCACGCTCTAGCTCTTTACAGCTTCAGGCTTATTGTGATGCTACTTGGACTAGTGATTCCTCTGATCGTCGATCTCTTTTTGCTTATTATGTTTTTCTTGGTGGTTCTCTTATTGCTTGGAAGACTAAGAAGCAGACAGCAGTTTCTCGTTCGAGTACAGAGGCTGAGTTGCGTGCTATGGCTCTTGTGACGGCAGAAGTGACTTGGTTATGGTGGTTACTTGCAGATTTTGGTGTTTCTGATTCTACACCGACTCCTCTTTTGATTGACAGTACATGTGCTATTAGTATTGCTCGTGATCCGGTGAAGCATGAGCTTACTAAGCATATTGGTGTTGATGCATATTACACACGTGCACAGGTTCAGGATGATGTAGTTACTTTTCGCTACGTGCCTTCAGAGTTACAGTTGACTGCTTTCTTCACGAAGGCACAGACCAGAGCTCAGCATAATTTTTATCTCTCCAAACTCAGTGTGTTTGATCCACCTTGAGTTTGAGGGGGGGGTGTTAGATATATTTGTATCTCTGTATTTCCTATGTATTGTAGAGGGTTATGTGTATATATCCCTTCATGTACTGGTGTATATATATCGGCCTTAGGACCTCATAATGAATACAAGTGCTATTCACAATAGGTATATTGCTTTACAACAACAACAACAAAGCCTTTTAGTCCCAATCAAGTTGGCGGTAGGCTAGAGTTGGAACCCAACAAGAGCTACTAACGATAAACAGAAAGAGAAAAATAAAATAAACGTGCAAGATGGTATATTGTTTTCTCATGACTAAATGTGCAAGATGTTTGTCTAATTTCTTTTTACCTTGCTGATATGTGCCCTTTTGTTTAGATATCATTGTTTATCTAACTCTTTATAGCGACTGTTGTGCTGTTTCATACTGATTTGTGGTTAGCCCTTCTCATATAAGGTTATGAATGTATGATGAAGTCTCCATTACAGTTTGCCCTTGTCATCAGGTCTAAATACTTGTGACCCTCACAGATTATTGTATTGTATTTTCTCAAGTACATAAAGCTCTATCAGATGTTGAATTTATACTTCCACCCTAAAAAAAGTATGCCAAATCTGTACTTTTGTAGATAGTGTCTTCTTTCCATTCTTCTCATTTTTTCTAGCTGGTGCACTGGTCTTTATACGTCATCATCACAGAGTCCGGTGTATTATTTTTGTAAGCAATAATCAACAGAGGGTGTTAGTGCCAAGGCATATAATTTGATCAGTCCGATTTTAAATGCAATGTCTTAGTGAACATCAAACATTGTGACCTTCTGATTGCTTTATTTTGCTTCTAATTTGCAGGTATGTAGTTCTTGTAATTTACGAAACGTATGCTCGAGGGGCTACATCCTTACACGTAAAGAAGATGAAGCTCGGACTCTTGATGTTATGCGTATTTTATTGATATATGGTTTTGATCATGTAAAGCAAACTGTAGAGAACAAACCTCTTCTCAAATTAAAATCTTTGAAGACCGTAGTTCGGAAATTAATACATGAGATTGTCAAATTGAGCGCTGTTCCCATTGATCCTAATCTCCCACCCCCTATAATAAAGAAACCTCCTCCTAAGGTGAAGCAACCACCTCCCCCACCAAAGAAGAGAGTGGGACGCGATGACGTAGAGATGAAGAAAGGAGATTGGCTCTGCCCTAAGTAATTTAACCACTTGCGTGCAATTTATGGAGTCTTGTTGACTTGAGTAATATTTTTTTTTAATTTTTTGGTGTATGCTTTCAGGTGTGACTTCATGAACTTTGCAAAAAACAACATCTGTTTGCAGTGTGATGCTAAGCGTCCCAAAAGGCAACTCCTCCCAGGAGAGTGGGAATGTCCTCGGTTAGGATGCTCACAAGATTTCTGTTTTGCTGTCTATTTTTCTATCCTATTTCGTTGTAATTGTATATAATGCACACAGCACAACTACACTAACACTTGTAGTTTTCAACATCTTTGTTGCATCCATGTTTGCCGCATTTGTCTATCCTCAAACACAGTTGTGGAAAAAACGACTTGGTAACTATAGGATGTAGTCTATTTTTTAGCATATTAGCACTAACTGTATAGAACATACTCTGGACTAAGCCCTAGCAATTTCTAACTTCTTTTGTTGCATCGGTGTTAAACTGTTAATCAACACAGTTGTGAACATGGATGACTTCGTATCTAAGATTTTTATCATTGGTCTCTGTAACATCTGTTTCTGAAGAGATAACTTGTTGATAGTGGGGCATAAGAAAAATTAAAATACTTGCCTTTGTTCTGAAATATTTGTCACCGGCTAGTTCATTTTTGAACTAAGAAATGTCAAATAGAAAAGAACGGAGTAGCACACTTTCCAGCCATTCAGGAACTAATTCATATGGAGTATGTACTACTGGTGTCTTTACTTATTGATCTGACTTTTGCACATGAAATTTCAGGTGCAATTTCCTGAACTATAGGCGGAATATGTCATGTTTCCATTGTGAACACGACCGCCCTGCAGATGAGTACACCAACAACCAAATGGAAGCAAAACAATCTGCTCTGCAGAAAAGATTGGAAAGACCTCCATGCAAGTCTGATGTTTCTAGTGCATGGAACTTTGATTTTGATGATAATGAGTCAGATGGTGCAGATGTTGCTGCATTTGAGTTTGCTGATTCATCTAAAGCGAGGGAGAGCTCATCTGTGGAAAAAATGTCCTATAGAGATTCTGGTAGTTACTCTGAGGACGAGAGCTTTAGAATGGCTAGAACAATGAGTAAGGGAATGGAGAATAAGTTCTCAGAAAGAGATAGCTTGCCATCTTCTACAGTTGGTTTTGATGATTTTGATGATGAAGAGGATGACATTGACAGTTATGAACTTGATTTATCAAAAGGAAGTAAGACTGGTGGGGTGTCAAGGATGAGTTATTCTGATCTTGAGCGTGCTTCTGATTCAGAAAGTTTTGGTGAATTTGATAACAGTAGGAACTCCAGATATGCAGCCAAGGATGATATAACAGTGTCTGCTGATGAGAGTGAATTTGAGGATCACCCTTCCTTGAGATCGAGCCATCTTGCTGATTCTTGGCATAAAACCAAAGGTCAGAGTGATTCCAATAAATATAGAAGGTCAACTTTTGGATCAGAGAGTGATGGCTGTATTGATTCTGATCTGGATGAGGACATTGATGGTCTTAGAAGTGAACGAAGGCGTGGTCGGGGAAATCCTGGCAGAGCTTCTGTTAGGTACAATGCACTTGCCTACAGTGATGATGAACCATTTTCTGATGATGTGGATTCTGGTATGGGTGATCGGTTCCAGTCTAGGCGGGCTAGGTCTTCCATGAACATCCGTGATAGAAGCAGTAACTTTAATGGTAGACGGTCCAGTGGGGACCATTATGGCAGAGTGGAACGGAAAGAACGGTTCAACGGTTTTGATATGCACCATCGCGGGTCGGTCTTGGATAAGGATGGCAGGGCCAAGGGTAATCATTTACGTAGTGGTTCAAGAGGTTTACAAAGAAATGCAAGAAGAAATTGGGATAGAAGTGGTGGCTTTGATGGTGGGCACTCAAGCTTTTAAGTAGAAAGATACGAATGGCAAACATATCAAATGGTTACCAGCGAGTGGTCAACTTCGTTTGCTGAAAACTGGATGGATTTTGGACTAGGTTCTGCTGCTGATATGGGTGCTTTGGAAAATCAATGACCATTTTTCTGGATTTGCTAATGGCCGCAGCATTATACCACGGTACTACGACGGGGCTTAAGTTGACTGTTCATATGCATGTATCTTTGTTGAAGTCATGTTGTTTCACTGATTCTCTCTGAGCCAGCAATAAATTTCAATTTTGCATATGAAAACGCAACATAATGGCACGCAAACCACATTTCCCCTCCCTCCCTCCCCCCTCCTCTGGTTTTGATTCAGTGAATTGGGATTTATGCTTCAGAAGTCTTCATTGCAGCGCTCCGTCCAGAGCTCCGTCCAGTGGGGGCGTTTGGCAGGGCTCTGTCTGCTCCGCTCCGCTCTACACAAGAATCGCTCTCCGACAGCCAAACAGCAAAAACAGCGCTAGCTCCCTCTGCAAATCGCACCCTCTGCTCCCTCTGTTTTTCACTGCGCCAAGGGAGCCGAAAATAGCTGCTCCCTCAGATTCTCTCGTGCTCTGGCCGTGCAGGGAGCGGAGCGGAGCTGCTTTTGCCAAACGGATGTGACGGATGCGAGAAACTGTCGGAGAGCAGGCTGGAGCGGAAGTGCAGACAGTGGGGAGCGCAGCGGCTTGGGAGCGCTGCCAAACGCGCCATATATGCTTGCATCCGTTCAGTTCTTAAGGGCTGTGTTTTGGATCTCATAACATAAAATTATACAAATCAGATTTAAAAAATCCTTACGAGATCCAAACGTTCCTAATTTTGGTATGGACTGTAACGTCATTCGTAGTGCATAGTTTTTTTTAATTTTTAAGGGTGACACATCGGCCTGTTTGGTTATATAATTTTTGTATATCATGGTTTTAGAATACCACGCTATATTTTGGTTACGACACGAATACTCAGGTTTTTTAATACTGCAGTAATATTGTAGTATTTCTTAAAACTATCACCCGTTTGGTTCCAAAGTATTGAGTGGAATATACACAACTATCAATCAATAGAAAACCAACACAGCAACATCGAGGGCGCAGGGTTGTCGCCTGCGACGGGTCCGGCAGCGAAGGTGATAGCAGCAGGGGGGTGAGGTGCCGGCGGCTGGAGGGCACAGTGACGTCGCGGGCGACAGGGCGGCCGCGGAGGAGGCATCGGCAGCGAGAGGTGTGAGGGAAAGAGGATGCGGAGGACGCGAGCGGAGGCGCGGGGGAAAGAGGAGGCGCCGGACACGAGCGAGAGAAGGAAAACTTCCAATACTCTAAAAATACGATGGTTTTAGATACAGAGTTTTGGATAGAGCTGCCAAACACCTTTTAGTAAAAATAGCATGATATTCTCCAATACTATGGTTTTACCTAGAAACCATGAAAATACATGGCTGCCAAACATGCCCTCAGCTTTGCATAGACTCATGCATCTCATGTATTATCTTTTTCTTCATCAATTTATTGCTATGTTAGTATCTTTGCTTATGTGGCATGGTGTTTAATGAGATTAAATTTCAAATAAAACTAGCACTAGTAATGGGTTAGGGCAATTTTCAATGCACGGTTCTATTTTCCAATTTCGAAGAGTGCAATTATGTATGCCAGGTTCCATTTAGATGAATTCCTCTCTTCTCTCTCGTCAATTACTTGCAGTGCCAGCATCTCTATTTATGCGGTATTGTATATCGAGATTAAAACCCAACTAACACGGTAACACCGGGAATAATCCAACCACTAGATTATAAAAATCGCACTCTTTTGCCACGCTGCCACGTTGAGATTATAGATAAGACCAGAAAACCTTGGGCCCAGTGTTGCGGCACCATTTTAGTGCCGGACAATCGTGAATTTATGTTAGGTCTATGAGCATCAGAATTTTCATGTAGAAACAGTTTGGATTGAATGTAAATATTGGTGTCATCGATCTTTATATTGTAGAGGCTATATGTGGTATAAATGCTACCATGAAAATAGTTCTTGTATGTGCTAACTAATTTGGGTTGTGTTAAACCCAAGCGTAAAAATTAAGCAAAGTAACAATGTTTGCCATCTGGTTGCGGTTGTCCGGTGGATGCTGCTGCAATTCTATGCTGGTGAAGACAGATTCGGTTTGGAACAGTATGGGAAATTCATTTGAGATGGTTCGATCCCTCTTCATAAATGTACAACGTTGCTGATTTTTTTTCACAGCCTTGCACATTCGTCTTATTCAAAAACTTATTCAAACAAACTAATTCAGTGAAAAAAGCAAGTCACCGTAAAATAAATGACTTATAAATTTTTTAAGAGTAAAATGCATGCGTGGTCCTTGAACTTGGCACCATGTGTCACCTAGGTCCCTGAACTTATGAAACTAGGAATCTGAATCCCTAAACTTAGAAAACCATGTCATCTGGGTCCATAAAGTTGGTTTGAGTGTCATTCAGATCCCAAAACCACCAATCCACTCATTGAATATACATTGACCATGTTTTTTTAAGTAGAAATCCAACATTTGGGCCCCTAAAGTTGGCTTGAGTGTCATTCAAGTCCCAAATAAAACCACCAATCCATGTGTTTGACTGTGCATTGATCATAGTTTATTAGTAGAATCCATTTGTCAGGCCCACATTTTCTTCCTTTGAGTAAGAAACGTGAGGTCCATTTGTGAGTAAAATAATTTTCTAATTTTTTTCATCAGTAATGTCTCGTACTTCCATCGACAATTGTGATTGCCATCGGTAAACACCAAACTGGATTGGGCAGCGAGGCGGGTGATAGTAGAAGTCCTAGCAATGCCGACACGAGTGACAATGGAATAGGAGGACCGTTGGTGGGAGATAGATAATAATAATAATAATAATAATAATAATAATAATAATAATAATAATAATAATAATATTATTATTATTATTATTATTATTATTATTATTATTATTATTTTCATTTACTAATAGATCCACATGCCATAAAATGAGAAAAGAAAAGAAATATTGCCCTTACAGGTGGGTCCCACATGTACCCTACTCCAAAACCACTTTTGGATAGAGAGAATGGTGGTTTTGGGACCCATAAGACACAACAACCAAGTTTAGAGACCCGAAATCCTGGTTTTCTAAGTTCAGGGACCTAATTGACATACGTTGCTAAGTTGAAGGACTGCGGGTGCATTTTACTCATTTTTTTAATAAAACGGATGATCAAAATTTAAGAAAAAGAACCTCATCATACATTCGTAAATAGATACATTAGTCAACTATCACTATGAAATAAGAGTACTGGTTTGAATCCATCACATGTAAAGTCCAGCAGTTTGCAGGGACATGAGCGTTTTTGCATTACTCAATAGTAGAACCAAGACTTTTTAGTTTTTAGGACAAAAGTACAGCTGTGCAGACACATGTAAGTACGAATTGAACGAAGAAATTGATACCTCGCTCTTGCCATCAAGTACGGTGGCATGTTTCAGCATCAAGGATGGAGAAAACAGAGTTTAGCTGTGAGTAATACCTGACGTTCATTTTTTTATGGCAATCGCATCTGAAGTGTTCTTTTATTCAGTCTGTTTAGACAAATACCTTAAAAATGTTTTATTAGGAACATGCTGGTTCATCGGAACATAAACGTATAAACCTATAGGTATCGTCAAATGAAATTGTTTTTTCTTTAGATCGTTTCCGATTTAAGCTGCTCTTATAGGACTCAACGGTACCACAAGCTGCTTGCGGACACGCTCTTCTAAAGACAAACATAACGTTCAATGGAAGTCGCAATTTGCAGTTGCTCAGTTGCTTGGGTATGGTTTGTCTCGCTATTCTTTCCTCCATCCTAATTTGTCGTTTGATTTTTTGACATCAAATTTGAACGACTTGTCTTATTTAAAAAATTTATAAAAATATGAAAAAAATAAAATCATAGTTAAAATATATTATATGTTAAATAAAATCACAATAATAAAATAAATAATAATTATGATTTTTTAATATGACAAAAAATCAAACTTTGTGTAAAAAAAAATCAAACAATCTATAAATGGTAAATATAGCAAGCATTACTAACTATTAGGCACAAACTTGTTAGGCATAAACTGTTAGCATGCTTGCTGATTTGACGCTGCCATCAGGCGTCAGCATTCCTGAGGGACGTAGAGAGCTCTCGCGATGGCTCATGTCGACACTTGTTGAGCAGGCCAATTCTAATCATTCCGTTCGATGCAAGCTAGTGAATTAGATCAAGTATCATAAGGTCACATATTTAGACTATAAGAAATGACGCATTAAATTTGGGATGAGGTGAAATAAAAAGAAAATGAGAGAAAAGAGAAGTATACTGCTAACTTGCAGCCAGTTGAATCACAGACCAAAACACTTTAATGAGACAGTGATGGGCTAGCTAGTACTCACATAGCTCGTACTAACAACCATTTATTATACAAGCTGGCTACCGGTTGATCATGCATGACACGACACTTTATATAGCCAGCAGTAAGCTCTATTATTAATCTCTATTATTAATCTTGTTCTTAATGGGATGGGATTAACTGGCGAGTTGGCGCACCATGCGATCGAGGAAGGCCCGAGACCCTGACCAAGATTCACATTACAGAGAAGAGATACAGATAGAGATATAATTAATTTTCCAACTATGTTTTAATTCAGAGATCCAAACGTTACATCTTATAATGCAAATTCTATAGGCACAATATATAACCCACACAAACATGTTTATCCACTTCAATATATGATCATTCCTGTCATCTGCACTTATGTTTTTTAAAAGGCACACTTCATTGCCTGCATGGTACTCTGTTGGCATTGCATAATTTGCATTAGTCGGCATGACGGCTTCGACGATCCTGGAAGACTTTGGAACTGGTGTTTTCTTCTATAGCTGCCATGGCCGAGGTGCCCTCGCTGCTCAAACTAGGAGCCTTGTTGGAGTCTTATCTGCTGGAATTGGGGAAGAAGCCATGCATAGAAAGTGAATCGATCAATGTGGATTGTGGAGCCAGTAGCAGCAAAAAAAAGTGGTTGCAAGACAAGAAACAACCTTACCTTTTTTTTCTTTATTTCTTGGCCCTTTTTTGGGGTGGGGGTGGGGGTGGGGTAGAGATTCCTCTTAGGGATAGTTTGTATACTTTTCATTTTCTATGGGGATTCAAGGGGAACGAAGAGGATTGAAAAAATTAGTTCATTTCTCCACTCAATGCCTCTCAATCCCCCCAAGGAGACTAAGGGTTATTACCAAACATACCATAGGGTTGCTTCCCTCCCCAAATAAAACAAATGGGTGGGGATTAATTGGAAAGAAATTGAGAGGAGTTTTGTTGTAAAAGGATTTGATCCCTTTCAATCATCTTCATGCCCTACAAACCCTTTTCAAACCGAACAAGACGAGTCTTGGACTCATATTACTATGTTTTTTTTGTTCCTTGGGTTTCGCTCTAGTTGCTTCCAAAAAAATTCATTGCGATTATGGACCAGAAGAAGTACTATGGAAAAAAGCAATGGATTAAGGAAAAAAAAAGGAGAAGTGTAGTTGATAGAGTAAGAAACAACAGGCAACAGGTCAGACCAAAGATCGAGAATACACGTTGTACGTTGTACGAACAGTTTCGATCAGAAAACACGTGAAGGTGTGCCAAAGTTTCAGGTGTATAGCAACTTGGATAAAAAGAGGCAATTGTACAACTCATAACATGGGCAAGCACTATGAAATTTACACCGCCGTTCTGTGCTAAAACACAGAAGACTATATGAGTTTGTCCTAAGTCAAATTTTATCAAGTTTGATTGAGTTTACAAAGAAGAAGAAGAAATAGTATTAATAGCGTTAAATGATGAGATAGTCTAATTCCTTTCTACTATACATGTTTTTGAATGTTTTGACTTAGGACAAACTTCAAATCCCTCGTGCTTTAGAATGGACAGGGCAAACACTTAGGTAGAAACAATATAAATATGATCTGCAGAATGAAATGCTAAATTATGACGACCATGCGTGTGTAGTTTGAAGCCTCAGCTCTTGAGATTATTATCACGAGAATGCATACTATAGCACTTCTCAGACCATGTCGGCATGCATTAATCTTGCAAGTCATCACAGGCTGGCTGGACGTCAAAGCATTATTGCATGCGCATATCATTATATATAAAAAATAAAACACCGACGGAACTGATTAAGAACCATGCATGCATGAAGATGTGCAGCTAACTTGCAGATGTTTCCCACAGTAAGCCAGGTAAATAAACGATGGGCATGCATATCATACCGACATATGTGTGTGCTGCGCCGTTGTACGTATACGTAGTGCCAGAGTAGTAGGAGTAGACCTGCTGCCGGCGGGCCGGCCGGCCGGGTGCATATATTTGCCATGTAATACTGTTTAAGTGTACTATATACTCTCGAATCTCGACTGATCGCCATTGATCATGTTCTGAAACTCTGCAACAGCGTATGCAGCTGCGAGTATGCTTGCCGATAGCAAGAACAGATGGAGCAAGATATATATACGTACTGTGAGTAGCATGCAGGTAGTAGTAGTGAGCAAATTGAATTGAATCAGCCCGCAGGACAGACACGTGCGTAGGCTGCCGGCGGCTGCTTATTCGTTCAATTCCGTGGTGGCCAAGTAGCTAGCTTTTAGCTACATATATATATATAGGAGTAGTTCGTACGACCAGTCACTGCCGCACCTTCCACGAAGCAGCTGACCACGGCCCACCGGCCGGATCATCATCAGGCTCGCTCTCCGGCCCCTCCGTGAAGCCCATCTGGCTCGTTTCTGCAGTCAGGCTCACTTTGTGACGACTTTGTCACAGACTAGCTAGCCTCTGCCAATATCGATATTCCAATGTCAGAGGCGCACTAGCTGCGGGCACTATGCCACTATGGCGACACTGCTCGGCAAAGTGACAGCTCGTGCGCCGAGGTCTCGCGACACCGGTGGCGGTGGGCTGCTCGTGCGCATCAGCGCATGCGCGCGGGGCGCGTTCCACCGGAGGAGGAAGAAGCGGGGGAGGGGGTTGGCAGGTGGGCCCACGGTGCCAATGGGAGGGAGAGCGGAGGCGAAGGAAGAGGCGGGCCGCGTGGGGTGAGTGGGCCGGTACGAGAAGGGGGGGGGGGAGGTGGGCTGAGCGGGCTAGGCCAAAAGGGAGGAGGGGAGGGAGAGTTTTTTCTGGTTTTGGATTTGAATTGTTGTATATTTCGAAGAGGGTTTGGAAAGGATATTTGAAGAATTTGATAGAGTTTTTTGTGAAATTTTGACCGTTTCTTTGGAGTATTTTTTATTACTACAGAGGATTTAGCTCATCAAACATTTTTATTGCGCTTGTTTTGTCACTCTCTTTGTAACACCATTTTGAAAATTAATTTTGAATTAAGAAAAAGTTAAAGACATTTTCCAGGATTGATTTTTGAAGGGTTACACTCATTCTTTCAAGTCCCTTTTGATTATCTCCTCATGTGTATTTACATTGAGTGAATTGCACTCCATGTCTATAAACTTATCCCGTAGTATCATCTAGGTCATGAAGTCACAAAGTGATCATCTGGGTCCTTTAACTTTTCAAATTGATCATTTAAATCCATAAACTTTACATTCTTAATTCACTGAGGTCCAACTGTGGACCTCAATTTACACTGAAAAGAACAATTTGAAAAGTTAAAGGACCCACGTGATCATTTTGGGACTTCATAGACCTAGACGGTACCACCCCATTAACGATGGGTAACCCACCTCCTCTCCTATCTCCTCCTGAGTCCTGAGATTCGCTGTCTTCTGATGTGCTAGCCGCCGCTCGCTGCACTGCTGTGCTTGCCGTCACCAGCAGGAGGCTGGGTTGGCCGCCGCACTGCGCTCGGCTGGGCTCGCTGCAGCCAGCACGAGGCTGCGCTCACCGCCGCCCGGTCGCCGCGGCACGGCGCGATGCCCGCCTGAGTCCAGGCCGGCCACGCTCAACTGGGCCTGCCGCAGCCGGCACGAGGCTGCGCTCGCAGCTGCCCGTCGCCGCCGGCTCGGCGCGACGCCCACCCGAGGCCCAGCCAGCCGCTGCCCCGCTTTCACCGCAGCCGGCACGCGGCCACACTCACCCGCCCGAGGCCCGGACAGCCGCCGCCCCACGCTCGCCGCAGCCCGCCCGAGTCCGTGCTCACCGCAGCCCCGTCGCCGGCTGTGCCGCGTGCGACCGCTGCCCTTGTTAACAAAATCAGGAGTTTACGGCATATTTTAATCCGTAAGAATAAGTAAATCATGACGACATATGTGACCAAAAAATTGGCAAGAACAAAAGTCACAACTCGACCATACTGGTTTACCATTTCAGAACAACAACTTGAAAGAACAAATAAAAACAAGATTGAGATGAAAGAGTACCCAGAGGCGGGCCAGTGCCGAAGGCACCAGATGCGCTGTTATCATCAGTTGCCATGATGATCTGTTCGATGTAGTCGATCAAATTCGGTGCAGGTAGGTGTTCGTAGTGTCGTCCCACGAACAGGAAGAAGATGATCAGGTTGCAACGAAAGCAGTCGCGATGTGCGCTCCCCAAAAACCTGATCGACCGCCTATCCCGAGCAAGATCACTCTTGGCGTTGATGGCTTCGGAGGCCTGCTTTCTCCCAGGCTTGTGCACGCAAGAACAAGAGACGGGAATGTGGAAGGAGCTCAGTAGTTGTTTCACACATAGAGAAAGAGGAAACAATGACCTCTTATACACCCAGATGGGAAGAACAAATGACACTGGAAACTGATCCACTGGAGACTGATTCAAATTCATTCTTGTAACTGACGAGTTACCACTGAATGAATACAACAGTTACCATTGAATTACCACCGGCATTGAATTACCACCACCAGCCATCAAGCTTCCAACGAGTAGATGATGACAGAGACCAAATTCAGTTAGAACTTTTTTCTCTTCTTGGAGAACATTTCTTTGTTCTACTATAACAATCATATGGTCTCTATAAACATTTTTTTGTTCTTTCTAGATAGAACATTTCTTCGTTCGGACAGAACATTTCTTTGTTCTCTTATAACTTTTCTATGTTCTTCCATTGTGATAGATGGTGTTCTCAGAACAAATTGATTTTCCATATGGGATGAAACTCCTAGCAATAAATAAATAGACCTTGAATTTAATTAATTGAGCAAATCCCAAATAATCTAACAATCCCTACCAAATTCAAGGCGTCTTTATATATTGCTCTCAGTTTACACACTACTATTTCATATACCAGTGCTTCGATGGAGACTGTTAAGTTGAACATCTATTTAGAGTAACAGCTACACTTATACACAACTGAACAATGGACTGCGCCTTGAGTTGCCAGTTTTGTGTGGACAAGCTTCACTGAGACTCTGAACCGATACTTGGGTGCTGAAAGCATTCCCTCAGTTTTGGACCATATAAGTCAAACTCCTAAGCCTTTCATGAGCTTCCAGAGATCACCCAAATCTTATAGACTATGACTAGTAGTTGAGCTCATACAGTGTATTTCTAAAAAATATTCTGTAGGACAATATCTTTGCTTGTAAAGTCACTCGAAATACATTAAGGTATAACCAACCTGCCATACAGTAAAGAGAACAGTGCATCTCCAGCGGAGTGGGTCATGTGAAAAGGTACTCTCCTCCGAGTCGGTCAATAGTTTGTTTCAACGTTCTACCTCACGGGATCTCCGATCACATAGAACGAGTTAGAGAAAATTCACTATCCGCCATCCAAAAAACTTTGTGTTCCTTATCTGCCGTTGAAAAACATTCTGTTCTTTATCTGCCATAAAAAAAAATTTCTTCCATATCTACCATCCACTTTGCTATTTCTTTCCCTATCCACCACTTCCGTCCAACGTATCGCCCACTTCCGTCCACGCCCCGTCAAGGCCGAACTGACGCCATCAGGTCCTCCCGCACACGCGCGTCGGCCTTCCTCTGCGTCGTGTCGCGGCCAACGGAGATGGCGTGACCGACAGTGATGGCGGCCGCGCAGCCAACGTCAACGTCCGACGGGGATGACATGCGGGCAGCCTGGGTGCGAGCGTGGCCGGCGGCGATGGCGGCCTGCGGGAGCGGTGCCGGCAAGAGCTGAACGGACGCTGGGCACGTCTCCGTGAAAGCCTCGCCGTCGCGCATGCCTGCGTGCCCATGCGCCAACACCGCGGCCGGCTCGCCGACGCGCACGGCTGCACATTCTCCCGCGCGCTCGCACCAGCCTTGCCTCGCACGCCGGAGCCACCGCTTGCCATTGGAGCTTCTCTTTTTGCGCAGGGACCCTCGGAGCTGCTGTTTGCTGCGCCGCGTGCCATGCCGCATGGGCTGCTGGAGTCACTCCGCGTGCATGAGCTGTCCTGGCTGGCTGGACCTTGGACCTGAGAGCTCGTCAATGGATCCATGGGGAGAACGATGGCTGCTGCCCCTCCCCCGCCACCGTCGCGCACCGCCCTTCCCAGCCTCCCGCAGATGCGGTGGCGCAGGCCGACGGGGAGTGCAGGGTGCGGGCAGCCCTCGCGGCCCCGCTCCGCACCGCGGATGAGGGATGCGCCGTGCTGCGTGAAAAAGGGAGAGTGGATCAACGACAAATTGTATTGATCATGGCGATGTCCTCTTATACAGAGTTTACAGGGAGCGGCCGTTGGCCGGGCAGCTAGCTAGGCGCCGGTAGACGCGGGACTTAGCGCGGCGTGCACGTTAGACGTGCGGCATGCGTGCGTGGCTGGGCGTTGGAGCGCGTCTGCATACTTGTAGAGCTCTGTTGACACCCCCCCCCCGCATTCGAAGCGTGTGATGTGTCGACGGTGAGACTGTCCCGGAAGTCGTTGAAGAGCGGAGCTGGAAGTCCTTTCGTGAAGATGTCGGCGAGCTGGCGAGCGCTGGGCACATGGGTGACCCGTACCTCGCCAATGGCAACTTTCTCCCGAACGAAGTGAATGTCCAGTTCAATATGCTTTGTTCTTCTGTGATGGACGGGATTGTGAGTCATGTATACCGTCGAGATGTTGTCGCAGAAGGCCACGGTTGCTTTGGGTATGGCGACATGAAGTTCCCCCAGAAGCTGGCGCAGCCACGAACAGTCGGCGACGGCGTTTGCGATGGCCCGATATTCAGCTTCTGCGCTGGATCGTGAGACGGTAGTTTGCCCTAGTTTGCTGCTTAGATGACCAAGACACCAGGGAGTCTCCAAGAAGAACGCAGTAGCCGGACGTAGAACGCCTCGTGTCGGGGCAGCCCGCCCAGTCGGCGTCGGAGTAGGCGCTGATGGTGGGCGAGCTCATCGGATGAAGGTTGATGCCGAGACTGACCGTGCCCTGGACGTACCGGATGATGCACTTGAGCATGGCGAGGTGGACGTCGCGCGGAGCGTGCATATGAAGGCACGCCTGTTGTGCAGCGTAGGCGAGGTCTGGCCATGTCAGGGTCAGATATTGGAGAGCGCCGGCGAGGCTTCTGTATGTCGTTGCGTCGCGCAGCAGCTCTCCCTCTGAGGATGATGGCTTGGGCTTCGTGTTGCTGGGAGTGTTCACCGTTTTGCAGTTGGCCATGCCGGCGCGGTCGATGATCTCCTGGGCGTACTTGGACTGGGAGAGGAAGAACCCTGCTGGAGTTCGCTTGACCTCGATGCCGAGGAAGTAACTGACAGGCCCCATATCCTTGACCGCGAAGGCAGACTGGAGATGCTGTATGGTCTTATTCAACAGTGACGACGATGAGGCTGATAGGATCATGTCGTCGACGTAGAGCAAGAGGTAGGCAATGCCGGCTTGGTGGCGCAGAATGAACAAAGAGGTGTCGGCTCGTGACTGAGAGAAGCCCATGGCCTTGAGATGACTGACAAAGTGGTCGAACCATGCGCGCGGTGCTTGACGGAGACCGTAGAGGGAGCGCATGAGCAGACAGACATCGTCTGGTCGGTGAGGATCGACGAAGCCCGTGGGTTGTTGGCAGTATACGCGCTCGTGGAGGGTGCCGTTGAGGAAGGCGTTGGAGACGTCAAGTTGGTGAGCCGGCCAGCCATGTGTCGCAACGAGGGTGAGCACGGTGCGGATGGTCTCATGCTTGACAACGGGAGAGAAGGTTTCCCCGAAGTCGATGCTGGGGCGCTGGTTGAAGCCACGCACGACCCACTGCGCCTTGTACCGTTTGAGGGAGCCATCTGCTTGGGTCTTCTGCTTGAACACCCATTTGCCGGTGATGACGCGCGCTCCAGGAGGGCGTGGAACGAGTGTCCACGTGTTGTTGGCATGGAGCACCCGCACCTCAGCCTCCATGGCGGCGTGCCAGTTAGCGTCCTTGAGCGCAGCGCGTACTGAGCTTAGGACTGGGGAGATTGGGGTGGTGGAATCAGTGGTCAGGGCATAGTCGGCATATTTGGGATGTGGTTGTCGAGGGATGCTGGACTGAGCGCGGGTGACCATTGGGTGGGTTGGTGCTGCTGCTGGCTGCGTGCTTGACGTGGGCGGCGGTGCGAGCTGTGGGCTAGGCGCGGGCGACGCGAGCTGCGAGACTGGCGCGACAGATGTGGCCGGTGGTGAACTGGACGTTGGGAACGCACTGGGATGCAGCGGCTCAGCGCGTGGCGCAGGTGGCGCAAGCTGGCGTACGGAGCGGGCGCGCCGAGGGTGGGGAGGTAATGCCGGCAGGAGCGGTGGACTTGGCAACGATGGCGGCGGCAACGCTGCTAGCGGCGAGGCGTCGGCGTTGGGCGCCTGCCGTGGTGGCGCCTGTGTACTTGGCGTGGCGCGGAACGGGAAGGCCCGTTCGTCGAAGTAGACATGGCGCGAGGTGATCACGCGTTTGGACGCGAGGTCGTAGCACCGGTATCCACAGTGGTCCGTCGGGTAGCCGAGGAAAGCACACGACGTGGAGCGCGGACTGAGCTTGTGCGGTGCGGTGGCCGTCGTGTTGGGGAAGCAGAGACACCTGAAGATGCGCAGGTCGTTGTAGTTGGGCTGCACTCCAAGGAGGAGCTCGTGCAGCGTCGTGGTACCCGAAGCGCGGCATGGACGGCGATTGATGAGGTGTGTCACCGTGTTGAGCGCCTCCGCCCAGAACGTCGTTGGAGCTGCAGAGTGCAACAACAATGTGCGCGTACAGTCATTGACAGTACGCAAGATGCGCTTCGCCTTGCCGTTTTGCTGCGATGTATACGGACAGGAGAGGCGTAGCTGCGTGCCGTGGTTAGAGAAAAGAAGACGTAAAGCAGCAGAATCAAACTCCTTGCCATTGTCAGTTTGGAAAGCGACTACTGGGAGGCGAAATTGAGTCCAAACGTAATGGAAGAAGGCACGAATAATGTGAAAGACTTCAGACTTGTGGCGCATAGGGAAGGTCTAGATGTAGTGTGTGTAATCATCAAGCAAAACAATGTAATATTTGTAACCTGAATGACTGAACACAGGGGAAGTCCAAACATCCGAATGTACTAATTGAAAAGGGAAAAAAGTTTGAGAGCTAGAATCATAGAACGGAAGGCGCACGTTCTTGCCAAGACGACAGGCAAAACATGTATGCATCTCTATTTTATTACAGCTGAACTCAAAATTTGCTAAGACCTGACGAAGGACCGGCGTCTCGGGGTGGCCGAGACGTGCATGCCACAGGGAGACGTCCGGTGAGGTAGTAGTGGAGAGGTTGAAATGCTGAGGCAGCCGCAGGGGGTAGAGATCGCCGGTGCTATCACATCGGAGGATCTCCGCCCTGGTTTGCAGATCCTTGATGGAGAAACCAAGAGGGTCAAATTCAATTGAAACATGATTATCTCGAGTAAGTCGGCGAACATAGAGTAAGTTCTTGACTAAATGGGGAGAAATTAGGACATTATGGAGTTGAATTGAATTGTGAGGCATAGGGAGGGTGGCTGTGCCTTGGTGAGTGACAGGTAGATTGGCACCGTTGCCCACCGTGATCAGTGTAGCAGAAGAAGTAAGATGGGAATTGTGGAGAATACCAGGCGAGGAAGACATATGCGTGGATGCACCGGAGTCGAGGTACCACTCGGTGGAGCTCGGTGGTGCAGTGGTGACGCCAGCGGAGTTGAGCACGGTGTAGAGGCCGGAGGGGTCCCAGACCGGTGGTGGCGGCGTGGGGGGCTGAACGGCTGCCGTTATGGCCTGCTGAGGCTGGAACGGGGGCCGTGGAGCCCGGACGCCAGCGCCGGGAGCCCTGAAGGGCATGGGCCAGGCCGGGACCAAGCCGGTCCAGTGGTTGTAGCCAGCGGCCCACTGCGGGTTCACGGCTGGTGGCCTAGGTGCGCCACCAGTGCCGGGGGTGTTGGTGGAGGTAGACGCGCCGCACCCTTTCTTCTTGCTCTTCTTGTTGCGAGATCCGCCTGACCTGCTGGAAGGATTGGAGGACGTCGAGGAGGAGCCGGAGGAGGGTGGTGCAGATGAGTGCTCGGCTGCCAGTGCCTGGCTGGCCTCTGCCTTGGCGTCGTGTTCCTCGCTCAGTTCTTCCAGGAGGAGGAAGGAACGAGCGCTCATGAGGGTATGCGGCGGTAACTTGTCCTTGATGACGGGCTTGACGTGGAGGTAGCGCGGGTTGAGGCCGCGCAGCATGTTCAACACCTGGCTCGGCTCGGAGACAGGGTGGCCGATGTCGTGGAGCTAATCGGCGAGATGTTTGAGCTTGGTGCAGTACTGGTTCATGCTCATGTCACCTTGTTGGAGGCTGCGAAGTTTGGCCTCGAGGTACACCGCACGCTGGAGCTCGTTGTTGCGGAAGAGGTTCTCGACGTTGGTCCACAGGGTGAACGCGGAGCAGCGGGGCTTGTGGACGATGTTGAAGACGCCGGTAGAGATGGTGGTGTTGATCCAATTGACGACGCAGTGGTCGGCCTGACGCCACTCGGTGTTGTGTGCGTCAAGGGGAGGGACGCCGCGACCATGCTGCGTGAGTCCGAACTTGCCGAGGACGGAGTCGAAGAAGCATCGCCACTGGCTGTAGTTGGCCTCATCGATGTCGAGGGTGACAGGGACATGGGAGCGGATGTTCACCGTCTGGAGAACGGCGGCGGCGGCAGGCTGGGCGTCGTCAATGTCGGAGTCGACATCAGAGGAGGAGGAGGACGGGTGTGCAGAGGAGTGGTCCATGGCAGCAGAAGCGGAGGACGGATCAGTTCCAGGAACACGCGTCGGTCACTGATACCATGAAAAAGGGAGAGTGGATTAACGACAAATTGTATTGATCATGGCGATGTCCTCTTATACAGAGTTTACAAGGAGCGGCCGTTGGCCGAGCAGCTAGCTAGGCGCCGGTAGACGTGGGACTTAGCGCGGCGTGCACGTTAGACGTGTGGCATGCGTGGCTGGGCGTTGGAGCGCGTCTGCATACTTGTAGAGCTCTGTTGACACTGCGGACGGCTGAGGAGAGAGGCGCGCAGCTCCACGCGGCAGTAGTCCAGGCGACGGTCATGGCACGGCTCCAAGCGGCGACAGGGAGCTCAGTGAGTGCCGGCACCCGGAGGCGGCGACGGGGACAGCAGCCGGCTTGGTCTTCTTCACCTGCTTGGCCCGCACATGCTCCTGTGCCCTGCGGACGGAAGTTGACGGAGTTGGATGGCAATGAACGGTAGTGGTGGATAGGGAACTAAAAGTGCAAGCGGATGGCAGACAGAGAACACTAAGTTTTTCAATGGCAGATAAGGCACATAAAGTTTTTTCGATGACGGATAAGGAATTTTCTCAACGAGTTACCACTAAAGCACAACTCACGTGGGTCTCAACCCCATCTCCCTTGATGCTTCATCTATCACTTTCCGTGATAGTCCTTTTGTAAAGCGATCTGCCAGGTTTTTAGTAGTTTGGATATAATCCAACGTTATTACTCTGGAGGTTTTCATCTTCCTGATAGACTTCAACCGCCTCTTAACATGTCTTGGTGACTTTATGTTATCCTTAGAACTGTTGACCTTCGCAATCACAGTTTGATTGTCATAGTTCATAAGAATAGCAGGTACCAGTTTCTCAACAACTGGTAAGTCCATCACAAGCTCACGCAGCCAATCGGCTTCAACAGAAGCGGTGTCTAATGTTGTGAGTTCTGCTTCCATTACTGACCTCATTAAGATGGTCTGTTTGCAAGACTTCTATGAAACAGTGCCACCACTAGAGTGAAAATATATCCACTTGTGGCCTTTAGCTCATCAGCATCAGAAATTCAATTAGAATCACTATATCCCTCTAATACCCTAAGGTACCTGGAGTAGTGAATTCCATAGCTAGCTGTCCCTTTTAAATAGCGCAACACTCTTTCCAGAGCTTCCCAATTACCATCTCCCAGATTTGATACAAACCGACTCAATTTGCTTACAGCATATGAGATATCTGGTCTTGTTGCACTAGATAAATACATCAACGAGCCAATAATTTGAGAGTACACCAATTGATGTCTAGTTGCACCATGATTTTTCCGTAGTTTCACACCAGAATCATATGGCATTGGAGCAGATTTGCAGTCACTGTACCCAAAGTGACTCAACATCTTTTCCACAGTTTGGGATTGCACCAAGGTAATACCACCACCATCTTCTCGTAACACTTTAATGTTTAAGATGACATCAGCCACTCCCAAATCTTCCATTTCAAAATTCTCAGACAAAAAGTATTTGACTTCCTTAATCAAATTAAGGCTTGTCCCAAAAATCAGTATGTCATCAACATACAAGCACAAGATCACTCCCTCTCCCCCACCATAGCGATAATACACACACCTATCAGCTTCATTCACAATAAAACCCGCAGATGTCAAAGTTTTATCAAACTTCTCGTGCCACTGCTTAGGTGCCCGTTTAAGTCCATACAATGATTTAAAAAATTTACACACTTTTCCTTCATGACCATTTACTACAAATCCATCTGGTTGTTCCATATAAATTTCCTCTTCCAACTCTCCATTTAGGAAAGCCGTCTTAACATCCATTTGATGGATGATCGGACCGTGAGAGACAGCTAAAGACAGTAGTACTCGAATGGTTGTCAATCCGGCAACAGGTGAATATGTATCGAAAAAATCTTCTCCTTCTTTCTGGGTATAACCCTTTGCAACAAGCCTAGCCTTGTACTTTTCAATCGTACCATCAGGCCTAAGCTTTTTCTTAAACACCCACTTACATCCTACAGGTTTACAACCATAAGGACGATCAACAATCTCCCAAGTTCCATTTGTTATGAGAGAGTCCATCTCACTTCGGATCGCTTCCTTCCAATAGTCAGCGTCCTGAGATGCATAAGCCTCTTCAATGGTTCTTGGAGTATCATCCATCAGATATACAATAAAGTCATCACCAAAAGACTTCGCGGTCCTTTGTCTCTTACTCTTTTGAGTTCTTCATTGTCTTCATCTTGTGAATTTTCTTTAAATGAGGGTTCAATGCGTGTTACAGGAATGATGGGCTGAAGAGAAATGACCGTTTCTTGACTAGAAGAGCTAGGTGTCTCTTTCATTGGAAATACATCCTCAAAAAATGTGGCATCTCCAGACTCCATTATTGTGCCCTCATACATGTCGGGTACTCCAGACTTCACTATTAAAAATCTATATCCAATGCTATGAAAAGCGTAGCCTAGAAAGATACAATCTATGGTCTTTGGTCCAAGCTTTTGCTTCTTTGAGATTAGCATACTGACTTTCGCCATACAACCCCAAGTTCGTAGGTAGGAGATATTTGATTTCCTATTTTCCCATTCCTCGAATGGAGTTCTCTCTTTATTTTTGAAAGGAACTCTATTCAGGATATGATAAGCAGTCAAGATAGCCCCACCCCACCATTCGTTGGAAAGTCCCGATGTTTCTAACATGGCATTAACCATCTCTGTTAGAGTACGGTTCTTTCTCTCAGCAACCCCATTAGATTGCGGTGAATAGGGAGGCGTCCTCTCATGAATAATCCCATGTTCCTCACAAAATAGATCAAACTCGTTTGAAAAATATTCTCCACCACGATTGTAGATTTTAAATTAGCTCAGTGCCTCATCTTTTGTTTTTAACAAATACACGTAGCAGAATCTAGTGGAATCATCAATCAACGTCATGAAATATTTCTTTCCTCCTTTTGTCAACACTCCATTCATCTCACACAGATCAGAGTGAACAAGTTCTAGTGGTGCCAAGTTTCTCACCTCTGCTGTCTTATGAGGCTTATGAGTTTGCTTTGACTGCACACACACACTTGGCATTTAGAACTTCTGACAAATGAAAGTCTCGGGATTAAACTCAATTTTGCTAGCCTCGACATAGAATCAAAACCAATATGACATAATCGAGAATGCCAAACATTGGATTCATCATTGTCACACACATGGTTAACTACATTATTACAAAAATCTGCCAAAGATAAGCGGAACAAGCCTCCGCTTTCATAGCCTTTCCCAACAAAAGTTCCATACTTTGATATCACACATTTATTTGATTCGAATACTAGTTTATAATCCTCTTTACACAGAAGAGAGCCGCTAACCAAGTTTTTGTTGATGGAGGGGACATACAGCACGTTCTTCAGTTGCACGATCTTTCCCGAAGTAAACTTCAGATTTACTGTACCAACACCACGAACAGAAGCATGAGACCCGTTTCCCATCAAGATGGAGGAAGCCCTTGCGACCTCATAAGAAGAAAAGAAGAAAAAATCAGCACACACGTGTATATTTGCCCCGGTGTCAATCCACCAATCAGTTAAATGACAAATTGAAAGAACTGTAGGTAGATTACCATACTCGGAAGTTCCCGCATCAATGTTGCAATAATAACATTTGCTGTTTTCTTTGGTGGCTGCTTGTACTTCCGATCAGGACAATCCTTAGCCCAATGATCAGTAGCACCACACACAAAGCAGTTTCCCTTCTTGAATTCTTTCTTCTTCTTAAAACTGGTAGTTTGACTAGCATTGATTTTTTCAGGTTTACCTTTGGTCTTCTTTGGGAATTTGGAGTTCTTTTTCTGCACCATATTGGCGCTAGAACATCATTCTTGTCCCTTAGCACGTGTATCTTTTGCTCTCGCCTTCTCCTCAACATCAAGAGAACCAATAAGTTCAGCAACGGTGAACTCTTGTCTCTTATGTCTTAGAGAAGTAGCAAAATCTGATCAAGAATGTGGCAACTTGGATATGATTCATCCAGCTACGAACTTGTCAGGCAATACACACACGGAAAAGGTTCAAGTTCTTTTGCTAGCTGACATATCGCATGAGCCTGTTCCACTACAGAGCAGTTCTCAACCATTCTATAATCTTGAAATTGTTCCATGATGTACAACTCACAGCCCGCATCAGAGACTCCAAATTTTGCCTCAAGTGCATCCCACATTTCTTTGTTGTATGAATCAACAATGGTTTCAGTTAGAGCGCTAATCACGGCACCACTGAACAATTGTTGGCAACCTCAAACGCCTTACCCTCAAGAGTGGCCTCAAATGCCTGTCCCTCAAGCAGAGTCTTGGAAGACTCAGGCTTGCCTTGTGCAACGTGCATAACATAGCAGTCAACCAAAGAACCATCTTTGCACGCCATCTCTTGTAATTAGAACCATCAAACGGATTTTGTGGCTTCAGTGAGGAAGCAAAACCAGTAACCGAAAAACTCCCACATGTATCTGGTTTCTGGATTGTTAACAAAATCAGGAGTTTACGGTATATTTTAATCCATAAGAATAAGTAAATCGTGACGACATATGTGACCAAAAAATTGCCAAGAACAAAAGTCACAACTCGACCATACTAGTTTATCATTTTAGAACAACAACTTGAAAGAACAAATAAAAATAAGATTGAGATCAAAGAGTACCCAAAGGCGGGGCCAGTGCCGAAGGCACCAGATGCGCCGTTATCATCAGTTGCCATGATGACCTGTTCGATGTAGTCGATCAAATTCGGTGCAGGTAGGTGTTCGTAGTGCTGCCCTGCGAACAGGAAGGAGATGATCAAGTTGCAACGAAAGCAGTCGCATTGTGCGCTCTCCAAAAACCTAATCGGCCGCCTATTCCGAGCAAGATCACTCTTGGCGCAGAAGGCTTCAGAGGCCTGCTTTCTCTCGGGCTTGTGCACGGAAGAACAGGAGAAGGGAATGTGGAAGGAGCTCAGTAGTTGTTTCACACATAGAGAAAGAGGAAAGAATGACCTCTTATACACCCAGATGGGAAGAATAAATGACACTGGAAACTGATCCATTGGAGACTGATTCAAATTCATTCTTGTAACTGACGAGTTACCACTGAATGAATACAACAGTTACCATTGAATTACCACCAGCATTGAATTACCACCACCAGCCATCAAGCTTCCAATGAGTGGATGATGACAGAGACCAAATTCAGTTAGAACTTTTTTCTCTTCTTGGAGAACATTTCTTTGTTCTACTAGAACAATTATATGGCATGTACAAACATTTCTTTGTTCTTTCTAGATAGAACATTTCTTTGTTCGGACAGAACATTTCTGTGGCGGAACCGCCGATTTAATCCGAGCTAAGCACACCTGCCACCTTTGGCTCACAGTGTACTTAGACCGAAATAAACCCGGTGGTCCGTCGAGCTACCTTAACGGGCACTCGATGTAACCATCACCCAGGGATGCCGACATCATGCACGTTAAGCACTCAAAAGAGCCACAACAATTACAATAAACCACCATTTCATACAAACATAGTTTGATTTATTACAAATACTTTGCTCAAAATAGTATATAGACATATGAAAAATAGAGGTTCAAAATATCTCACGGCGGAATACATAATAATACATGAGTGCAATGCAGTGAAAATAAAACATTGAGTCATGACATTGAGCCCACCGTTGTCATTCTCGATCATAAAGTTCCTGGAAAGAAAAATATCAACAACAAACGATGAGTACGTGGGGTACTCGTAGGACTTACCCGTGGGCGATATCGGCCCGACACATTTGAGAGTATGCAGAGCTTTTTGTGAATTTGACTCTAACTCGCGTAAGCTTACTAAGAGTGGGTCCTTAGTTTCAAGTTCCAATATTTTTTATAAGTATAAGCTTAATTGATCCATCAATTATTATCATCATGATCCATGATCCATATATGTCATTATTCCCAACACATATATCATCGTGAAGTAACTTGCAGAAATGTAAACATTCAAGTACAAGCACGTAGTATTAAAAAGCAAGATTAAATAAATAACAATATTAAAGTTATTACTACGATAAACGTCAAAGGTATTGGCATTCCCACACCTGCTGGGCATCAGCGATTCGAATCGATGTTAATTCTCGGGAATAACTATCGTGCCAGGGGTACATGCTTACTAGCATCGCGTTCCCACATATAGCCCACATCTCCACCTGCCTTGTCTCAAGATTCAAAGCACCCCCACCTAACCCCCGGGTTGTGCCCCCTCAGGAGCATTACCACAGCACACTGGGTCAGCCCTCCCTTGAGTACAAACGCCCCGGGTCCATCGGCCTCCCGCAAGTGGATGGGCGGCACCTCAAAAACTTAGGATGAGCCCAGGTAAGACTTAAACACTCTCGGATAAGCACTTTAGCAATGTTATGCCGACCAATAGGCGAACAACGAGCGGACCTTAAACGACTCGGGCGGAGTCCACCAAACCATACACATCATTGTTCATCGTAATATACCCATATCTCTGCCCGGTCTCATCTTTTCATCACATCACATCATATTGCTTTCGCATTTAAATTTTTGTAAAACATTTTTGAGTCATATCATCTTGCGAGTGAACATTTTCACTCGTCTTCTACCGTCTAAGCATGGCTAAGCATAGACTGCGACCTATCCATTCTACATAGGATATCAGGTATTTATGCAGGTGGGGTTTCAAACAACTCCTGAACGTAAATGCACAATCAAATAAAAGGTGGTGAGACTCCCTAAGTAGGTGTATATGTCTAAGGGGCCTACCTTTGTTGTTGATAATTTGAACAAACTAAACTAAAATTAGTTTGTCGGGTTGTGAGGCTTTGCCCCAGACAACCCCTTGATCACTTGGACAACTCCTACTTCCAAACATGACTGATGGGCCTTCCATGTCATGCTTGGGGATTGGTTGGTCTTTTGGACCGCCGATGCTTGACGTAGCTCCACGCACTTACTTTTTGATCACGTATCTGCAATAAGCGTTGTTATATGAATGGCATGCATAATGAGACACATGAGATGCATGAGGGTCATACACATAAACAATCATTTCATGGACAGACAAAAGGTAATTGATACCCTACTTTAACAAGAAGTACGTTCATGAGCTAGCAAGTTGGCAGTTCTGCCATCAGCTACACACAAGGCAATGGATGGAAGGAGTATATGACAGCATCAAAAGGTTACAATTTCTCCTATCATGTCTCATACAAGCAATGCATAGAGCAAGCCTTGATTTTTAGTTATGCAATGGACTACTAGCTTTGAATAATTATTCCTAGCACTATTGACATCAGCATTTAGCTCTAATTGTTTAGTTATCCAACTTATAAACTATTGCATAAGGTGACATCAAGTAAACGCATGCAACGTAGCGTAAACATGAAAGATCACAATTCATTTGAGCCCATTAGCTTCGCCTTTTTATCATATTCATTCTTAAGGCTATTTAAACGACTACTTGTAGACCCTCAATATGACAACAACAAAACACACGAAATATCCAAACAAGCACATATATATAGCAACATGGCTACTAAATCTTTGGTGCAATATTTTGAGGATACTAAATACCACTTTTCTACTTTATTGTTTAAATTACCCTAGCCTCTGTCATTTTTCAAAACACATAGCAAACAGCCAAGAAAACACATGGAACATTATTTCTAGACTGCACTAGACCAAAAGAGTAAAAATATAATTTCCATGGATTTTTCTGGACATGGTTTGCATTTCCATATACATAAAATATACTAAATGCACACATAGGGGTAAAACAGTAATTAAGTTATGCATTCTAGGGTTGCCAAAAATCATCACTAAGTCTAAATATCATGCAATAGCTGAAGTCCAAGTTTCATGATTTTTTGAGTTCATTTTCATCACTTTTGCTATTTATCTTATTTTATCATGCATGCAAGAAACAAAAGGGCAAAACGGTCATTTCACATGCCCAGACCTAGTTCATTGCGTAGATCTATTCATAGGCAAACTAACAAAACAAGTTTCATATTTTTATGATTTTTATACTAATTTCTAGAGCATTTTAAAGTTCATATGCCAAACCCTGTAATTGGACCCATATGTGATTATTCATACTATGCAGGGGCTGGCATGCAAAAGAGCATAGACTCAGCAAACAGTGCATGGAAATATCAGAGATTGCAGGGTTATAAACATAAAACAGAGGGGCTTTGGTTTAATCGTGAAACTATAATAGATCTAGGGGGTTTACGGTAAGATTTGCATGACACATAACATATCGATTTTATTACACAAGACTGTAGGGGCTTAAATGAAAAATGGGCCCTTCATCTTCTACCTCCGGTCGGCGCGCAGGGGAGGGGCTTCGCGGGCTGCGCAGATGCGTAAGGAACCGGGGTTGGAGCCGAGTTTGTCTGGGAACGTGTTCCCGACGACGATCTACCCATTCCCGAAGACGGTGTCGCGCAGGGAGGTCGGAGGAGGCGGGGAACGCGCGTGAACCGGGGAGATGTGCGCGGAGCTCGGTGACACCGGCGCGAGCTCGATCCGGCAGCAGTGGAGGGGAACGGTGACACCGGAGAGCGCATAGTTGCGCGACGAGGAGGCGCGCCTGGTAGAGGGTACTGGAGCCGTGGGGACGGACCAAGGGAGGCTGCCCACGGCGATGCAAGGTCGGCGGCCAGGACGGCGTATGGGGTGCTCACGGGTAGGGTGGAGGAGACGATGGCGGTGGCCTAGGGCTTGGGAAAATGGTGGAGCGGGGATGGGAGAGCGCGGGGCGTGCGGTGTCTTGGAGGGAGGGGGGCAGGAGCAGTAGGGCGCGAGCTTGAGGGGTGGACGCCATGGCGGCCATAGCAGAGGGTGCTCTGCGTGGGGGGATAGGAGGAACAGAGGTCATGGGCGAGTGGGAGCAGCGTGGAGTGCGGAGCTGGGGCTTCCTTCCACCCGAAGGAAAGGAGAGGCGCAGGGCACAGAGGGGAGCTAGGGCGCGGTCGACGCGTGGCCATGGCGCCCATGGCGCTCTTGGCAGGGAGTTCATGCCGCGTGGGCATCCAGGAGAGGGAGAGGATGCAGAAGGAAAAGGGTGAACGGAGTCCGTAGACCCGGTGTCAATGACAAGTGGGGCCAAGTGGAGGGGTGCTGGCATGGTCTATGGAACCGAGTCCACGGAAGGAGAAAGTGGTTTTCCAAAATCGGGACGGACTGCTGTTTCCGGTCTGGTGAGAATCCGAGGTCCGACAGTTGGAGCTCACTAGTCATAGACACATGATCAAGAAAATAAAACGAGAAAATGATAAACCCAGTTTGACTGGTTAGACACCTGTTCGAAATTCGTATTTTTGAGGGACTTAATGGCTGATTTAGAACAAACCCGAAATACAAGAATTGTTAAGAATTTGTAGCTGTACAATTCTATCATAAACTTTCATACCATGTTATATACAAAAATATGGTTTAAATTCGAATTTAAAGAACTGACTAAGGTTTGACCAAGGTCTAATGCAAACTTAGAAATTTCTAAAGTCCATTTTATGCTTATCTTCAGAAAAATAGTATTATACCAATGTTGTTCAGTTTTTCATTAGCTATAACTTTCATATATAATGTTTTGCACGATAAGAACTTTTGTATGCTCAAAATTTGAATTTTCCATTCAGGTCTATTTTGTCAGATTTCACTAGAAGACAGAAAACGAGCTAAAACACCATGCAAACCTTTATGCATGTCAAAACACAAAATACTAAAGTAGTAATGCATGAAATTTTCTACAAGTTTGCTATAGAAAGTTTGGTATAAATCATATTATATTTTGAACTACAAGCACATATATATTCAAAGGTTTGGTCAAACTGCAGCTTCACTTTATGTGTTGTCTTTCTTGTTCCAAACTTTTGAGTGATCAAATGGTGTCCAATTACTCCAAGGCCTGGTGCATTTGAAAGATGATAAGTTTAATTTTATTTCATAGAAAGGAAGATTTTTAAGTTGTATAGTAAAATCAAAAGTAATTGGGGATTCGAACTTGAGGAAAGTGCTGAAAATCCAGACATGGGAATTATTCGAAGTATGGTTGGTTTTGCTTTATGAATAGAAAATTTTGTCTTACTGATTTCTCCACCTAACTTTCATACCTCTCTAAGCAAGATTAAGTTACAAATCAT
The DNA here is from genome assembly GCA_030272315.1 of Paspalum vaginatum. Taxonomy (NCBI): domain Eukaryota; kingdom Viridiplantae; phylum Streptophyta; class Magnoliopsida; order Poales; family Poaceae; genus Paspalum; species Paspalum vaginatum. Next base: position 35,962,879 of record CM059013.1, on the reverse strand, counting down.
CTTTAGCATGAATCAATTATGTGTTAATGACTTTGAGATACCGGGGGCATCACAACCCACCCTCTTAAAGAAATCTCGTCCCGAGATTTGAGTGAGGCACAACCCACTTGCCGTGTAATGCAATTGGTCTCGGCATCATGGTTCATGTCTCTTTGAGTGCACGTCGCAACATCCAAATTTTCACCCCCTTTGTGAAAGTAGCCTAGCGGGGGAGTGAATAGGCTAATCTGAAAAATTATACAAGCTAAAAGAGCGGAAGTCAGTGACCCACCGGTTGGACCGGTGCGGACCGGTTCAACTGGTCGGACCGGTTGAACCGATGCTCACCGGTTCAGCTGGTGGGAAAAAGGAATCTTGAATTGATCTCTAAATCTATGCAAGTAAATTTGATACCGATGCTTTCTAGAGGTTCCTTGGAGGTTGTTCTTGCAGATCTGAGAGGGGCTAGCCTTGAAACCTACACACAAGATAGATCCACACCAAACTTGCCAAAACAAAATGAGTATGCACAAGAACAATATGAACACGAAGAACACAAGTCACCACAAGCAAGCATACGAGACAAAGGATTTATCTCGAGGTTCGGGCACACCACCAAGGCGTTCGTACGTCCTCGTTGTTGAGGAACCCACCAAGGGTTTGGGCTCGCAACCCTATCCTCTACTCCCCAATCACCAAGACCGGCGGAGAGTACTTACTATGAGTTGCTCAAAAGAGCGGGTGATACAAACTTCCCGGAGCACACCACAAGGATCTTGGGTGCTTCACGGGCGACGCCTAGCCGTCTAGGAGCTCGGAGCTCCAAGAGTAACAAGTCCACCAAGATTGCTCCAAGGGTCACCAAAGCTCACAAAGAACAAGAGAGGGAGAAGGATGAACAAGACTTGAATGCTCTCTCAAGATCTCACACACTCACACTCACAATCAATGGAGGATTTGAGCACAAGAGAGTGGAGAGTGAGAGGGAGGAGTGGAAGCACAAGGGAGCTTTGTCTCAGGTTGGTGGAGTGGCCAAGAGTGAGAGAAAGAGGGGAGTGAATGGGTATATATGCTCCCCCTTCCCGAACTAGCCGTTTTGAACCGTTACAGTGCAACAAAGTGACCCACCTGTTGAACCGATGGGGCACCGGTTGAACCGGTCGGACAGCAGAGCCGGCAGACCGGTTCTAGCCTCCCGATCGGTTGAACCGGTCGGGCAACCGGTCGGACAGCAGAACCGGCAGACCCGTTCCAGCCTCCCGATCGGTTGAACCGGTCGGGCAACCGGTCGGGCAAAAACACGGATGAATGAAGACTTTGGGGCTAGGGCATTTGTATGAGTAGAGATAAATGAACTTTGTGAGCTTTATGATTCTAGTAGCACTTCATGTGGGACCCCCCCTTGATAGAACATGTGGCGGAACCGCCGATTTAATCCGAGCTAAGCACACCTGCCACCCATGGCTTGCAGTGTGATTAGGCCGAATTAAACCCGGTCGTCTGTCGAGAGTCATTTGACCCCTGATATTACCATTTCCCAGAGGAACCGACATCATACACATCTGACCCACGATGGAGCCACAACAGATACATCATCTCAGGCAGTTGAATATAGCATACATAAACTTATTTTACAAACTAGTTCGAAATAAGATATAGGTTTCAACATAATGCCATACCATAGGCAGATTTGAATCAGATAGCGGAAGCGAATTCGAAAACATCTCACCGCGGAAACAAAATACTTTAGTAGACTTCATGCAACGATGATCGAGGCGAGCAGCACCGAGCCCACCGGTACTACCCTCCTCCAAGCACTTGTCCAGATGTCGCCGGTACCTGTTCTCAAAAGGTGGGGGCAAACCCTGAGTACTAATTACTTAGTAGGACTTAATGGATTGGCTTACGGCTGACGCAAAGCTTGCTTACTAGCATGTGGATCCTTAGCCATTGATTTTAAACAGTGGTATATCAACATAGAGTATCAAGATTCATCTTTTGCATATAACTCCATAATAATAACTTGCAGAAATGTAAGCAATACAATACAAAGATGTAGTATTTGAAACCATGAGTAACAGATATAATGTATTCAAGTAGTTACTACGTTGCCCGTGTGCATTATCAGCATTCCCACACCTGGTGAGCATCAGCGATTCGAATCGATTTTTAATTCCCGGGAATAACTATCATGCCAGGGGTATATGCTTACTAGCCTTCGCGTTCCCACATATAGACCCCATCTCCACTTATTCCATCCCAAGTTCAATTCCAACCCGCCATTCCCCAGGTTTAGCCCCCATGGAGCGATACCACGGCATCCCGGGTCAGCCCTCCCATGAGTCGAGCGCCCCTAGGCCCCATGGTAGGACCAAGTCTCTGTTCTTCGGATGGTTCAAGTAAGACTTTCACCGGTCCCATGTCCCGGCTAAGCACTCTAGCAATGTTATGCCGATCAGCAGGCGAACAACGAACGGGCCTTACACGACTCGGGCGGAGTCCATTGCAGAACATCATAAACGGTAAATAACTCATAAAATCTCCGCCCGGTCTCCATTTAAATCACAAGCATAAGTAACATATTCACTTTAATAATTTGATATTTTGAAATCACCTATACGACGAGTGACTCCATTTCACTCGTGTCTACTCGCACCTAGCATTTCTAGGCATACTCGTCCTACGAACTCTATTATAGGTGCTAGGGCCAGGGCGGCCAGGAGATCTAATGCAATTGTTTTCAATCAACTCCTAATGCGGATGCGTAATGAAACAATCAATTATCATATTAGCTGGGAGAAATCATGGTCCTGCCTACCTTTGCTTATTCTTATCAAAACCAACAAACTAAACTATGTTAGTTTGGCGGGTTGTGGGGCCTAGGGGCGCTCGACTCATGGGAGGGCTGTACATAATCCTCACAGCCAGGGACCTGTACATAATTAACCCGTAGATGCAGGGGCTAGCACGTAAGAATATCGTGACTCATTGAGCAGTAATTGGACGAAAACACGAAAAGGAAACACCGCAGGGGCTAAGTCGTAAATCGAGCATCTTCAACCTCTGTTCTTCTTCCTCTTGCAGACAGGGAGGGGGAAATGGAGGAGGCGCGCGCGGAACCCGGCCATGCAGGGCCCGAAGCTCGACTCCGGCGACCAGGAGAGGGAAGGGAGGATGGAGAACGCTTACCCCCTACCTGATTCGTGGGGAAAATGACGGGTGGGGCCGGCGACAGAGCTTTGGAGGCTTGGAACTTCGGCGGCGAACTGTGTCGCGGAGGAGTGGAATCGGCGGCCTAGGCTCGGGGAATCGGAGGAGTAGGGCCAGGCGCGGCACGGCGCGGAGTTGGAGAGCGCGGGGAGCAAGCGGAGAGGACTGGAGCTTGAGCTCCAAGCTTGGCAATGGAGGTGGGGCGGGCTTCGCTCTGTAGAAGAACAGGGAGCGAGGGGCAGAGCGAGTGAAGAGTGAGCGAGTGAGAGAGAGGCGCGGCCTCGGCTTAAGGCTTCGGGAGCGGGCAGGCGGGCAGGGGCGCCACGGCGTGCGGCCGGACGCCGGTGGCCGCGTGGCATCCCGGCTCTGCGCGCGGTCATCCGGTCGGGAGGACGGGCCCACCCGTCAGTGAGACAAGAAAAAGAAAAGAATTCCGAAGTTGATAAACTGGGTTTGACCACAAGTACAGGCTTTGGAACTCGTAGTTTTTTGAACATCCTATAGGCCGATTTTGAAAACATTCAAAATACAAAAGTTGTTCTAATTTTCAATATCTACAACTTTGTCAAAAGTCTTGGTACTAGAGTTCTATTCAAATTTTGTGAGTTTGAATGAATTTAAAACTGGAGCTCTAGTTTGACCAACTATTCCTTAAATCTTTAAAATTCTGTTAAGCCTATTTATGGGCATTTTCATACAAAGTGAACTATATCAATGTTGCTTAGAATCTAGTGAACTACAACTATGGTATTTAAGTTATGGCAAGATTTTGACTTTTGTTTCACAAAATTTTGAATTTACTAATCAGGTCTAAGTTTGGCAGATTTCAAAATTTCACAGAAAATGACCCAAAACTATGTTCAAACATTTATGCATGTCATGACACAAAATACCAAAGTTATTTCTCATGAAATTGTCTACGAGTTTGGTATGTAAAGTTTTATCAAATTCACAGTAGTATTAAAGTTACAACAGCAAATGCAAATACAATTTTCAGCAAACCGAGTTTAATTACTTCAAATGACCTAACCTATGCATGCTCTCAAGATAAAACGCCCTTGAAATGATGTCATTAAGCTAATGATGTCAGTATAATGCACTTGAGATGCCAGGGGCATCACAGCCCACCCCCCTTAAATAAATATCGTCCTGAGATTTTGATGTGATGTGGGTGGTTAAGTTAAAAGAGAGAAAGAAAGTGCATTGTGTATGAATTCGAGTTAAATTTTGAAACTAAAGCTGCTATAACATACCCATTTCAATTAGAGGGGAGGAAGTCTGGATACTTGGCACGTAAATAATCTTCTTGTTCCCAAGTAGCCTCTTCTTCGGAGTGATTACTCCATTGCACTTTATAAAAGTTGATTGCTCTTCGGCGTGTTGCCCTTTGCTTTTGGTCTAATATCTTGATGGGTTGTTCTTGATAGGTGAGGTCAGGTTCAATTTGAATTTGAGATGTGTCAATCACTTTCTCTGGCACTCGAAGGCATTTCTTAAGTTGTGAAACATGAAAGACATCATGTACTGCGGCAAGGTGTGGTGGTAACTCTAACCGGTAAGCTACTGGCCCACATTGATCTATGATCTGAAACGGACCAACATATCTTGGTGCCAGCTTCCCTTTCACACCAAATCGATGTACTCCTTTCATTGGTGAAACCCGAAGGTACACATAATCACCCTTCTCAAAGACTAACGGTCTCCTCCTCTTATCCGAATAGCTTTTCTGCCTGGACTGAGCTCTTTTCAAGTTGCTGTGTATGAATTTCACTTGCTCCTCTGCTTGTGTTACCAAATTAGGACCGAATGTGACACGTTCACCGTGGCTCCGACCAGTTGAGTGGTGTCCTGCACCTTCTACCATATAAAGCTTCGAAAGGGGCCATTTCTAAGCTTTTCCGGTAGCTGTTATTGTAAGCAAACTCCGCCAAGGGAAGGCATTCATCCCACTTGGTGGAATACATCAAAGCACATGCCCTCAACATATCCTCTAGGATTTGATTCACTCTCTCCACTTGGCCACTCGTTTGAGGGTGATATGCTGAACTCCGGATCAAATTGGTCCCAAGAGCCATTTGCAACTGCTCCCAGAAGCTAGACACAAACAAAGAACCTCGATCTGAAGTGATGGTTTGAGGAACACCGTGCAAGGACACAATCCGAGAAATGTATAATTCCGCATATTGCTTTGCTCGATAGGTGGTTTTGACAGGAATAAAATGGTCATATTTGGTGAGCCGAGCAATAATCACCCATATGGAATCGTATCCCTTCTGAGTGCGAGGCAAACCCACAATGAAATCCATGTGCACGTTTTCCCACTTCCAAGTTGGGACTTGCAATGGTTGGAGCATACCAGCAGGCTTTAGGTGGTCAGCTTTCACTCTTTGACACACGTCGCACTCGGACACATATTTGGCAATTTCTCGTTTCATACGAGTCCACCAAAACTTTTGTTTCAGATCTTGGTACATTTTATTGCTTCCTGGGTGCATAGTGAACATGGAGGTGTGAGCTTCATCTAGGATTTTCTTCCTTAGTTCCAAGTCTTTTGGTACCACTAAGCGATCCTTGAACCATAGAACTCCTTCTTCGTCAAGCTTGAAACAAGCCTTCTTCTTCTCATTGATCCCATCTCTAATGTGTGCCATACCCTTATCTTTCTTTTGTGCCTCTATGATCTGATCTTTTATTGTTGGTTCAATGATGAGATTGTAAAGTTCAACATGCTGCTCTATCAGTGTGTCAACCTCTCCAATTTCACAACATATCACTCTCACTGTTGGTCGAGCCTCAATAAAGTTGCAATGAGCCTTACGGCTCAATGCATCTGCTACCACATTAGCTTTCCCAGGATGATAGTGAACTTCCAAATCATAGTCCTTGATCAATTCCAACCAACGACGTTGCCTCATATTTATTTCTGGTTGAGTGAAGATGTATTTCAGGCTCTTGTGATCAGTGTATATGTGGCAAGTGTTGCCCAACAAGTAATGTCTCCATTTCTTCAATGCATGGACAACAGCAAGTAGCTCAAGATCATGAGTTGGATAATTTACCTCATGTTTCCTCAGTTGGCAAGATGCATAGGCAATCACTCTTCCTTCTTGCATTAGAACACATCCGAGGCCACTACCAGAGGCATCACAATACACATCAAAAGGCTTGGTGATGTCTGGTTGGGCAAGAATAGGTGCTGAAGTGAGGAGTTTCTTCAGTGTTTGAAATGCCTCTTCGCATTTTGGGCTCCACACAAACTTTGCATTTTTCTGGGTCAATGCTGTCATTGGCTTGGCAATTTTTGAGAAGTCCTTGATGAAGCGACGGTAGTAACCTGCTAAACCAAGGAAACTCCGTATTTCTGTCACAGTCTGTGGCTGCTTCCAATTCAGCACATCTTCCACCTTGCTAGGATCAACAGCCACACCCTTTGCAGACAAAATATGGCCTAGGAATGCCACTTCCTTTTGCCAAAAAGCGCACTTGCTGAACTTGGCATAGAGTTTATGTTCTCTAAGGCGAGACAACACTATTCGCAAGTGTTCTTCGTGCTCCCTCTCATTCTTGGAATAAACCAAGATGTCATCAATGAATACTATCATGAATTTGTCAAGCTCATTCATGAACACTGAGTTCATCATGTACATGAAGAAAGCCGGTGCATTTGTCAACCCGAAAGACATGACAAGATACTCATAAAGCCCATACCGCGTTGAGAAAGCGGTCTTTGGTATGTCTTCCTCTTGGATCTTGATTTGATGGTACCCAGACCTAAGATCGATCTTGGAGAATACCGAGGCACCCCCAAGCTGATCAAATAGGATATCAATATGTGGTAATGGATACTTGTTCTTAACGGTGACATCATTCAAAGGCCGATAATCCACACATAATCTTTTACCACCATGGTCCTTCTTCTCAACAAAGAGGGCTGGGCAACCCCATGGTGATGAGCTTGGGCGAATAAAGCCTTTATCAAGCTGTTCTTGTAGCTGCACTTTCAATTCTTTCAACTCATTGGGTGCCATTCTATATGGCCTTCGAGAGACAGGTGCTGTGCCAGGTAAAAGCTCGATGGAGAACTCAACATCCCTATCCGGTGGAAGTCCGGGAAGCTCTTCCGGAAACACATCCGGGTAGTCACAAACTACTGGGATCTTCGCAAGTGCTTGTGCCTCCCCTTGTGTTTCTGCGACATTGACTACGTGAGGCATATGTTTATGAAGTGGCACATGGATAACCATGTCTATCCCACTGTTTGAGCGTAACTGAATAGTTCTACTCCCAACATCTATCATTGCATTGTGTTGCTTTAGCCATTCCATCCCAAGAATAATATCAATCCCTAGTTGTGGGAGTACTAGAGGGCTGACGAATAAACTTTCCTTTCCTACTTGCAAACCCAAGTACCTCACTATGTGATTTGTAACTATAGATGATCCTGCAGTTGTAATGTGGTATCTCTGTTTCAACTCAGCAAGTTCATACCCATGTTTCAACGCATATGCCTTGCTGATAAAAGTGAAGGACGCTCCAGAATCAAACAATACAACCGTAGGGTGATCGTTGACCAGGAATGTGCCTGCTAGAACCGATTCACCCTGAGGAACTTGCTCAAGCTGACTGTAGTGCAATAGGCCCATTTTTGGGGCTAATCCCTTCTCTCCTCTTGTAGACACTAGCCCTTGAGTATGTTGATATGTGCGACAGCTGCGACTGTAATGTCCAGCTTTTCCGCATCTGAAACAGGGATAGCCGACATTTGATTTGACGGTGGCACTGTAGCAGGTGGATGGGGAGGTGCACTACAGGGCGATGAGTGTAGTTGTCCTTTACTGTATTGCTCCTGCCATTGGGGTTCAACAATGTAACATATTTGCAGCTGTGCATGATGCACAACTCGTTGCCGCTGGGATGAACTCAACAGAGGTGTGCTTGCAATTCTTTTCCTCCGCTGGTCCTCCTGGGACGCACGGAGACGCTGCTCCATGTCAATGGCAACATCCACCAATTCGGTAAAGCTGTCATAGCGGCGCCCCAAGTGAGTTAATAGAGTGGGATCGAACCCCTCCAACAGACACGCAGCCCTACGCGGGTCGGTGTCGACATCTTCAGGGGAGTACTGGGACAACCGGATGAAGGCCTGGACATACTCGAGTACTGACATATCCCCTTGACGAAGTGCACGGAACTCTCGCCGCTTGAGCTCGATGAGGCTAGGCGGGAGATAGTGAGCCCGAAAAGCCACACGGAACTCATCCCATGTGACCTGGTGCCCAGCGGGTTGCATGGCTAGGAAAGAAGCACACCAGGCCCCAGAGGGACCATGTAGACACTGCGCTGCAAAACAAGCCTTCTGTTGCTTAGTGAGGCGGGGCAGCAGACTGAACTTGGATTCAATGATTCGAAGCCAGTCATCTGCATCCAATGGATCCACAGCAGTGGTGAAGATCGGCGGTTGTAGCGCCTCAAAGTCAGTGTAGCTGAGCTCTTGTGGATCACGCCGTTGTTGCTCTTGAGTCAACAGGTTGATGAGCTGCTGAGCGACTTGAGTGGCCAACTCAGAAGGAGGTGGTGCATCGTGAGCAGCCCCTTGTGCAAACGTCTCAGGTGGAGTGACCATCTGCAAGTACGAGGCCAATGGTGTTTAGTCTAACAACCCTAGTGCAATCGATGCGATGATAAAAAGGTCATGGCATCATAGATATCGTATAATTGGATGAAAGCCTGTGAAACAAAATCATAATAGATTGCAGGTAAAGTTGAGTCCACTTCTTGAAATTTTTGACAGCCATATAACATGACTGTACAGGAAACTGCTGTTAAAATGTGGAGGCAGCACCTCTGAATTTTCGATCCTAGGGTAGCCAGGTTTCGATCCTGGGACCTGTGGGTTATGGGCCCACTAGCAACCATAGTCAACATAGACAGGGTCTAGCTCAAACACTTTAAGTGGAACCTAGATGCATTGTTAAAAGAAATAGGCATCATAGATGGCCTCCAAATACATGAAAGCATGTAATACAAGAAACCATCAAGTTACACCCAAAGTGTTGATACTAACCCGTCATGACTTTGTAGTGGTCAAGACTTATAGAGTTTTATAGTGTAAGGTGTGCTACTATGTGCGATCGCTCCCTCACGTGTATGGCAGCACAGTATTTGTCACCTTCTTTCATCCTCACTTGGTACTGGTGCACTAACATGTGGAGAGGAATGACTTTATATACTCTAAGTTAATGAGAGTGTGCAAGTTTCTAATTTGATGGGTAGATCGTGAGGAATGGTATTTTTATTCTTATTCGATTTCTCTTGAGACTTTTTAAAAAAAAACATAATTGATAGAAAAGCAAACTTAAGACATAGAACGAGAAAAACATGGATGTCATGATGCATGAGTCGTCCTATTCGTTCTCACATCCCACATCTTGTATTCAGCATATATAACTACCCGATATTTTGGTGACATATATGCACGGTACTCCCTAATGCATCTAGTCGTTCTCTACTCGTTCTTAATTTCGTGTGAATCGTAGTTAGTGTACCTGCAGAAAAATGCATGCTCACATCATTACCACTCTAAACCTAGAAGTGGCATCCACGCTATTTGCGCCGCGTGGACAACGCATCTGTAGGGTCCTCTGCTAGACCGGGCTGGTACCCACGCAAGCAAATTGAATCTTGCCGCGTCACAACAGAAGGATGGTCACAAACACCCAAATGGTGACCACCCCCCTTAAATTTCTATCCTACCAGCATGAATGCAGGGTTCACAACAGTCCGCAAATCCCAATAGTGTTCCACCAGTACTGGGGATGGCTATGGCCGAAATGTTGCTTCCCAAAGCGCCGAATATGCATATGAGTTCTATCTAGGTCAGAATATTAGCAATGTCACTTGATAATACACTAACATCCTTAATATGGGCATATCGATACTCTCATTTCCCAATTACTTGAAAAGGGGTTTTCGAAAATAGGTTTGTAAATCAAAACTGGATGATATGTCTGTTGTCTATGTATGATCGGCTCTGATACCAGCTGTGGCGGAACCGCCGATTTAATCCGAGCTAAGCACACCTGCCACCCATGGCTTGCAGTGTGATTAGGCCGAATTAAACCCGGTCGTCTGTCGAGAGTCATTTGACCCCTGATATTACCATTTCCCAGAGGAACCGACATCATACACATCTGACCCACGATGGAGCCACAACAGATACATCATCTCAGGCAGTTGAATATAGCATACATAAACTTATTTTACAAACTAGTTCGAAATAAGATATAGGTTTCAACATAATGCCATACCATAGGCAGATTTGAATCAGATAGCGGAAGTGAATTCGAAAACATCTCACCGCGGAAACAAAATACTTTAGTAGACTTCATGCAACGATGATCGAGGCGAGCAGCACCGAGCCCACCGGTACTACCCTCCTCCAAGCACTTGTCCAGATGTCGCCGGTACCTGTTCTCAAAAGGTGGGGGCAAACCCTGAGTACTAATTACTCAGTAGGACTTAATGGATTGGCTTACGGCTGACGCAAAGCTTGCTTACTAGCATGTGGATCCTTAGCCATTGATTTTAAACAGTGGTATATCAACATAGAGTATCAAGATTCATCTTTTGCATATAACTCCATAATAATAACTTGCAGAAATGTAAGCAATACAATACAAAGATGTAGTATTTGAAACCATGAGTAACAGATATAATGTATTCAAGTAGTTACTACGTTGCCCGTGTGCATTATCAGCATTCCCACACCTGGTGGGCATCAGCGATTCGAATCGATTTTTAATTCCCGGGAATAACTATCATGCCAGGGGTATATGCTTACTAGCCTTCGCGTTCCCACATATAGACCCCATCTCCACTTATTCCATCCCAAGTTCAATTCCAACCCGCCATTCCCCAGGTTTAGCCCCCATGGAGCGATACCACGGCATCCCGGGTCAGCCCTCCCATGAGTCGAGCGCCCCTAGGCCCCATGGTAGGACCAAGTCTCTGTTCTTCGGATGGTTTAAGTAAGACTTTCACCGGTCCCATGTCCCGGCTAAGCACTCTAGCAATGTTATGCCGATCAGCAGGCGAACAGCGAACGGGCCTTACACGACTCGGGCGGAGTCCATTGCAGAACATCATAAACGGTAAATAACTCATAAAATCTCCGCCCGGTCTCCATTTAAATCACAAGCATAAGTAACATATTCACTTTAATAATTTGATATTTTGAAATCACCTATACGACGAGTGACTCCATTTCACTCGTGTCTACTCGCACCTAGCATTTCTAGGCATACTCGTCCTACGAACTCTATTATAGGTGCTAGGGCCAGGGCGGCCAGGAGATCAAATGCAATTGTTTTCAATCAACTCCTAATGCGGATGCGTAATGAAACAATCAATTATCATATTAGCTGGGAGAAATCATGGTCCTGCCTACCTTTGCTTATTCTTATCAAAACCAACAAACTAAACTATGTTAGTTTGCACAAGATGAACAATATGAACACGAAGAACACAAGAACAAGCAAGCATACGAGACAAAGGATTTATCCCGAGGTTCGGGCACACCACCAAGGCGTCTGTACGTCCTCGTTGTTGAGGAACCCACCAAGGGTTTGGGCTTGCAACCCTATCCTCTTCTCCCCAATCACCAAGATCGGCGGAGAGTACTTACTATGAGTTGCTCAAAAGAGCGGGTGATACAAACTTCCCGGAGCACACCACAAGGATCTTGGGTGCTTCACGGGTGACACCTAGCCGTCTAGGAGCTCGGAGCTCCAAGAGTAACAAGTCCACCAAGATTGCTCCAAGGGTCACCAAAGCTCAAAAAGAACAAGAGAGGGAGAAGGATGAACAAGACTTGAATGCTCTCTCAAGATCTCACACACTCACACTCACAATCAATGGAGGATTTGAGCACAAGAGAGTGGAGAGTGAGAGGAAGGAGTGGAAGCACAAGGGAGCTTTGTCTCAGGTTGGTGGAGTGGCCAAGAGTGAGAGAAAGAGGGGAGTGAATGGGTATATATGCTCCCCCTTCCCGAACTAGCCGTTTTGAACCGTTACCGTTCAAAACAGTGACCCACCGGTTGAACCGGTCAGACAGCAGAGCCGGCAGACCGGTTCCAGCCTCTCGATCGGTTGAACCGGTCAGACAGCAGAACCGGCAGACCGGTTCCAGCCTCCCGATCGGTTGAACCGGTCGGGCAACCGGTCGGACAGCAGAACCGGCAGACCGGTTCCAGCCTCCCGATCGGTTGAACCGATCAGGCAACCGGTCGGACAGCAGAACCGGCAGACCAGTTCCAGCCTCCCGATCGGTTGAACCGGTCGGGCAACCGGTGGGGCAAAAACACGGATGAATGAAGACTTTGGGGCTAGGGCATTTGTATGAGTAGAGATAAATGAACTTTGTGAGCTTTAAGATTCTAGTAGCACTTCATGTTGGACCCCCCTTGATAGAACGGCGGTTCCTATACTCAAGAGATAAATAGCAAATCTATTTAATCTTCAAATATGGAGCTTGAACCGCTTTTCTTTTGCTTCAAATAAATGAGGGGCCTCTTTTCTAGCTTGCAATGCACCTTAGCACTTGTTTGCTTCAATATAAACATGAAATCCACTTTTACTTGCTCGCATAGACACCTTAGCATTAGTTTTCTTGATGTATAGTTGAAGCTCGCTTTCACTTGCTTGATGTAGCATTGAGCAGCACTTTCGTTAGCAATGTCACTATAGCCATGCTCAAATAAGCTCATCAGTTCTTTTATTTCTTTATAGCTGAGATGTGCAATAAAGATTCTTCATGATCATCCACTTATCATTTCTAAAGCATACAATCAATGTAGTGATGCCCAAATGGAAGAAATAGTATCCGTGTTACTTTCCACAATGTGATAACCAAGAGCCTCAAAGTGCATCAAGAATATGAACCTAATGATAACCTGCACAGAGGCAATGCATTCAACTGAAAAGAACCATTTTCACCATGACACATATATTAGATAACCAGTAATGTGAGTGCCCAAGTCATAGCGAATAAATGTAACAATGATAAGGCCAATGTTATGATCCATGAGTGTATCCAACAATGAGTTGATCATTGGCCAAATATACTTCTTTAAGATAGATGTACAATAGAGTTCATTCAATCCTCAACATACGATCAATATAGAGTGAAATCCCTTGATTCTCAACACATGAGAACATTTATGTTGATCATTAGATATATACATGAAAATCCATTCTTTCTCATTAGAACACAATTGACTAACCTGTGATTGCCTGTCAAACTACTCCACACAGAAGTTAGACCTTTAATCGTGTTGTCACTCAATACACCAAAACCACTAGGGAGCCTTGTTGCACTTACAATCTCCCCCTTTTTGGGGAGTGATGACAACCCCGATTAAAGCTTACATGAGATAGATAAATGAAGTGCATGAATCCTCAGATATTGGGTATGCTCCCCCTAAATATGTGCTTGAGTTACAGAAACTCTAATTTGAGCCACAAATGCCCAACAACACATATTTTGTGCTAGGAGAGCTTCCCTATATCTGAGCATTCCAAGAAACCACAAAGAAAGAAGGTAAACACAAAGTAAACCAACTGGGTGTTTGGTTGTGTAGCCATTAGCTTACACCTGATAATTCAGTAGGCGTTGCTAGACAGTCCGGTGCACCGGATAGTCTGACACCCTACACCGAATAGTCCGGTGATGCTAGTCTACACCAGCCAAACAAAACCACAAAGCCACAAAGATCACACATAGAGGCATAGAGCCACTAGCACTAGATTATTCTAGGATTACATCTAGTTTACACACAGATAAGGAGTTTTAAAACTAATTACAAGACAAGTATCCACACATGACACTTAGAACCATGTTCAACACATGAACAAGAGATAGCTGAAAGGGAATCGAAAGAGATAAAGCATGTTGTTGTTGGTTCCCCTCTCCCCTGTCAAGCTAGAAGCTTTAATGTTTCTCTCCCCCTTTGTCATCAAGCACCAAAAACACAATCTGATCCTTACTGAGAGGACAAAGGGGCCAAAGAGGCCAACCTACACTGGAGCTACCACCCTACTGCTCTGACTGGAAACACCCTTGAAACTGGCTCTGCTAGATGATCCCAGACCACCCTGAGGCAAAGTGTAAGGAAGTGTTCCAAAACAAACTGAAAGCCAGCCATGGTGGTGATAGGACCTGCGTAGCCTGAGTAGTCAGAGGTGAAAGCACTCTCCATACCAAAGATGGCTTGTGCAACTGTCTGAGCAAAGCCACCCAAGGAGTCTGAAGGTGGAGGTGATGATGGCTGCTGGTAGTAGCCCTAAGGAGGCTGGGTAGACCGAGGTGCCACTGAGTAACCTCCAACATGTCACTGCTTTGGGTAGCATCCTTCAAATGGGTTAGGGAACTCCTCAGCCTCACTCTCTGACTCATCCTTAACGGCTCTGTCTAGAGATAGAGGTGATTGCATATCAAGGTGTCTTTGGATGCCCTTTAGCCTGTTCTCATTCTCAATCTGCTTCTTGTATATCTTCTTCTTCTTCTTCTTCTTTTTTGCCTTATCCTTGGCTCTGACGCATTAGAGAGCACCCATGATTGCCCTGAAGGCCTAGGAAATAGGTGAAATACTCTACCTCTTGCTGCCATACTGCACACTGCCTCTCCTCCTCTGAGGTTCCTGTCTCCTGTACTGAGTCTGATGCACCTGCTAAGTCTAAGGTGGTGTAGTAGAGCCTGAAGGCACATCTGAGAGTGTAGGCACAATGGGATGCTTTGCTCTCTGAATCTGTAGGGGCCTATGCTCCACATCCTTCACAAAAGTAACCACAATGGTCTTTTCAAAGATAAGCTTGATGATGGGAGCATATGCACAACTCCTATATGGGTCAAAAGAAATAGCCTTGATCTCCTCCCATATGAAGTTGGTCACACATAACGGTCTTGCCCCTACTCTCATTCGAGCCAACAAATTTTTAGCACAGTGAGGTATTTGAGGCATCGCCTACCTAAGCTGCAAGAGTCTTCTTGAATAACCTGTTTAGGTAGGCATAGAAGGAGTAGAGGCCATTGCTGTGTCCATAGTTGCCATGATTGTGTGGAGGGTACATGAATTTCATCTCATTATCAAGAAGGAACTATTCAAGGTGAATCCTGGTCCTATACAAAATAGGCTCATGCTTCCCAATCCAATGAGCAAATTCAATGTAAGAGATGGTGTATATGATGCCCTCTGTCATCCATGCCATCTTCCACTTCTTCTCATCATCCACATTGCTAACAAGGATGTCTCTACTCCCTCCACATCTACGATGTGCATGTCACCATGGGGAGTAGGCGGTTGTGGAGCCAACTGCCTTAGCCAGAGAACTCTCCTCCTTGAGGACCAACAACACATGTGTTCTCCAAGAGAGAAGGAGTGCCACTCTGAAGTGGAGGAGGTCCTATCTGAGCCTTTCTCTTATTTCTATCATAAACATTGTTGGGACCTTGATATGTCATCTTAGCTGCCCTTTGAGAGAGAAAACGAGGACAAGATTGATGGAGGGGCCGGTAGAGTCATAAGAACTGGAGTTGCAGTGGCCAATCTCCACCAAGATCTCCACAAATCCACAAAGGAAAGTACAAGTCGCCCTTAAGGTCGCCAAAGGTGAGAGGAACCGAGGTGGAAGAACAGTAGAAGAGAGTAAGGGTGAATACACATAGTAGATACCCCCTTAGATCCTGGGCGACAAAAGAAACCATAGATACTGAACTGTCTGGTGGCCCTCCCTGGATAGTCCGGTAGGGCACACTAAATAGTCCGGTGTAAACAGATAGACAAGATTAGAGTTGAAGGACTGAGGATTGAGCCATGTCATTTGGTTTCACTGATTTCTATATGGATCAACAATCCACAGGGAGAGATAGAGCACTTCAAAAGGAGTTTTTCGCTAAATCTTTTAGTCAAAAGATGACAAGTTGAAATAGATAAGCTTAGAGAGATAAATTCATTTACAAGGTAAATAGATTTTGAATTTTGAGCATAGAGGGACAATCTCAATGCATGTGGTTAGGCACAAGTCAAACAAAGGGAGCAATAACCACATGTAGAGAGAGGGTGATCACAAAGATCGAACAACTATTTAGAAAGCCCCTCCTCTTTTTTACTAAACAAGAAACTAGTGAAATATCAAGTCTTGCATGATATAAATAGCATGTTTGACTCATATTCTCCTTTTCAAGGCATAAAAGGCACTCTAGAGCAAGAATATCAATCAAGCATCTATTTTCAAGAAATCCTCATGAGACAAACTCATGACAGGACGAGATATGCCACCAAGCCTTAGCATCCAACCCACAAAGAGCATTGATTAGATTGAAAGTCTTGTCACAAAGATATTTGCATATTTGACTCATACCACCTATCAAACTTGAAGCATCAAGCTCTCAAGACAAACCCAAGAGCCTTTAAGTTTCAGAGGTATCAACCAAATATCCACAGCTGAGTTTGAGACTTTCAACTAACCAACCACCACACAACAACTACAAGGCCTTGAGGCACTTACAATGCATTTAAAAACGTACCTTGGCCTTGGTTTTCCATACAAGTAATATAGAAGTTTCTTCACCCGATTCAACTAGTATGTATCTCTTTAACCAATATTGCTCTCTGCTTGTATATTGGTTCAAGCAGCCTTGTCTTAGTTCAACCAATATTACCATGGTTCCACCAATACTCACTAAAGATCTACAAGCTTGCTCAACGTGAGAGGTTAGAACAACAGTGCCTTGGACATGATTTCTACTCCCCCTAAATGCATGCTTATGGTCTTTGAATGACCATTGTACAAGCTCAAGTTTTGCTACAAACATAGGGATTAGAAGTTATGCCTAGGCTTGAGTAAATAATCAATAAATGATACAATGGTTCAACAGTTATTCTCACAGTCACAAAGACCTGATGGGTTTATCATGAATTGGTTATAGTCAGCTGAGGAACAATCTGCAAAAGATAAAACATAATGTGACATGATTGTCCTTCACTGGATAGTTTGGTGACAATATTTCAGCTGCATTCTTTTCAGATTTTATCCATTTGTCTTGACTTTTCTTAGGGCTAAGGTCTTGTGTTCATGCACATGTTTGGCACATGCTCCACAGAGGAGCCTTTAAAGGTATCACAGAAACACAAGTAAAAGATAGGAGTGGAATTTGAACTTGAATAGCTTGGACATATTCAAGACACTAAGAATTGACATATCCAAGCTTTCAAGGATCTGATTAAGCACATGTTACCAAAAATGTCATTGAGGTTGAGAGTATTATAATAATCCAAGTCTTAGCTTAAAATAGAAAGAATTCATCTTGAGACAATAATATAATTGAAGTTTAGCTTCTCAAGATTGCCAAGACCCTCAATGCATCCTGCAAGTACCTGTAAGTCGTTCAAGCATGCCTTGGTACCCCAAACCTTGTTGGGTCCATCAATGTTAGTCAAATAAGCCTTGGGTATCCAAATAGCTTTGGTTGAAGCCTTAGGTGCACAGGACACCTTAGCCTCATCA
Source organism: Paspalum vaginatum (assembly GCA_030272315.1). Taxonomy (NCBI): domain Eukaryota; kingdom Viridiplantae; phylum Streptophyta; class Magnoliopsida; order Poales; family Poaceae; genus Paspalum; species Paspalum vaginatum. Next base: position 35,945,128 of record CM059013.1, on the reverse strand, counting down.
TTGCTACCCTTGGGTACGCAAGTCAATTTAGTTCTTTTATTGACAAGGTTGGGATGAGTGAAGTTACCATGTGGGCAATCCTTACCAAGATGCCCTTTCTCTCGGCAATTGTAGCAAATTCTTTGTCTAAAACCCTTGGGTTGATTTTCTAATTTGCTTGAGTGGACATTCTCCATTCCAACCTTGTTATGCGACTGTCCTGAGCTCTTTGCCTTGATTTGAGCTACTTGAGCTTCCACTGGCTTAGATTTGAGAACTGGGCAAGCTCCAACATTATGGCCCTTCTCTTTGCACCAGTGACATCTCCTCTTGCCCAAGCTCTTTTGCCTTTTGGATTGGCCTTGCTCTTTTTTTCTTGATGCTTACATCATCTTGAGACTTTGATTTTGTTGGATTGGAGAGTTGTGCACGGTTTGAACCCTTCTCAAGCTTGTTCACCATGTCATCACGGTTATCTTGAGCAGGTTGCACACAACTCTTACCCTTAAGCACAATCAAGTCTCTTCTTAGCTTTTCAACCTCTTGCTTGAGCTCTTCATTTTCTCTTGTACTGGAGTGATCACAAGATTCTACAACCACATGCTCAACACTAGAGTTACTTGCTTTCAAGCAGCAAGGGTTAGCACAAGCAAGGATAGATTCAATTGAAGAGTAAGAATTATTTTGCACAAGAGGTTCATATGTTTTTACTGATGTGATAAATACATCATGTGCTACCTCAAGCATGGCTAGTTGATCAATGAGCTGCATACTTTCATCTATGAGCTCATCTTTCTCTCGTTGAAGGCAAAGGCACTTTTCATTGATCTTCTTGATCCATTCTTTTCTTTCTTCATTTTGCTTCTCAAGCTTCTCAATGTATGAAGAGACATTTGCAAACTTGTCAACCTCATTGGATAGCTTCTCACACTTGAAATTCAGATTGGTGACCTTGAGTTCAAGCTCTTCCTTTTCTTCTTGAGCTTTCTTTAGTTCTTCCGATTTCTTGACTAAGTAGTCTTCTTGATTGTCAAGTGATTGCTTTTGCTTGGCCATGATCTTCATGAGTTTGACCACTTTCATTTGGTCTTTCTTGCTGAGGTGGCCAATGTCTAGATCTTCATCGATGATCTCATCGTCATCATCTTCATCACTCTCACTCATCTCATCTTCACTTTCTTGATCTTTCTTGGCCATGAAGCATTGCTGTGAGTATGAGATGGTGGATTTGCACATAGGTGAAAATGATTCTTCATTTGGCCTATGGCGCTGCTCTTCTTCAACTTCATTAGCCTCCATACTTGCTTCCAAGCTATCACAGAGACAACTTGGTTCATCTTCACTTTCTTGATGTGTGGCTTGTTCTTGATCATGGCATACAAATTTGTTCTTAAGGATGACCCAAATTTCATGGGCATCCTCAAGGTTCTTGTGTTCCTTGCGCAACCATGTAGTAGTGTGTGGACTCAAAGTGCTCAAAATATAGTTAGCAACTCGAGCATTGAGCTGTAAGCATATTGTCTCCTCTTGAGATAGGTTACCCCATTCATACCTAGAAGGCAATATACTTACATCTACAATTTGCTCCACAAGTGGACCATTGGTCCTAAGAATATAAAGTATATGAGCTGACCACAAAGGATAGTTAGAGCCATCAAGCATCAATGGCTCACAAGGTACCTCACTAGGTGTTGACATCTTTTCTCAGGGTGGTGAAGCCTTTCGGTGAGTCCAGGCTCTGATACCAATTGAAAGTAGCCTAGAGGGGGCGGTGAATAGGCTAATCTGAAAAATTATACAATCTAAAAGAGCGGAAGTCAGTGACCCACCGGTTGGACCGGTGCGGACCGGTTCAACTGGTCGGACCGGTTGAACCGATGCTCACCGGTTTAGCTGGTGGGAAAAAGGAATCTTGAATTGATCTCTAAATCTGTGCAAGTAAATTTGATACCGATGCTTTCTAGAGGTTCCTTGGAGGTTGTTCTTGCAGATCTAAGAGGGGCTAGCCTTGAAACCTACACACAAGATAGATCCACACCAAACTTGCCAAAACAAAATGAGTATGCACAAGAACAATATGAACACGAAGAACACAAGTCACCACAAGCAAGCATACGAGACAAAGGATTTATCCCGACGTTCGGGCACACCACCAAGGCGTCCGTACGTCCTCGTTGTTGAGGAACCCACCAAGGGTTTGGGCTCGCAACCCTATCCTCTTCTCCCCAATCACCAAGACCGGCGGAGAGTACTTACTATGAGTTGCTCAAAAGAGCGGGTGATACAAACTTCCCGGAGCACACCACAAGGATCTTGGGTGCTTCACGGGTGACACCTAGCCGTCTAGGAGCTCGGAGCTCCAAGAGTAACAAGTCCACCAAGATTGCTCCAAGGGTCACCAAAGCTCACAAAGAACAAGAGAGGTAGAAGGATGAACAAGACTTGAATGCTCTCTCAAGATCTCACACACTCACACTCACAATCAATGGAGGATTTGAGCACAAGAGAGTGGAGAGTGAGAGGGAGGAGTGGAAGCACAAGGGAGCTTTGTCTCAGGTTGGTGGAGTGGCCAAGAGTGAGAGAAAGAGGGGAGTGAATGGGTATATATGCTCCCCCTTCCCGAATTAGCCGTTTTGAACCGTTACAGTGCAAAACAGTGACCCACCGGTTGAACCGGTCAGACAGCAGAGCCGGCAGACCGGTTCTAGCCTCTCGATCGGTTGAACCGGTCAGACAGCAGAACCGGCAGACCGGTTCCAGCCTCCCGATCGGTTGAACCGGTCGGGCAACCGGTCGGACAGCAGAACCGGCAGACCGGTTCCAGCCTCCCGATCGGTTGAACCGATCAGGCAACCGGTCGGACAGCAGAACCGGCAGACCAGTTCCAGCCTCCCGATCGGTTGAACCGGTCGGGCAACCGGTGGGGCAAAAACACGGATGAATGAAGACTTTGGGGCTAGGGCATTTGTATGAGTAGAGATAAATGAACTTTGTGAGCTTTATGATTCTAGTAGCACTTCATGTTGGACCCCCCTTGATAGAACGGCGGTTCCTATACTCAAGAGATAAATAGCAAATCTATTTAATCTTCAAATATGGAGCTTGAACCGCTTTTCTTTTGCTTCAAATAAATGAGGGGCCTCTTTTCTAGCTTGCAATGCACCTTAGCACTTGTTTGCTTCAATATAAACATGAAATCCACTTTTACTTGCTCGCATAGACACCTTAGCATTAGTTTTCTTGATGTATAGTTGAAGCTCGCTTTCACTTGCTTGATGTAGCATTGAGCAGCACTTTCGTTAGCAATGTCACTATAGCCATGCTCAAATAAGCTCATCAGTTCTTTTATTTCTTTATAGCTGAGATGTGCAATAAAGATTCTTCATGATCATCCACTTATCATTTCTAAAGCATACAATCAATGTAGTGATGCCCAAATGGAAGAAATAGTATCCGTGTTACTTTCCACAATGTGATAACCAAGAGCCTCAAAGTGCATCAAGAATATGAACCTAATGATAACCTGCACAGAGGCAATGCATTCAACTGAAAAGAACCATTTTCACCATGACACATATATTAGATAACCAGTAATGTGAGTGCCCAAGTCATAGCGAATAAATGTAACAATGATAAGGCCAATGTTATGATCCATGAGTGTATCCAACAATGAGTTGATCATTGGCCAAATATACTTCTTTAAGATAGATGTACAATAGAGTTCATTCAATCCTCAACATACGATCAATATAGAGTGAAAGCCCTTGATTCTCAACACATGAGAACATTTATGTTGATCATTAGATATATACATGAAAATCCATTCTTTCTCATTAGAACACAATTGACTAACCTGTGATTGCCTGTCAAACTACTCCACACAGAAGTTAGACCTTTAATCGCGTTGTCACTCAATACACCAAAACCACTAGGGAGCCTTGTTGCACTTACACTTTGTCAACTAGCATGTGAATGGTTAGTGCCTTTTTAACACAAGTAGTTACAAAGCGCCATCTAACAGGGATAGGGTGGTCTCTCTAAGGTACTCGACAAGTTGTGCCATTTATGAGAGCGAATGAACAATCCACGAAGAGAATGTGGACACTGAGCGAACGTCAACGATAGAATTAAAGAGAAAGGAGTTACTTCCTAACTTTGACACCAAGATTAGAAACATGATAAGTATCCGATTTAAACAAAGTGCACACGGTCAAAAATTGAGCAATGCAGAATCTTGTGATTCAAAGGGATGGTCGATGGATGTGTTTTTAAGGGACACATTCATTTCGTTTGATAGGGACTGCTTACACATATAAGATATCAGACCTGAATATCTTCAAAAAGTAAGATGTGGTGAAGCATAGCACATCCTGCTCATTGCAACAAGAAAGGCACAAGAGGGAGAAGATGTGTCATATCGCCTAGACAAGGTGATGGTTTGTACGATTTCTTAGCGTTGGTCAGGACTGACCAAAAAAATGAAAGCTGCTGACTTGTACTTACTAACGAAACAATTGGCAATGTTAGTAAACTCCCTTTCTCGGGTAATTTCTAAGATGAAGAAAACCACTCATAGAAATGATGATATGGCAAGAGCACCAGCCGAGAACAAAAAAAAACTAGTGCGAAGGATGTTCGTGAAATTCACCCTCAGAGAATAATGTTCAATAAATGAAGTGAAAATATCCAATGAGGCAGTGGAAACGAAATTGACTGTTCCCACTAATCATCGAAGGCAAGGTTAAACGAGGTAATGAATAGGTATGAACAAGTCGTGAGATTGAGGCGGATCATTCTCACTGGTCAAGAAGGCAAGGTGAAACAAGGCAATGGAAAGATGCAACGAGACAGTGGAAAATGGGATCGATCACTTCCACATAAGCAAATGAAAAGATGTGAATAGCAGTGGGTGGTGGTTGGCTATTCCCACAACTCAAGAAAGGTAAGGTAAAACAAAGCAATGGTGGTATGTAACAAGGTAGTAGAAATGGAAGCGAGTATTTCTACAAAATGGTTAAAACAAGGTTGATCGCAGCAAGGAAATGTGGGTGTAAATATTCCACGCCTGAAACGATGTCACATCTTCGCATGTCTCGATACCAGTGCGCCCCTAGTGGCACAGCCATGTGACGGCCGTACACATGGGACCCTAGGTTCTGTCGCGGCACCAAAGACTGCTTAGGTATACACCGCATCAAGAGCGTCAATCCACCCAATTGTAGGGGATACGAATAATATAAAGTCATAGCAAGACATGAGCAAGGAGTTTCATATAACCCAATTGGTTAGAGCACATGGATTTCAAGTATTCAGACGACATGGATCAAGGAGGCAAAACACATAGAATCCAAAGGTTGGAAGCATATGAATCATGAGAATAAGAAATCTATAGGGACAATAAGCTATTGAGTTGTGTCTATTACATGGAATTTAGAAGCTCATGAATTGTCAAGAGCTCGAAGCATGAAGACTTTAACAGTTTTAGATACATAGAATGCAAGGCTAAAAGTGCATGGAACAGTGGAGATTTGAACACAAGGGTTGATTTCAAGAAGTTACAATCATGAGGACACAATGAACTATATGAATCAAAAGTTTAAATAGTAAAGGTCCACGCTAAACGTGGGTACTATGCTAACCGATACCCCCTTTCATTTTTGCCCAGTCATAAAATTCTAACGTCCAAGTCAAAGACTAGTTTCTCCCTTCAACCATGTTGATTTTGTATTGAACCTCACGTGGGAGACATCATGGTGCTGCAGTCTTGAGTGACCCCAAAATTTGAGAATGTTGTTGGAGTCGGTGTTGATCCGAGAGATGCTTTCTTCTCATCATTTATGTTGCCTATAGTAACTTTACAACACCACCAAGGGATACGTAAACGATGGTTATCCAACATGAAGGGCCTACCAATAAATCCTTATCTTAGTGGAGCTCCAACTGGTGCATGCCAATGTAGAAGTTGATGTTACGTATGTTGATGTTGATTGGAGAAAACTCCATCTGCTTTAGTAAGGAGGCATTGAGAAATTTGCTTGGATGCTTTTGCATTGGTAGCAGAGGCTCTCGTATTAGACTCGTGTCTAGGCCTATAGGATTGTACTGAACTCACAACTAATCGTTGTCAAGTATAAACTATCTGACTTGATCTTCGAGCTTGACGAATCCCTTCAGCAGATTGATTTCGGGTCTCAGATGTTGAACGGAGGCCGCGTTGTTGGAGTGCTCTTCATCTTTGTCTTCCTTCAGACTCTCCTTTTGTGGTAGCTTTGATGAGGCTGAAAAGGCCTAGGTCAATGGCAATACGAGCTAAATAACTTAGGGCGAATGCCGAGGTGTAGGGAGACGAAACCCAAAATGGTCGTCGGCCGCCAGCGTAGGGAGTCACGAATCGGCTGCTTGGGGGAGTCGAGGTCGGGGTCAGTCCGTCGGGGTAGCAGCAGAGGAAAGACCCTCCCCCAACCTGTTGTGGTAGTAAACCCACCCCATCCCGCTCTGCTAGTTTCTTAGACACGCCTACACTTATTCAAACGGAGTCCATACCAAAACCCTACCCGCAAAAACCATTAGAACCTGCCCCACTAGCAAGGCTACGGCCAGGTTCCTTTAATTTCATTTTAAGATATATAGTACAATGCTGGTTATTACTCTCTCCGTCCCAATTTAGAGGTCGTTTGACTTTTTTAACACCTTGTTTGACCGGCTCGTTTTGTTCAAAAGATTTCAAAATTATCATTTATTTTCATTGTGATTTACTTTATCATATAATATACTTTAAATATGAATTGATTTTTTTCTACATTTTTGCAAATATTTTGAATAAGACAAACCGATCAAACTTGGTATCAAAAAAGTCAAATGCCCTGTAAATTGGGACTGTGGGAGTACTATGGGCATGTTTGGTTGCCGCGCCTGCGGGCTAGCCAGGCCAAGCGGTGATGAGGCCAGTGTTTGCCTAAGAGCGATTCGTCCGTAGCTAGGCCCCGATAGGGTAGCGAGGGGCTCCGAGGGTGGCTCCGGTTGAACGGCCGATTCGGCCGTTCTATTCTGGCCACCCTGTTTTGGCTCCGCGGAGGCCAGCCGAAGGCTCTGCGTGACCACCCACCGCGTCGGTCCTCCCCAAAGTCTTGCTCACTCGTTGCCTCCGCCCCCTCCCCGACGGCCGTCATCCGCCGCCGCACCCCTCCTCGGGGCTCACGCGCGAGCTCCCCGCTGCAACCTCATGGTGCGGAGGTGTCCGGCGACACCAAGGAAGCCGTCGTCGGCCCCGAGCCCCGGGGAGCGGGAGCGGCGTCGGTGGCCGCGGCAAGGAGGGGAACCAGCGCGGCGGCGGCAGCCATGAGAAGGGGGGCGAGAGCCGCTGCGGCGTCGGCCATGAGGAAGGGGGACCGGGAGCCGTGCCGGTGGCCGTAGCGAAGAGGGAGCAGCACGGCGCTGGGAGGCCTTGCTCGTTGCTTGTTCTCCTTGCCGACGGAGAGGAGGAGAGTGGAGAGCGGCCCCGGTGCGCCATCCCGAAGGCGGCCGTAGCGGCCCGGATCTGTGGCCCAGGCGCTGGCGGTGGCCTGAGCGTTGGAGGAAGAAGACGCGGGGCGGACCTCGTGTGGCGGCGTGACAAGGCGGGGAGGAGCAGCGCGCCGGCGAGAGGCCCCCGCCGTGTAGATGGGGCGAAGCGAAGGGGCTGGCGCGGTGGGAGAGGAGACACTGGCGGCCATGTTCACGTGAATGTGGATAGAACAACCAAACACAGACCACCCATGTTCACCATCACTAGCCAAGAGCAACCAAACATAGGCTGTGAGAGGACGCTGGCCCTGGGGAGTCTGCCCACAGCTAGGCTGGCCAAGGGTGGGAGGCGGGCAACGGTTGCACTTGCAACCAAACACACCCTATGAGATGTAGCAAAGTCGATCGTATTATTTTTATGGAATCATATTTTGAGGAAAATAAAATCGGTAGCACTTACTATCATTTTAAAACATCAAAATTTAACGGATACAATTAAAGTGTCATACTGCAAAATTTGAATTCCTCTCTATAGCTAGCTTCAAAACGTCACTGTAGGAGGGATGGAGGGACGCACCACCAATCAGCTAGCACTTGACTCCAACTAAAGCGAAGAGTGAAAGTGGACGCCAACTAAAGTACAGTTAACTACAGTTGGAGTAAGGGCCACGCATAGATCCGTGGTGTCCATCCATTATTCAGAGGCTGCGGGAAATTAAGGGGGGAAAATGAAAGAAAAGAAAAGAAAAGAAAAGAAAAGCAAAAGTGGCGAGAATAGACGAACAGGCCACAATCAGCCCATTGGTCCAATCTGGCCCATAAAGTCGAGTGCTTGGTTCAGACTTCACACACCGTGTCCGTGTGTGCCTGACAAGCGGTTCCTTCATTCATGGAAGCATACGGCGTTGGCACACATGCTTTGACAGGAAACGCAGTAGTGGAAGCTTTTTCCTCCAAGCCTGTCGTAAAATAGTTTTCTCATAAAAATTTCTCCCTACATAAAAATAGTTAGAGTGGATCCACGGCCACATAATCCCACCTCATAGAGGACATGTAATTGAAGCTACACGCGTCAAACTAATGGTTATCTCATTAGCTAAGGCTATTCCTAGGAGTTTCATTTGAGTTTCAATATCACTAAATGATATGCCACGTAAACAAAGTTGGTGACATAGGAATGCAATTAATCGGGAAAGCGGGTTTTTCATCTGAATGAAACCCAGGCTATACAAGCACCTAGTCAAAATGCTGAGATTTGCACGGTTGGATGAACTGCGTTGCTCTTTTAACAGCTCGTATCAATCTATATCTTGGTTCACTGGTATTATCGCTGCCTCGCCTCAGGTAAGCTACCTTCTAATCAAGTGGTGCACACGTTTGTTACTCTATCACCTTGTTCTTCTCCAAGGCTAAAATCGATCACGTCTTATTTTACCTCAGTGATAAGCTTACATAGGCTAGGCTAGCTTGTAGTCCTAGTCCAGTCCGATAAAACAACGCTTTGGATCTCAAAAATAAGCTCATCCTATGGTGACATTTTACCATACTATTTTTTTAATAATAAACCGATAGATTGTGTAAATTTAAAAAGAAACAGACATGTCATGTCATAGCTAAACTCTGCAGAATCCCCGTTGTTAAACCCTTGTCACGAACTAATCTATCTTTTTATACACAGTCGTTCTCACATCATCGGATGAAATGCACGTAGTCCTATGAAATGCACCTAGGTCCCCAAACTTGAAATATCAAGGATCTAGACTCCTAAACTTAGCTTTAGGTGTCACAGGTCTGAAACCATTTTTCTGCTCTCTCTCCAAAAGTGATTTCGAATTTTGGGTACATGTATAACCCACATGTAAGGTCCTTATCTCTTGTTTTTTTCCACATCTACGACGTGTGGGACTCACTTGCAAGTGAAAAATATTTTTTATTTTTTAGGTAGACGTATGACAATGAGGAAATAGCGGCAGACGGATGGTGGCAGCAGCGAGAAGGGAGAAAACGGTGAAGAAAAATAAATATTTTCACTTACAGTTTGAGTCACACACGTCGTATATATAGAAGAGTGAGATACTCACCAGAGTACAAAAGCGGCTTTAGACATAGATGGCACCAAAACCAAATTTAGAGTTTCAAATTTCTGATATTTTAAGTTTGAAGACTTAAATAATATATGTCGCTAAATTTGAAGACCGCGGGTATACGACAATAAAAAAATCAAATCAAGCAAAGCTTGCCGCTGCCAGGATACCTCGACCATACATCTCCGAGCGCCTCCACCGCCTTATCTCCTCGGCAGCCACTGACCCTCCACGCCACATGATGTATTTGAATGTATTTGATAGAAAGAATGGAGACATTTGAATTTGTTTTTATATTGCATCTTATGATCAAAGTGTTGGGGAAGACAAAAAATGTTTGCCAAGGAAAAAACAAAACATTAATTACTTCTTTAAAATTATCTATCCTTCAATCCGTTCCTAACTCCGCCACTTATTTGAGGTGTTTGTAACCCAAGTCCATTACTGCGTTGTCTGCTGCCATTTTCTTCTATAGCTACCGTGGCCGAGGTGCCCTCACTGCTCTCCCTAGGAGCCTCTCGTTGGAGTCTTGTCTGTTGGAACTGGGGAAGAAGCCACGGAAAGTGAATCGATCAATGTGGAGTCAGTAGCAGCAAAAAAAGTGGTCCCATGCAAGACAAGAAACACCCTTACCTTTTTTTTCTTTATTTTTCTTGGCTCTTTTGTGATCCTCATTTCTTGTTGCCGAAACATGGCGGAGGCAGGGATATCCCCTCTCCAAATAACTAGGAGGGAAATGAGAGGAGCTTTGTTGAAAAAAAAAGATTTAATCCCTTTCAATCATCTTCATTCCCTACGATCCCTTTCAAACCGAACGAGACCTAGAGTCTTGGACTCATAGCATTTCTATGTTTTTTTTCCTTCCTTGGATTTCTCTCAAGTTGCTTCCAAAAAAAAGTCCTTGCTTATTTATTTTAAACGGTAACATTATCGACTAGTAGAAGTACCATGAAAAAGCCAATAGATTAAAGAAAAATCCAGGGAATAATAGAGTAAGAAAAAAAAGGGCATGCAACAGGTCGGAGCAAAACACGTGAGGGCTGTACGAATAGTTTCGATCAGAAAACACGTGGAGGGCGGTGTCCCAAAGTTTTAGGTGTTGCAAACTTGCAACTCCGATAAAAAAGAGGCCACTGTACAACTCAGAATATGCTGGGCAAGCACTATGAAATTTGCACCGCCGTTCTAATAAAATATGAAAGACTATATGAGTGCGTCCTAAGTCGAATTTATTAAGTTTGACTCAGTTTGTAAAGAAGAAGAAGAATATTTGTATGATTAAATGAGGTAGTTTAATTCGTTTCTACTATACATGTTAATTATTAATAGTCGTCTCTATAAATGTAGCCATGCATACTTTGAATATTTTAACTTAGGACAAACTTAAATTCCCTTGTACTTGCGAATGGACAGGGTAAATGAAACGCTAAATTATGAGACCATGCATGTGTAGTTCGAAGCCTCAGCTCTTGATATTATTATTATCACGAGAAGGCATACTATATAAATCACTTTCTCAGACCACGCATGTCGGCATGCATGCATTAATCTTGCAAGTCATCACAGGCTGGCTGGTCAAAACAGCATGCTTGCATATATGCAAATAAATAAACAGGACGGACGTGAAAAGCTGATGGAAATGCATGGAGCTGTGCAACGGACGTGCAGATGTTTTCCACAAATAAGCCAGCTATTAAACGATGGGCATACCGACATATATATGTCCTGCGCGTTGTGCGTACGTACGTAGTGCCACGTACATAGGAGACCTCTGCCTGCCGACTGGGTGCATGTTTTGCCAAGGCCAAGTAGGTAGCTTAATTAGCTACGTATGTACTAGTACTGTGCCAGTTAATTATTATGAGATATAGCAAATAAGTCGTATTTTGAGGAAAATAAAATCCCTAGCACTTACTATCATTTTCAAACATCGAAATCTAACAGATATACGTACAACTAAAGTGCCATACAACCAAAATTTGAGTTCCTCTCTATAGCTATCTTCCAAACGTCACTGTAGGGGATGCACCACCAATCAGCTAGCACTTGACTCCAACTAAAGTGGAGATCGAGTGAAAGTCGACGCCAACTAAAGTACAGTTAACTGCAGTTGGAATGGAGTAAGGGCCACGCATAGATTTGTGGTGGTGTCTATCCATTATTCCAAGACTGCGGGAAATTAAGGGGGAAAAAGAAAAGAAAAGAAAAACCAACCGAACATGCCACAATCAGCCCACTGGACCAATCTGGCCCATAAAGTCGAGTACTTGGTTCATACTTCAGAGACGGTGTTCGTGCGTGCTTGACAAGCGATTCCTTCATGCCTTGGGAGGCATACGGCCGGCGTTGACACACATGCACTGAATTTGGCAGGAAACGCAGTAGCGGGAGCTTTTTCCTAGCCCTCGTTTCGTGCCTGTCATAAAATAATTTTCTCACTCATAAAATTTTTTCTCTATGTTCGTTGATATTTTTGATACGCAGATAATAGATAACTGCCGGTAACAGTTATAACTGCTAAAAATAGTTAAGAGTGGATCCACAGCCACATAATCCTACCTTATAGGACATGGCTATCTCATTAGCTAAACACCATTTCCAGTGGAAGTTTCATTTGAGTTTCAATCTCATTAAACGAGATGCTACATAAGCAAAGTTGGTGACATGACAATGCAATTAATCAGAAGAGATATAAGAGAGTTCTATAAGGAGACAGGGTTTCATCTAAATGAAACTTAGGCTACACAAGCACGCAGGCAAAATGCTGAGATTGCACCTAATCAAACTTATCTAAGAGTAACTAATACTAGATGGCTAAAAGACACAAGACACTTTGCCCTCCCACCTAACCATCCATGTTCCTCACACCAAAAGAGAAAAGCAGCATACAGAAAACCATTAACCATCCCACATATATTAACCACGCACGTTTGGTGTTTGCTCTCTGTTGCCCTCCTTCCACGCTGGAGAAGTCCCTCTGCCGCCTGTTCCTTGCCAACCCAGCCATTTCAATGAACTGCGTTTTAACAGCCCATATCAATCTATCGCTTGGTTCACTTGGTATGATCGCTGCATGCCTCGCCTCAGGTAAGCTACCTTCTAATCAAGTGGTGCACACGGTTGTTACTCTGTCACCCTGATTCTTCTCCAAGGCTCAAATCGATCACGTCTTAATTATTTTACCTCAGTGATAATAAGCTTATATAGGCCAGCTTGTAGTCCTAGTCTAGTCCGATAAAACAACAGTTTGGACCTCAAAATAAGCTCGTCCTATGGTGATATTTTACCACACAATTTTTGAATAATAAACTGCAGTAGATTGTATAAATTTAAAAAGAAACAAACATGTCATGTCATAGCTAAACTATGCAGAATCCCCATTGCTAAACCTTGTCACGAACTAATCTATCTTTGTATACACAGTCGTTCTCACCTCCATGGATGAAATGCGCGCAGTACTTTATTTTCGGACCTCGACCGATGAAATGCACATATATAGTACTTTCTTTTTGAGTAAAATGCACGGGCTCCTCAAACTTAAAATATCAGGAATCCAGACTTCTAAATTTGCTTTTGGGCGTCATCTAGGTCCAAACCATTTTTCCACTCTCTCTACAAAAGTGATTTCGGGTTTAGGGTACATGTAGGACCCACATATAAGGTCTTTATCTCCTATTTTTCACATCTATAACGCGTGGGACTTACTTGCAAGTAAAAATATTTTTTATTTTTTAGATAGGCGTACGAAGGTGAGGAAATAACGGCAAACAGACGGCGAGAAGAGAGAAAAGGCTGGAAAAAAAAATAAAATATTTTTACTTACACTTTGAGTCCCACACATCATATATACGGAAGTGTGAGATGTTAACTGGAAGTACAAATACAGTTTTAGACATGGACGTCACCAAAACCAAATTAATTTAGTGACTTGAATTCCTCGTATTTCAAGTTTGAAGACATAAATAATACATGTCTCTAAATTCGAGGACCGCCGGTATATACGACAACAAAAAACAAAAATCAAAGCCAGGCTACCTCCTCGACCACGCATCTCCGAGCGCCTCCACCGCCTTATCTCCTCGGCAGCCGCTGGTCCTCCGCGCCACACGAACCGAAAAAAGATCTCCCGCGCGCGGGCGGGCGCACGCGGACCCTTCTCGCTCTCCGTCGCATCGCAGCCTGGGCGCGTCTCCATCTCGCCGCCATGGCCTCCGACGCGCGGCTCTCTCTGCCGTGCCGCCTGCCCTCGGCCCTGCCCCCGCCGGTGCTCTGCCGCCTGCCGCGCGCCGCCGCGGCGTCCACCTCGCCGCGGTGCCACTGCCGCGTGCGCGTGGTGGCACCGGCGGCGCGCCCCCTCCCCCGCGCCCGCGGCGGCCGGTGCAGGCCTCGCGCCGCCTCCGAGGGCGAGGCGCAGGCCGCCGTGCAGCAGCAGCAGGGGGCGGAAGGGGAGGTGGTGGACAGTAACGTGCTCCCCTACTGCAGCATCAACCGCAAGGAGAAGAAGACCATCGGGGAGATGGAGCAGGAGTTCCTCCAGGCGATGCAGGCACGTATAGCTTCATGCCGTTGGTACTAACTGCCTCTGCCTGGCGGCGGTGAATTGAACGCGTCTCTGCTGTTGCTGGTGTTTAGGCCTTCTACTACGACAAGGAGGCGGTCATGTCCAACGAGGAGTTCGATAACCTCAAGGAGGAGCTCATGTGGGAAGGGAGCAAAGTTGTGATGCTAAGTAAGTGCGTTTTCGCAAGCCGACGGGCATTCAGCATCTTTTGTTTGCCTCCGACGACGCACGAAAATGGTTTCAGTCATGGCAGTTACTAACCAATGTTCCTTTATTTTTGGTTAGGCCAAGATGAGCAAATATTTTTGGAAGCCTGCATGGCCTATGTGTCTGGCAAACCCATCATGACGGATGCTGAATTTGATGAACTAAAGTTGAGACTAAAGGTTAGATCTTATTGTCCTATGAACCTTTTATCAGTACAATCATGGGATACGTAATCCAAAAAAACCTGAAATGATTCAGTGCGATTCTTAATTGGTTCTTACTGACCAATTTGGAAGAATCATCAAAACCACACCAGAAACCATGTGTTAGATGTTCTGGAAAAAAAAAACTGAAGGAAAAAACGTAGATATATAGGAGGTGATGATGAACAATCATGTCAAATTTTAAGATCAAACTTGTCTCTTCCCTGAGGTATGAAAATGGCAAAGAGTGAAGGTATAATTACAAAAGGGCAAACAATGTATGTGCTGGGGTATTTTTTTTTCTTTTCGTTTGCTATTTATCTATTTTCATGTCTCATGAATACAGTGATTGTGGCCATTAATTTTATATGCTTCTGCATAGCCATCTCGTCTGGAGATAGAAGAGCATGGTGTAGAGATAATGAAGCACTAACAATACATCAAGCTATTAGTAGCTTATAGTAAAATGTGCAGCAGCATTAAGAAAATAGCCTATTAGTAATCCTCCATCCATGGTTGGCAAAATTATCCATGATTATTGTTCCGAAAGTACGGCATGGGGGTGGTTGATCATGTAACAAGTGTTGTGGTGCACTGATAATCTATTTACACAGGTCAGTGCACCGAAGATAGAGGTCCCTAGTTTGTTTAGTGAGGTTCTGATTTCCTTGTTGGGTAGGCCACTAGCATTGTGACATTCAGGTGGTATTTGGCTTTGGGTCCATTATTTCACTTTGGGCTTTGGAGACCTTCACAAGTTTAGGGATGAATTTCACCTATCAACTAATGCACCATCAGTACAACCACGTGTTATTCTTAATCTGCAGTTTTTGTCTTGATGATTTCTCCTTTCTAGAAAGAAGGAAGCAGCATTGTCCAGGAAGGTCCAAGATGCAGCCTACGGAGTCGCAAGGTATGTATTGACTCCATTACCTTTTTCCCTACACTAATTTCACTTATATGATTTACTGTTTGATATTAAATAAGCGTACAATTTATTGTATTGCCAATTGTTCTACTTTAAAACACAATGCAAAGAAAGGCACAGTTCTGTCATTTGTTTGTTTCCTATATAGTGAGGCTTGCGATTGGACCATGATTCACCGTAATAAGCCAGTCCTTTCATCAGCTTGCCACCAAACTTTTTACGACATGGTTGTCTATCCTTCCTTCAGTGATCAAATGCCACATGAACTGTCGATCTAACATTATTGAGATTAATAAAGTCTTTCGTCTTCAAAATACCACATGAACGGTAACATAATATTATCAGTGGGTTGAAGGAAGATTTGCTTGTCAGTGTAGAATTTTTTTTTGTTTAATTTTCTAGTGTAATGGTAATGGGTGAAGTCTTCAGTAATCTTAATCCCTATACCTTCAAGTCAATGCTGAGAAACATTATCTTGTAGATCTTCTGTACCCAGTCAATGAACCGGGAAATTTAACAAACAGTATCACACAGCCAAGTCAGACGAGTTTAGATAATAGCGTAAAATTCTTCAATTTAGAGATACCCGTTAGGATTATACATGATTTTCCTATTCGCCCATTGTCACTGATTTTCCCAAAGAAATGAGTATTTGTTCATTTGAAGACTCCTGACCAATTATGCAATTTTGTGCAGGTCTACAGTGACTTAACTGTTGACTACTTCAAGATGTTCCTGCTAAATGTTCCAGCAGCCGTCGTAGCTCTGACACTGTGAGTATTGCATGGAAATGTTCTGACATGATAGGAATGAAAAGAACAGTGCTTGAATTCTTCCTGATTCCAAATGGTCATGTTACACTGCAACCAAATATAGCTATCATTTCAGCAGGGACCACTATCTTCATTAATATCTCTTTTTTAAATTTCTAATGCACATTTCTTCTTGACAGATTCTTCTTCTTGGATGATTTGACAGGATTTGAGATCACATATCTTCTTGAGGTAACTATTGGCAGATTAAAGACCTACTACATGGTTTTTTGAGTTTAGGCTTCTGGACAATAATTAAGAAATTCTATTACCTCTGTTCTCAAATGTTTGTCGCTGGCTAGTTCAATTTGAGAAATACATCAAGTAGAAAAACAGGAGGGAGTATGATATTACTCCACTATCTTTGATAAAATTTTCTTTTAGTATACAGAAAGTTTTTTCTCCTGATTTCTGAATTTAAAATGGGGGTTGTGCTATGTGGTGGTCCTAGCACTGCAATAGTGGTCGAGCTGCTACAAAGATTACTAGGGCGTACAACTATTAAGTGAACCTTTTTGTAAACTTTTGTAAATGTAATAACATGCCATCAAAATATCATGGAAATTCATTTTTCTTATATTGAAAAATTACCTCCTATGACATAATATTTTTCCTGCATAATGTGAGCATCTACGACTTAGCACTGATGTTTTGCTAAACTGTTCAAACATTCATGATTGCCTGCTTGGAAATCAGGCTGGCTGATGAAGCACTGCATGCAGCCAATCTATTCCGCCTATTTTTATCGTTGAATATTTGTTTGTGTCAAGAAAATGGAAGGCTGAACTTAAGAAGGAATATAAATATTTAATAAATCCAATGCAGTTGTTTTATTAGTTGCTAGCTTTCTGAGACCAGCTTATTGTCAAATGCAACAAGGACTTTCCCTTATAACTTAAACTACAGATCGCACTTAGAGAGTTCTGATAACAATAAATAGCATCATTCTTGTAATGTATGCAATATTTGAAATATCATCTCTGCGTTCAGTATACGGTATGTTCTTTGGTTTGTGTTAGTGAAACCAATGAAATTTTATTATTTGTAACTCCAATTTTCTGATATGCAGTTGCCAGAGCCTTTCAGTTTTATCTTCACATGGTTCGCTGCACTGCCTTTAATATTTTGGGTAGCACAGTCAATCACTAGTGCCATAATAAAAGACTTTCTGATTTTGAAGGTATTTCCCTTTTTTCTGTTCATACATTATTGTATTGTTAACTGGAGTGCACAGAGATGATTATTCTTTTTCAGGGCCCATGTCCAAATTGTGGAAATGAAAATCTTTCCTTCTTCGGGACTATATTATCAGTTCCTAGTGGTGGTGCAAAAAATAGTGTGAAATGTGCAAAGTATGCCTTCATTTGTAAAAATCAAATTCCATATGCTTTTGAGATTATATTAGGAGATTCTTATTGCTATGTTTGTGCATCAGTTGTGGCAGTGAGCTGGTGTACGACTCTGCATCCCGGTTGATTACACTCCCAGAACTGGCAGAGGCATAATAAGTAAAGCTGTAAAGGTGATTTAGGTGAGCCACTCTTCTACGAACCTACAGTCTCTGTCCTAATACCTATCGTGTAGGCTCATCCATCTGTGATAGACTGATAGGCCAAAAGTGCCATGCTACTGACTTCATCATAGCTGCGAATACTAGTTTAAATAATCAAAACCATACTATCAATAAACTAAATAGATGAAAGTATGTAAGATCTTGGTAGGACATGCATTTTCCATTATTGTGTGCAAGAGAATACACTAACTCCTTGTGTTCCTATATAGGTTTCGCTAGCAGAAGAGAGGACCTGCAGATTCTTGATCCACTGTTATACAGAACAAAGCAAAACAGTCCTTGAATTGAGTAGCAATCGCATATTGATGTGTGTTTGTCACACTAGTCTATTGTATATCTTTGAAAAAATGTAGATATTTGTATCATACAGAGTTGACGAAATGGAGCTATGTACGTGCAGAGTGTACAAACAAAAGCCAAGTATGTTACATTTTACGTGGACCAGAACTATATTAGCATATGCATAGCTGTCCGAAGAACTCACCAGTGCGAAGTGCAATAAAAAAGAATTAGCGACAGACTTGAATATAAGTGTTTTTTAGCACAACTTGAATACAAGTGTTAAATGGTCTTTCTTCCTCTGTGGGCCATGGTATTGAGGTGGGTAGGGCAGGTCCAATGGTCTCAAAGGCTCTGTGCAACAAAATGTTCCGATCCTATACTCGTACTAAATCAGATATACGTGTTGAATAATAATGTTGGTGAAAATGAACCTTTTTTTAGGGACAGAGCCCAAAATGGGTAGGATCTAGAACATGAAGCGAGGGGGGGTTGAGAACATGTAGAACTAGCTGGTTTTGTACTCCTATAACGTAGGAAAAACTATTTTTTCATCATCCAAATATTACAAAAGTGTGAAATTCATCCCTTATGTTTCAATTGAAAAAAAATCAATCTCTTAAGTAATTAAATCGGTGCACAATAATCATCGCTATCTCGGCTTAACAATGGCTTGTACTATTTGACAAATAGGTTAGGCTACATAATCATATGACTAAGTACTCTTAGCCATGTCATATAATTAGTTGTAAAAATCACTATAACAACCTGGTGTGAATTGATTTCTTTAATTTTACTATAAAACTACCATTCCCTCTACAATCCAGCACATAATAAGAAAAGGCTTCATACAAAATCTTGTAGAATTATGGATGGGCATGGTCTGCCATATTGCACAACCCAAGGATGTTCTCCCTTCTTATGTGTGGCACTTTGGGACGGATGCATGAGGTGATGACAATGAATAACCCGGCCTAGGTGGCTTTTATCTGAAGCTATTATGGATGCCACCAAAAAGTTAGCTACCGTACCAAAATCAAAATGGAAAGAAGTTTTTTTAAAAAAATTAATGAAACAAATTTGCATCGCACTATTATAGCAATACATGGATAAGGAGTTTTTAGCACGTGATTGCATAGCGTAAACTGTTGTCAGATGACATAAACCTTTGTTAAACTGAGATGGGGTGATTAGTGCATCGGCTTAGTTAGTTTAGGGGTTGATTTGTACCGAATAAAATATAAAAAACACACTCTAATGATACTCAAGGGATGAAAATACACTTTTTTTGTAAAGTATATAGGGGGGAAGTCCGAACTCGGTAGTAAGTAGGGGTGTGAATGAAATGGATATTATATGTTTAAATTTCAAACTCGAATGGATCAAATAATAATGTTTTGAAAATAAAATACAAAAGTTATTGTATCTGGAAATTTTATCAGATATATCCTATTACTAAATGATATTTGGCATATCAATAGAACAAAATTAAAAATATCCAAATATAATGTAATGTTCTCGACACTATAGGCCCACAACTAGACGAGAAGGTTGAGTTCATTTCCTATTTTTCTTTTACTTTTGTTTTCTAATACTTATGGTGACTAATATTTATGGTGACATCATCTATATTTTGTTTAGCCCTTTGTTATGCATTTAACGATCCAAAAGACAAGATTTTAACATGGAGGACTCACGTTGGTTTAATGTAATTCATTTCTATTTCTTATAATATATTATACTTGCATAGTTGACAATATGGAGTTTGAAATCTAAGCAGGGAAAAAAAACATGAAAATAGAACAGAAAAAAAGTCTCCAGTGCCAAATAGACGAATTGTTCGTTCACTTTTTTTTTAATCCTCGATGCTCGCTAAAAGTGCATTACTAAACGCTCGCGAGATGTGGATTTACGCAAGGATAGCCCTCGCACTGAACACCTAGCTCGCCGGCCGTCCGCGCACGGCTCGCCAGCCGCCACTCACGCGCGCGCCACCGCCTGATCTCTTCCTCCCGTGCACCCAACGCTCGCTCCGCTTCACCAGGCCTGCGCGGAGAATGGGTCGGCGAGGGGAACCCAGGCGGCGCTGCTGCCGGGGGCTGGGTCTGGCTCCTCGTCCTCTCCGTCTCCAGATGCTCCCCGGAGGCCGCCTGGACCGTCGACAGCCTCGCTCACTTCGCCGTAAGTCCCCGCTCCTCCCCTTTCTTCTGGGGTTCGTTGACGGGCGGTTCCATTCCACGGCCGGCAAGAGTGCGCCGCTCTCTTCCCCCCTCGTGCTGGTGTGCGCCGGCAAGCTGGCGAGTGGAAACGAGCCGGCTCGAGTGCATTCACGAGCCGAGCCTAGCTCGATTTCTGTCTCAGTTGTTAACCGAGCCGAGCCGATATGAGCCGACGAGCCGAGCCGATCAGCTGGCTTGGCATCCAATCCACCGCGTCGCCGCCGCGTCCGGCTATCCGAATCGCACCTCGCCTGCCAGCTGCCAGCCTGCCACCCCGCCGCTATTATGCAATCGATATTATTCTGGTTGGCCCCCAATCGCAGATCTCACAACGCTCCCTCCCAATCGTAGCTCTCACGCATCCAGCTCTCGAGTGCCCTTGCCTCTGATCCGCCGCCAAGATCCGGCGACGTTCCCCGTCTCTCATCCGCGGCCAGGATCCGGCGACGCCCCCCTGTCTCCGATCCGCCGCCGACGCCACCCTGTCTCTGATCCGCCACCGCCACCGCAGCATGGCGTCGCGGGTCTCTCCACCGTGCCTGTTCGACTACTATGTCGTCGTGGACTTCGAGGCGACCTGCGAGAAGGACGCGCGGATCTATCCGCAGGAGGTCATTGAGTTCCCCGCCGTTCTTGTCCACGGCGTCACCGGCGAGCTCCTGTCTGCCTTCCGTACCTACGTGCGGCCGAGGTACCACCCGATCCTTAGCGCTTTTTGCCGCGAGCTCACCGGCATCACCCAAGAAGATGTCGACGGTGGGGTCGATCTGGCTGACGCACTCGTTCTGCACGATGCCTGGCTGGTGGCAGCGGGCGCAGCAAGAGACCGTGTCGCCGTGGTCACCTGGGGTGACTGGGACTGCAGAACCTTGCTGGACAATGAGTGTGCTCTGAAGGAGATAGTCAAGCCGTTCTACTTTGAGCGCTGGGTCAATCTGAGGGTCCTGTTTGAGTCTGTGTTTGGGGCGAGGCGCCGCAACCTCCAGGAGGCTGTCCAAGAAGCAGGGCTGCGGTGGGACGGTCGCGCCCATTGCGGCCTCGATGATGCTCGCAACACGGCGTGCCTGCTTGCCGATTTGATGCGGCGCGGAGTCACCATCTCCATCACGGGTATGTTCACTGTCCTCATGGCACCAAAGGAAGATGAGGTTCCTCAGCCATCACTACAGCTGTTGGCTCAGCCACTTCCACAGATGTCCAGCCACTGCCACTGCTACTGCGGCATCCCAATCAAGATTGACATGGTGATGACCCTAGGTCCAATGCAAGGACGATACTTCTACATCTGCGGCAATTGGACGCCGGAGTTTGGGGCGATCTGCCCCTTCTTCCTCTGGGCGGCCTGATGGTTGGATGGCTGCACTCCGACGAAGGTAAGGCTAAGGTATCCTCTGTTCTTCCACCTATCTTGCTGCTTAGATTTGTGTAGCATAGCAATTTCATACCGTGACTAGTTCTCACGCCACCACATAGCATAGTTCTTCAGTTCTTCTCCAGCCACGTTGAAGGTTTCTTTCTCACACTTGGTATGTGCCAGCGAATTAAGGTCTGTCTTCTCGATGCTTTATTCTTGTGAGATTTTGATTCCTTGTTGCTTGGAATTCTTGACATTATTTCTTTTGTCTTCCCCACGTCTGAAAACTTAGTATTTGGAAGAAAAAAATAGCACTTGAGCTATTCAGAAGACAGGTTAACCATGAATTAGAATAGTTTTAAGTTGTGTTGGTTTGAAGTAGGATAATAGGCTGAGAAAGTTGTCTAAATATTGGCATAAATGTCAGTGTTATTCTAGTTTGTTTCTTTTGTTCTGGATAGCCACACTGAAATTTCCTGGAGTGAATTAGTTTCTCCTTTTTGCTTAGCGGCCTTGCAAATTTAGGTTGTTTCAGATGTTCTAGGCTATCTTCAGTTATAATGACTATAATCAAATTGCAGCTGTGTTAGTGAGTGTAGTTATCTAAACATTTTTATACATCTAGTGAGTGGAATGTGTTATGCTTTAAAAATGTGTGATGTTGTGCTAGCCTTTTTCACAGAATTTTATAGATTGCTATGAAATAGCTTTTCACATACTAATATTGTTCTCAGTTTTTGAATAACCTAGTTTCACTGTCGCTAAATGCCTAAATCTGAATGGGAGAATTAGAAAGTTGCAATCCATATTGTAGAAGCAAGTGTGACTATATTCAATTTTTATGTTGTCTGATAGCTTCTCTATTTAGTCTTCTACTATATGATAATTTACATACTTTTGCAGTACATTTACACCATAATTTTGCACAGTCAACTGCATCTGTAGGTCCTGTAATTTGTCATCTCTTTTGAATTTAGATAAACTACCATATATGTCTTTGACAGGTTCCTATCTTTATATTTCTTTCAGCAAGTATATATTCTTTCAGCAATATGTACTATGTTATAATTTTATATTCTATTTTTTTGCAGCATAGGGTATTCAATATGTCTGCTAGGCCATTTTCAGCGTAAGGTATTTTCTTAATTATGTGTAGGTAGTTTAGTAACTCCGCCTATGTTGTCTCAACATGGCCGGTCCCAAGCCCGGATAAAGGAGGAGGGTGTTCCATCCCTAAATGAGGTTGTGATAGGCAGGCTGAACCAACGTAAAATCTTAGCTACTCAAACGGAGATGAAACCCAAGAGAAATTCTCCCGCTGCTGGTGACTCCTGTTGGGTTTCGATTTCGACGCTAGCCTTCCCCCATCTTGCTTGGGACTAAAAGGCTTTTTCTCTAGGGATACTATATATATTTAATAACACAATATCTGATCTTCCCCTCTGACGCTGCCATCTGTTCACTATGACTGAATGCTTTGATTTCTTAATCAGTAAGTTCCTCATTGTCATTACTACCTCATCAGTACTGAACTGATCCCATCTGACTGCATGTTTATATCTATACTGATATCTGCTAAAAGGAATCTATGGGCCATAGGTTGATGTTTGGAGAGCCGAAGTGATTCTCTACATTCTTCTTTGTGGGGTCCCTCCATTCTTGGCTTGTTAGTCTTGTAACTTAAATGATGGACAATATACATTAAATTTTTAGAATGTTGAGAACTACAAAAAGGAACAAGCTCTAATCTCTTGTAAGTTCAAATGCTCTGTGGCATATTGTAGATCTTTTTTCGACCTTTCCTTTGAGTGTGGTGATTAGGAGATGGAGTTGTAGAAGATTAAAAAAAAAACATTTTAAGCTTTTGTTAAATGCTTTTAACATTCTTTGTTTTTCCTTGTTTAATGCAGAATCTGAACAGGGGTGTTGCTCAGGCAACTATCCAAGGACAAGGTTCTTAGATAACACCAAAGATCTTATCAGGGGAATGCTCAATCCAGATCCAAAACAACGAGCAAGTGCTTGGTAATAATCATTCCTGCACAAGATGGGTTTTACTACATTTTTTCAATCTTAAACCAATCAGAAATTCTAATCCTAAATTGCCGAACCTTGCATTATTACTAATGAAAATAAAGCCGTAATGTTTCATAAGTGTTGTTTCCTATATGTTTGTCTGAGGGAGCATGCACTTCGGGTACATTCCAGTCTAACTTGACCTCAAATGATACCCTTTAATTATCATTTTGAGCCTTCATCATCTCACTGGTATGACGGAGTGTACTGCTCCTCAAATTCCACACTGACAGCTTCAGAGCATTGCTGGCTGGTTCTGATCCTCATTTTCTAGTTAATCCCCAGTTTCAAGCAGTTCCTGGCATGGCCTACTTCATTGCCACTGACAAGAAGTCATGTTGCTCGTGACGCCCCACTCCTTCGAGAACACCCCTGAGCACCTCAATAACTTCTCCTTCATGGGCGCCAGTCGTCTCCACCCGGCCTTCTTCCAGCCTTAATATGCACGCCAAACAACGCAAGCAACATTTGTACGACCATGTGTTTTTGCGTGTATGCTTTACCGGCGGCAGCAGGGGGCGGGGGGTTGCAGTGCAGACCAGCATTAGTAGCTGCCTTTTGAGCTTCTGTGTAGTGGTGTGGTCTATCTGCCCACCGTGAAGACGTGTTTGGGAACGAAGATCCATTGCTTTATTTTGATGAACTGAAGCTTAGTATGTCTCAGTTTGGTCACCAAGTGCCTGATGCAGATGTCCAAATACTAATGGTAACTGTGAGTAGACATTCTTTTCCTTCACAACAGAAACTAAATTTGCATCTAAGTGAAATAATTCTTCTGCAGCTTGTCCTAACATTTGTAATATTACTTTTGCATCTAATCAAAGTTTCTTCCCCCTCCAGGCTTATTTAGCTTTATGGGGTGAGATCACAACCATTTGATAATTCTTTTGGTTGTTTTAGCCTCTTGGAAGAATGAATTGATATATGCCTTTACTTTGTTGAGATGTTCACATAACCAGTCATTTTCTTGTTGATTTATTGGTAACGAAAATTCATATTAATCTACTTTGAGTTCTAAAGATTGGGTTGTGGGGTCCGTTTGATAAGTCAAAATGCATCCATGGCTCTCTGTTCCTATAATGGATCGATCGTAACTCCGTTTGTATTTGACGTCTGCCACTGGCACAACAGAATCGACGATATCTTGATAGGGTAATGTTCTTAGTACATCTCTCCACAATTTCTTCCTATGCTATTTTTTGTTTCATATGTTGCAGTTTTAGTCATGCCATATTATTTAGTTGATCAAGGGCTTCTAATCATATTTAGCTATTATAGGATATATAGTTGCGGACAGTTTAGTGGTTTCCAGTTTTGAATGGCAGCGGTGGAGGTGTTTGGATCTTTCAGAACTTAGCTATATGCACCAACAAGTGATACAGGTGATATTGATGCAAGTTATTTTTCCTTTCCACCTCTTTTCTAGATTTCTACGTAGGCATTTCTCTAGAGTAGTTGTTAATCTTAAATATTAGTCATATCCCATGGGACATAATGACAACACTATTTAATGCTTGTAGAACAGAGTAAATTATTGAAGGATGGGGGTATTTATTAGAAACAAGAGAACGCCTGGGGCTTCCGGGCGCTGGGGGCAGCTCCAGCCGCTCCCTGCCGCCGGCCGCCCGATGGGGTGACGTGCGGCCCGCGCGCATCAATGAGCCGCTCCGACCGGGAGCGGTGGTGCGCCGCTCCGCCCCAGAAGCTGCTACGCGTGGGCCCGCCCCCCGGGCGCTTGCCGCGGCTGCGCCGTCCGCGGCAGCCGTCAGTGCCGACGCGTACCCGCCCGCGCCGTGGTGCAACAGCGCGGGGTAGAGGTGGCGCGCTTGCGTTGGCCTCCAGCCCGCCTGCTCCTTCTCTTCGTATTGATGTTAACTTTTCAAGTGCCTAAGTTATGTCCTAGAGTTTATATTCGGTCATGTATGAATCTGAGAACTTGTACTCTAATGTTACCTGTGGTCTTGTATGGTTGAATTGTGTTCTATTACCAATTTATCATATATGCTGACCATTTTTATTTTTATTTTGGCAAAACCGCTAAATGGCTTAGCTGTCGCTATAGCCAGCTATAGCTGTGCATAGCTTTTTCAGAACCTAACTGCAAAAGGCCTTAGCCCGAGATTTAGAACCTTGCCCACAAGGCTGCCCGAAGGTCCCTTGGAGCGTGATGGCCCGCGAGGCCGGAGCGTGGAGGTGGCGGCCCACGAGACCACACGATGTCTTGGGCCACAAAGGTTGCTCCTATTTGAGCTTGATGATGAGCTAAGCCGAACGAGGCCAGAGCGCTGAGGTCGGCAGCCCGCGAAGCATGTTTATTTGCCAGCGGTGCCTGGATCCAGCTATAGACCACACAAAGCTGCGGGCGGGCTTCGCTCTTTATTTTGTTCGTCACCGAAGCTTAACGAAGCTCTTTGGGACGCGTGACAAAGCTTGATGAAGCTCTTTGGGATGCACGAAACAGTGGGCGACAACTGTTGGGTTCGCTCTGGGCGAATTCCAGCAGATTTGTTGATGAAGGCTTCGCCAAACGATGAAGCCTTCACCAGAGGAAAATGAATGGACAAAGTCTAAAAATAGACGAAGGTTATCGGCGTAATTTATCCATTGTCCAGTTGTTACAGCTTACTCCAAACTCTAGCCCTCAGGGTCATATTTATAGGGCGCGGTCATTTACATATTTTCCCTCAAAAATTCTAGAATTACAAATAGGTCCCCACCATACATGGGTCAGCCATATCTTGGGTCGAGCCTTTGAGGGGCTAGGCCTACTTCCCCCAATACCAGGAAACATGTTTACCAACCTGAAAAATGTTGAGTGCCACTCTTTTTCCTATCAGAAAGCTTATGGCATCAAGTATAGTAAGAATCAGCTTCGCATGCTCATTGTACGCAAGGTTCCCATGAATTCTTCCGGATGTTTACTTAAGCTTAATGATATTACAGAGCTTTACAAAATTGAGAGAGAGTCATATTTCTGTTCGCCAGGCATGGCATGCTGTGCACCAGGTTTTTGCTTGAGAAGGCAGATTAGGCTCTCAAAGCGCCCAAGACAAGGTAAAGATATCCCTTCCTCTCTCTCCTTATTAACTAGTGTATAGATGGTTAGTTATCCAGAGAATCCACAAATATCAGTCTATGTCTTTGCAGCGGGATGCATTTTTATCTTTATGGGAATGTGTAGGCTGTAGGATCCTTCGTAGGTTCTCATTGAACTGTTTCCACCACTTGATTGGTCGGTCTTGTCTAGGAATTATTTGGTTCTTCCCTCTTGTGTTTCATTTTCTATCAATCGCAAGCATGTTGGTGAAAAAAGAATTTAATAACTTTCATGTGTTTGGCTTATGTGATGTCGATTTTTACAATCCAGACATTTGACCGGATATTTAGTCTCCAACAGGTTACTAGTCCAATACTTGAACGTAAATATGCTAATCTTGTATATTTGGCATATCCACTCAACCCAGTCTTAACAGCTTAACAATTCCATTAAATACTTTAAGTTAGTTCTGTAGATGGTTCATAGAACTGTAAATATGGGGTTATGACTTGTGTTTATTCTTGTAGTCTACTTAATCTTGTACTCAAGTATTTTTTTTACTTTGCTTTGCATTTTCAGGAATCAGCAATTCTGGAAAGACTGGATCAACTTTCAGTGCACCAGCATTTAAGTTATTTCGCCCTGGAACTCGTTCTATGACCATGAGCAGCTGTACAATCATTTCAGATGCTTCCCTTGGCATTCATCAGTCCCCTGCATTCACAACAGACTTCATTTGATTGGAAGCCTGTTACTCAGTCTGTTGCTATGAGTGAAGAGTGGAAATGTGCAAGTCTTACAACCAACCCTACTGCTAAGGTGCTAACATTCAAAGGCTCTTCACATGCACCTTCATTAAGTAGATCAGCGGTCAAAATCCTGGTTAGTAAGGGAGCTGCTCTACTGCCCATGGGGAAGTCTCAAATTGAAGCTGGAAGAACTATTCTAGTTTTCCAGAAAAAACGAATTCAGCTAGTACAGATGACATCAATCAATCAGCTGAAGAGGTTGTTCTGCTGTTTGCATAGCAGCTGCAACCTGACACTGCAAAAAACTCCGAGCCAGGTCAATCTGCTGGCTGCTACAGTTCACAGTTGTTACATTGCCAAGGCAGAAGCCTTCAAGCTGGTTATGATAAGCCTTCCAATCTACCCATAGTGAGCAACCAGGCCAGTGGGTTGGCTGGTGCAAATGCTCCTTTTGTTACATCGAAGATAGATATCAGTAATGTAAAGGACACTTACAATGGTCTCCCAGGTCATGCTTACCTGAGGGTGCTTATAATCAAGCAACAAGAGCAGCTTCTGCAATAAAATAATTTGGGTGGTTCAGGAGCAGCAGGAGTTCTACATCAAAGGGCTAGGTAAAGTTCTACCACTTGAACTGAAAGAACTCGTTTTTATGTTTTTCGGTTCTGTTTTCTGATATCTGGTGGTAACCTTTCTCTTGACCTCTTTGTAACTCCCATGTTGCTTCAGCTCTGTTTGAGAATGAAGATGCGCCACTGGCTGAACCACTTGGGAATGAGGTGCCAGCTCTGCAAGATTGATGTTGCTTACCCGCCACAAGGAGATGGTGGCCGTGATGCTAATGCTCCTGCAGTCGTTGCAGTTCTGGCATGCCACCATGCATTCCACTGCACCTGCATTCAATCTGTTTATGGCCTCTATGAGCCTACCGAGCGTCTCGCGTGTCTTGAGCCGGGTAAAGTTCTTCTACCACTTTGACTGAAAGAACTCATGTTTTTCAGTTCAATTCTGTTTTGTGAATGCCATAAACAGAATGATGGTGTGCCACCGGTTGGCTCTGCTTGAGAATGATGATGTGCCACCAGTTGAGCCCATTGCGAACAGGGGTGCCAGGTCTGCAAGATTGTTGTTGCTTTCTGGCCACAAGGAGATGATGACCATGATGCAAATTCTCCTCCAGTCATTGCGGTTCCAGCATGCCACCATGCATTCCACATCACGTGCAGTGAGTCTGAAACTCTGAATGGCCTCGCTGAGCCTGCCTGCCTGCCTGCCTGGTGCCTGCAGAGTGTCTCACCTGTCTTGAGCCTGGGCAGTGCACTGATGATTAACCAGAAGCACCATTTGTGAATAGTCGTGCTACAGTATAGGATAACCTGATTCCTGTTACAATACATGTAGAGAGGGGAATCTCATCTCCATTAGTATAGACAGTGGCTCTGATCAAAGGAGAATAACTCTGGTTTTTTATGGTGTAAATAGCTATCTTTGGAGTTACATAGGGAGCTGAATCATGGAAGTACTAATTAGGCTCCATGGACGCCACGTCGCATAAAATACTTTGAATCGGAGGCAATGTTAATATTTGAGCGATTTTAATGATTCCTGATTGAAAAAACTATTTGGCATAATTACGTATTTAGCTCATTCTTTTCCTATGAAATGAAAACAACTCAATGCAGTTGGCCACTTTCAGGCGGCAGGCGCCCACCGGCCACCGCGGCCGGCCAGTCGCGAGCGCACGGCGGCAGGCCGGCACCCAGGTGAGAAGCCCCTTGCGACTAGCGCCTCGGGCCCAGGCAGGCGCGGCCAGGCCTCTCGTCTGTCTGCCTCTGCTCACCTCACCAGTCCTGCTGCTGCTCATTTGGGTAAGAAATCGAAGTGCTTCATTCATGTGATTTATGTTTTGCCGTGTCAGCTTGCAACTTCATTGAGAGTTTGCACAGACTAAAAGAGCCAAGGTAACTGAGTTACTCATGAGAACATGCAGGAACAACGAAAGATGGGACTGTAGCTAGAAGAATTCTGCACGGCAAATGGCAGCTTGGCTAAGTCCTAATGATCTCTCTCATAAAATTTTCCTACTACTCCATTAAGGTGGCCATCAGCAGTGTTTGAGGTTGGCTCGATCTGAAATAACTCGAGACATTTTTTTCCCAGCCCAAAAGAATCCTTTTATGTCACGCATATACTAATGCAAATTCTACCTTAAGTTTTGTAGCCCATGTTTATGAACAAGACTGATGTAAGAACAACAATGTGAATGAAGTGTCGAAATGTGTTGTTAGTGTGTAAAACATGACTTTGGTCTTTGGCCATAGTCTCATTGAGTTGGCGTGCTTTTGGCTTTCAGTAAATCCTGGTTGTTTTTGCCCCTAGCAACAATAAATACGGCTGTCATGTCATGTGCACGTCCACGTGAAGGAAGCACTGAAAAGGTCCTCCGCTCCTGCCACGTTGGTGCAGCGTTCGCATATTAGGAGCGTTGGGAAAACTGGGCCGAATCTCAGAAACAGAAGCCTGCTGAAGGCCCAGATGGAAGATTTAAGTTCGAGCCCAGGCAGCCCACCGATGCTCCTTTCTTCACCTCCCCTCCAGACGCCGTCGGCTCCATTGCGCCGCCTCCCGCATCACCTCCAGACTCCAGACCAGAGCGCCTCCTCCTCCCCGTCCAGTGCGCTGCCGGCGGCGGCAGGTGTGCGTTCCTACCCATCGCCGCTTCCGCCGCACATCCTCCGGCTCGCCACCGCCACGGGGCTCCTCACTCCACATCGCCACCCCTGGACGCGGGCTGCACCTGCGCCGCCGCTCCCGTGCCGTTTCTCGTACCCACGCACGCCGCTTCCCGGCGCCCTTGTTCCGACGCCTACGTGGTGCCTCCCGCCGTCGCTCCTCGCACGTCTCCCCAGCACCAGTAGCCAGCACGCGACTCTCAGGAGGTACAGGACACACGATGGCGGCTCCCCGCAGCCTCATGCTCAGTGCCCGCGTGTCGGTGCGCATCCTCGATGCCGCGTTCTCCAATCTCCATGCTCGACCACACGACTGTTTCGCCCACCGCGTCAGCGCACATCAGTCGAGGCCCATGCCCTCCTGCCTGTCACTGCCATACGGCGCCGCCACGCCACCATCGACTGCTCTATGTAGCAGCAGGGCGCGACCGCTCGCCGTGGGCTCCAACGGCATCTGCTCGCATGTTTGGCTAGCCCACCGTGCTTCCATGTTGTCTCACGCTGCCCCCATTCTCCGGATACAGCAACGGAGTTCGTCATCGACCGCAGTGACAGAATCAGGACCAGCATCACCTGAAACTGTCAGGTGAGTGATTCCCCTTCCCATTGTGTTTGAAGCGATCCATATGACTTGTGTGATGCCATTGCTCATATTTTTGTTAACTCCCAAACTTGAGTATCCATTGCCTGAGCACCTCCTCAAGGACTATATATAGAAGCCTATTTGATATCATCTCTAGAATGGTCTCACCTATTATGAATTCTTCCACCTTGGTAGCACCCAGTAGTCTTTTGTCATAATCACTCTTTGATTGGCATCATGATCATATGATGAAACACCATGGTGGTAGACCAACCCATTCGTTCTTATAAGCCAACCTATATAATATGGTCCTAGTCTTCAAGTTTACAGGATGGACTGCCTATTAGTTATTCTCCATGACTATATTGCAGATGATGAATGAGGGGTAGGGTCATGCCATGAAAATCATGGGATGGCCAGTTGAACCCATGATGAAACTATACAAGCCTGATGGTAGCATTAATCTAATGGAATGAAAAAGTGTTTTAGTGTGGAATGGTTTGAAACTAGTCCATGAATGGATCAGCTACCAATCATATTCCTTGTTGCTAGTTGTTTTGCTTCCTTATATCTTCTTATGTGTGATCTTGCTTGCGAGCCATATTTATAGTTTACATGGTTGTACTGAGATAATTTTTTATTATGTTTATTGTTGCTTGAACTAAATAAACTGATATATTTCATATTTATTTTGCCTGGACTGTAGTTGTGAGTTGTGATTTGGAATCAGAAAGTCAGAATTATGAATCATTTCCTTCTCGCCAACATTTGTAAAAAATAAATTCCAAATGTCATTTTGCTTGCCTCCCACATGTGAACTTGATAAAATTGCTAGAATGGATTCAAGCTGCTGAAACAATGAAATAGATTGATAGCCACGATATCCATGATTATTCACATATCTGGCGTGTCACATGCTTTCCAATCTATATTGTATTGATATTTCCTTTGTTTCTATTTTGCTAACTTTTACTTTAAACAATGAAAGAGGAACATGTCGATAATGTTTTGAGGCCCAAGTTAATTGAATGTGCAATGGAGCACATCAAGAGATTACTTAATTTTGCGCTCTAAAAACTATTGTTGTTGGTTCAATGGTTCAATCGTGGACAATACATTTGTAATAAAGTTTTTTTTTTAAGCATGGCATACTATTTTAATTTTGCGCTCTAAAAACTATTATTGTTGGTTCAATGGTTCAATCATGGACAATACATTTGTAATAAAGTTTTTTTTGAAGCATGGCATACTATTTCTGGCATCATAGGCTATTAAATGGATTTTTGTGACCTTGGTATTTTTCCCCAGTATGTATATTTATATGATGTTTTGACTAATTATAATACAAAGTAGTTACAAGATGGAGCATTCTAGCCAATCAGCCGAGAACTCTAACATAGAGCAATCTAGTGGCCTTTTTGGTTATATTACTTCATAGAAACATCTGGTAGGTTGTAGATAGTGGTCATGTGGTGTGCTCTGTTATTTTGTACATTTATGGTCATTAGAATGACATATATCCCGTAATAATATCACTATTATTTATGTCTTATATATTGTTTCCCTTTTCTCTTTCTTTCCCGGTTTTGTTGGTGGTTCATGCTGGATTTCAACTCTAGCCTACTCCAACTTGGGGCTAAAAGTTTTTTCTGTTGTTTTTGTGTGTTCATTAGAATGATTTTTTATGAGATTGAGGGGCTAGAGCTGAAACTAGGTGAATGCCCCTTCCCAAAGCTCTTTTATGCCTTGTTTTGTACTCATATTAAGAGAGGGACAGAAAGTAAACTTGCTGTCTATCGACACTCTTGCTGCATACATGTTTTTCTGTTTTGGCAGCACATATGCTTCTCTTATTTCTCGGTGTTTGCTAGACCACTAGATTTGTAGAAATTACACAAATTTTCATGTTTCTGAACAGAATATTTGACCACTTATTTTAGCTAAATAGGAAAATATGTATGCTACTTTGACTTGACCATAGGCTAAATTGAATAGAATAGCATAGTGTGCTTGAGTGCTTCCTTTTGTATTATTTCAGTCTACTGAATCATGTGTACAACGTTTGCACCATTTAGGCATATATAATGGTTGATATGATTCTGTTTCATTGTTTCATATTATGAGCATGGGAGCCACATTTGCACGATGAACTGTTACACGGGGAGTTATTTCATGCAGTCTTTGCTGCCACAATATTAATTTTGTAGTATTACTACCATAGCGTTTTTTTATCTGCTCAAGCTTGATGCTTGGCTGTCCAAAATGTGTTTATAGAGTAAATTGATTGTTCATTTGTATGACAGTTTGATTTTTTTTCTTTTTCTGTGGGAAGTCTAACTATGGCACTGCTAATACATTGCAGGTATACTATTGGTCTCTTTCACACCATCAATAGTCCTAAATGGGGGGTAATGGAATATGCGATGAAAAATATTCCTATTCAGAAAGTTAAACCTCTCGGAGAAGAGAGTCTATATGAAATTCTCACGGAACAAGGCAAATTCATGCTAGGATCTTTAGTACTGTTGATTGAAAAACTTCGAAAGCATGGATATACATTTCAGAATCTTACACTATCAGCTTTGAGGGTGGATGAATATGGTAGTTTTGTCATTGCGGATCAGATTCTCCTAGAGAAGGTAACTGTACATGGCATCGCCAGAGCTTACTCCCGTGCATCAGTTATTTTAGAGAATGTTTGCCAGGCCTTTGGGGGACACAGTGGTGAAGAGTTTCAGCACTACCTCTCGTTAATGAAAAGTTTGGAACCTCTTCCGTATATGTTGCTAGTGCATCCAGTCCTTCTACCCTTGCAGGCACGTACTCGGGCATTTATTGACGCTTATGACCTTGTTATGTATAGTTTGACAGACAACCAAAGGCAGCAGATATTGGCAGGCCTAATAAAATTAAATAAGGGATGGCCAGATATAATAAAAAATGATTATCTTGCAAAGTGGTTTTCTAATGATGATTCCAAGAGTTTTGATTCAAAGAGGCCTGAGAATCTCTTAACCAATTTAAGAAATATTGAGCTTCAACCATTCGCCTACCAAAAAGATCTTGGCTATTACACTAAAAACCAACTTCGGATACTCATTGCTTGCAAGGTGCCAATGCTAATTGCAACTATGTACTGGCAACTCCATGAGATTGGACAATTTCACAATATCAAAGGCGAGACTTATTTTTGCTTGCCGGGTATGACTTGTTGTCCACTCGGATTTTGTTTGAGAAGAGAGATCAGGATGTCAATCCCCCAAAAAGAAGGTAAAGATATATATACCCTACTGTCATCGTTGTTCTCATTTTCTTTCTTTTTCAATACAATTTTTCTTTGATGATTTTGCAATCGTGCTAGCCCGCTTAATATCTGTTGATCACCCATTCCTAGGTGTTTTAGTTCTGTTTCCTGATATCTTGTGATACTCTTTCTCTTGACCTCTTCATAACTGCCCGTTGCAATTTCAGCCATGTTTGAGGATGATGACGCGCCACCGGTTGAGCCATAGGGAACAAGGTGCCAGCTCTGCAAGCTTGATGTTAGCTTCCGGCCACAAGTAGTTGTTGGCCGTGATGTCATACGAAGTACTAATTAGGTTTCATGGACACAAGGTCACACAAAATACTCTAAATTGGAGCCAATGTTAAAAGTTGAGCGTTTTTAATGATTGCTGGTTGAAATGTATCCGGCATAGTTAAAGTACTTGGCACATTCTCTTATGAAACCAATAGAAAAACTCAACGCGA
Source organism: Paspalum vaginatum (assembly GCA_030272315.1). NCBI lineage: Eukaryota > Viridiplantae > Streptophyta > Magnoliopsida > Poales > Poaceae > Paspalum > Paspalum vaginatum. The sequence goes on along the minus strand of CM059013.1, from coordinate 35,910,499 downwards.
AGGTGTCATCAGGCTGCTAAATTCTCACCTGTCTTGAGCCTGGGCAGCACACTGATCATTAACAAGAAACATCAATTTAGCATGATTTGAGCTATGGTATAGGATAAAGTTCCTTTAACAATGCATATAATAGAGAGGGTGACGACTCATCTCCATTGGTAGAAGATTCTGTTGGTATATCAGCACTGATCAAAGTCGAATACCTCATTTCTGTTGGCTTTTAGATGCTGTAAGTAGCTGTCATTGGAGTTAAATAGGGAGCTGAATCATGGTCTCATGGAACATGTCTGGTAAATATTTTTGTGGTGCCATCATAGATAGTGACATTTTGAGTAACCTGATGCAATCTGTGCTGGTTGCCTTGTCTCGGTAGGCTCCAGAGTATTGAGTACTTTTTTCTTTAGTGAACGTGCTGACTTCTGAGTAGTGAATACTCTTGCGGCTTGTTAGTTTCTTCTTTTATTTTGGATGAGAGGCTCATTGGTTCATTGGTTGGTTGGAGCAGCGGGTGATACATCTGAGCCGAAACTGTGTGACTGGTAGGCCTTGTTCACACCAAGGATGAAACAGACACAGCCCACAGTTAGCTATTGGGCCCAACTCGGCATTTGCGATTGGTGGTCTAGCTGTTGATGCCAATGCAAATGAAAAGAAAAGCGGTGTACACATGGTCTCTGCTTTCGCATTCCCTAGAAACCAGGCACGGCCTGCCATGAGCCTGCCAGCGTCGTATCTGCCTATGTGGAGAGTGGAATAGCACCATTTCGGGTAGCACCAAGGATTTTTTTTTCTTTTATTTTTAGAGAAAATGGTTTCTTCCATTTTATTACCAGAATAAAACAAGTCATACAACAATTTAGAGTGCAGATTTTAAGTGTATTCTAGGTGCAGCGACCTAATCAAAAGCTCCCAGAGGAGCCTGCAAGACAGCCTAGAGCACCTGCCACTGATCACAACTGGTGAAACGACTTCATCACTTGAAGCTTCCTCAACCGGTAGTAAAGAAATCACAGGACAACAGGCCTCTGAATGGTCCTGTTGGAGCACCGAGTTCACCTCCCTCGCCCTTCCTTCCATGGCAGTCGAATCACCTGAACAGATCTTCCTTCCAGCTTTTTCACCAGCCCCATCAGCTGCTCTTGTTGCTTTTCTATTAACAGAACACGCCATCTTCTTAATCTTCTTGCTATCTGAGCATACACCAAAAAGCAAGAAGGAAGATGTGCAGTATTGGTCAAATCAGCCTAAACTGGTCAGAGAGGAAATTCTAGATTGCAGGATTATAAATTTGATTTCCAATATTATAGCTTAATAAAAACAATTTGAATCCAAGTTGTGGTCATCATTTTCAATTTCTCTATGGTAACATCCAGGTTTATAAAAAGCGTCTTGGGCATGATCTTTTCAAACATAAGCAGTGAGATGGAAAAGGGGCAGGGAATACGAAATAACGAGTAGTTTATGTCTGTGTCCTCTAGACAGCATGTGGTGATAAAGCAATAGGAGCAAAATGATGCATAACTGAAGCAACAAGATATCACGATTTAGCTCGCAATTTTAGCTTACTGAAGACAAAAAAAATCAGCTGAAATGGCTGGTATTACATGGCTATTCCAGGTTTTCTAATCCATGAGATGGCATATTGTTTCTTGTGCCCACCAAATGTTTATCATTTTACAGATAATTCAAAGCACTTACAGTCCCGCCCCAGAAAACCATAATGTGATATATAGCCAGGAAGTAGAATTATTATGGCTAATGAACTGCAGTGAAAGCACAACTGAAACTGATACGTAATGCTGTAACCCTTCTTTTTACCAAAATTGGATCACACATGATGATGAGAGATAAGTGTGGTACATTGTGGAATTCTAAATTTTCTAATGTTATATGTCCAGCATGTCGTACAGGTGTACAGCTAGAGCAAAAGACGTGACCTCTGAGTTTGATGTTCATTACATTTGAATTGTTGTTATCAGCAATATACATGTCCTTGTGATTGCATCTCAGTAGATATGGCCACCAGGCAGACCCTCAAATTAGGCATTAAGTTGTGTCTGCATCCTTCGGACATGATTGTATGAGTAAGCTTGCAAAGCATTAAGATATTAAATCAAAGTTCCTTTAATCAAACAATGTGTGCATACATGTTGCAGAGCACTGGCATGTTCCACTATATGTGTTGTTTCACCAGTTTATTATGTATACGTAATGCGCCACATTACACCATAAAGGATGCATAACTGATTCAGGTGAGATCAACTGATTTTGCAAGCTAAAAGTCAGTTATGATTCATATGTGTAAGTAAGGTGTGTTCTATTCCTGCTATACATGATAATTAATAAGGCCTTGATCGTTTTCTGGAGTTTCAGCAATAAAAATTATGGTGATTCAAAGAAAATCAATTTAAGGGAACAAATGGTGCTGAGACGAAAGAAGAAGAAAAAGTAAATTGAACCAGCATAAAGTTCTGTTTTCAGTCTTGTGATCCTCAAGTAAATATGATAATCCCTTCTAAACGGGAAAAGCATGGCCAACAAAAGAAATCAAAATCAAAATTAAACAGCATGTCCAACAAAGTAATAATAAATAGATCCTCTAAAAAATAGAATAATAATACAGAAATAAATCCGCACAAAGAGAGTGCTTTTTTTCTAAATCAAGCATAAGGCCATGTTTGGTTTCACTAGTGGCTAATAAGTAATCATTAGTTACTTAATAAGTAATCATAAGTTATTTTTATTTAAAATTTCTACATTTCAATGTATTGAATCATAACAAAAATTATTGATAAGTTACTTTTCTTGGTAGTGTACATTTGAAAAAATTATTTTCTCTTCAATGTTTATTCTCTAAGTCACTTCATATCAAGAGGTTGCTTCTTCTGTCATAATATATTACTCAGAAAAGAGTAACGTTGAAAGTAAACATTGGTTATGTGAAAAGTAAGTTTTTTTAAAAATAACTTTTGTTCATTAAAGTAACATTCGATATATAAAAAGTAACTTTTTTCTAAAATGTCACATTTGATACGTAAAAAGTATTTTTTTTCTAAAAAAGTAACTTTTGTTTCATAAAAAGTAGCTTTCCACCATATTTATTTGAGTCATAAAACATAGTCAAGTTGGATCTTGTTTCGAAGTTCTTTTGAAATAAACATGATGGTGTGGTCGGATTTTGATTTGGATGCTCCGTTATAAAACTACGATTTTTCTTAATGATGAAAGTGCTTTTAAAAAGGGAATCTGTCCTTTAAGTCAGGGTCTCCACATAATGGATGCTCGGTTGTAAAACTATGGAATTTTTTAATGACGATAGTGCTTTTAAAAAGGGAATATTTCCTTTTTAAGGTAGGGTCTCCATATAAGACTAAATTAAGAGGGGTCTCTATTTAGTTGCCACCAAAAGGAAAACAGCTTGATGCCTGTTGTCATTGATTCTATATGTTGGACCCTGGCCCAATCCCAAATAAATGGCCCAATTCATGCTCTTACACTGGTCCATTCTGCAATTTGTGTGTACCAAGTTGTGCAGCTCTAGCACATACGCCAAACGGACTGTCCGATCTTAAGCTCAGGAAACTCTGCACTATCTTTTTTTTTTCCTGAAGAGCACCAATTTGTGGAATGGGACCAAACTCAGTGAGGGGTTGTTTAGTAGCACAGTAATTTCATAGTTCCATTTGTAAGTGCAACAAGACTTTCTAGTGGTTTTGGTGTATTGAGTGACAACACGATTAAAGGTCTAACTTCTGTGTGGAGTAGTTTGACAGGCAATCACAGGTTAGTCAATTGTGTTCTAATGAGAAAGAATTGATTTTCATGTATATATCTAATGATCAAGCATAAATGTTCTCATGTGTTGAGAATCAAGGGCTTTCACTCTATATTGATCGTATGTTGAGGATTGAATGAACTATATTGTACATCTATCTTAAAGAAGTATATTTGGCCAATGATCAACTCATTGTTGGATACACTCATGGATCATAACTTTGGCCTTATCATTGTTACATTTATTCGCTATGACTTGGTTATCTCATATATGTGTCATGGCGAAAATGATTCTTTTCAGTTGAATGCATTGCCTTTGTGCAGGTTATCATTAGGTTCGTATTCTTGATGCACTTTGAAGCTCTTGGTTATCACATTGTGGAAAATAACACGGATACTATTTCTTCCATTTGGGTATCACTACATTGATGGTATTCTTTAGAAATGACAAGAATCTTTATTGCACATCTCAGCTATAAAGAAATAAAAGAACTGATGAGCTTATTTGAGCATGGCTATAGTGACATTGCTAACGAAAGTGCTGCTCAATGTTACATCAAGCAAGTGAAAGTGAGCTTCAACTATATATCAAGCAAACTAGTGCTAAGGTGTCTATGCGAAGTAAAAGTGGATTTCATGTTTATATTGAAGCAAACAAGTGCTAAGGTGCATTGCAAGCTAGAAAAGAGGCCCCTCATTTATTTGAAGCAAAAGAAAAGCGGGTTCAAGCTCCATATTTGAAGATCAAATAGATTTACTATTTATCTCTTGAGTATAGGAACCGTCGTTCTATCATAGGAGGTCCAACATGAAGTGCTACTAAAATCACAAAGCTCACAAAGTTCATTTATCTCCACTCATACAAATGCCCTAGCCCCAAAGTCTTCATTCATCCGTGTTTTTGCCCCACCGGTTGTCTGACCGGTTCAACCGATCGGGAGGCTGGAACCGGTCTGCCGGTTCTGCTGTCCGACCGGTTGCTCGACCGGTTCAACCGATCGGGAGGCTGGAAACGGTCTGCCGGTTCTGCTGTCCGATCGGTTGCCCGACCGATTCAACCGATCGGGAGACTGGAACCGGTCTGCCGGTTCTGCTGTCCGACCGGTTGCCCGACCGGTTCAACCGATCAGGAGGCTGGAACCGGTCTGCCGGCTCTGCTGACCTACCGGTTCAACCGGTGCCCCATCGGTTCAACCGATGGGTCACTGTTTTGCACTATAACGGTTCAAAACGGCTAGTTCGGGAAGGGGGAGTATATATACCCTTTCACTCTCCTCTTTCTCTCTCTCTTGGCCACTCCACCAACCTGAGACAAAGCTCCCTCGTGCTTCCATTCCTCCCTCTCACTCTCCACCCTCTTGTGCTCAAATCCTCCATTGATTGTGAGTGTGAGTGTGTGAGATCTTGAGAGAGCATTCAAGTCTTGTTCATCATTCTCCCTCTCTTGTTCTTTGTGAGCTTTGGTGACCCTTGAAGCAATCTTGGTGGACTTAGCTCTAAGCTCCTAGACGGCTAGGCGTCGCCCGTGAAGCACCCAAGATCCTTGTTGTGTGCTCCGAGAAGTTTGTATCACCCGCTCTTTTGAGCAACTCATAGTAAGTACTCTCCGCCGGTCTTGGTGATTGGGGAGAAGAGGATAGGGTTGCGAGCTCAAACCCTTGGTGGGTTCCTCAACAATGAGGACGTACGGACGCCTTGGTGGTGTGCCCGAACCTCGGGATAAATTCTTTGTCTCGTATGCTTGGTTGTGGTGACTTGTGTTCTTCGTGTTCATATTGTTCTTGTGCATACTCATCTTGTTTTGGCAAGTTTGGTGTGGATCTATCTTGTGTGTAGGTTTCAAGGCTAGCCTCTCTCAGATCTGCAAAAACAACCTCCAAGGAATCTCTAGAAAGCATCGGTATCAAATTTACTTGCATAGATTTAGAAATCAATTCAAGATTCATTTTTCTCACCAGCTGAACCGGTGAGCATCGGTTCAACCGGTCCGACCAGTTGAACCGGTCCGCACCGGTCCAACCGGTGGGTCACTCACTTCCGCTCTTTTAGCTTATATAATTTTTCAGATTAGCCTATTCACCCCCCTCTAAGCTACTTTCACCTATACAATACTATGGTACAAAAGAACAATGTGTGTGGGGGTAGGGGGCGTGGGGGTGAACCCCTCAAGACTTGGCCATTGTGTCTCGCTTGGAATTGGCCTTGAGGTACTAATAAATTTCCTTGAAACGTCAAAGAACTGAGCATTGGGCCGCGAAATATCCACCAACCAGGCAGTGCTGACAGCGGTGGTTTGCTACTCAACTCTAATAGTTTCCACTTAGTAACTCCATTGGAAAGTAGCAACGGTAGTGCTGGCATGTCATTGTCAGGTTCCCTCACGGGTTTTCGCTGACACTGCATGGACCAGCAGCAGCTCAGGTGTATGTTCTGTTTTCCATGGAAAACGAGCACCTTCGTCACTGCCTCAAGGCCAGCAGCAAACAGTGCGCCGGGCGGCGTGATTCGGTTGTTCTGTGTGGAGGGTCACCAATATTAATGAGTGCTCAGATCACTGGCTACCGAGGACTCAGCGACAGGGATGAGTCTCCGCTAACTTAAGCGAATGGAACGTTTCCCATCGGCAGTGCCGGTGGGGGCCTTTCAGTTGCAATGTTGCTTCATACTCTGTACTCCATTGTTATTTTCCACTACTCTTCTTAGGATAATAACAAACCAAAAGACCTTGGAACGCCCAGGCCAAAGGGGACAGCATATGTTCCTACAAATATTCTTGTTTAATTATTTAGGAACTGGACATTTTCAAGAACCGTTCAATTGCACGGACCATCCCAGGCGTATTATCAGAATTGTATAGCGCATGCAGTTGATGACAAACGAATCATCCAGGAGCTGGCAAGAGATGAGAGTTTCCAGAGACTGAACACGAAATCATGAACCGAAATCAGGCAGCTGCAAGAATCACTAAAGTAAGATGAAGACCACACAGGGATGGCTTCCTCTGCAGTTAACTGCACGGTGCAGTTGCCGATGACGCGTGGGCCCGGCCCCACGTGTCAGTGACAGGGAGCAACTGCAGTGGCAGTAGTGCAGACGAACTGATGCGGTGCAACGACGTCAAATGCTGGACACAACACAACTGATGATCAAATCTGGAACAGTCACCGGGGAAGAAGAAGGAATCAAATGCCACAGTACCAACTAGCTAGTCGAGGAAGGCGTACTGCTCGTAGCGCACGCGGCAGTCGACGAGCACGGCCCTGGCGCCGACGCTGTGGCCGCAGGAGTCGGCCATCTGGGCGACGGCGGAGCGGAGGCAGGCGGCGCAGCCCGCGGCGTCGCCGAGCCCCGCGCGGCACGCGGCGTGCCCGTACGCGAAGGCAGCCGGGTACGGGGAGATGTCGTAGAAGTCCCGGCCGCCGGCGGCGCCCGGGGGCCGGGCCGGCGTGGCGGCCACCAGCTCCGACAGCACGTACGCCAGGCTCGCCGCGAAGGGGTCCCCGGCGCCGTAGGACGCGCCGTTGCACAGCACCGAGAGCGCCTCCGTGTTGGGCGCGGCCACGGCGCCGGTGCCGGTGGAGAGCAGCAGAAGCAGCAGCAGCGACAGCGGGATGTGGGGGAAGAACGGTGGCGCTTCCATAGTGTTCTTGCTCTTCGTGGTGGTGAAGTTTGAACGGCAAGGGACACTGGGACAGGATTATTGAGACGTACGGACTGGCCGAGGCCGGCCGGCCGGCCTACGGTGGCTCGTGGTGATTGTCGTTGTCATGGCGTGGTGCTCTGTTTGTTTGCTTGCGTAGCATGGGGGCCTCCCTCCATTATTGTTGGTATGGTACATGATCTAATTGCTGCAAGCCGAGTAAAATACACGGCGGTTCTCGAAGTTCTCGAAATTGGCACGCTGCACTTAGGCTCTTGATGTTTAGAAACATTGATTGCGGATATATAAAGTTGGCTTTTGCGTTATCTAGATCCAAACGGGTATAATCCCGACTCGTTAAACCTACGTGGCATGCCACACTGTCTAGGTGGGCTCCACTACTGTCTTAGGCCCGTTAAAATATGAAAATTATGTACCATTTTGTAAGACTATTATTCTTGGTAGGAGTTTTATTCTAATTGAATGATATGAATGACACATCACGGTAATTATGAAGCGAGAGATTGATAGAGTTTTATAATAAGTGAGATACTTTTATCTGAATAAAGACATGTATCTACACAAAAATCTGACAGGACACTCTTGAAAAGTTGAAATAACATTGTGCACACACCGAGAATGTCCCAAGCAAACGTTAGAACGTCTTCAATGGCTAGCTATGTTACGTGACCAGAAAATGTAGGGAATGAAAGAGCACCTAGCAAGGAATAAATATACAGGACTTTAACAGGAGAGATTTATCTGTGGGTGGGACCCGGTAGATAAAAGGCACTTCTCTCTCAGCTCCACGTCAGCCGGCCTGCAGCCATGTTGCTCCGAGCTATATATGTGCGGCGTCATCGAGTCAAGGTTCAGTCACCAATTAAGTGCACACGCCGGCGATCGATCCCACCGCCATTGACGCGTGTTGCTGCGCCGCCGCCGCACCTAGCCCGGGTGCCACGCGCCGGCCTGTCGGCTGCATGGAGATCACGCACGGGCACGTGCGTGCATGCGGCCCCTTGACCGTCCCGATCCGATGCATCGGCCGTGCATGCACCCCCCAGGCCGCTAGGGCTCTAGGGGTCTAGGGCTACGCCGCCTGCCGGCGGCGTGCGCGTGGCTATATATATATATGGCTAGTGGCTCCCGGTCGCAGAGTGCGTGCCGTCGCGAGGTCCGGCCGGTGGTGGCGTGGCGTCGGAGCCGAGCCGGCCTGTGCAGGTGCGGCTTCATCAAGGTTCAGTGATCACCATTATCACCATGCTGCTGCAGCGAGCAGCAAGTCGGCTAAAAAGCTTGATGATGCTGCGTGAGTGAATCTTGATGATGCTGCATCAGCAGCAAGTCGGCTAAAAAGCTTTGGGTGGTGCTCTCGCCGGCGGCGTTGCAGCTAGCTACCAAATCAGTGTGTTATATATAGGACGGTCGGTGAGTATACGAGCTCTGCAAGTATAAATGACGCATCCGTCTGTGCTGGATCGCCCACCCAACCCAACTACACGCACATAAACCTGCTGCTGGCCGGTGAGTACATATGTTATCTTTGCGGCTCTCTTTACACACCCACCGTTTAGGGCGTGTCCTTTGACACCATTGCCACCGCCATGGACGTACGTGATGTCGTTATCTAGCTTATTATCCGCAAGGGGTTTATTTGATGATTCTAATCTATATGATTCTGTGCATTATCATCGTGTACCCTCCCCCCCCCCACCCCCCCACGTGCACCGTACCATCACCAGTCATGCATGCGGCATTTTATTACATATCTAATCCATGGAGGATATATAGGGGATCGATACGCGATGCATCATATATCAGTTGTGCGCTCGTCACCTGTGGCCATCGCCACCGACTAGCTAGCTAGCCGTGTCACACCCTTCTAGCAGGCGTGGCTCCATCTCCGTTATGGTTCCTGCCGTTGTATCTTCACTGCCTCCAACTACGAACATGGCATGTCACTGTATATATGTCCACTCGATCAAGTTCCCAGGGACGAATCTAGGCGACTGCTGTGCAATTAGCACGTATGTGCAAACATGCAATCGGCCAACACGGTCTGTCAGATTAGCATCCGATGGTGTGGATTAACTTTTTACGTTTTAACCCCTCACGTCTCCCTTCAGATGTGAAGCAAAATTGCAAAAACAAAAACAAAACTTACATCATCGCTAGTTCGACTGACATGGCTTTTGGATCTCGATCGGCCAGTTGCCGCCGGCCGAGGTCAGCAAACGAGAGCTTCATCACACAGTGAAGCATATATGGGCGTCCGAGGTTAATACGGCTCGCGTAGGACATTTGCCATTTTGCCTCCGTGTGGAGAGAAGCAAATTAAGATCAAACCTTGAGAGCCTCGAGTCTGATTTCTAATGTTCCGCTGTGGCATTTGATTTTGTTCTTTTAAAGGTTTAGTGCTTTTAAAGCTAAACTACAGAACTTGCTGGAAACAAACAACAGGAAAAAGTTAAGCGCACTTCTCCACGGCAAGAACATATTGTTCGTTTTCGAGGAACAACTCAGATTGACTCCATTCACCTTGATTGACTGTATAATTTACAACAAGAAGTCTCCCCTGCAACAATTCTCATTCACATGTGTTGCTGCGCCCTTGTTCCATTATGTGAACTACGAAAATATAAAAAACTAAGACATGCGGACGCCCCTAGGAGTTTGTACATTGCGCGCGCTCATACTCGCAGTTTTCAAGAGCCTGCGAAATTCGTCTAGGCTTATTCTACCATCTTTGTCAATGTCAGCCTCTTCCAGGAGGGGATCAATAGAGCCCTTCATTCCTGTATGCTGTAGATAAGGACAAATACGTCAATGACCATCCTGAAATACATTAATATTTTGGTTTCTGTACTGCGTAACTATACTGCTAAGTAAAATGTGAATGTAAAACGCATCATTAATAATAACTGGATTCTTGTGCTAACAACAATTAGGAAAATATAGGAAGAAGAACGACCATGTGACCAAAAGAAAAAAAGCCTCTGGAAATTTTCTTAAACATACCATTCTAAGTTCATCAGATGTAATATAGCCATCTCCATCGACATCAAATTTATCAAATGCAGCTTGAGATAATGACTTCCACTTCTCAGTATCATGTTCCACCAGCTGATGCACGTGTAGTGTTGCGGCAACAAACTCTTCAAAATCAACTAGCCCATCTGTATTACTGTCAATCTGCCCAAGAATGGAATATTGATTGTTAACTCCGATATATATGAAATACAGTGCTGAAAAAAGATAAACATCAGGGCAAACACTTAATTTTAATGGATTGTGAATATATTGATAAAACATCTTTATAGTAAATATCCAACACACATCATTATAAATTCAAAGGAAACGAGAATAACTATTGTAAAAGTATTAGCAAATCTCATGATAATCATATAGAAGAGAGAGAGAAATTTATACAAAAGGTTGGGTACTTGGATTTTACAATTATATCATTTTATTCTTCAACTCTTGTACAAGTAATAGTATAGTTGTTTTATTCTATTATAATCATGATATTTTAACAAGCATGACACAAACTATTTCCGATTCTTCATAAAGTTATTAATGTTTTTATGCTCATTTGCTCTAAATACACCTCATGGATTTGGAAATTTGTGAGTTTCGATCCAAGGCAGCAATTCACTATGGTACATAAATCGAACAAACCAAATAGCCAAAATGGGTTAGAAACTAGGAAAAAGTGCTACACTCGTATACAAATTATCCACACACACAAACTCAAAAGTTAAAATAATGCATACTTCATTCCAAACAAAGACCAAAGAAAACATGTGAACTTAAGACCAATGCCGCAATATGTGACAATACTTCTACAAACAGCACCAACAGAAGTAACATACCGCCTCAATGATCTCTAAAACACGAGGACCTTTTAATCTCCAAGGAACATCCTTTGCAAGAGCCTGCACATTAGTATTGACACCACATTATAAAGATTGATAATATAATCTCGGTGACTTGGAACACAGGTTTTAAAGCAAAGGAGGGAATGTGTAACTAATTTACAAAAATTGTATGCTCGTGAGATCAAATTCATCAGCAACATCAACAAAGCCTTTTTATCCCAAGAATTTGGGTTAAGAGTTGAAACCCAACACAATTCACCAAGGAGAAAAAGGCCCAGTCACTATTCAGGTACGTAAATAGCTTCTTTTCAAGCACTTATATCTCTACCTAATATTAAAGAGAATAGGGTTTCTTGGTCCGTCTACTCACAAATATGGCAGGTGGGACCAGCCTTACACAATACTAACTCCGGAAGAGATTCCATGCGAAGCATGCGCAAATAAAGGAAAAGAAAAAGGAGCGAACCGGACACGGGAAGTTTTGGTGCAAAATAAAGCCAGACGTGATGCACCACTTCAGATTTAGGCATTGTTGAATCTGAGTAAGGGCCGCGCTAGGAGAGGAGTATTCAGAGATGCTCGTTCTCGAGTCTCGACGGCGTCGAGTCGAGAGCCGTGTGCACGTCGGTTAAGCGACGGGACTAGGACCAGCGGAGCTCCATCTAGAGACAACAGTTACCACGGAATCGCTGGCCGCTGCAATGGCACCTTTACAATCCCGTTCCACCGCATCAGCGCTGCGCAAGCACAACGGCTGCTTCTGCCACAGTGCCACCGCCACGGACGCCTCTCATGGGGCCCTCTGATGAAGAAGCCGCCGCAGCCGTGTTCACCGAGGAATCAACAGGAACAAAGAAAACACAACTAATCGGCCACCAAATCATCAATCAAGAAATTCACAAGCAAGTTCTGACCATAGAACGCACCTAGCAATCTTAGGACGCAACAACGACAGTTGAGTTGGGGATACTGCCTCCTCGCAGGTAGCGCTCGCCGGATGCCCGGCGCTTGGTGACTCGACGTGGAGGACGCGCAGACTGTCCAGAGCGACGAAGAGACCACTCAGCAAATCGAGGCCCCGCAGCACGCACGTCAGTGATAGGAGGAGGGAGGGTGCCCACCGCGGAAGCTCCTAAGTCCAGCTAACCTTCTTGGAGTGGATGGAATCGAGAGCGACGTCAGAGCAGATGAGGAAGAAGGGCTACACGCCACCACCTCCTCAATGGCATCCTGCAGCTAGCCCACGGTCGAAGAACACGGAGGTGGTCTGACGCGTCCAACGCAGGTGCCCAGCGTCGCTGTGTGTTGCCCCGCCCACCAATGCCCACAATGGCACAATGAGCGGCACGCTTGTTGGATGGACCGATCTCTCTGTGTTGATTGAATCTAATTTCTGGATCCATGGCAGAATGTTTGGGACTTGGAAGGAGCGAGGGGAGAGAGGATGGGGAACAAAACGAGAAGCTGGAAGCTTCCGTCGTCCGGCTCCGGCAGCCGCACGAGGTACTGTTTTTTTAACCCCAAGCAAACCAGCACATGGTGTAGGTGTAAAATATCCTGCCCAATTCTAGACGGTATCATCGACAGAATTTAGGGTCCTCTTTGGTTTGAGACCGAAGTTGGCTAGGTCAAATTTTGGCCATATTTAATTGTTTGAATTTAGAGAAATATTTATCTAAATAATAAATTTCTTATTTATAGGCTATCTTTACCAAACCGCCCCACTGCTTATATTTTAAACTTCTCTCAGTCTACAGTGTGCATATACGTATAGTGTTTTGCACCCTCATTTGGGCTCTCTGGTGAGTACAACCTAAAATGCTTTGGATTCTGTGCACCATTATCCAGATTGCAAGAATTCAGAGGCATCTAAACGTTTGCGTTAGTTCCCACTATCAAATAAAATCTAAAGGAACCTTGATAACAGAGGTTTTATGTTGTGTCACAAAATCCAAGATAAAAATATCATATATATTCGATGCTACGTAGATCTTTAAAGCAAAATTTTCATTATATAATCCAAACCAAACGGGGCCTAGCTTAGACTTTGTTTCTGATACACACAATGTATTTTGCAAAACAAAAAGATGTACACATCATAGAAAGTAATAATAACTATTTTTACCTGCATTACTTCTGTCCAACAAGAGCTAGCGATATATATTAGTGGTCTCTCTTTTCTTATTTTGTTTTGGATACTATTCCACGTTTTCTCTTTACTACCGTGTCGCGTGTGCATATTTTTATGCAATATAGATACGAGAAATGGCTTTGATAAGAAATAAGACTACAACAACAAAAAAGCAGCAGCCAGAAAAAAAAAAGCAATACAATATATTATGGGACATGGCCTTAAGAGAAAAGTATAAATATTGTATACTTCTTTAATTTAGTGAGGGTTGAGGTGTGAAAAAAGCACCTAAAAGTGATGAATCAGAAAATATTCCGAGACTGAGTAAAACACTATTGTATAAGTGTCGTTGTCATATTGTACCCATGGCAACGCACAGGCATTTTTGCTAGTCCAAACACAACTCCGTTGGGATATCCCATTCTTTCAAATTCACCGCATGGAATTTATTTCTTCGTTTTTAGAAAAACAAATATTTCTAAATACATAGTTTGGCTCTGTAGACATTCTTTTTGTATTATAGAGGTCAACTTTGAGTACGCTCATATTCGCAAAAATGGTTGTGGGACATCCAAAACAATGTTGAATGGCCAAAAGACATTGCCCGATTCACCAGTTGTACCGCTCCTTCACATGTTCACAGCGTAAATAAAGAAAAATATGTGATATTGCGCTATCATTCATAGGCCCACTAAGCCCGACATGACTTGCCCTGACCCTTCTAAGTCACCTACGCAGGCACAAATCAAGCGTCAGTGCATCTCGTAACTCTCGCTAATCTTTGTTCTCATTGTCATGGAACCTCAGCCGCAGCCTGAAATTCCTCCACGCCGCTCATCATCTCGCACCTGGAACTAGCAAACCAGTCGCACTATCTCTTCTCTCCTCTCTAATGAGCTTGGTTTCCTTGGGAAACAGATGCTCTGCCTAGCGCCTACTAGGAGAAGCTTTGGTCCTCATTGCTAGCAAGGTGCTCTCCCTCTATTTCTCCCGATGTCTCAGTGGATACATGGGATGACGCCCCCCTTCCCATCCCAGCATCAACACACACGACTCGAACCGTCGCCATTCCTCGATCGGGTACAACTGATCCGGGGACATGGAACGCCACCTCGTTGCGCGTTCCCGGTAACTTAGCGTGCGACATCATCCTATGATGTCGGTCGTCTACTGCGCACTACTTCTCCAAGCATAAGGGTTGCCACTGCATCGCCTGTTGCGTGCCTCTCGCGCATGGCCTTCTCCAATTGTTCAAGTTCTTTGTCGACTCCAAGCACCGCCAGTCACGACACAACGACGCCTTCATGGCTCTCACTATGTATCGAGGCTCTCTCACTACCACAACTCAAGGAGCCTCGATGTGTCGCCTCATCTACCTCTTCATCTTCGTCTAACACAACCTCGCCGTCAGCGTCACCATCTTATCATCGCCTACTTCGTCCACTCTTACAACCGGGGGCAGCATCATCACCTTCTTCCCCGCCGTTCTTCTGTGCACCACAACCGTCGTCAAGGCCTTCTCTACTGGTCCCTTCAGATGCTGACGCATGTTTGGAGCACTCTAACTAGTACGACCAGTACTAGCAACATCAGCACGTGCCTTCATCCCCAATGCATTCCTAAGGTTGGAGCACTCTGCCTCGTATGACCAGTACTGGCAACATCAGCACTTCGTCCCTAATGCATGCCTCGTCCATAACGGATTGACATCATCGACTTCGGCGCCGACCTTCTCCCTCAACGACCGCCTCGATTCCGCTGCTGTCTTCATCCTTGGAGCCCTTCCTCTGCGCCGCTATCACCATTGTGCCCCTCGTGCGCCCCCTCATGCGCCCCTCGTGTGCCTACGACTTGTCCAGCCTTCTTCTTTAGTGACTCAACAGCTCCATCAACCACAACTATCCTACACAAAATACCTCAACAACAATTTCCACCTCCCCATGCTTGCCTACCTCGACATCGGAACAAAGGGCTATCATCCGCATAAGCTATTCGTTGATTTCTTCTCCAGTTGATGCCTCTGGACAACAAAGTTATGACTACAAGAGGATGTCTTCTCTAGGCTTACCGTCTGCGATGGTCCACCTAAGACTTTGGGGAGATGCTACGGTACAATTGGTAGCCGTATATGCTAGGCTACTAAATGACTATATCTATCCGAGGAAGAGTCTTGTCTCCACTCCACCCTCCTCCCACACCCCCACACCCACCACCATCACCACAAACCCCAAGCACCACCAAGTCAGTCTTGTACTCCTATATATAACGGCCTGAGCGTTCAATGCAATACATCCATCTATTATACACAATCTATCCTTCCTACATTAGGGTAAATCCTTGTGTAGTTTGAAGGGAAATCTGGAATTAGCTAGGTCTGGCGGAAAAAATCTAGCTATTCATACTCATTGTAGATCCTTGTATCTTTGCTCATGCAATAGTTATGTCAGCAGATTTGTAACTGAGCATATTGAACATATCCAGTGTAAGATGTTAGGGAAAAAACAGTTACATTAGAGAACAATGTAGCAACAATATCCAACCAAAAGTACCTGCTTCAGTTCCTCCAGACTAATTGTTCCATTTTGGTCAACATCAATGGCATTGAACTGATCACGAAGATCGGATAGCTCTTCTGAGTTTAGTGTAGATGCTAATGCCTACAGAAAAAAGTTGTATAAACCATAAGAACCACTAAAATCTCCTATAAGTAATGCTCAAGATACTGGCACTTTTAACTTACCCTTAAAGCAAACTGCTTGAAACGACTGTATTTCACAAACTGCCGCATATTATGTAATACTGATATATCCAAGGGTATTTCAGATGCCTTTCCTCCTTCTCTCACCCATTCATGCGCTGGAGAGAAAAAAAATAAAACTAAACAATTAATAATTTTAAAAGTAAACAGTATGATATACCCAGTCTACAAAAAACGTGTTTATCTTTTTCTTCCAACAGAAACTGATCCTGATAATACATCACAGTAGGTCAGCCACAAATGCTTTCCTTAGTCGCTAAGAATAGTAGTGTCCTAGTTATGTATCAACAACATTATTAATAGCCTTTGGAAGATTGTAACAGCCCTTGGCACCTACTATGGCCAACATTGAGAAATGACAAAAGTAAGTTTCCGTCAAGGGCCATAACGGCCTAACCATGCATATTCTATACCAAGGCCGAAGCCACAAGCGAACAATCATTTAAATATGAGCCATTGGCATTAGTTAACAGATATTTCAAAACCATCCTTTGGTCTAGTTATGACCAGTGAATAGAGAGGCGCACTACCTCCTAGCCACAAATGCATAATATTCTATTTCAGGGGACTACTAATATGTCCCTTTAAATATGACCCATATGAAAGATATGCACCCGTCATGTTGGGAACCTATGTTATGGGCTTATGGCACTCTAACGGATTTGTACTAGGGACACTAACCAGATTAGCAAACTTAAAGAGTTCATATTTTTCCACATGGTTCATAGTCATTAGTCACATACATAATGCCTGTGCAGCAGTTAGTCTTGCACGGGGATCTTTAACTAGTAACTTTTGAACAAAATCTTTTGCACATGGAGTAATGTTTGGCCAAGGCTTGCGGCGAAAATCTGGCTTGTTTTTTAAGACCTGCAGCAAAGAAAATAGCAAAGTCGGTACAAATAATCAGACGAGTTGTAACTAATAGCAGACACTAGCTGAGTATACACAAATGTTCATGCTTTTGTACATGCAAAGTTGATGTTTTGATAGTGCATTAGGGCTAGTAAAATGTTGATGTTTTGTACATGTAATCTGATCGTCCTTTAGCTTTCCATTCGTGGGATTCATTGTCTCAGTAATATCCTTGGAAGTTTGTTGTTTTTGGCATCATTATTACAGAACAGGAGTGCTGGTCTTATTATTTACTTCTCAAGTAACATTGAAAGTTCCCTTGTGCTAAATATCACTGAAATGATATGGTTCATCTATACGACTATACACCACTAAGGGTTCCCACTGTTCAGCGAAATACCACTCCATCCATCCAAAAAATGTTGGCAGAGAATGCAGCAGAGAGGAAAGTCGATAGAAGTTCCGCGAATGTAGGACCCTAGAAGAGTATAGTCATAGAACCCTTTGCAAACATTTGTTGTAGGACAATGAAAGGAAATAAACAAATGTCATGGATGGAGATGTGCGTAGAACCTGCTTGGATGCAAAATATTTTTGGAATTTTAGAAAAATACACGGTTTTGAGAATTACTTTTACTTTGAAAAGTTATGAGGTGTTCGATGATCCTTGTAGTTCTGAAAACCATGCTGTTGCTAAAAGTATAGTCCCTTCAGAGTTTTAGAAAATCCAACCTATATCTCTTTTTTTTAAACGAGGTTTTGGAGTTTGGACGTCTCTGTTTCTAAAATTATAGTTTGTCTATACCATGGTTTCTCAGAACTACCAACATCCAAACGTGCCCCTAGTATTTTGCAAGACCATGGATTTTGGTGGTATTAAGAAATTGGACTGTCGCTGGTGTTTTGCCAAATCCAGAACTCTATACAGTACATGCCAATCCATCTACAAAATAAAAGCACACGCAGACTTTGTGCAGCTACAAGTACCTACTTTTGCGCAACAAATTAGCATGTGCTAAAATAAACTACATGTCAAAAATATAGCACATCTTAGATCTTTACATAAGTTAGCCTATCTTTTTGGATTGGCTTCTGACAACATAAACCATTAACTTTTACATGCCATAGCTTTTCAATCCATATTCAGTTAGAAATTATGATAATGATATCACGATATTGTGGCAACATTGGAGAAATGAAAACTAATTAACATGGGACATGCAAAGTAAACATTATATTGAACATGTCAAAATGATTACAGAACAGAGATAATTTAGGTTAGTAACCTCTTTAAATATGCCATCTTCAGTTTTGTCCCAGAAAGGTCGTCTTCCACAAAGCAAAATATAGGTTATAACACCTATACTCCAAACATCAGATTCTGGTCCTGACTTGCGCTTGAGTACTTCTGGTGCTACATAATAGGCACTTCCGACAATGTCACGGAATGACCTCCCTGCGAGTGCAGGGACAACAATAGTTAAGTGTAACCTATAGCTAACACTTTTGATAGTCAAACAGGGAAAACTACAGAACATTAAGTTAAAAACATGCGCAGGAGCCACCTGGTTTTATGAAGTCTGAAAGACCAAAATCTGTAGCCTTAAGGGGCGAGTCCTCCTTAGTTGATTTGAATAGGAAGTTCTGTACACACCAATAAGATTATTGTTACTCCTTTTCAACAAAAGATATTAGTAGATACTATTGATGACAGGGTTACATCTTATACTTTCAGAGCATACCTCAGGTTTCATGTCCCGATGAACCAAACCATGCAGGTGGCACTCAGCAGCAACCTTGAGCATCTGTCGGACAACTACTGCAGCATCTTTTTCGCTATAACGGCTATCTTTCCTGTTCATGCACAAAATATGAATTACAGCATGGAAGATGCCTTATAGATACATTAGAACAAAGGAACTTGTATACAAAGGGTGTAAACGTGGTATGAGAGACTGAGATGTCATTTCTTAATGTTGCTTGAAGGTAACTAGGATGTTCCATGTCCATATGCCAGTAATGCTAGATACACATATTATGGAACTTCAAATGGGTTGGCTGTGTGATTGTGGGGGTGGGGGCGGTGTTGTAATGCTTGGCAGCAGTGCAGTATGTATATAATCTGGAGAGAGGAATAAATTTTAACCAAACCTAATATTTAGTAGGATCTGTCTGGAAAAAAAAAACTATCCTTCATTAAAGAAATCAATGCCTGTCTGTTCTAGTACAATAAAAAACGATCAGATCATCAGAGTATCAAAAATAGAAGTTAAGAAACATATTTTGGAATCAATTCTGAAACAAGAAATTATACATGTCAAAAGGAAGTAAATATTTAGCTCAATATTGCACATCTATGTTGACAGAGCAACAATGCAGAATGCGATACTTCTGCGACAAAGGTAAGAAGAACCGTCACAAACATCTAAAAATTACAGTATTTCTTACCTGGCTAATATCCGGTCCAGTAACTCACCACCCTCACACAATCTGCCAAAAGGAACAAATCACTCTAAGTTTCAAAAGATTGTACAGTGATAAACAAAGACAAGGACTGAAAAGCATCAACATTGTTTGCCAGCGAACCTTAACCACCCTTTCTCTCCTGCATTCTCTATAAACAAGCATCATTTTAGAATGTCTCCAAAAATATAATGTTATGCAATTTTGAATACAGTGTCTCACTCATGTCAAAACTCCCAACTGCCCCAAGGCCTCACAAAGATAACTCCCTATAAGTTATGGGAAAAAATGACAGATGGGTAATCAAACTTCTATGAGATCTCAACTTCTATAGACCACTCTACTTCATGTTTGATCAGGTCTCCTACATAATCCATTGCAGTTCAATATTCGCACAGACCACGTACTTGTAGAAAAAACTTCAAAGATTACAAGAAGCATGGGAGATTTTCCAAAACTTACTCCATGACAATATATACATAGTTGTCGTCTTCAAAGGCATTGTAAAAGTGTACAACATTTTCGTGCCCTTTTAAGGCCTTCAATATTTTTACTTCTCGCCTTACGTCTTCAACAGCAACAGGAAGGACCATCTGCAAGGATAATAGCCCGTTTATGAGAAGTTAATTGATTAATTCAACACACTGCATTTCGAAATAGGCATTAGGCCTGTACAGATACAGAGTGTTTTAGAGCAACAGCTGTGAAGAGCCAAAGAGAAATATGTTTCTATAAGACCGAGGATCATTTTTTGGAAGTGTTATGTCTGGTACAACATATATTCATTACAAGCAAAGAAAAAGAGATAGCAGTTACCTGCGAAATGCCAAATATGTTCCTAACAATGTCATGGCGCAACTGTGCAAGGCCAAAGCGGAGCAACCACAGCCATGGTATGCCTCAGTGCCTCACCCATACATCGTCTAACTCTAACGGACACTAGTATTATGTTAACACAATTAGTGACCATGAGAAAAACTGGAAACGACCAGCAGTCTAGAACTCTAGATCTTTGTAACTTTAATGGGTGCTGATTACATAGTATCCAACAAACACACATTATTGATTATAGTGACCCAAATATGAGTGGCTACCCTACGAGTTCTCAAAAGGAAAAGGAAAAGGAAAACTTTGCCTGAATTAGCTTATATGCAACAGGAATCTCAGGTAAGCCAGTATGTCTTTATCTTGAGATTCCCGATTCTGCTGATTCGCCATGTGCAATGTCCCGAGGAAATTGGCATTTGGCAACTTGTGCCAACAACTTTGCATATGCCACGGCCCCCGTAGCCCTGTAGGACCGCAGATTCCCGCATTTGGATTTAGTTACTCCACGCACCCTCCCGACCCACGTGCTAAACGGGAAGCACTCCCCAGCAAGCTCAGCCAGGCCAGCCTAGCCGGCGCGACGAGGCCTCAGGCCTGGCCCACCCGTCAGTCAGCCACCCACACGACAGGAGACGCCCCTCCGGGGAAATGAGGAAAAAGAAAAAAAAAAGCCAACGATTTCGTCGAGCACGGGTAGGTAGTGTCGGGGCGACCGGACCTTGTTCTTGTCGATGCGCTTGACGGCGACGCGCTCGGCGGAGGCGCGGTCGACGGCGGCGAAGGTGTAGCCGAACTGGCCGTGCCCCAGCAGCTTGCCGAGCGAGTAGCGCGCCTCGAAGTCCTTGTGGTAGCCGAAGTCGGTCCGCTTCCCGCACGCGACGATCCCGCGGCCCTTCTTCGCCGCCGCGGCGTCACCGCCGCCGCCGGGGTCGGAGGCGGCCCGGGCGGCGGTGGAGGAGGAGCAGAGGCCCATCGTCGGCGGCGGCTCCTGCCGGCACCCCAGCAACCATCAACGGACGGAGTGGGCGCGATTCGGGGGGTCAAAGGCAAGGAGGAGGAGACTTTGTAGCTCGTCTGGGGGGTGGTGCTGGTGACTGCCGATGTCGTCGCTCTCCTCTCCTCCCGGCCGCTCCCCGCCTGGGGGTGGTTTCGCGAGTAAAGAAAATGGCTGTGCCTTGGCGACCCGGCCAGCCACTGCTGCCCTGGCTGCGCGTGAGGATGACACCGTGGGGACGGCAGAGAGTGGGGCCCTCTTGCCGGTGGGTGGGGGACTGGGGCGGGTCGGGTGGCGAGTGGGGCGGGGAGAGTGCGGGGTGACGTGGCGGGGGGAAATGGGGAGGAAAGGAGGCGACGCGATTTGGTGTGGGTGACTTGGTGCGGTACCGCGTTGGACTCCCCGGTCGGGCCCCGCCACGCGGCGAGAGGTTATTTAAACGTTTTTCTAGTTTTTTAATTAAACGGTTGAGACCACGGCAACTCTGCCAATGGTACTGTGTTTTGTGTGCAACTCCAGCCGGAAACCACCTATAAAAAAACTGTGCACTTCCTCGATCATATCTTTGTTCGTATAGTTTACAGATATATGTTTCGTACATCGCCAACAATAACCTCTAAGGCTATCTTTCAATCGTACAGTCATGGTGCAGTATAAGCAAAGATGGATCGACGTATATATTTTTTTAAAACAAATGCATCGATAACAAAATCTCTATTGGGTAGCAGTATTTGGTTCAGGGATAGCAGGACTGAACAGTCCCATTCTGCTCCATCCCTGATATCAGAGACGGGTGCATCCCATGTGGTGTCTGTTTGCTTGTGGGACAAGAGGAGACAAAGATAATGGGAGGAAAGGCATACGACAATTGGCTATATATGTCAACCTCTGCTACACATCTTCTTCCCGCGCCACCTCCAGCAGTGACCGCGCAGCGCCGCTCGTCTCCGCCTCCACCGGCAGGCCGCCCCGCGTCGCTCGTCTCTGTCTCCATCTCCGCTGGCGCATCCGCGTCGCTCTGGCTCCACCTGCGCCCCCTTCCTCGCCACTCCAACTCCACCTGCTTCGGTGCCCGCCTCACACCCGGTTGCTCCTTCGGCGGTGCTCACTCCGCCTCCGCCGACCACGACGCCTCGCGTGAGGAGGAGGAACAAAGGTGGCAGGGGAGGGAGCGCCGGCGGTGGCCGTGCGCGAGCGGGGGAAGGAGCACAGCAACAGTGGCGTGCGCAAGAGGAGCACCAGCATGGCCGGCGCGATACCCTCTCGTCCCTTTCTCAAAGTAGGATTCCATGGTCTCGGATCCTAAGAGAATATTCCCCACAGAGGATGATCTCGTCCTCCATGTCCTCCAACCAAACAGCACCAAAAGGAGGACCTCTCCATCCCCTCCCACTACATTTAAGGTGACCACGTCATTCTTACGCAAACAAACATACACCTTAAATACGTATTCAAATAATTAAAATATCTATATAATACAATTTGTTTCTTTCATGGCCATTCATGTCCATCTTCCTTACACCCCGAGACCTACACCCCCCACACCCTATGTCCTCGCTTCTTTCTATGGCTTAGGCTGAATCCAATGGTTGCTCATTTTGAGGAATCCGGCGCCGTACACGTAGTGGAGTTTGAATTTGAAGAATGAGATGAGAAAGCTGCCGGAGATAGCCTTAGCTGCACATTGCCCCTTCTCTCATTGTCAACAACCATGAGCATCGGCCGATTTGGCCCTCCTCCCACACTCCGCAGGTTACCCTATGGTATGCCGCTCCTCGTCCTCTTAGATAACCGCTATGGTATTCTCTTAATTTGTTTTTAATTTCTTTAAATTAAACAGTTGAGACCACTGTAACTCTACCAATATTGTTGCATTTTGTGTACAACTCCAACTGTGTAACTAAAATTCTTACAAAAATGCATACCTAAAGTCTAATATTTATACAATATTTCTCTATATAGTTTAGCTTAATCAATGTATCATCTCTCTCCAACAATAATATGAGGTTGTCTCCAACCAAGTAGGCAAAAGGAGACACATACCCAGAATGGGTATCGGTTGGCATTATGCATGCACAAGTTGTCCCAACTGATTGCCCATCTATCCAATATGTTCTGCATATGAAATGCAACTATGTGAGGGAACCTCAAAATGGGTTTCCTCTCTTCTCTGCCACTCTGACCGTGTGAGTGAGTCATGAGCGAAAAATCGGCAGAAGTAGTTGGGGTTTGAATAGAAAAGTGATTAGTGAAACGGTTGCATTATGGGTAAGGGTCTGTTTGGGAATAGAGTATTTTTGTGGTTTTGAGTATTTGGATCAAAAGGTGTTTGGGAGTTCTATGTATCTAAAACTATGGTATTGCCAATACCATGGTATTTTTGGAGTATAAAAAACTTTGGTCCATTGTGGAAAGAAAGTGAGGCCAAAATACTATATCTCCAAACATGTGATAGATAGACCATGGTATTCTAAAACTATAGTTTTGTCATGACATTAAACCATGGTATTATAAAACTATGGTTTTGAAAACTTTGATCCCAAACAGGTCCTAAATGATTGGAGACACAAAAATGGGTCATCACCCCCACCCCTCAGCCTCTGACGCATTCCAATAAGGTAGGATTTAGTTGGAGGGCGATGTAGAATAAAATAATTTCGTCTCAAAATTTAGGGATAAAATGGTTCTGTTTTAGATTCCGAGTTTAGGCCCACCAATCAGTCTAACATCTCAAATGGAACGAATGTGTTCTAGAATTTATTTTGCACGTGCCGTCTCGAATCTCTTTTCTAAAACCGATCTAGCAGTGAGATGAGACAGTTCAATTCCACCTCATCCCACCAACCAAAACACAGCCTAAGTGGGTTCCCCGTTTGCCTCTCTAGCGTCCAGATAGCCAAATGCTCAGTTCCATCATGTGGTTATGGTGCGATCGTGAAACGCAGAAGAGAGGAGAATCTATGTGCATCATCCCTTCTCCCCATGTTAGGCCAGAGCATCGTCCTTCCTCACCCGCAATGTACGTTGTCCTTCCTCTCCACGTCGTACACCACTTCTTGTCCTCCTACTAAATCTCTCTAGTAAGAGGGCACCCTTGCGCACAGTGGCGGAACCAGGATTGGCCTAAACCCCGGGCCAAATTTTGATAACAAAAGCATACCAAAAAAATGGTAAATGTACATAAAAAGATAGAAAACATACAAAAACCATTATTGTGAGGCGGCATCTTCTTCATCAATTGTTGCAAGTCCAGGAGTAGAACCTACTGCAAGAGAGAGAAAAAACATGTTTTGTAGAATGTAAAACAAAAATTAGAACAAAGATTTTGTATAATGTAAATACCACTAGAACGAGGTAGATTAATCCTACGATTTCTCATATTTTGATAGTGCCTTAATATCTTTTCATTTTCAATGTTGGTAAATATGTCTCTCTCAATATAGCACACCATACGGTGATTTAACCAATCATCAGCCATCTTATTCCGTAACTCTGTTTTGATGATATTCATAGCTGAAAAGGCCCTTTTCACATATGCAGTTGCCACCGGCAATATCAAAACCAATTCAATGAGACGATATACTAAATCCAAATCCACATGTTTTCCACTCTTAACCATCAGCTCTGCAATCTTACCAAGGTCATTACAACTTGACCATTCGGGGTCACCTCTCACTTCACCAATAAATGTCTCAAGCTGCTCCTCCAAACATACCAGATTATATGGGAAAAAATCTGCGGTATATATTCTGGCAAGGTCAACTAACTTATTTATGTCAAAGTTTGCAAAGGAATTTCTAGGATCAAGACATGTCATGCATCTCAACAGATGTGTAGATCTTTCACCAAAACGATTATTTAACTCCACAATAAGCTGGTCCAGTACCACATTATAGATTTCATGATGAAAATGATGTTGGTAAGTTACTAACTGGCCTCCACGACCCCTCGAACGACCCCTAGCAACAGTTGTTTCCAACATATCTGGCACTATAATATTATGCTTGACACAAAATTGTTTTGTAGCTTCAAAAACCCCTTCCCAGCCATGTTCTCTAAGGTCATTCACCTTCTGTAATGTGACCCCAATCAATGATACAGCACGGACTATGTTTGTGTCCTTCTTTTGCAAGCATTGTGATAAATCATTGGTCTTACCCAATAATTTTATCATAAGATGCATAATGAGCACAAATTCAAAACTCTCCATTTGTTTTAGCAAACCTGCTGCACATGTTTTTGTTGCTGATGTAGGGCCATCATCACATATATTCTCTAACACTTCCAATACTGCTTGTCACATGAGTTGCAGACGGCACAAAGTTTTATGATGTGACCCCCAACGAGTATCCCCAGGTCTTGCAAGATTGGTTTCTTGGTTTTTGCCTCTTACAGAAAAAATTTCATCATTTTCTAATCCTCTCACTGTATTATCATGGTGTTCTTGGGCTAATTGGTCATGTCTCTTACAAGATGCATTGACAGTGTTAACAATCAAAGTGGTGTAGTTGAAAAAATCAGTGACAGAAGAACAACACTTAGCAACTGAAACAACTACTAACTGTAACTGATGTGCAAAGCAGTGTATATAGAAGTCATAGGGATTTTCATCTAGTACCAGTCTTTGTAGCCCATGGAATTCACCTCTCATATTTGATGCCCCATCATACCCTTGTCCTCGAATGTTATGTATAGATAAACCATGACTAAGTAGTATAACATCCAAAGCTGCTTTTAGTGCCGCTGATGTTATGTCGGGAACATGTTCAACACCAAGAAATCTCTCAATCACATGCCCTTTGCTGTTCACATACCTAAAACAACAAAAAACGGCAACAATAAATGGCTATCCATTATCAAAAAGAAAAAAAACTGATCTCATATGTAAAGGAGTAAAGGAGAGTCAATAACTAACCTTAAAACAACAGCCATTTGCTCTTTGATAGATGCATCACGAGACTCATCGACGAGAATAGAGAACTTTTTATCTCCAATGTCATCTAAGATAGCTTTAGTTGTCTGCTTAGCACAAGCCTCACACATATCTTTTTTACATATGGTGAAGTAAGTAAATTATTTCCAGGAGCATTGTCAAGAAGGTTTTTGACACATTCATCTCTCATTTTCAACCAATCAGTCAATTAAAGAAAGTTTCCTTTATTGGAAGAGGTATGAGACTCATCATGGCCACGAAATGCAAGAGCTTGCAATAAAAGAAATCTCACAATAGCCAATATCACAGTGAGGCGACCCAAATATTCCGCTTCATTTTGTTCAGTTATAGTTGACATCACATGCATGTTCCACACTTTGCCTTTGATTCCTAAAATCCTCACAATGCTGTCTAGCTTTATTATGCAAGCTGTCCACTTTTCCCACATGCTCTCTAAATATTTGTCTTACATTTTTCCAATTAGAAACCCCCTCGCTTGTGAAAGCATCAACACCATAATTTTCAAGTCTTGGTTGCTTAAAAAGGTAACAATAGAAACAGAAAGCTGCATCTTTGCTAACACTATATTCTAACCAAACATGTTTTTTGAACCATGATTCAACAAAGCTCCTTTTTCTACCACTTTGTATCTTTTTTGGATACACATGACCAATTGGCTGACATGGACCCCTTATCAAATATTCTCTTCTAACAACATCTCTAATGTTGTTTATGTCATACTCCTCAATTGGTTTTCTAAGTCCAAGATCAGCAACTATTTCTAAGGAATTAAACCCTAACTCTTCATTGGTAGCATGAGTTCCACTAGGAGTATCAACATTATTTTCAGTAGGGGCATCAACAATAGGGGCATCAACATTAGGAGCATCAACAATAGGGACATCAACAGTAGGAACATCAACCATAGAGGCATCATTATGAGTATCAATACTAGCACCTGTTTCTACTGATTGTTGAAGATTTATGTTGACATTTTCTGGTGCTTCTGTTGGAATGACAGGTGTTATCGCCGGAGAAAAAAAGGATCTCAATGTCAATGTCCTATGTCTTTTCATTGTCTACCTCTAATCTACAGCCATAAATCAAATAAATTTGCTCAGGATCCATCATAGATTCATACAATTCACGTACGGTAGTACACAAACACAACATAAGCTAAGCTGATAAGCACCATTTGCTGTTAATCTACCTCCTTAGTCCTTGCTTATCGCGGTGAGGGCGTGAGCAGTCCTGGGCGTGAGGCAGTCCGGCACTCAGGGTCTCAGGCAGTCAGGGGGAGCGGGCGAGCGGCGGAGGCAGAGCCGCAGTCCGGGCCGGGCCGCCGCCCGCCGGGGCAGAGCTCCACCGGTACCACCGCGGTCCACGCCTCCACAGGGTGCCGACGGGCGCAGCTAGCGGAGGGCCAGAGGCGCCAGGCGCCATGCACGGACGGCGGGGAGCCGGGGAGGCGGCCAGGCGGGGACCGGCGTCCGCTGAGCGAGCCTGAGGAGGGCCGGAGGCGCGGAGCTGCGGATGGCGCCACAAGCGGGTCGGGGTCGGGTTCCTGGAGCTTGAGACGAAGGTGCCTAGGCGGAGCCGCGGCCCGCGGACGGCGCGGCGAAGAGCCGCAGACGCACTTGGAGGCGGCGTGCGGCGAGGCGCGGAAGGCGGGGGCCGGGGGGCGGGGGCGACTGCGGCACGGGGCTAGGCGGGCGAGGGGCGACCGGCGAGCGAGCCGAGCAGGGCCGGAGGCCGGAGTCCGAGGTGGAGGCGCGGAGGCGGAGCGGCGGACAGCGGGTCGGGGTCAAGATCCAGATCCTCGGAGCCGGAGACGGAGGCCAGCGGAGGCTCGGAGGCCGAGGCGAAGGCTCGGAGTCGGAGCCGCGGCCCGCGGATGGTGCGGCGGAGAGCCGCGGACGCACTGGAGGCGGCGTGCGGCTGAGGCGCGGAAGGCGGGGGCCGAGGGGCGACGGCGGCGCGGGGCCTAGGCGGGCGAGGGGCGAGGGCGATGGCTGTGCGGGGCCAGGCGGCCGAGGGCCGACGGCGACGGCGGCGCGGGGCCAGGCGGGCGAGGGCCGAGGGGCGAGGGCGACGGCCGACGGCGGCGCAGGGCCAGGCGGGGCGGGCGAGGGCAACGATGGCGCGGGGCCAGGCAGGCGAGGGCGACGGGCTAAGCGGCTGGCGACCAAGCTGGGTAGTGGTGTAGTTGGGCTGTTGGGCCAAAAAATTTTGAGGGGGGGGGGAAATTTTTTGGGCCAAGCCCCGGGCCACGGCCCGGGGTGGCCCGGGGCCTGTTTCCGCCCCTGCTCGCGCACAACGGTGAGATGAAGCGGTGAGGAATAGGAAGAAGGCAGGTCTAGTTGCTCTGCCACCCCAAATGCAATGTGACCGTGACGGTCCAACGGTTGCGATGATGCGAGGCGGACGAGCAAGGGGAAGGTGGCCGCAAGGAGAGGGAGCTTGCTATCGCGCTGTACAGACATGCAAAGACGCAAAGTGATGTCAATTTGATGCATAACACATAAAAGAAGGCCATTGTTGATGGACACTATAAATTTCACAAATTTGTTGGTGTAAACTTAAATTAGCTGGTGTAAACTGTAACTTTGTCCAATTTTATTGGAGAACTCGTCATGTTTCGCTAACATTTGTTTTGCTAGTGAGCACTAAATTGTGTCCATCGTAATAAAATTTTAAAATTACATTGTTCATTGGTAGGACCTTTTTGGGTCATGCGAAAAAGTCAACAGTCACTTTGCATGCCTTGTAGCAAATTATCCCGTAATATTAAGAGAGGGGATTTCCTTGTAGAAGGCCTTTTTTGTTTGAAAATAATACTCAAAATCGTAATTAACATTAATTGTTATGATTTCACCTGAATAAAAGATTAGATCATGTAATGTCCGGAGAAAAGGAGCCATGTGAGTTTGTCATAAGCAATTTTCCCAAATTTTTCCTTTAAAATTAAAACCATTGTTTTTTAAAAGGGATTTATCCTAACTAACCAAAAATAACTCAGCTAGAAGGAATTGGTGTGATAGTAAGACTTGCAGATTATGTAGTAGGCCAGAAACTATTCAAAACCTTTTCTTCAATTATAATTGTGCAGAATTTTCTCTCATGCTGTTCACATTATTTTCAGTTACACACAGTCTTGAAGCATAGACCATTTTGTTTAATCCATTGGTCAAGCCAAGGGGCCTCTAGTGAATTGGTTAGGTGGTTCTGATGGCACTCATCAGGTTCTGGGTTTGACTCCCTGTGGGAGCGAACTTCAGGCATTGGTTAAAAAAAATCTCCTCGTCTGTCCCACACCAAAGCATAGGTCTAAGAATCGGCCAAGATCGTTGGTCGTCTCACACGCGCTACGGTGCCGCTACGTAAGAGTGGGGTGGGGGTTGGGGGTTTTCTCGAACTGCGTGAGAAGGTCTTCATCTTAACGAAATACTCGGGGGCTGCCTTACCCCCCATTCGAGTTTTTTAAGCATTGGCCAAAAACAAGGAGGAAAAGATATATACCATCGCTAACATTATTTTTAATGACATAATAAAAAAATAGAATAAATGTTTCCGTGAAACTCCAGGTTCGAACAACATTGTTATCTATGGACCCCACTTATGTACATATCCCTATGGAGGATCATGCTTTAATTTTTAGGTTAATCGGACACGAGGCATTACAAATACCATGGATTAGAGATTTGCCATTACAATTCTTAAAATAGGATGCAGACCACTACAACTTCCCTTGGCTTTGAATACGCCACTGTCTACGTATTTAGAGCATTTGGACCCACCTGCAGGTATACTAACTTTCGTATGGACCAAAATACCCCTCTAAGCCCCATCTCTCTTCACTCTCTTATGACTGGGACCCACACGTCATCCCTTTCCCCTTCTTCCCTAGACCCTAGGCCAGCACCTCCCCGCCGCCGAGCACGAGCGAGCCAGGGCACCTGGCCGGCCCCTCCTCCCAGGGCGCGAGCGCGTCAACGTCGCCCGTCGATGCGTCTGCCTCCTCCCACACCGCAGCACCTAGAGCCCACGCCTCGGGAGCCATGCCCCTGGAGTCCCGCCGGCGGCAAAGAAATAGTGAATGGGGAAGACATGCGATGGTGCACAAAGATGGTGGGGGCCCCGCTTGCGCTCTCCTGCGGCGGGGCGCTACTGGTGCTCGCCAAGGCGGAGCGTCGCGGTTGCCCTCGCGATGGGGAGGGGCCGGAGAGGGAGAGGTGGAGGGCGGCCGGGGACGGCAAGCGCCAGTAGCAGGTCACGAGCCACAGCGGCGCGGCCAGAGTCTAGGGGACACGGCGCTTGGCAGTGTGGCGAAGGCGAGGAGTGGCAGGCCGCAGCGGCGTGGCTGGAGGCAAGGAGAGCGGGCGGCGGCGTGGCACACATGGCTGCAGCACCTGACGAGTAGTGCTGGCCTGGGGAAGAAGGGGAAAGGGATGACGTGCAGGTCCCAGTCATCAGAGAGTGAAGGGAGAGGGGGCTTGGAGGGGTATTTTGGTCCATACGAAAATGGTGGCATGTACATACATATGCATGTGGGCCCAAATGGCTCAAATACGTAGACAATGGCGTATTTCAAAATCAAGCAAAGTTGTAGTGGCCTACGTCCTATTTTAAGAATTGTAACGGCAGATCTCTAACCCATAGTATTTGTAATGGCTTGTGTCCAATTAACCCTTAATTTTTCATTGCGTTAAATATCTTAAATAAAAAACAGAGAATTTCCTCTCATATAGAATATGGTTTTTCTTTTCTTGGCCCACCTAAGTGCAATTACAATAAAAGAAAGGATCATAAAATTCAACAAAAAATGGAGACATTAAAAAAAGAAAAAATAAATGAATAATGAATTTAGTAGAAAGTTACTTTATCGAATTCGAACCGATGATTTCTAACCAGAGTTGTTGTGTTTTGCTAGCGATGTGACTCATAAGGAATAGGGCCGGAAACGAGCCAAGCCGAGCCGAGCTTGACTCTAGCTCAGCCAATTGGCTCGGCTGGGCTTGGCTCGGTGGAGGCTCGCAAGCCGGTTCGCGATACCGCTGTAAAAAATGCGAACTAAGCTCAAAATAAATCATTTTACAATTTTTTTGAATGATAAAATAATTATATGTGCATATTTCTTACGTATATATAAATTGCTATGTTATGTATAAATATTAATTTATACCACCTAATAATGAAGAATTAATCCATCAACCACTATTGAATTATTCTTGACTCTCTTGGGCCGAGCTCGTGAGCCTGAACGAGCCGGCTCGGCTCAGGCTCGTTGGAGACTCGCGAGCCGCTCCGAGTCGAGCCAAGCCACTCCGAGCTCGAGCCGAGCCACGAGCTTCGAGCTATGTTTCGAGCCCTAATAAGGAATATCTTAGTCTTTAACAAATGCCAGCTAAAAACTTTTGTGTAAGGAGATACACTGCCTTTGACTTTGGGCTTTGTCACAGTACATTAATGAGAGGATGAACAATATGGTGCAGTGTTACGAACTTCTGGGTTCTGACCGCTGTGGATGACATTTTTGTTTCCTTTTGGACTAGTGTTAAACATTACTTAAGTGTGTGATTGTTGTAATAAGTGCGGTTTGATGCCTTTGTTGCGAGGATCAAAGCTAGTAGTATCCTATGTTTAAAAAACAACTTTCACAAAATTATTCCGAAAAACAACCCATTATGAGCTAATTTAGTTTGACGAAGCATGCTGCCTATTTTTCTTGCATAGAAAACAGCTTTTCCATATGCTAGTTGTA
The DNA here is from genome assembly GCA_030272315.1 of Paspalum vaginatum. Classification (NCBI taxonomy): domain Eukaryota; kingdom Viridiplantae; phylum Streptophyta; class Magnoliopsida; order Poales; family Poaceae; genus Paspalum; species Paspalum vaginatum. Next base: position 35,878,481 of record CM059013.1, on the reverse strand, counting down.
CTACCCTAATGTATATTTGGTTGATATTTAATATATCCAGGTGCGAAATATATGTTGGAAACGGGATAGCCCTAACACCCTACTTAAGAGGACCAATATCTAGCTACACCAACTCACAATGGAATCAGTTAGCTCTTTAATTTCTAATTACTTAGTGCACTGGGTCTTTTGCAGCAGAGCCGGCCTTCTCGCTTCTAGGTGCTAGAGACAACCTTAAGATGAAGCTAGCTTCCGGATGCTTGTGCCAACCTTCAGACGAAGCTCAGACCATTGTGATTCCGGATAGCACAGCCAATCTTCAGATACATCACAAGCTATGCACTAAATAACTAGAAACTATACGGCGTAATCGAAAGACTCACACTTACATAAAAAAACTATTTATTGCAACACGATGGTGTTACACAAGGACTCTTACACTCACACACTTTATTTTGAAATGACTAACCTAGCACACTCTACCATACGTTTAGAGTGGTGGTGGAATGGTGTTTTTTTTATGGGGTAGCACCCTCCTTATATAGGCATACGAGGCCTTATGAATAAGTGTCATGTATCATACTTTTAGAAAACTCCTTACAAGTATCTAATTCTAGAGAATTCTAAAATTTATCCATAAAACAAATATCTAAGGTTTCATGGCTACTCATACTTATTGTAGAAGATTTTAGAATAGTCTAAATTTACCATGACAACATATCTCTAAAATGCCATAGTAATCCTGATTTTTTTGAAGCTTCTGGAAGTTTGCATCCCAAAACTTTTCGGTGGGACGAACTGAAGCACAATTTGTTCTTTGTGTTTCTTTCTCTGATCGAGATCATGTGCCCTTTTGTTTAGTTGCAAAACCCAGAGTTGTCTGCAGACTGCAGCGCACGTGCTAAATAAGGACTAAATAAAGGAAGAGCCGAACAGAACATGCAGCAACACTAGTTGTCAGATCCCTGCAGATCCCAGGTTTAAAAGTCATAAAATGTTTCTGTACACTGCAAGTTCTTTTAGTGAGGTAGATCAGCACGGGTTCACCATGCTAGTTCTAGTTGTGTGATTGATTTCAAAAGTTAATTAAGATAATCTGCGTATCGACTGACTTCATCCAATCCAACGAAGCGGTTATACAGAAATTGTGCGGTTTTCCTTCGGCCGGATGCAAATGAAAATAAGCTAAAAACTTGTGTTAATAGTAATAGCGCCGTGATTACTTCGGCTTTTAGCCTATTTTCCAAAACAACCGTATAAATAGTGGTCAATGAAAATCAACGCGTTTCCTGTAGCGGCTGCGCATGTATATGTGTTGGAGGGCGTTCTATATGTATATGTCCCATAATCAAAATCCATGCATTCGATGAGAACAAGTTGCGGTTGCAGTACAATTCCATCTACCCATGGATCGACGACGCAGGCAGTACGTGTTTGACAATCGATCTTAATTCTCGACCAAACTAATAAGCCTAGCTAGCTAATTCATTAACTAAGGTGCGCGCGCGTCACCGATCGATCGAGATCAGGTCTACAACGTACGCAAGCGCGCTACGGCTTAGCTAGTCTCTCGTCAACGTAAACAAAGCAGCAAAGCGCGTCTACGACACGTGGGGCTCGGATTATAATACTAGCACTGTATAAATCATCCTACGTACTTGAAGCTGCAGTGCGTACGCGCGTGTGAACATGAGCCACGCCGCCACGGATACGTACGTACTGTGTGGTGTTTTTTTTTTTGGCAAGTGGCTGTATTTAGAGTTTTTTTTTTAGAATAATCAGACAACATGATGATCATTCACCTCTGTCAATTAAGTGTCGCAAGGCCATGTGCCTCGCTCGACCAGAATAAACTACACTCCCCCATGCTTGCAGCTACTCCCTTGCCTGATTGCTTGTCTCCCTGATCAGATCACTTGATGATCAGTGCTCAGGTGCCTTAAACTATATGAGTAATCCTAACGAAAGTTGATTGGCTGGTCCGAGCCCGAAAGGCCAGTGGCACGTACTTACAGTGACGTCATAAGTCGCAGAAGCTATGCAGTTTTTTCGATCTTCAAAACACACTCTAGCTATATAAGCCCAGATAGTACACTCAGATCATCCCTATATATTTGAGGGAATTCACACGGACATATCGTACTCATATAAGCACAGTCGAGAGATTTAGCTATCAGACACCGCACTCCTATGAGATATTCGAGAGATTTAGCCTATCAGCTCTTAAGATTGGCAATGTTGTTAGAATGTTAGTGCTCGTACCGTTGACAGACGTGTCGCCTACGGCCTACCAATAAATGAATAGCAACCTTATTTTTGGAAAATAATCCTATAAAATGTAAGAGACATTTTACGATGGTTGGAAAGGTACCCACCGGTACCGGGACGGTGCCACTCCATTTTAATTTTTCTAGCTAAAAATTATTGAATAATTAAAATAAATAAGAAAATAGTATTGGTACCGGTCCCACCGTTTCTGGTACCGGACCTTACCACCTATTTTTAAACCGTTGGATTTCACTTGATGGATGGCTTCTTATTTTTTCCAACCATCGCCATGCATGAAATTCTATGACTAATTTGCCTACAGTTAATGGAGTTCTAGCTTATGTAGCAATATTTTTAAGGTGTATATGCACCTAATAACTATTTATTTCCTTTTCAACATACATGCCCATTTAATTATCTACACAGACATATTTAATTGCCTACGATTTTCCTTCCCAACATGCATGCTCACATTTTTTATCTAAAAGACCTAAGTTGTTATGCCAAAAACTATAATTTGAATGATACTACAAATAAGGCAACTAATTAATACATGAAAGAACAACTGCCATTGTGACACACATGTCCCTTGTTATTTTCAACAAAAATCCTAGTGTGCATAGTGAATAATATAAATCTAGTGTGGGCGTATTTTGATTTTGGTGATAGAATAAATACTCAATAGGACTAATATGTTTGTCAAGGATATTTTTGAGTAGGTCTCGTAGGCGTAATACAAGAAAACCATCGAAACTGGGATAAATTTGCACAGGTTCAATTAGATGTATGTGTAAGGAAACAAGGAAAGTGGACCCTAAGACAGTGTTTACTAAGAGGTTGGCAATTAAGTGACAACAATGACTACTTTGTACTAATATGTTTGCTACAATATTAAGTTTAGATTGAGGTTATAGTGATGGAATCCAAAGCACAAGAAAAAGTTTCATGAAGATCATCTAGAAAATCCAAGAGATCAAGCGAAGCAACCTCGGCCAAAGGGCCAAGCAGCGACGGCAGTCATAACTGTTCAATCAGTAGATGAAACTTGAAGATTAAAGTCCTGGTTGGTTGAACTAATCAGGCAGTCATCCTCCTCCCAATGAGAACTACTATCTAGTGCAAACAAAGACCAAGTCCCAAAGTTTCTACTGACGGAATTGTCTGATATGCCACTTCTAACAGTTGACCGGACATTAATACCAAAGAAGCTGGGAAGTGAAGGCCTAGTTAGATCAACTGACTAGATAGCATGTAGGATCAGTAACAATCCAAGCATATAGACTAAACTTATGAGACAGCTAGCTTGAGTCACCAAGCGAGGAGACCCACGAAACCCTAGATCCTGCCACCGCCGGCCTCTCCAGCCCTCCGCCGGCGGCGGCGTCACAAGGCTGTCCCCGCATCCTTCCCTTCCTTCACCTTTTCCTCCCTCTCCCCCGTATCCTTTTGCACCCCTGTCACCGTGAGATTGTCTTGAGTCCTCCGCGGGCTGCCGCCGGCTCGGCCTCCATTCGCCGGGTACGGGCGCCTGCCGGTCCAGGTCCCCGCGGGTGCTAGTACCTGTCGGCGGACAGCCACGGACGCCGCCACCGGTCCGGCCCCTGCGGGCACTATCCACCGATGGCACCGCTAGGCCTAGGTCCTCTGCAGGCGCCACCGGCTCAGCCGCCATCGCAGGGCATGCACTGGCGGTCCGGCCCCCGCGGGTGCAGGTCCCTGTCAGCCTCTACGAGCGCCACAGGTCGGCGGCCTCACCGAGCACGGGCGCCGCTCCTCATCAGCGGTCACCGCGGGCGCTGCCGGCCTCTGTGGGGCCCGGCCACTAGGCGTCGCTGGATGCAGGCGTCCTATTGGATCCACTGTTGCCAGACCATTGGTTGGTTGCTAGTTGTCATGGCGTTCAGCGGTGTTCGGGTTGGTGGGGTGACAGAGGTTACGGACGAAAGCCTGGACGGTGTCGTCTACTGGACGCCGCGTTCTCTATGGAGACGTCCTCTTTGCACCTTGCCTACACCTACCATGCAGCGAAAGCTCCGTGCCCAGTGCACGGGGGAGATTCTAATTCACCTTCACATGGTCCGCCTCGACGCCAATCGTCCATGGAGGTCTTTCAAGTCTTTTCGACGGCGGTTTGGTTGTGCTTCGGAGGAGAAGGGAGGCTCCTGTTTGTGGGAGCATAGCAGATAGAAGAAGCTCAACTGCATGCAACTCATTGGTTTGCTGGCCATCATTATTTCGTATCGATCATTATTTGTGGTTGTCGGTCTTGTGGATGGTCAGCGTTTAAGGCGGATCTCAGGAGATGTGTGAGATGCTTTAGATGCTCTATTCATCAACTTCTTTTATGGAGGCAATGGAGTTTTTCATGGACTTTAACCATCTCACTTCGTGGTATTTGAGAATAGACGCGGTTGCATCAAACTGTTGCTGATTTTGGGTCTTTTGTATTGTTAGGTGGTGTGAGTTATATGTTGAGTTTTATTTTCTAGATTGCTTAAAGCTTTCTAGGTTCTATCTGTTTTCTTTCTTTCTTTTTCCTTTTTTTTGTCTATGTACATTATTAAGTGCAGATGCCGGAATATTATTTCATCTTAAAATAAAGCTTTCTTTCATCTAAAAAAAGTCCCTCTTAAGACAGTTGATCAAATAATGCCAACGACCAATTTGAAAAGTACATGTACAAGATTGTTTGATCTGCATCAAGATGCTAGGATCGAATTATCCGATCATTCGAAGTTATGTAAGCATTGGTCCAAAAGGCTAGTTAGCTCTTGGGAGATACATATATAAGCCACCCCCCACCTGGTGAATTGGAAGATGCATGAGGTGAAAAACTTCATCTGAGATATATTCTTAAGAGTTCTAGCTTTAGAAAATGACGAAAGTGCTTAGCTGCATATCTTAGCATAGTTTAGTGCTTGAGAGCGTTTGCTTAGGCCACTTAGCGCATTGATCTTGGTTGCGACAAAGGTTTGCATCTTGAGTGCTTGAGTTACGTTCGGTACTTGCATGTGTCTTCCCTTCCTAGCTTAGAGGTTGCTAGATTATATTCTGTGATTGGATTTAGGTTGCAAATACTTTATAAAAAGTTACAATCAGGACACGCACTATGCATTCACACCACATACACTTGTGTACGTCCTTATACACGCTACGGGGGAATTGCCATGGAGCACCGGTGCACGGGAAATTTGCAGTAACATCGAACGCGTAAGGACCCGTTCTAGCGCTACCGGGGATAAATAGCCTAATAAGGTTGGCCTGGGGCTTGGTAGATGTGGCAATGCAAGTCGACGTCTGAAATGGACTACATTTGGGCGCTAGCACACACGTTGAAAAGAGGAAGGGAAGGAAGAAAAACACACGCATGAGGACCCGGCGACCACACTTTTTTTTATTTTAACTCGACAGAAGACAGCCACACTATTAACACGTCAGCAAGAAAAACCTGAAATAAAGCAAGCGACCCAGGGGCAGGGCCAGCAGAGAACCGTAGAATGGATTCCTCGTTCACCCCGAACTCAACCAGGACTCTCTCGTGTTAAGGGGCGAGAATATGTGAGATTAGGAGCTCGATGGCTTGGTATGTTAGGCTATTCTCAACGGGTGTCTTAAATGGATTTTTCAAAACACTGTTCGGTATTGTTTAACATAAATGTTGCACTGTAGATAAAGAGGAAGACAAAAAAGGAGGTAATTGGAATAATGATATGGAATATGATTTAATGAATGTTGTTGGAGAGAAACTTAGAATAGGACATACTCTACGAAGCTGTCCAACTAATTAAGCGGTTTGGAACGTGAGAATCCCGATGAACTTCTTGATATGTTATGTAGGACCAAGAAAGAATGCAATCCTGATCATCCGATTCGGAGGATAGAAATATATCGTATAGCCTTCATCGGACAACATACGGCGACGATGGTACACACGCCTGGCATGTCTCTTAATTAGAACGATCACAGTCAAGTGCTGCTAAGATGATAGATGAAGTTGGGGTATGTTTGCTTGAAGGCCAATGGTGGCCATGCCAAATTAGGTCACAGTTTTGACCGTATTTGATTTTGTACTAAAAATTTATCCAAACAACACAACTTTGTTATTATATTGCTTGTTTTGGTCCAAATAAATCATGTAAATGAAAAAAATTTGTTCAAACAAATTTTAATTCAAAGTCAAATGTGATCAAATTGTGGACCAAAATTTGACTAGGCCACCTATACCCCTCAATCAAACAAGCCCCTGAAGAATACATTGTATTTTAGTTTCACGCAACATGATAAATATATGAGAAAAGTCTATTTCACAACCTCAAACTATTCAAGTCATCCGATTTTCAACTTTGAACTACAAAACCGGACATCAAGCATCTCTAACTATTAGAAACCGAACAAACTTGGACCTTTAGGCTTTAGCTAGTGTTGAAGGTGGTCTTATATTTTAAAAAAAATAATAATACATTATTTTATCTCTATAAATTTATAATTAATTCATTTTGAAATTACAAAAATATGAAACATATATCATATAATTTTTTCTAAAAGTATAGTCTATCTAATAATTCTTTGATTTGGGTTATTTGGAATTTATTTGTTCCTATTTCTCGTGTTTTATTTGGAGCAACAAAACATTATACATATAAATATAAATATTCAAACCGACTCCAAATAGATCACAAGTATATATATTATATTTAAGCAAAATTTGGTGTAGATTTATATTTTTATAATTTAAAATAAATTAGTTATAAATTTTTAGAGAGAGAAAAGATTTTATTATTTCAAAAAAATAGAAAACCACTTTCAAAACTAGCTCAGGGTCCAATTTTGTCCCTTTTTGATAGTTCAAAGTAGCTCGATGCCTGATTTCATAGTTCAGGTTGAATGGTATAGGATTATGAAATGGACTTTTCCCTAAATATTTTCATATTCCTTTTTCTGTTTATTGTAATCTTAGTGCAATTATATCACATTAATGTAATCAATTTGATCAGTCAAACATCCTCTATTGAAAAAGGTCAAAACATACATTCCGTCAAACGAAAAAGAGAACTCACTATTCTTCACAAGTCGTGACTGGTACCAAAACCACAACAAATCAATAAAAGTTTTTCAATCAACAAAACACTTTACTATTTCAGAAACACCCAGCAACATTTACCATCGATAGAGTTAAAATGTTTTACTTCAAACGGATTAAGAAAACTGACCACCTGGTTCGCATCGAGAACCACAAACATTACCAGTAACCCCAAAAAGCAACAGCAGCTAGTTTTCTTTTTCTTTTTCTTTTCTTTTTGCCACAAGAAAGTCGATACTTACACAATGAAGCAAGTCAACAGTTCTCACGGAGAAATGTGCTAACATAATGTAGAATGCTTTCATCCTGATTTGTGAGACGCAACAGTAAAAAAGCCATGCTATAGAAGAAAGAAAACAAAACCAAGCTTGGTGCCATCCAGCCATCATCATATTACAAAATGCTGCAGCACAAGCACCACTGCTAGTTAAATACATTGAACTCAACAGCTACTTCTACCAAACCAACACGCCCTGAATAGGGCCTGCTCGACACAGCTTGCTGTTGCTGCGCAGCAGCAGCTGCTACAGTAGATTGTGACAGGACTGGAATGAGCAGCTGCGTCCATAATGGCTGTGTAGCCGGCAGTTTCAGCTGAACCGATGAGGCCAACTGCTGGCAGTCTGAAACAGCTCAGACAACTAAATCTTCAACTATCTACTTCAGAAACCTCTGAACCAGTAGTGTAACTATGAAGAATGTTAAACGTAAAGCCAGCACTTCTTTCATCACCCAAGCAAAAGATTGGGCCTTCAACGCAAGGGCTCCAGAAATTTAATGTCAAAGCAAGACATTAAACGTCTTGCTCAGATAGCACTATGAATCCATCCCATCCTGCAATTCATTTGGAGCAATGAGCCCAGGAATGGAAAGCATACGTTGACGTTCCTTTTCCCTCTGTAAAGCAGCCTCTTCAGCATATAGATCCTTGTTATCCTGGAACCAGATGACATCATGACAAGCAGAAGAAAATCAAACAAATCAGCAGACATTGTAATTTACAACCACCTGACTCAGATAATGTATCAAATCATACTTAAAACTAGGTTATATAAGAAGAAACTGAAATCAAAACATCCTTCTGATATGTTGTTAGGTCTGATTGATGCGGAGTAGGTTTCATTGCTCTGATACAATGCTAGCTAGAGGTGAGACTGCGAGAGGTTGTGCACTAAACTGATTAGCATGTAGGTGTACATAAACTTCGCAGATTCATGATATGGTCAAAGGTCTATTTGTATTCCAGCAAGGCCAAAATGAAATAAATTTGTTCAAGATATAGGAACTTTGTTAGCATTACCTGGGCAGAGAACTCCTTCAATTGAACAAGAAAATCCCTTATATGATTCTTGAAGTTTGGAGGATCAGTTTTTGAACTGAAAAGTCCATCAACAAACTTTGCTACCTGTACGAAACATGGATTTCAAATTTCCTGGTGACTGAACTAAAAATGCTTGTATATGAAGATAAAAATTACCTCTGCAGGTGTCATGTTCGGAAATGATGAGCTGAGAAGTTTAATGGAGTAGTATCGAATAAACAATGAATTATTTGTGTATTGAGAAGGAACCTGATGAGGTATCCCAGAGAGGCTCCGTCAGACTATCAACCTAATATGCCGGCAAAGATAGTAATCAAAGACACACACAACCATCAGAGAATATAATAACAATAAATATATACATACCACGTAGAACAAATGTTGAAGCACAGAAACGTGAAGCTTGAAACCAGGCTTGTGGAACGTGTCTGTGAGCACTGCAAATATCTCTTGCTCAATAGTTAAGAAGTATGTCTTGTAGAACTGATTTTGGAACCCTGAAGCCTGCGAGGACATCACCCAGGTTAGCTTCAGTGTAACAGTGTTAGCAAAGGATAGAGCATAAATTGCACCTCAAAGTTCTTTAAAATTTCCAATAGGAGGCTTAGGCCGGTCTCAGCAATATTTCTCTCCGTATGTCGAAATGCCCAACTTATGGAATCCATAACAAGCTTTAGTTGCTGAGAACAGACAGGTAAATATAATCAGGTGAAAGGAAATAGTCTACCAGTAATCTGCAAGCAGAAAGCAAAAGAAGGATGTTTTCTTCAAGCTAAACAATAAGCAATATGTGATGATGCTATTGTAATTGCAGGAATCTGAAAGATGAAACATCAAGTTTACCCTTACCTGACTTGAGAGCTGAATAAAAGCTTGGAAACAATGTGTACCAATTGCCCACAGCAAGGAGAAGAATTTAAGACGATGTTCAGGATAGTCTTCAAAGTTTTTGGTGATCATCTGATATGAAGCATAAGAAATATATATCAGTTCGAAATCAGAATTATCATTTATCAGTACAAGAAACAGATTGAATTAACTTTATATATACCTCAAGAGTACACTGGAAAACAGCCTCAAAAATGCGAGGTACTTCCTCAACCATCTCAGCTTTGTACCTACACAGAGGAGGAATTACTAATAAATTCCATTTGTTAACAAGAAGGAGCATTTAGTCCCAAGTTAGGCTAGGATTTCCATTTGTTGAAAATCATGCACATCTATAAGTAACAAGCAAACAACGAACCAAAATGGATGAGCAAATGAATGTCAGACTTACTTGTTTATAATTGTCGCAAATAATGACAAAACCTCAGATTCTCTAGCATCAGGTACATTTCTAGCGTAATCACCTAGTACAGGATCCATCATCGGAGGAACAAATTGTTTCCCCAAAGTGCGGTAAATCTTCAGCCTTTTCCAGAAAAGTCTCAATCAATTTTAATGTCTCCCTCTTTACTGATCTGTTTATTACAAACTACTTAGCAAAATACACAATATTAAGAGATGCAAAGAATAATAGTTTATACCTCAGAAGTTTTACAAATGATGTCCTTGAAGCAAAAGGCCCTCCTTCAGAAATAGTGTTCGACACCAGCTCACTGTACATTCTATGCATAATGGGCAAGGAAGTAAAATTAGTGGCAGAAACTTTATCTCATAGTACACTAGCAGGTGACACACACACATGATACTTATCAAGTGGGTGATGCACAAGATATGAAGAAAGCGACACTATCAGCAAATGTGCAACATTACAACTGAAACCAAATTTGGAACCAATTGAACAGACTAAAAGAATCCATGGAGCAATTTGAATTTAAGAAATCAAGGCATACCAAGAACTTTGGTAAACTGCAAGTAAAATACCTATACACTGTCAACATGTCCAGGAAGATCACAGAAATTTGTGGGAAAAAGTGTGGTCCAAGTGAGCATGCAACACTTGTGTTCGTCTGCAAGCACCATAAAGTATATCCAATAAGAACCAGAGAAAAGAAATAAAATTGGAGAAAAAGACAGTGCTGATAGACAGAAAGTTGCCTGGGCAAATTTAAAAGAGGGTGTAGGGTGTGCTTCTAATAAAGTGATTGATACAATTATCTAAAATAATGTAGATGAAGGAAGTACTACAAGAATGGACAAAAAAAACATGCCACTACGTATGTCCAATATAGCTGCTTCTAAGTTCTAACAAAATGGGATGCAAGCATTCCTAAGATTTGAGCATCAAGCCTAATGAGGAACTGTCAGTTAAGGCGCCAGCCACTAGGCAACATGATGGCATCATCTAGGCAGCTGCCTTTTACAAAAGTAGATACGCAATAGAATTATAAAACTTAATTTTATAAAAATAGAATTATTAAAGAATAAAAATAGCCTCTTACGACTTAGCCACTTCAAAACTTAATTTTATTACCTGTAATATGTTCAGAACAGATCTGATCACATCTTGGTTTTTCAAGATATCAGTGTCTCGGCCTGCCTCCCCAATTATTTCCGCCCATTTCTTCAAGATTAGAGTACAACAATGTTATATCTAGAATGGTAGGTAAAAACTATGGTACAGTTGTTTGACAAAAGATACACATGCGAACCTGATTAGGAAGGCTCATCAATCTCTTGAGATACTCCTCCCTCTTAGCATTGTCAGATTCCGCTTGAATCATCTGGCCAACCTGAATAAAGAAAACAATAAACATAAGATGTATTTCATTGACCCACTGGAAAACTGTTATGTCAACAGCATACCGATTCGTAGAATGTGTGGATCTGGTGAGGCTCAAGATCTGCTATTGTGGTAGGAAGGTTGGACAGCAGCAAAGAAACAAATGGTTCATTCTCGCCCACCTGTATAACCATGAATAAATGGTGAACTAAATGCTTACAGCCACACAACACCTAGAGGCTAGAGATAACACATTAGTACATATTCTCATGTCCCATGCCAAACCAATCATCCACAACTGCAACGACAAGAGACAAACAGGAACAAGTGTGCATGTGCACAGATATTGCAATGATTACGAGACAATATAGTTTATGCCACAAGTGTGTCAGCACTTGCTAAAAGAAGTAGCACGCTCATGAAGTTTACTTCAACAAATTTTGAAAATAGGAGGCATTTTGAGGGAGTTGGTCCCTAATGATGAGATTAACTTGGAAGCAAGTCATGATATTGGTCAAGAGGGACATTGTAAAAGCAGGCCAACATGATTTTTTGAACTGTAACAAAAGAACTACCCTTTCACTGACTGACCACAAGTCCACAATGTCCACTCATAACCAAACGAATTTACCTGTTTAATGGTTTCTGGGCCTTTAGATCACACATTATTCTACTTTTTAGTGTTGGGAGTTGGGACACAGAAATATATATTGAGTCACTTCACAACACATGATGTCGACGCCTTTTGAAGCACCCTTTCATCAAATGATTACAAGTCCCAACACTCTAAAATATATTTAGCCAGTTTATGGAACTTTTGCGCAGACAACCCTATTTGAATAATTTCAGCTCATGGCAGCTTCAACTCAGCAGGCTGAGCAAGATTTTAAGAGAGCAATTCAAAGCTAGATTCCTGGAGACATACTACTGCCATCTGCAACACAGATATTATTCAACAAGCACAAGACTTACCTGAAGTATCACAAACTTGCGCTTGCACTTCTGAACAATTTTCAGGAAAGTGTCACACGCCATATCCTGAAAGCAAAACATGCATTAGATTATGTATTACTCTGAATGTTCTCTTCACAGGGCACCAGTTTTTAAAATGTACAGTGGTGCCATCATGCCAGATATATTGAAGAATAAGATGAAGTAACAAAACTCTTGCTGCCAGATACACAGCAGCTATGTATCACCGATACTCAATACGCAAATATGGGACCCTGATACAGATATACAGCATTCCTCCAAAATCAAGGATATGCCAATACACAGGGTATACATATAAATATATTTTAGTTTTTTTTTCAAAAAAAAACTGGACATCTACAGAACAAGAGCTTTCATCAGTTACAGTGTCTTCCTTAGGAAGCTCCTCAGGGCATCTCTGGTTTCACAACAAAACATAGACGTACCTTTGTTCGGAATCTTCAACAAATGGACTCTCACTCTAGAATAATTCTTAGGAATAATGCCTTTGTTCAGATCATCAAAAAGTGTGTTCTCACTCTAGACTAACTCTTAGGAATAACGTGACTATAAATAACAAGAAGAAACTAATGTTGTTGGGCTTGATTTGGGCTATAAAATGAGGCATGGCTGGTCTAAAGTATAGGGAAGCATCGATGGGATATCAGAAAATAAATCTTTTTTTATCAAACTTCGCTGATACCTCCTGATACCCATATTGGTCCTTTAACAGAACGTATCAGATACGTGTATCGACAATACATAGCACAGCAGAATGCCAGAATATGACAAAATAATAGCTGACCATATGGCTACAGCTTAGGCAGATAGTCAGTCAGGGCTATAATTTTTTTTTTCAAATTACAAGGTACATGACCAATTGAACATCAACTAAATGCATTTTACCAACAAACAAACAAACAGAAAAATATGACCTGAACTCCAGGATGCATCTCGTGCATGAACTCAAATAATTTGTTGACCACTGTTTTTAAAAACTTCCAGTGTGCCCTTAGAAACCTTGGGTATTGTCCCACAACATACCTATTAATAAAAGGAGAGTAGAAGCATACTGATCATTCTGAATCCCAGTAAATAAAAACATGACAAAATAAAACGGAAGCAACACTTACATAATATTACTTGCGATCACAGCTTTGTTATCTTTCCCTTTTGTAATCTCACAAAGATTTAACAAATCACGGATAACCAAAACCAAAAACCTGTTTTCCTGTAGCATATTTAATAGGATATATTTAAATATTTTGTACATATGCTAAAATTATATTACTCTATGAATGACAGCGTCATACATAAGAGAAAAATGGCAGATTCATAATGTTAGACAATAAGGGGCTTTGGCGTTTATACCCTCACTTTGATGTCTAATGGTGATTTTACCCTCATTTTTCAACTTTGTGAATTTAACCTTTGTGATTTCAAATCGAAGATAGAGTTTGCCCCTATTGGCTTAACGTCTTTTAACGGTGTCAATTTCTGTACCAAAAGACAATCATGCCTATGTGATTTTGCCCTTGTTTTCCCATGCCGCCTTCCCACACCGGGAGAGTTGTGCCCGGGCCGAGTCTTCTGCGTCCTCGCCGGGAGAGCCAGGCGAGCAGGAGCCGCCGAGCCAGGAGAGCAGGAGCCGCTGGGCATTGCGTCCTCTCCGAGGGAGGCCGCGCCGAGCCCTTGCCGGGGGGGGGGGCGTACCGCCAGGCCGCGCGCCCTCTCCGGGGAGGGGAGCCGCGCCTGCCCGCTCCGGGGAGTCGCGACGGGAGGAGGGAGAGGGGAGCCCGCACTGGGGGAGGCTACGCCCACCGGGTCGCGCACCTTTGCCGAGGGAGGCACGCCTGCCGAGCAATGCGCTAGGCCGCATGCCCGCGCCGTGAAAGGGAACCCGCGCCAGGGGAGGAACACGCGCCGGGGCAGCCGCGCCTGCTGGCAGTGCGCCCTTGCTGGTGGAGGCCGCGCCCCGTTGGCAGAGCGTCCGCGTTGAGGGAGGCACGCCCGTAGGGCCGCGCGCCCTCGCCAGAGAGGGGAGCCGCGGCGGGAGCAAGGAGCCCGCGCCGGGGGAGGCTCGCGCCGCCGGGCCGCATGCCCGCGTCCCTTCACCAGGGAGGCGAGGGGAGCCTGTGCTGGGGCAGCGCCCGTGTCGGGGGAGGTGCGCCCGCCGGGCCGCGGAGAGCCGCGCCCACGGGCAGCGCACCCTCGCCGAGGGGGAGGGGGAGGGGTCTGCGCCGGGGAGGACAGCACCGGGAGCTGCCCGCTGCCGCCTCGCTTGAGCCTAGGAGAGTTGGGGGTGGAGAAGGATAAAGGGCATGGGTGTCTTTTCCCATTGCTTTCTTTGGTTTTTATTTTTTTTAAATTCTGATTAATACAGTACAATTGGACGGACGCTAGAAATAGGGTAAACGGCAGCTTCATTTTGAAATCACTGGGGTAAAATCACAAAGTTTTAAAAATAGAGGCAAAATCACAATTAGACTCTAGAGTAAGGGTATAAACACCAATCTCCCGGTGCATTATGCATTGACTATCAGAGTGGCAAACCCCGATTTGAGTCTGATCAACTGCTCGAGGATTGAACAAGATAAGTTTACATGATCGGCAGTTGCCATAAAAACTGTAGTGTTTTCCTGACTGTTGATTGAAACTTGGTCAGTTTGATGTGTTAAAGATTCTAAAAAGGAGGAGGGGGTTTAGGCTAGCATAGTAGGAAGCACATATATGGATTTTCATTCGGTGGCAAACAGCTGGAGATAGACAAAAAGTTTTACAGCTGCTAAATTTTTGGTTCATCCACAAAACTTGACTTTACATGCAAACTGGTAGTTTAGATAATAATACATATTGTTCTTAATAGTCTATAAATGGGGATAGCTAGAAGGTTTGAGGAATTTGTCCTAGACACTACAATCAACTTATCCATCTCTTGTTTGTCCTGAGATTCTGAGAATGGAATACGGATGAGTAGATATATGACTACCAATGACATTCCACCAATATAAATACGAGGAATGAGATCATGCTACAAAAATCATGCATGCCCTCACTGGCGCAGGATGGACCAACCCATCCTTGTATCCGCGGAGAATAGCTCAATGTCCAAGTGACCAAGTGAGAAAAGAGAACTAGACGTGAACTTAGCTGTAAGCCCTAATAATCTTAGCTATTTGCAAGCTGTGACAAGTACAATAGAAGAAAGGATTATTCTTATTGGGTTGGGATATGCTACATTTTAAGCTGAGTTCAAATCTTGTGGGAGCAAATTTCAGGCTGGTTACAAAAGATCACTCACTAGCCCCTTGGTTAACACATGATAAGAATGGCCCATGGTGGGCGAGCCCTCATGTAAGGGACAGGGAGGGATCTCAAAGCACGGGTTAAGGCCCGAACCGGGGGGGGGGGGAGTCCGTGTGTCTAGGGACTAGGGTTCATGGCCTTTCTCGACCAAACCAGTGGTTCACGACTCAACCCCCACCAGTCAAGCTTTTTTTACTGTACTGGAGTGTCCTGACACTACACCTATATCAGCCAACCAGAGAAGCCCCCACGACAATCGCACATATGTGCACCTTTGCTTCATTGAGAAATATAGAATACAGCTCTAGAAATAATGGGAAAGTCAGCAAACCTGCTCCTCCACCATAGAACCAGAAATGGATCCAATTGCCCAACATAGAGTATTTAAGTTATTCCAGCTCCAGTCTTCACCGTTCAGTTGCTTGCTTAGTTTCTTTAACATCTGAAATTTTGAAGATAATTCACTGTAGCTTAAACAAACTGAAGTAGATGTTCTTGCACAAGTTATACAAAGAAAGTAACATGTCGTGGAAGCTACCAAAAAATCCTTACTACACTAAGAAGATAAAATAAGGCTTCTACATCAACAAGAATTAATAGCTCTAGAAGCATAACATTAAGCTTTTTTTCTATTTCCAATTCCCACTTGGACAGCATGACGAAAATTGAAGAACACAACAATAACAACAACAAAGCCTTTTAGTCCCAAGCAAGTTGGAGCACGCTAGAATTGAAACCCAACAAGAGCTACTAATAACAAAAGAAATGGAAGTAAATAAATAAAAGCCTAGTCATAGGTCACGCATGTGAATAGCTGCTTTCCATTCACACCAATCCAAGTCTCCAAGAACAAAGCTTTGGTATATCACATCCTCTCGAGTCTCTTTTATTGCCTCACCCTATGTCAAGTTTGGCCATCCCGACTTCTCCTTGCATTAAGTCGTGCATTAGGATTTCACTAATCACTAACATGTACTGGACAAGCTTAGCTTTAATTGGTGCTACCCCTAGCCTATCACGGGTATCATCATTTCAGACTTGGTCCATTCTTCAAAAAAAAACACAAATTCCAGAGCAACTATACACATTTCTGCGACGTTCAAGTATTGAACATGTCGCCTCTTTGTAGGCCAGCATTCTGCACCCAATCAAGCTTCAGTGGCCCTCTTGTCACAAAGAACGTCATTGGTTTGGTGCCATTTCATCCAACCCGCCTTAATTCTATCGCTAACATCTTCATCAATGTCCCTATCTCTCTATAGCATCAATCCCAAGTATCAAAAGGCTTCCTTTCTAGTTTCTAGGAACTACCCAACTTTCCAAACTCACATCTCCCTCCTCCTGTGTGATAGCATCCTCCGTCTCCAGATTCCGCCAACACAACTCTAGTTTCCTATTTACTCCCACCTAGCTTCCGTCAGCTAGCACCATATCATCAATAAAAAGTAAGCATTAAGGGATATTTCCCTATGTCCCTTGTGACATCATCCATCACCGAGGCAAATAAATGAAGGCTCAATGGTGACCCTTGATGTAGTCGTATTTCAATGGGAACAGTGTACCCATGTTCACCTAATTTTTCAAAAATACTCCCTCTGCTCCGAATTGAAAGGGATTTGGCTTTCAAATATATGGGATATATGTGTATATGTTTTATATGTGTCTAGACTCATCAACATCCATATGAACATGGACGGAGGGAGAGAGGGGTAGAACCCATCACAATTTGGGACAAAGGGAATAGATTTCAGGGTGTTTGAAATGACAGAGTGAAGTCCAACTTTGAAGAATTGGAGTGGCATGGATCCAAACTTCCTTTTTTTTTAATCAGGAAGTCATCCGTATCACCATCACCTATTCACAGGTTTGTCTTTTCCCTCACATTGAGAACCCTCTTCAATAACCCTTTCCTTACAGACAGTCTGAGGCCTCCCCAATTGTGCTTCCACCACTTGTTTCTTGCAATATTGGCATGTTTATCCCAACAGGCACGCAACCGAAAGCGAAAATCGACCACTATAAGCTTATGTTGATCAACAATACACTCACCATGAATTGCCTTACAATCCAAGCATGGTTGCTTGTTTGTCCTCTCTTCTTGTGTTGTGAGGATAAAGTCGATCTTTCTATAGTGTTGGCCACTACTAAAGGTCACTAAATGTGACAGTCTTTCTAAAAATTGAAAAACATCAAAACAGAAAAAACACTAGGATAGAATAAAAATGCAGATGAAAAAACATTCAAGTTTAAAAGGGTTAGTGTCTAAAGCACAGGATTTGCTCTCAATCACACATGACCAAGAGAGAAAATTAGGTAGGGTTGGATTTTTAAATTCTTTTGTAATTCTTCCAAAAACAAAGGAAAAGAAATCTATCCTTTCAAATTTATCTGGCCATTCCTATGTTCTAAAAGCCACATAATCGATAGTGCTCATTCCTATCCATTTCCTTTGAATTTAACCTAACCAGTATCAAACAGAAATAGCATAACTAGCCAAGGTTATAAGCATATTGAAAAGGTTGCATTAGGACTCATGAGATTGAAGGAGTAAAAAACTCCACAGTAAGACATACCTGCTGTTCTGTATCTTCATGGTCAAGATGTGACAAGTATATCAGTGTTTCCCTCATGATCTGAAATAATAAAAGCAAACAATTACAAGTAGAAAGTTAATAACTGATCTCTCTGTCATCTTGCTCGAATTGCAAGCCCTTTACCAACCTTGTACTGAACAAGGACATCATTATCTTTCAATGTTTCTCGTACAATATTCCCATTCTCATCTTCAACAATCAAAACCTCCTCTGGCTTCGCCATCCGACAGATCATTAATGTCCTTAACTTTGATAGTGGGCCTGCAGTAAAGTTGCCGCCTCTGTTGAACAGCTATGAGCGTACCATCATCAGCTCCAGGAATCCGCTGACCCTGAAGTTTGTGCATGAGGGAAATATCAGATCTGAGAAACTTCAGTTTAATCCAGATCATAATCAATAGTTTCAGAACCCCTGGCATACTAGCATCTGAAGTTGCATGCTTACTTGATCAAACTAAACAATTACTACTAATGAGGCATGTATATGGCACTGAAAAGACAATAGTAGACCACTTTACAAACAATTACTTCATTTTGTTTCACTGTGTAACCATTTGTTTGCGAGTAGCCGTTCAACATAATGTATGAAATCAGGTATTCCTTATTGCATATCTCCTTGTGTTACCCTGACTTTTAATTGAGCAAATGAATTTTGGTAACATTTCATTTGACAAGGACAGAAGATAATTCTTTCCAGTTTTGTAGCCCAATTATTTCTACTTGGTAGGCTTAAACTTATATTCTGAGAGGTTTTATAAAGACAATATGCCACATTTGTAATCACATAAATGTCGAAGATGGACCCAAAATAAATATAAATTAGCACTGCCATGTTGGTGTGACAAATGTGACATGCCCTTTAAATGGCAAAAACACCAAAATCTGGCACGTCAATTTCCAAAAGCAAAGCAACTGAAAGTCTGAAACACAATGCAAATAATGTGCAGGGAAATTAGAAATTTATATGGTTCTGATACCTCTCGGCCCTCTCACTTTCAAAAGCAAGAAGACAAAAACATCATTTATTACATAGATAAGTATGCAGCATAAAAATTAAAAGAACCTGAAGTCCCAGCAATCTCTCTGCTTGATTGTATGTTTCAAATAGTTCTAAAACAAACAGATTCCAGTAGTCCAAGCAGACCTGTTTATCAAAAAAAATAATATAAGCTAACCTTGCACAGTACTTTGTTATCCCAGAATTTAGTCTAGTTTCATACCTTAAACATCTCTGTGTCATCGACAAATGAAATTTCAATGAGGTAGTCAAGGCCCAAAAGTAATGCAGCTCTATTGTCAGGAGTTGATTCCAGTATGCGTATGTGATTCTACATTTATCACATTGAAAGAAGAATAATATCATTTGGGACTGGAATGGTGTATAGAACAGTAAGAATCAGCATTTTTATGTTCTTGATCAGAATTAGACAGGAAAATAGCCTACATTCTACAGTTCGATAAGGTTACCCAACCTTTCCCCATAAAAGGGAATATAATATCAACAGCATAATGGGTAAACCAAGAGGTTTGGATGAATTTTATAAGAATGAAAGGTATACTAATAGACAGCTTTGCTTGATTCAGAATTCAATGATTATTACCTTGAAGAAGGATGTCAAAAAAAGTGCAAGATTTTGAATAAATGCCTGCTCAGAGAAACAAGTATGTATTAGTGCGCTATACTGGGAGTGACATGTTCATTATGAAAGATTGGATCGGCATAATTCTTGGAGGCTTATCAGAATCTCCATTATAAAACAATAGGTTAGCATCACTGGCAAATATTCCCATTAGAATAATCAGAATAAAAGTTATGGTTGTAATCCTACTAGATACCTATTACTGGAAAGGCAGAAAGGTTTGTGATAATCTCATTATCAAAACAAAAGGGCCTCATTACCAAATTCCAAGTCTAGCAAATTACTAGATTCGTATCTCTTTTTTTTTTTTTGAAAATTCCAACATTCAAATCTCTACTACCTAAAACATTGGATACAGTACCCGTACATTTTGCTTTATTTACCCACCCTGCCGCTGAACGCAAATTAATTTCACCCATCCCAATCTTCTTTAACTGAATCATGGAACTAAAACCAAGGCTAACTATATAATATATAGTTATATACATATATAATGTACTTATTTTTTGTGTGTGTAGTGCTGTTGCAACACAAGCAAATTTGCTAGTACTCCCTCCGTTTCAATTTATAGGTCGTTTGACTTTTTTGGCACCAAGTTTGACCGGTTCGACTTATTCAAAAAATTTCAGAATTATCGTTTGTTTTCATTGTGATTTAGTTTTGCATATAATATACTTCAACTTGCAACTTAAAATTTTCTATATTTTCGTAACTTTTTTGAATAAGACGAGTCGGTCAAACTTGATGCCAAAAAAATCAAACGATCTATAAATTGAAACGGAGGGAGTATCTGCAGTAAAGTTTCAATTTGGTTACTTACAGTGCACATGGTTTACGTTGAATAGCAGTTTAGTTCAAATTGAAACATAAGTAAAAAAGTACAATAAATTAAACTTTTTATTTGGATTGGTCAACTTGAACTAATGCCTATCAACTCTGAAACTTCATATATGAGATTTGGAAGTTTACAATTTCCAGAATAATATGGAGCCAAGGTGGAGGGGGAGAGTATACCTGTTCTTCATTAGAACCATTGGCATAGCCATTTGAAATTGTTCCAGAAGGAAGAATTGCCTGCTCATAAGAAAAACAAAAGTGAACAAGTAGCCACCAAACAAGCGAGAGTAGTGGATCATAGTTCTTGACATGAAATATACCTGCAGCTGCGACATAAAGACTGTGTACATCTTGACATATTGCATGTCATAGAAATCACCAAAGTGAAGAGCAGCAACCTGCAATACCTCAAAACATTAGTAGGGCATCCACCTTCTGAATCCTGATTCAACTCTCAGAGATAAATCTCAAAAATTATGAAATTCAACTAAAGCGTGTCAACTAGTGGTCATACTGGAAGCAACACATTATAATTGACAAGAAAATTGACTTCTTTTTTTACCTCTGTTAGGCATTGAAGTGTAAGATTCCGGTAAGCAGCGATGGGAAAAAACTTCAGAAGTATCTCCAGCTAAAGATTAGATGAAAGGTTTAGTTGGAGAAGATGCAATTGTACATAAGAGCATTCGATTATAAGAAGGGACTACATACCAGAGGTGATTCAAAAATGAAACCAATGGGGATCCATGACAGGAAAGCATGAAGTGTGGCTAATGTAGCACGTACAAGTTCAGGTCTTTGTGATGCAGACAGGACATATAAGCAAAGCTCATGAATGAGACAAAATTCACTGTTCAAAAACATAAAACATTAAATTAGCCCTCAAACATTTATATGTGTAAAGCATTTATTGAAACTTAAGGGTATCTATTTTACACACACATAGGAATAAAGTCACAATACAAGTAAAAAGAAACATGCCACCAAACAATACACAATGCATCAACCAAATGGGCAACCTATCAGCTAGAAGCTGGAATCTAGCAAAAGGAGATGCAAACCTATTTAGTGAGCCCTTCAACTCTTTAATCTTTTGTTGTGTCATTTCACCTCTTGAGAAATCAAAAATTTCTTCACTTAAAAGCTGCATATTTGTTGTTCAGTCAGAAAACCAATTCAAAAATGGTAAAACAAAAGGTAACAGGCATATCGAGCAAGCAACTTGCCTTAAGTATGGCCATACAATTCTCACATATCGTTTCACTACTCCTTGCTGCTGCAATAAGGTCAGGAATGAAGGTTGTCCACCTTGTAGTCCACTCATGTTTTAGAACCTATTATAATGGAAATCAGGAAATAGGGCAACATAAGAAAAGGGGATTTATAGTGCTGTGAAAAATTAAAATCTACATTAGTTATACTTGCATAGACCATAATGATTATACAAGAAATATGTATACACAGACAAGAAAAGTCTGCTCTAAAACAGAATACAATCAAAACAGATTATCCTACCTGCACCAGGATAATGTTGAGCTTATTGACATAAAGTCTCTCTTGTCGAAAGGAAACATCATTGCTTGAGAGCTAGTAGTAAGTCAAAATGAAAAAATAAAATAAAATGAAGTAAGATACAATCAGCTTTGCAAAACAAAAAAAATGGCATCGTTAAGGTAGCAGCCATATCATATTGATCATTACCTGAACAATGATATCAGATATATAATTCTTTATACCATCACGTTGCTCCACTGGCAAAGCATTCCATTTATATTTGATAACATTCTCAAGTATCTAAAAATATAGGATTAGAATCAGCCATAAAATAAAGTTCATAGGCAAGAAAACATTTTTATACATAGTAAAATAAAGAATATTGAACAAAAGTCAAGATGACAAAAAAAATGTCTCTGGACTCCGGAGCATGCAGGAGAACTTCATGTCATGTATTAAGAGAGCAAAAAAAAAAAGACAGACACAGTCTTAACACACACTCACACTAGCACACACCCCTCACCTTCTGCTGATTACATACAGGACAAGACAACACCGTTAACTAACTGGAAGAGGACTATACAAACAATATTTCAAAGCAACAGGGAATGCAAATCTCTTGCCACAGCCGAGCACCACAGAGAAGCTTCCTGGGCTCTCTCTTGCA
Organism: Paspalum vaginatum; assembly: GCA_030272315.1. Classification (NCBI taxonomy): domain Eukaryota; kingdom Viridiplantae; phylum Streptophyta; class Magnoliopsida; order Poales; family Poaceae; genus Paspalum; species Paspalum vaginatum. The sequence continues at coordinate 35,855,655 of CM059013.1, read as the reverse complement.
GGACAACATGAGTCCCCATTGAACACATATACATTACGAAATTTCCAGAGCCAAGATAAAAGAATGACCAGAGTTATGGTGGCAACAATTATAGATGACCTACTGCACACCTAATACAAGGTTATAAACACATTATGCATTGCTTTCAAGTCCTCCAAAGGGGGGAGAGTCATGATAGGTTTGGCAAGACAGTGTAAAACCCAGAACTTTTAGTCTTTTACTGGTAGCAAACCTATTTTTCAGATTAATGCCTCTGTTAGTTTGTGAAGCTCCGGTTGGGTTTCATGATTTCATCTCTAGCCTACCCAAATTGCTTGGTACTAAAGCCTTTGTTGCTATTAGTGTGAGTATTTATACCATCAAAGCACAGATATACCAAGTGCTTAAATACATGCCACAATCAAAGTTTGCTTCAACTTGTGATAGACCTTATGTTGTGCTTCTATGGTGTCATCTACTCATGGGGTACATTTACAAAGTATAAAGGCATGGGGATTTAATTCTGCAAACTGCAGTGGTAATTGGAATCCCCTGATTGTAGCCACTGATTCAAAGGTGTTGTCTAGGCATCTAGTCGGTGGCCGCTCGCCATGGCACCTTGTCACCTAACCCCACCTAGGCGGTGGCTGCTCGACATGGCTCGCCTGCCGCCTTAAGAACCATGATTGTAGACAGATTGGTCTGGGGTCTTTCATGTGAAAACTTATCTAAGTCTACTCTACTTCACCGTCTCATCATAGGTCAAGATAAATATTGCATTAAAAAGGTTTGAGATGCCATGCAAACTTAACATTAACAAGAATAGAATAAATCATAAGTCCCAACATTGTATACCCACCACTCAGAAGTCTAATCAAGCATAAGTTTTATACGATAGTAGCAATTCATGATGAGACAAATGAGCATCAACTCCTAATAGACATCAAACTATCATATATCAATGTGTCCAAAAAAATTTGAAAAACAACCCTGACTATTAGTGCAGGCTTTTATTTGAGGCATGGCCAATTCAATCCTAGCTCTGCGCTAACTTACTGGTTTGGTTTGAACAATGGGATTGGTTGATACATCATCCACATCCACTAAAATTGCATGCTCACTGCTCAGTACAAATTCAATGGCATGGTATCTATCCACCCAAATCATGATGGACCATCCAAATTATTTGATCTATAATAATAGACACACCATAAATTGATTGCAGTGCTGCTAGGGGATCCCTGTTCAGTTTCAAGTTATTTAGTAGTGGTACTATTATTGTATCAATAGAAAAAATATCGATTCAAACTTACTTGGAGAGCAAAGAACTTGGTATTCAAATTTTGAGAGTTCTGCAGAATGTGAACCACTTGAAGCCACATATCTGGATTGTTCTGCAGCTCTCGCAAGATTTGATCTGCTGCATGCCTCTGAAACATAGCAGCAGCACAGCAAAAAACGTGACAAGGTTAACTCACACAGGAAGATACAAGCTTGTCATATATTTGACAGTAATATGAGTAGTAATAATACCCAATGAAATAAATATTCCTATAGTTTGGCTTTTATTGCTTTCCCAGTTGCAAAGCATGCATACAAAATGCTTCATTTAACGGTACTATTAGATCCATACGCTGTGATGCAATAGTGCGAGCAACATGCGGCTACTCCACGAGGAAAAAGATTGCTTCATCATGAACAAAAAGGTTGTAACATGCCAAAAGTGCCAGAACCAATAAATTCACAAAGTATAACACATGCCATAGTGCATCTGCCGCAGCTATCCTGCATCCAAAGTGGTGTTTGCAGAACACTAGTTGATAGGAATTACTTAACACATTCTTTCTGACGGATTATACAAAATTGGTTCAGATTTAGATGATGATGATGATAAAACCAAAAGCAGAAATAGCACAATGTTTCCCACTTTGCTATGCTCCAACAGTGTGCACCCCTACAAAGAACTGTACCCTATAAGCTTCTCACACATAGAACGCATAAATTACATTAGAATGTTGTGTTGAGCTATGTTCAGTTTGTCTACTTCTCCATTAATTCATATGGAGAATCGGTTATTTGATTTGCATAGCTTAATCTTTGAATACAGATGTTGCTTGTACTATGGTTGGCGATCCAAACTTTACAGCCGTGCAATTAAAGTGTTGCAATTGTAACGAAGCAAGACAAACATCATTTCAGAACCTCGCGCACAAACCCATCCACCCGATCAGCGCAGAGTCGTCGACAGAGCAAAACCGTAACCTTCGGCTGCGGCTCGATCACCACCGAACACATGCCAAAAAAAACAAGCGTCCCTGACCCCAGCGCGCAGCGAGGCACCCCACCATTGACCGCGCAAAACCCTACCCCGCCCGCCGCCAGCGATCGGCCACCGAAGGCCGGACGCCCAACCCCAAAGCAACCCTCCCGGCACGGGACCCGCGACAGCAGCGGCATCGAACGGGCTCAGGAGGCGCGGTTACCTCCTCGCGGGAGCCGGTGCCGTAGAACGCGGCGACGGTGGCGTCGAGCAGCATCACGTCGATGGGCTGGCTCAGATCCCTCAGCTTCTCCGCCGCCATGGCGCCCACGGCCGCGAGCTCGGGGAAGGAAAGCCTCTGGAAGAGGGCGGGGCGGACGCGTGAGGCCCGAGAAGGTTGGAGAAGGTTCCGAGGCGGGGGCGGCGGCGGGGCGAGGTGGCCGAAGAGGGGATTCCGGGCTCGGGTGGGGGGCGGACGTGATTTTGAACGGTTTCGCCGCAGCCGCTGGGGTTTAAGCGGGGGAGGGGAGGGAGCCTCGCGCGGCCAAAGGTTGCTGTGGATTCACGCGAACTTGGGAGAAACTTGCATCCCAGGCCTTCGTGGACAACATAATTGTGGAGAGGTACCTCCGATGCGGTGGAACAAGGGCGGTTTTGTAATTACGGCTGGGGTTGTAGGGGCTTGGATGGACATCACATGGGAAACCGAACCGGGGTCTTCGTTTCTTGTCTGCGCCGGCAGCCGGACGCTGTTGTGGGTCGTCGCGGCCGTTTGAACTTTTGGAAAAGGTTCGCCGCCGACCACATTTCTCGACTTTGTGGCCTTTTTGTTACGAGAAGACTTGGTGCCTTTAGGAGTATTTTATTTAGGTTAATGTTCAAAAGTTTATCAAAGTACTATAAATGGAAAACCGGATGCCCTGATTTTCTAAAACGGGTCGTTAGATTTGTATAGTTCGGGGTGAAAGCCATTGTCTATTTATCCTTTAGAATTTTATATTATACGTATATATATTTCAGCTTGCATACAAGGCAAAGATCCCCTCGCCCTGTGAATTAAGATAGCGTTTGGTTTGGGGGACAACAGATAACGGAACAGTCACATCCCTCATTTTAGGGGTGGGTTCGTCTCAACCTCTATTTTATGGTTCTCGTTTGGTTGGGAGACAAGGTTTAAGAAATGGCGGTCAGGCTCTACCTTCTTTTTCCCCGTCCTCTCCCGCACGCCCCGTCTCCCGCGCCGGCCATGCCCCTAGTCACCGGTCCCCGTGCCGGCCGCGCCTCCCGTTGTCGGCGTCGGCCCTCACACCGGTCGTGCCTCAGCTCTCACCGTCGGCCCTGTCTCCCGTGCCTCTCGCCGTCGACTTGTTTCCCACGCCTCCCGTTGTCAGCCCCTGTGCCGGTTGCACCTCCCGCCGCCGGTCTCATCTCCCACACCAGTTGCGCCTCTCGTCGACCCTCGCGACAGTTGTGCCTCCCACCGCCTCCCGCCAACGGCCCTGTGTCCCGGGTCCCGAGCTGCGGCGGGTGGGCAGGCAGCCGAGCGCTGGCGCGTGAGCGGCAGTGTCGAGCATGAGAGCGAGCGCAGAAGAAGGGACGGTGTGATCCCTGTTTCTGAGAGAGACGGAGAGGGACAACATCTTAGGAGAATATTCCCATGCGGGATGGTCATGTCCCTCCTTGTCTCCGAACCAAACGCTATGAAAAATGGGTTCGCACCATCCCATCCCACCTTACCCCACCAATCAAACACTACCAAAGGTTGTGCCCGAAGAATGATATCCCATCAACAAAAACTTCAATATGCATCTACTTTTATCATTCTAACCAGCCTTCTTCTCTAAACTCTAATTATTTGTTCTTCCTTGCGCCAGCGATGATGGAATACATTCCAAGTGGTATGCCAAGGCTAGGACAAACCAAAGTATGTCTTCCATAATTGGTCTCTCCTAAGCAGGCGCTTGTTGGCCTATATGTTGTACACATAGAAATCAAATTGTCCGATCTGCAAAACTGGATAGTTTGATTTAGAAACACTAACACAACAAGGTGTGCAAAGTAAAGACTATGCGTGTGATGTGCACGTGTGAGGTTCCTTTGAGTCGTACCAACACATTTTTCTGCAATTCTAGTGGGAAAGAACATGACGACATTGGTTGTTATAGTAGGTGCCAAAAGCGACCCATTTGAAATCAACCCAAAAATGGTGATCGACCCAATAACTAACACCGATGTCTCATTGAAAGATTTAGCAATGTGAGTACTAGCACTCTAGCTCCAACCAATTCTTTTCTTTGCACAGATAATTTAATGCTGCAAAATAATACTAAATATCAGATGGACATAATAGTTCATATAAACAAGCACAAAGATCATAGTAGCTTTGACTCAAACAAGAATGGCAAAAGGTGTTGTCATTGAAGAAATTTTTTAAGGTCAAAATTAATCTACGGTCACTTAGATGATGTTTTTGTCACATTTGTTTTTAGCATAACCGAGCATAGCCGTCCCTTTTACCATAGGCTACTAATAGTTTAGTGTTTTTAGCTATAATTCGAATGTGCTTTACACTTCTATGTCCGTAGCATCCAGTGATGGTCTTATGCTTCACGTAGGATTTTCACGGTGTAAAGGTCCATCCCACAAGCATATATAGGTGTATGCATGTGTATTCATATGAATACAAAATATAACAAACCAACTATATACATAATATATACATCATACATTCATATGTTTATTAGCCTAGCTAAAGTTTGTCTCCACCAGATCTAGCAGTCCACTCTCTCCCAAAATCACAGCCTCACGTTTCCCCCAACACTATCTTCCTTTGCATACAAGCGTGTTATTACCTTGCTACGATGGGCTATAAGTAGCCATGCTCCATTCATATGCAAGAAGGACGGAGAAGTGAAGAAAAAGAGAAGCGAAGCCACCACTATACAAGTAGATAATAGAGAGAACCCTTCAATTCGATACTCCAAGGTCCTTTTTTAATGTGATTCTCCATATTCCTTTCTTACATTGGTGTTTGCATGTAAAATTCCATGGAAGTTGGGCCGGCTGGCCTAAGTGAGGCTAGCTAACTTGTGGAATTTATTATTTTATATGGAATAATTCTTTTATGGAAATGTTGGAGGTTGAAAATAATATGAAAAATGCTAGTTTTGATGTATACTACTGGATCTAGAGCCCCTGACATGCAAGCCCTCCAACTACACATTCCTCCTATCTTCTTCCTTCCGTTCTTCCGAATTTTTTAGAAGCTCCTATTTGATCTATCACTTTTTGACCTCGTAGGTATCATCTCCCCAACATCACTTTCAATAATGTCACACAACTCACAAAATATGCGCTCTAGTGGTAGATTCCAGGTCGATGGCAATTGAGTGTGTCCCAATTAAACAAATTCATTTTCATTGAAAAATCAACGTCAGCGTTTTGGTGTGGGTACTTAAAAGGGACTCACGACTTGTTTTAGCAAAGGTTTGTGCCAAGTAGTTGCAATCCAAGGTTTGCTCGAGAAAGATGGACACAAGAATAGTATAGGAGCCGGTGGCATCGCATGTTCTTTAATTTTCAATTTTGTTGCATGTTGTAGAGTGAACATTTTTTTCTATCTTTTTTGTATGGGTTTTAGGTCAAGGGGTTGCCTTTTGAGGTCCTTGGGAGTTGTTTCCTTTTATATGTGTAAGTTTCCAAGCCAATTTTTTGTTTTTCTCTTCTTAATCTAGTATTATATTTTACTTAAAATGATAAATCTTAACCTATCTACTTATTTTTTTGGATAATGATGATATTTTTTTTACCAGACATCCTCTTCCAATAATGCATCAACTAAACAGTTACTCCTACAAAGGCATATACTCCAAGAATACATGTTTCTAATGTTAAGTGTCAAATTTAGATTTAATAACCATCCTTAAAAGTGAGTATATGCATTCTAGTGAGATCCCTAAATGTCCCTGGCGTACAATATCGTAATCCACACTCTCTGTATACTTGGATTCGGGGTGGAGCAAATACTACACGGATACGGATATAAATGTACATTTTTTATGACAAAGATGGTGCAGAGTCATTGAAAGGACCTTGATGTCGCCTAGAGAGAGGGTGAATAGGCGTAACTGAAAAATTACACAACTTAAAAACACACTGTTAATCTCAACACCGGATAGTCCGGTGTCTCCTACCGGAATGTCCGGTAGAACCGGATAGTCCGGTGTCACACAGAAACTAAGCTCTACGAAAGTAAATATGCAAGTAAATACGTATTTGGCTATTTGGAGCTATGTAAAATGTTTCTAGGGTAATGATGATCTCAGCAACACTTAATCCCTGCACTTCACAAAGATAACTTTCACACGAATAATAATAATTGCGGAAACAATAATACAATGCAAGTAAAAGAAGCAACCACAAGCACAAAGCTTGGGTCTCCCAGCAGGGGCACAGCACACACGACAAATGATTTTATTCCCGAGGTTCGGGACACACCCGCAAGTGTCCGTACGTCTCCGTAGAGGCGCCCACCAAGAGCTTGAGTCTTTTTCAACTCACGGCCTTCCTTTCACAACCACAAAGGTTATGAAGGTGCTCACTGCAAATGCTCCGAAGAGCGGGGGTAATCACCTACAAGAGAAGTGGCACTCACAAACCGAGTGCCCTTCGGGTCGCTCTCGCCGTCTAGGAGGAAACCTCCCAGAGTAACAAAAACGCTTCCTGGAAATGCTTGCCAACTGTGCTCAAAAGCTAGGTGCTCACAATGTAGCTCATACAATCTCACAAATCCTCTCCCAACTCAAGAATCTCACAAATTGAGCTCAATCTCACAAATAGAGTGTAGGGAGGTGTTGCTAAGAGTCTTTGGATAAATATGGACGTGGAGGGAATCAGCAGCCCCAACTGGAAGTGAGTGGGTATTATACCCACCCTCACAAAACTAGCCGTTGGTCTGTGTCAGACCATCACCGGACAGTCCGGTGTGCCCTACCGGATAGTCCGGTATAGGCAGACTAGCCGTTGGAGCTCAAACCCCCTCTACCGGACAGTCCGATAGAGCTCATTGGACAGTCTGGTGAGGGGTTCCCTGACCAGAAGGCTAAGGCACTGAGCCTAGGTCACTAGATGAGCAAAGTGTAAGTGTTGTCTCCATCAGAGATACACCTAACTAGGAAATGAAAGCACAAGGAAAAGATCAGATAAATCACTTTAGGTTCTGGGCTCAGCCTTCACCGGATAGTCCGGTGAGGCTTACCGGACAATCCGGTGAGGCTTACCGGACAATCCGGTGAACCCACTCTCAGCAAAAAACAACTCACGATGAGTGTTTTGGCTCGACACTCTCTGAACTAGCTGTGAGCACATGTTGACTAGAGACTTCCGAGCTTCGCTTTCCTCTTGATAGTACGGCATACCTATGCTCAAGATAAATATAAATCTAGATGACTTGATGAATAATGCCGTCTTGAAATATATCCACAGAGAGGGATAGCTAAGCTGATCTTCTTCCTTTGTGAGCAATCCTCTTTGAGCTAAATAGTTAGACTTCAATTTAGAAAACCTCTTCGATAGGTAAATGAAGCATATTTGCTCATTATCCATTCATTCAATTTGTCTTGATCATTATTGGTTTTAATATGCAATAAAGTGTCTTCATGATCAGCCACTTGTTATATATGAGAAATCCAATAAAGATAGTGACGTCCAAATGGAAGAGATACAATTTAAAGTCACTTTTTTTAATATGAAAGCCAAGTGTCTCAAAGTGCATTAATAAATGAACACTAGCGATGTCCTGCACTTAGGCAATGTCATGGTATGCACTCGTGAATGATCAATGCCTCGCTCAACAAATGAGTGATTCATGCTTATTCATAGGCAAATACATTTCTGTTCATTTTATTGCATTTGACAATATATACCTGTAGAAACATGTCAAAACATCTCACAAAAATATTAGACCTTTAATCGCGTTGTCACTCAACACCAAAATCACTAAGGAGCCTTGTTGCACTTACGGTCATATCTGAATTGAACTGAATGTGAATTGAAATAGTCGGGGTAATATGTAATACTACAGTACTATATGGAATTTCCACTTGGTCAATATTTTATAAACTAAAGTTGAAAAGCCCCTACCTAACGTGACACGAAACACTTGTATTCATGGTTACATTAACGGTAGCAAAGGAAAAAGAAAAAGGTAAATTTGAAATGAAATTATACAATATGCTATAGATTATAACTAAAAAGGTCAAGACAAACATAGCATGATTCAAGAGCACAACTAAGTCCTTGCTAGAATATAGAAATAAAATGTGTAGCTAAACATATGCAACGGTAGTAAACAAAACTCTTCAAGTTTTTTTTACTACTGACAATTAACTTCTATTAGATGTCTGTGATACCATATTCTATGCTAAATTTGTGCGTATCTAAGTCAGATTATCGAATGAATATCTAAAATCCTTCTCCATATCGTAAAAGTTAATATTCAGATTATATGTGAAAATTGTCCATACTTCTTTCACTCTTGACCCTAATGCTAAAAATGGCTAATGGTTAAGACCCTATGGTCTTCACCATATTTGCCGTTTTGCTTTGAACCTATTTTGCTAAGCATAGATAGAGGCAAATCTAGACTTAAATGTCATCGGAGTTACTAAGACCAACTTTAGTATTTAAGATTTTATATATCTAGCAACACCAACATTTTTATGAAAGTACATCAAGTTTGACACTTGCCATAGCTGAGGGGTTACCCAGATCAACTAATAGGATCCATTGTAACTGAGAGATAGCCATAGCCGTTGTTAACATTTTAATGATATTTATATTTTATAACGGGACATGATTGAAGGTGTACTGGTTGAATAACATGTAAAACTTATGTCACTAAAGGTACAAGTAGTGTACAAAACATAGTATATGCACCGTAAGCTGGGGAGTTTGGATAAATGGGCCAGTGACGTTAGCTTACGGTGTGAGGCCATTTCCAGTGGAGAGTTTCGTTGCACACTTAAGAAGAGTGCCACATCAGACTTTGTCTAGGTACCAATGCATCCTGAATTTCGTTTGGATGAAACACTCTCTCCTCGCATAAAACTCTCTCTATTTTTTTCTTCCATAAATGTATTGTCATATCACCAAACCTGCTAATATGTCGTAGCATTTAACGAGAATAAAACTCCAACGAAACTCCCACCCGCGAATGGCGCGACAAAATTTTGTGCACCATCAATAAAATAAATGTACTATTCTACCCGCTGTCCCACGGCCCAGGCAACGAGCCATCCTGTTCCACTGACATCCGGGACCACAACATATCACAGCCCATTCCCACCAAGGCCCGCACATCCACCACCTTTGTATCCAACGGCCCACCCCACTCGCTCCTCGGCCATAACCGCCCCAAAACCTAAGCCGTCTTCCCTCCTCGGCTCCTCCCCCCTCCGCCGCCGCCGCCATCCCAGCCTCTTCGCTGCCGGCGAGATGGGCCGCGTGATCCGCGCGCAGCGCAAGGGTGCGGGGTCAGTGTTCAAGTCCCATACCCACCACCGCAAGGGCCCTGCCCGGTTCCGGTCCCTCGACTTCGGCGAGCGCAACGGGTACCTCAAGGGCGTGGTCACCGACGTCATCCACGACCCGGGCCGCGGCGCGCCGCTGGCCAAGGTCACCTTCCGCCACCCGTTCCGCTACAAGCACCAGAAGGAGCTCTTCGTCGCCGCCGAGGGCATGTACACGGGCCAGTTCGTCTACTGCGGGCGCCGTGCTACGCTCTCCATCGGCAACGTTCTGCCGCTCAGGGGGATCCCCGAGGGTGCCGTCGTCTGCAACGTCGAGCATCACGTCGGCGACCGCGGCGTCTTCGCCAGGGCGTCCGGGGACTATGCCATCGTCATCAGCCACAACCCGGACAACGGCACATCAAGGTGAGGGTCGCACCATCCGCCTAAATGTTGCATATCTTGCATGCATTTGTCATTTCGTTTATTGCGTGTGCCATTTCTGTACTGGATGTGATTCGTAGACTCGTGGTTAGTGAATGATGTCTAGTTTTCTTCAGGATCTGTTTTCCTTGGGCATAATTTCAACTTGGTGTAATTTATTTGCTGGAGAATGAATTTTAGTGAGTATTTACAGGACTAGTATATTAGTTGCATTATGAAATGATTAGAAATGAAATGGGTCTAGACACTGTTTGCTTTTGACATTGTGATGAACTGATGATATCTGAAATACTTAAGATGCTAGCCTTTGGGAACAGAAGGAAGCTTGTGAAAGCACATTTGTAGGCCCTTTTGTGTTGTTCACACAACATTTATTTGCAAACAAGCCTTGTGTGCATTTTCTTGCACAAAAAGTTCAAAATGGTCATATTAGCAGTATTGTTGTCAATATATGTACCCATGAAACGATTCTGATGCTATGAATTGAAGAACAAAACAGTTCTATAGCTTTGGGTCAGGTATTATGTCATTGCCTGGTTTAGCGGGCATTTTCTTGTACAAAAAGTTCAAAATGGTCATATTAGCAGTATTGTTGTCAATGTGTACCCATGAAACGATTCTGATGCTATGAATTGAGGAACAAAATAGTTCTATAGCTTTGGGTCATGTATTATGTCTTGTCTGGTTGACCTGTACAATTTTCAATGATTAAACTCTTGCACTAAAGTAGCTCTGAATCTGTGGAGGTCCTTTATCATCCCTCAGTGTGGCACTGTTGAATCATTTATCTGCAGTAAATGATTAGTATTTAGCACCTCTGCAGTTTTCCCATTGAATGTATGCTGTTCCAATCAGGTCCTATATGGTGAATAGGGACCTATTGTCCCCAATGCAGAACTGTTGTGTTTTATCATGCCAGGATTGAAAAAAATATGGGTTCCTGTAGAATTGCGTGAGCAGGTTTTGTTTGTGCTTATGGTGTCATTTTAGTTCAATACTTGAATGTTCATACATATGTCATTTCTCTTTTAAACCTCTCTCAACACTACCACCAGTAAGTAGCTAGTAGAAGAGGCATCTGCAGGACCAAAACCAACTTCTTAGGACAAAGTACATCCGTACCCAGCTGATATTTGGTATTTGTTATTACCACTTTTCTGTAATTTACTTGCGGACTGCAGCATTTTGATTGCTTATTCTTTTGATACAATCATGACGCTTTCAGTGTGATTTGGAGTTGGCTGGTTGTATGGAACAGTCTTCTCTGAGATCTCATGGTGTTGTGTTTTTCAGGATCAAGCTCCCCTCTGGTGCTAAGAAGATTGTCCCGAGCAGCTGTCGTGCCATGATTGGCCAGGTTGCTGGTGGTGGCAGGACTGAGAAGCCAATGCTGAAGGCTGGCAATGCCTACCACAAGTACCGTGTGAAGAGGAACTGCTGGCCTAAGGTGCGTGGTGTGGCCATGAATCCTGTTGAGCATCCTCACGGAGGAGGTAACCACCAGCACATTGGTCATGCCTCCACTGTCCGCCGTGATGCTCCTCCTGGCCAGAAGGTTGGTCTCATTGCTGCAAGGAGGACTGGTCGTCTTAGGGGCCAAGCTGCTGCCACTGCCGCCAAGGCTGATAAGGCCACTTAAATCAGTTATTTTTGCCATTAGCAGCATTATCTACTTCATAGATTATTTGTGTCATTTTGATGACACTGGACATTTATCAGTTTTTGTGGCTACTGTCAGGATTTTTTATTCTCTATAAACAAAGCTGTAGTTTATGTCCAGTGAGCTCACCCGTATTCTGTGTTACAGAACTAAGTGTTTCCCGAACTGTACGCTGTGGTCCTGCGGAATGCATTTATTTTCTTTTAAATTTCACTTTTGCAACGCTCAAGGTGTTTGTTGCCATTTGAACAATTCTTGACTACCCTGGATCTTATATGTAAGTCGATCTAGAACTGTTTTAAGTCGATTTCTTTTTAGCTTCGACCATAAACATGCAAGAAGTTAAGAACTCGTATACTTGAAAATATTTAAGGTTTGATGTTACACGCTATTTGGATCCCATGAATTGAATTGAATTTCTAGAAAGTGGTTCCAATTCTATTTTGAAACTGAAACTGAATCAAAATCCAGCCAACTGAAATTCCATTTGTCATGTTTGGGGTGCCATTTGGAATTGCAAATTTTCCAGCGCAAAATTTCGGAGACAATCAAACCATGACCTTGCGCCGTGCTCCGCGAGTTGACCGTACCGCGGCCGTGCTGACCTGCATGGCCGCGCCTCCGCCTCGTCGGCGACATCGCAGCAGCCAGCAGAGGGGCCGAGTTCCGTGGCCAGCATGTCACCCACGACCACTACCTTCACGCCATTCTGGACGAACTCCATGGCCGTCCAGTCGTCCACACTGATGCAGCCGGTGATGGCGGCTACATTCCCGACCAAATTGCATAGATGATTAGACCCAATCGAATGGCATGTTGATCTTCGTTATGAGGAATCAGATGGAGCTTGGTGGTGGCAAGGTTTTGGTGAAGCCTTCAAGCAAAGCGACCATGAGAGACCTGGGGGCTGGCCGGCTGGGGCAGAGGCAGAGGCACAGAGAAAGAAGACGAGCTACAATTCTAGACAATCAATGAGTGGAAGAGAAGAATCATATTCTACTGTATTAATATAGAGTGGAATGAGTTGGAATAGTAAATTCTAATTCTACATGGCAACCAAACAACATAATGGTAGAATTAGTTTCCAATTCTCCTCAATTCATTGGAACCAAACAAGGCCTTAACGTTAATAGATATATCATGAGTGCACTTTCATCTTTCATAATTTGCAACTTCTATTTAAAATAATATGTTTATGTATATATTTCCAGTAAAAAATGACACATGAAGTTTTTCTCCACGACGGCCTCACCTATATCAATATTAACTAGGTACGCCATATAGCAGTATTCCAGTGGTTGAGCATATGTATCTACTTCCTCCGGTCATAAATATAGAACGCTTTTAGTGCAATTTGTACTAAAACATTATATATTAATGACCAGAGGTAGCTAGTATATTAGTAGGAAAAGATGATTCAAACAAGCACGATGAGAACGAGCCATCGATTTCCCACAACATTTTGTGGGTGTGTTCTGAGTGAAAAACTTGAAGCTAGCCATCGAGAGACACACAGCCCTCTTATATAGCACTGGCTGTTGGGTGTGCTAGCTAACTACTAACTTACTAAGCCACAAAGACCGACTCCAGTAGCTAGATTTTACAGAGTCTCGTTTTCCATGCCATATGATTGTCAAATAAGCTGTCCAAAATACACGGTCCCTTACACTCGGTCTAAGCCCTCCAAAAATGAGCTACAGAGCTAGTGAGGCCAATAAATAAATAACGTAAATGCTTGGCGTGGACCGCGTGGGATCCAATCGCGCAGCGTGCACACCTCCTCAACCGTCCATCTGTGGATTACCCTCACCCATAAAGAACTTCACCCGTCGGCCTTTCTTCCTCGCGCGGTCCGACCGCGACGCATTTCTTCCTCCGCAGCGACCGACGCCCTTCCTCCTCCCTCTGCCTCCTTCTCCCTCCCTCCGTCTGCAAGATCCGATGGCCGGCGATGAGGTAAGCTTCCCGCTGCTCCTCCTTTTCCTCTATTTGGGGTTTCGGGGTTAGGGGGTTAGGGATTTGGGTTTTAGGGTTAGGAATTTGGGTTTCGGGGTTGGGGATTGGGGTTCCAAGGTGGGGATTTGGATTCTTGCTGGCTTAAAGGGGAGCTTCGAGGGCGGCGGTCAGATTGGTGGTGGTGGTGGAGGACGGCGGTTGGGCGGTGCTGGTGGCGGGGGCGTCACGAGCGGTGCCACTCCAGCGATGCTGGATTAGCTGGCGGCGGTGTGGAGGGCGATGGCGGAGGCGGCAGGGACGCCGCCGGAGCTGGGGGAGCTCGGTTAGCGTGGGAGGGGGAAGAGGCGGCGAATCCGACGACGGTAACCACTGGAGACGCGGTAGAAGGGACGGTATGGGCGCAGCGAGGAGGCGCCCGGGCGGGTGGGGAAGATGAACAGTGGTTGTGCGGAACACGTGACGGGCGGGGGAGGGTGCGCGGGAGTGCAAACGTTAGCATCGTCCAATAAATAAATAGACCTCGCTAGCTAGGAGGCAGCCATGGCCTACGTACGGCTCAAGCCAGGTGCAGTGCACGAGTTTGTCGCGAGCCGGAAACGATCTCTTAAACAAAAATGAAGAATCTAGCTCTATCTTTGTCGTTCGTAGCATATTCCATGCATGAAGCAACTCGTGAATGCTACGCCCTTAACTTGGCCCCATGCTGCGAAAGCGACGTGCCTGCAATCATTTATTGTTTTTTTTCTCCTAGAAAAACGTAACATATCCACGAGCCTGCCAGGGTACGGTGAAGTATGCCGGTGCATGGTGCACGGTGGTGTCGTTCCCGTGCGGGGATGGCAGGCATGCATTGCATGCATGTGCGGGCACCGGGCAGGCCCGTGCGGCGCGGCGTGTGGCACGGGCGAGCTTGCACACGGCTAGCAGTGGATCGGAGGTGAGCTCTCTAGCGCCGCGTCTTTCTCATGGGTACACAAATCAAATGTGAGTGAAGCGTATTCATAGATCGTATGCTCACGGTCACGGCGTGGGCCTGATAGGAAGTCGGAACTGCCGCTGGTGCATGGCAGCAGAGCCCGTCCACCATTCAGCGAAAGAAACATAATACGACGTGGCGGAAATCAGGCTCCATGATGAGGGTGTTGTTCGCGTGTTACATCTAAATGCTTGTTTTACCTTTAAAACGTACGCGGAATTTCAAGCACCACGAAGCTTTATCTTCGTAGGCTATCCCCAACCATTGTCCGTCTATAGATCTTGTCTATCCACCATTACTTCCACTATTTCAACTATTTCTCTATCTGTCTACAGTAGCGTCACAGTGTCGATTTGTACTATAAACAGATTTTTAGACAACCTCATTGAGGGTAGCCTTATATATATATTATACTGTTCATCTGTTTTGAGCATTGTAGTTAAATTGGTTATATATATTGAGATAGAATACATCATCATTCAGAGCTAGAAAATGGGCCCGAGATTCAAGGGAGCGCAGGTCAAGGCAGCTGAACAAGGCGCATGCATCGGTACGCATGGAGCCTAAAAGAGCTGTGTGGGGTGACCATAAGGCCCCTTTGTCACGGTTTCAGCTCCTCTGAAAATAGTTTCGGTTCTAGCTTCTTCACTTTTTTTTAGCTCATTTGAAGAAGCAGGAGCTCTTTCAAAAATTTGTTTGGCAAAATGGCTTTTTCTGCTATTTGCGAGAGAGGAGCTAGGAGAAGTCACGTTTTTTTTGGCTCCGGATCCTAGTGTAAAAAAGGCTCCGGCTTTTCCTAAGCTCCTCCTTATGAGCCATTTTTTTATCTCGTTTGGTACGGCTTCATCATGAGTCGGAGCCGCTCAAAAAGCCCTGCCAAATGGGACTAAATTTGTTGGAGAGTGCGCAATCTATATTTCTTTTAGCGCGCACACACTCTCCCCTCTACGTTCTCGATCTGCGAACCGAAGTCTACTAGTGGCATAGCTGCCCTGTCAAGAACACCCTAAGATGTTAAAATATCCGTTGGTACATACATCAGAGATGAAGTCATATACCACTGTGTTACTAATATTGGGCGTATAAGGGTGAGGAGCGAGGACTAACGGGTAACAATGTGCCAATATGCGAGGGGCCAAAAAAGAAGGCATCCATGCTAATTTTTGAACGAGCTCCCCGTCAATGCGCGTGGCCACACCGACAAGCCGTGGAGGGGCGAGTGGGCGCGCGGGCACCAGCTCGTCACATTGGCACATCTATGTAGGCAAAATTAGCTTACACGCGGTTCCGTTTGGACGGCGGTTTAGCAGGAAAAAAAAAAGGGTCTGGATGTATACTTTGAAAGATTATGGATCTGAATAGGAATGCAGGATAAATTTAGAAATCCGGTGTGCATTTCACTCTTTTTGAACGGACTCGAGTTTCTATTAGAATGAGGGAAAATGCTAAACAAACATGTCGCCGCCACATGACAATTCGAAAAAGCACCACCAAATACACTAACGCAAGCCATCTTCGAAGCGGAGCAACAAACATACTACTGAAAAAAAAGGGCATAAACATACCAAACAACCAAAACAGGCGCGCAACCGCTTAATGCTAACCTATATCAGGCCACGTCTTCTTAGACCATCTCCAGCAGATCGTATATCCATCCTTACTTATCACTATGCCAACCACCTCTTTCTCTGTCTAGGTGTTGTTTTGGCATCCCATATATACGATCCACGGACGAGGAAAACCACTCAGCGGGAATGCCGATTTTGAGGCCGGAAAGTTCTCCTATCATTTCTTTCCTTACAAATATTCCACCAAAAATGAATCACGCACCGGGCCATCAAAATCCCTTCTATCCTCCTTTTTAATTAGTACCTTCAATCTACATCTCTTTTAATAAACGGGACTCGCCTTTAATTTGTGAGTGTCTCTGGTACGTGACGGAGGTTTGCACCAATTAGTTAACTGATCCCGTACTTGGCCTGAGTATAAACACAATATTCACAATCTTTGTAAAGGTGTCGAGAATGTGTTTCTAGGGTACAGTGACATGACATGGTCGGGGAATGTACGTAGTCGGAGTCAGTGAAGATACAAATATACAATGGCAGGAACCATAACGGAGATGGAGGCCACGCCTAGAAGGGTGTGCAGACAGGGCTAGTTGGTGGCGATGGCCACAGGTGACGGGGCACGGGAGCGCACAACTGATGATATGATGCAGCGCATGCATGACGGATCGTCGATGGTACGGTGCACTCGTGTGGGGGTACACGAGATGATAATGCACAGAATCATCAAATAAACCCTTGCGGATAAGAAAACATCACGTACGTCCATGGTGGCGGTGGGTGTAAAGAGATCGAGGCGCAAAGATAACACACACACACACACACACACACACACACACACCGGCCAGCAGCAGGTTTATGTGTAGTAGAGGACTTGAGGTTGGGTTGGGCGATCGAGCAGACGGATGCGTCATATATACTTGCAGACCTCGTATATACTCACCGTCCCAATAAGACACTGATTTAGTAGTAGCCACAACTAACGCCGGCGAGGCCACCAGTTATTAGCCTGACTTGTTGCTGACGCAGCATCATCAAGATTCACACACACAGCGGCTGGCAGCAGGGCCCGAACGGCCGAACGATCAGAAAAGCTCGCTCGCTGTTGCTGCATGGTGGCTGAACCTTGATGACGCCGCACCTGCACAGGCCGGCTCCGCTCCGACGCCACGCCACCACCCGGCACCACGGACCTCGCGACGACACTCTACGACCGGCAGCCGCTAGCCGTATATATAGCCACGCGCACGCCGCCGGCAGGTGATGATAGCACGGTTCGCGTAGCCCTAGAGCCCTAGCGGCTTGGGGTCAGTGCCTGCATGCACGACCAACCGATGCATCGGATCGGGACAGTCAAGGGGCCGCGCGCATGCACGCACGTGCCCCTGCGTGATGTCCATGCAGCCGACCGGCCGGTGCGTGGCACCCGGGCTAGGTGCATGCATGCGCCTAGGTGATTTGCTTGGCCGTTCTCGGTGCACATTGTTATCTCTGGATTCCAAGAGTGCTCAGCTGATAACCGGTGTACGTAAGTTTTTATCTAGGTAAAACTCTCTTATTTTCTATACTAGTAAAAATGCACCTGCGTCGCATGTATCTAAAAAATATGTATTTCAAATTTATCATAAATGTATGACGTGTCTGACTTTTTCCTGCAACGTATTATTTAACCCCAGTATATACCAAACAATAATAGAACTAACATGTATGCCAATATAAAATGTTTATCCATAACGAAAAGTATGTACATATATGTGCGTCATGCATCTATGTAAACATGTATGCCAATATAAAATGTTTATCCGTAACGAAAAGTATATATATATATGCGTCATGAATCTATGTAAAAAACGTTCATATGGAGAAATAGTTAATGATTTTTTGAATCCAGCTTATATTTCTATTTCAATTTATGTTTTTTTGCTTTGGGCTATTTCTTCACATATCTTTTTTGCAGCCTGTCCAAAAAACATATTTAATTTATATAATCCCAAGCTGCACTGGTAAAATATAGTAAAACACTGTTAGCCCGTGAAATGGACCGAGAATTACCAGGACCACTTATTACTCCCAAGCCCCTCGGCCGTCCATCCAACCCAACGGCTGAGACGCCTGCTCCAAATAGCATCCATAGCGGACGACCGTCGCCCGTCGTGTGTGTTTGGATCCGATGACTAAATTTTAGCACATGTCACATCGAATGTTCGGATGATAGTTAGAAGTATTAAATATGGTTTAATTAAAAAACTAATTACATAGACGATGACTAAATGGCGAGACGAATTTATTAAGCCTAATTCGCTAATCATGGACTAATTAGGCTTAATAAATTCGTCTCGCCATTTAGTTCTCATCTGTGTAATTGATTTTATAATTAGACTATATTTAATATTTTTAACCAGCGTCTAAACATCCGATATGACGGTGACTAAATTTTTAGCCAGGGATTCAAACACCCCCGTTAGCCACAAATTAGTAGAGACCGCCATTCATTTGGGCTCAGCGCAACACCCT
The DNA here is from genome assembly GCA_030272315.1 of Paspalum vaginatum. Lineage (NCBI taxonomy): Eukaryota > Viridiplantae > Streptophyta > Magnoliopsida > Poales > Poaceae > Paspalum > Paspalum vaginatum. The sequence continues at coordinate 35,836,790 of CM059013.1, read as the reverse complement.
TAGCCACAAATTAGTAGAGACCGCCATTCATTTGGGCTCAGCGCAACATCTAGAAATAGGAGGAACACGTCCAAGCTGGAAGCTTTGCTCCGTTTGGTTCCCTTTCTCAGGTTTCTGGCCGTGGCGGATCTGGGCCTGGCCGTGGTTGGGGGGATTTTTTTTCTTTTCTATTCTCTTCCTCAGATTTGGCCGCGGGGATCTTTTTCTTTTTTATTCCCTTTATCAGATTTGCAGAGGGGATTTCCCCCTTTGATTTCCCTTGGATCGCAATTTTGTCAATTTCGTGTCGAATGACCTGATTTGTCTTTCCTTTGCTTAAATAAATTTCCCGAACATCGTACCCATCTCTGCATCAAGCGTATGTATGGATATATTGACAAGATTATATGTAGACACATTTGGATTTTTGCAGGCAGTTTGGGATTATAGCATACAAATATATCTGCACTATATTCTAGTATATTTGTCTGTATTCACTTGGTTTTGGGCTGTTCCCTGTGCCGCATTTGTCATATGCTATGTGCGCTCGTTGTTGGGCCGTCAACTTTCACAGCCTAGATTAACCAAATCTCGCGTGGAGTAAGAACAGGGCGTTGTTCGTGTGGGTACAAGAAATTTGGGTGAAAAAAATCCGAGGTGAAAGCACGGCGCGGCTTGAATACAATGGCAGAAACGCTGGTTTCTGCCGTTGTTACTCGGTGGGCTTGTCTGCATTTGTGGGACACCTTAGCTATGCTGTTAGATCTATAATCCGACAGTGAAAATAAGAGAAGGGTAGATATATCTTGGGTGAAAATATATCGTTTTTAACTCGTACTTTTATATGGTATATATATATATATATATATATATATATATATATATATATATATAGAGAGAGAGAGAGAGAGAGAGAGAGAGATTTATAAAAAACTCTATTAGCCTCTCTTACATCGTGATTATCCTGACATGTCACTACACGAGGGGTAAGTGACGGTGTGCACTGGCATATCATTTAATTAGAATAACATTCTTATCGGGATTAGTCTCATGGAAATGGTACGTATGACTGCCATCGTTTAACAAATTTTTTGGAGAATGGAGTAGTCCATCACCTCCGCATCCTCTTAATTTCCGCATCATGTTCACATTTTTAAATTGTTTTGTTTGTGAAATGTAATGGGCTGATCTGTTATCCTTTCATTCCTCCCTAGCTAATAACACTGACTAATAATAATTATAGTACTGGTACCAATCAAAATTTTAAGATCAACTGGCGTTGGATCACCTCATCTAATGAATGAACTCCTCGAACCAAAACACCACAGTTCAGTGCTATAATTTCTCCTCCCGTTCACACATGCGTGCACGGCCGCCATTCGAAGTTGGTCGGCCTCCGTTCACACATGCGTGTACAGTGAGGCTGCCAAGGTTCCATTCTTGCCAGAGGACAAACTACAGAGAGCCCTCCATGGCTCCACAGCTAGCACCCTACTGCAGCCATGTCCCAAACATAAGATTCAATTTGGTCAAGCAAAAAAAGAAGCAGCAAAGTACAGAGAATCATCCTGCCACCGTCAATACCTTATTCATCTGCGGTATTCTTGTAATTAATCTAAGGTTACCTCCAGCAGAGTGTACAAATCTCTACCTAATACTACTACTACTAATAATATAATATAATATTAAAGCAAATAAAGTTTTTTTGTCTATCCTGACAAGATGGGCCCACCTGTTAGTAGTCCAGCATGCGCCTGTCTGCAATCCTGGTCGGGGTCGGTCGTCGTCCTTCCTCTCCGTGTATCTTCTTTCCTCGCCTAGGGCGGCATGAACACCCCTTCGGTTCATTCCCATGTAGGTTGCCGCCTGTTGGACGCCGATGGCCCAATTATAGGCCCAAGACAAATATTATACATACATAATTACAATAATAATACCACATCGCTAACTTAACTTTTGATTCGCAAACTCATAAGCAGTCAATTTGACCTTCGGAACAGATCATGACAGGCTTGGTAAATTTGAGAAAAGGAAATAAATCATGTGGGAAAGGAAGCGGGGAAGTAAAATTATACATGGCGAGTTTGCATGATGCATGAAGAAGGGAGAGAGAGGACCTGCAGCGCGGCATGGATGCAGGGCCACTCCCCGTGGCTGCCGAGGGCCAGGAGTTGGTGATGGGCTCAAGGGCCATGCCGCTCCCGGCGTACCGGCGGGGGACCTTGCAGCTGAGCTGCCATGGAGGACCTTGCATGGAGAGCGGCATGGATAGGCGGAGCAGGGCCACTCCCCGGCGCGGTGAGGATTGGGCAGGCGGAGCTGAGCTCTGAAGCTGCTGCCGTAGCGATGAGTTTGATGCCATCAACCGATAAGTCTGGATGGATCCGACACCACTCAAACACTTACTCGCAGTTAACCGTTGAAACAAGTAAGGGTGCCGTGACACGGAACATATGAAAACAATCAACTAAATTTCATACTACCTCCGTTGAAGAGATAAATTTTCCTACTCAATTGACTTCACTCAACAATTATGGTTTATTTTTTGTGTCAAATTCGAAAAAACACATTGAACATATCACGTTAGGATGGCACGGCGATACATCACTCAATGCGAAAAAAACGAGGTCATACACTGTAACTAGATTATATCCGTTGCAACGTACGGATATTTTTCTAATAGATATATAAAACTGTTGTGGTACTATAGACGAAGTAGAATTAAAATATGAGTAGTGAGATAGGCGATGGCTTGGATATGGCCGGGAACACAAGTTATAATTTCTGCACAGATGAACAGACCAACTATGCAATTGCCTCTGTCTGTGCACCTCTCTGCCACACGTTTGTACTGATCCAGAGCTAGGGCGAATGAACTGAAAGAGTAAGGTGGAAGTAAGGCATGCACATCTGTCAACTGTCAGCCGCCGCACCATGTCCGCTCAGTGTGGAGCCGCCGGCTGCCGTCATGGAGCGCCTCTGCATGCTGCGGTGGAGCGCATGCAGCTGCCCTCGGATCGATCGGCTTGCGGCAGTTAGACGCCATAGACGAAAGCGGATTGCAAAGAGGGCTCCCAGCAGCGGCGCCGCCGCCGCTCTTGATCCACTCAACGCCGCCTCACATGAAAATGAAACAAGAAGAAATGGAAACGGGAGGGAGATATAAGGCTGAGTACAGCGAGAGGAGCATCCCACCCCTATTTTTCTCTCTTCTACTCACAGCTACAGTGTTAAACAGTGCAAATCCGTCTTTTGCTCCTCACTGCTGTACTCAGCCTAAGACTGTGACTAACTTAACTTGGTGTATGGTAACTTAGATGGGAAGTAACTAAAACAAATTTACTAGTAATAGTTTGCTTCAAGGTTTGTGGGAGTTTTTTTTCAAAGTGGGTGGTCGGACCGTTTCTTGTCGGCCCAGCTAGGGCGTTCGTCAGGGTTGCGATGATGTTTTTTTATGGGCCGTGGCGCCTTTGTTGGGCCGCCCACGCAGAGGAACCTGTCTTGCACATTTCTTTTTTTTATTTCTAAAAGAATCGAAATGGAACCTACAGAAAACGAGGATCATGTACAATACCAACAATAATGGAGGGAGGCCCCCATGCTACGCAAGCAAACAAACACCTCCCCCAGTACCACGCCATGACAACGACCACCATAACCATAGTCCATAGGCCGGCCGGCCGGCCTCGGCCAGTCCGTACGTCTCAATAATCCTGCCCCAGTGTCCCTTGCCGTTCAAACTTCACCATCACGAAGTGCAAGATCACCATGGAAGCGCCACCGTTCCTCCCCCACATCCCGCTGCCGCTGCTGCTCCTGCCGCCGCTGCTGCTGCTCTCCACCGGCACCGGCGCGGCGGCCGCGCCCAACACGGAGGTGCTCTCGGTGCTGTGCAACGGCGCGTCCTACGGCGCCGGGGACCCCTTCGCGGCGAGCCTGGCGTACGTGCTGTCGGAGCTGGTGGCTGCCACGCCGGCCCGGACGACCCCTGCCGCCGGCGGCGGCCGGGACTTCTACGACATCTCCCCGTACCCGGCCGCCTTCGCGTACGGGCACGCCGCGTGCCGCGCGGCGCTCGATGACGCCGCGGACTGCGCTGCCTGCCTCCGCTCCGCCGTCGCCCAGATGGCCGACTCCTGCGGCCACAGCGTCGGCTCCAGGGCCGTGCTCGTCGACTGCCGCGTGGGCTACGAGCAGTACGCCTTCCTCGACTAGCTAGTTGGTACTGTAGCATTTGATTCCTCCTCCATTTGATCATCAGTTGTGTTGTGTCCAGCATTTGACGTCGTTGTGTGTTAGTATTACGGTATTAGTCTTCATCTGACAGTGATTCTCGCAGCTGCCTTTCTTCTAAACTCTTGTAAGGCTGTCTCCAACCACAGAGTAAAATTACTGTCTATGACACTGTAGCACCACTGTATAAAGAAAAATAGTTAGAACAGATGAACAGTATTATAGAGATATATATATATATATATATTCCATGGTTGAAATGGTCTAAACGGGTCCGCCCCATATGCATGTTGGTGCGCAGGCGGTTTCGGTTCATGATTCGTTTGTCAACTGCATGCGCTATACGATTCTGATAATAATACGCATCGGATGGTCCGTGTAATTGAAACGGTTGTTCAAAAATGTGCAGTTCCTAAATAAACAACAGTATATTTGTGGGAACAGTATGCTGTTATAAGATGAGCAGTGGAAATTAACAATGGGGTACATTGCAATTCTACCTGAAAAATAAAATAAAGGCTCTCACCAGCACTGCTGGTAACCCCGGCCTCGGTAGATACTGATGTGAGCACTGATTAATATCGGTGACCCTCCAGGCCTCCACACGGAACCACAAAATCACTCCGGCACAGTGTTTGCTGACCTTGAGCAGTGACGACGGTCGGACGGTGCTCGTTTTCCATGGTCCATGCAGTGTCAGCGAAAAGCCGTGGGAAACCTGACAATGACATGCCAGCACTACCGTTGCTACTTTCGAATTTTCGATTGGAACTACTACAGTGGCAACCCGCCGCTGTCAGCCCTGTCTGGTTGGTGAATATTTCGCGGCCCAATGCTCAATTCTTTCACGTTTCAACGGAAATTATTACCTCAAGGCCAATTCCAAGCGAGACGGTGGCGAGGCCCCTACGGCCCTACCCCAAGCATAACTTTATTTTAATTGTATTTCCTGTGTTCATAAATGAATGATATAGTTGTTTTTCTCTAAGACCTAAATCATTCGTTTTATTTCTAAAAAATCAAAAGGTATTATTTTATCGTATTTTGTTTCATCACTTAAAGTAATTTAAGCATGAGTTATGTTTTTACATGTTTGCATCGATATTTTAAATGAGGTGAATGATAGGAAGTTGTGAAAAAAATTAACCGTGTTATATATTTGTGAATGGAGATAGTAGTTGTTTTGGTTTTAGTATATTGAACCTAACATGGGGGATGTAGTGTGATAAAAGTTCAATATAGTCCAGACCCCTTCGGAAAAAATGATAGTTGCACATCGGGCAGTCATTTTGCCATATGAACACAACTGCACAACTTAAATGATACTCACTTCGTATTTAAATATAGGAAAAAGTCTAGTTTACAACCTTAAACTTGTCAAGGAGTCCAATTCTCAATCTTGTATTACGAAACCGGATATTCTGCACACTTGAACTAACCAAACCGTCTGAAATACCCCATCGGCTGTTTTCTACGGCGGTTTAGGCTGACGTGGCATGCATGACCCACATGTCAATACATTCTCTCTCAGCGACATGTGTAGCCTACCTCCTATCATTGTCTTCTCTCCACGTCATCCCGGGCTACCCAAGCCGCAGTGCCGCCCCAGCTCATGCTCCGGCCATAGTGCCGCGCCGCCCTGATGGGGCCATGCCCACGCTGCTCTGGCCCCTAGCCGCCCGCGCTCCTCTAGTCCCCGGTCGCCTTGTCCCCTCGGTTGTCGTGCCACCCTACTGCTGCCAAGCCGTCGCGCCACCGCCGGGCAATGTTGCCCTGTATGCCGCGCCGCACCGTGATGCTCCGGTCACCGCGCCACCTCACCGCAGGTAGGCCGTCGTGCCGCATTGCTCTGGCCGTTGGGCTGAGCTGCCCCGGGCCCTCGGCTGTTGCACCACCGAGCCGCGCAGCTTCGGCCGCCGCGAGGGCGTTTGGCGGAGCTGCCCCGGCCTCCTGCTCTGGCTCCCAACCAACGCGCCACTCTACCGACTTGCTGCCTGTAACAACCCAAAATTTTTTGAGTACCAAAAACTCTCCCCTAAAAATTCACCCTTAGCTCAAATCACAATTCAAAAATCATGAGCTTATTAAAAATAGGAGTTCAAACCCCTCAAAATATTTTTCCCACCATCCACCCTACTAACACCCTCACAAAAGTCCCCTCATTATTCTACAAAATTACACACAAAATTTCCCTAGGTTCAAATTAAAATCTGAAAAAGAAATAAAAGAAAGGCCAAAACCCACCCAACCCTTTCGGCCCAGCCCACCAAATCCCCCTCCCCATTGGCCCGCCCCGCTCCTCCTTCCCCCTCCGCCTGGGCCACATGGGCCGTCGCACCCCGGCCTACTCCGACCCCCACCACCCCTCTCTCTCGCGCTCCTCGACCTCGCACCGTGCCCGTCCCCCTGTCAGGGTGTCCCCTACCTCGCACCGTGCCCGTCCCCCAGCTCGGCGTCACGCCACGGTGCTGCTACCCGCACCGGCACCGCGCCTGTCCCCCACCCCGGCGTCGCGTCCCGGCGCGCACCGCGCCCGGCCCTGCCCCGGCGCAGCGCCACCCCGGCACGCCGTGCCCGGCACCGCCCCCGGTGCGCACCACGCCACCGGCGTGCACCACGCCCGGTCCCCACTCCGGCGTGCCGCGGCCCGAGCCGCGCCGCCGCCTATAAACCCCCCCGCCCCTCGCCTCGCCGGACCACAACCCCACCCGGCCTAGATACCCGCCCTGGGAAAAACCCCGGCGCGGTGAGACGCCTTCCGTCCCTCCGCCGCTCTCCCCTTCCCCCCCGCCGCTACCGAGCTCCATCCTCCCCATCGCCGGCACTAAGGTGAGAGCTTCCTCCCTCCCCTGCCCGCGCCGCTACCCCCCGCCCTAGACCCTCCCATACTCCAAGCCCGGCGGGCCTCTGCTCCACCGCCCGCCGGCTTGGTCGGACCGGCGCCCCGTCAGCGGGTGACGCCGTCACCCGGCTGCCACCGCTGACGGGTGGGCCTGGCCCAGGGCGCTGTTGTGCCGCCTCCCCCCTCCCCGCGCGAGCGCCGGCGCGCTGGGCCGGCCCAGCAGCCGCGCCGCGCCTCGCGTGGGCCGGAGGCAGGCCGAGCTGCCTGTGAACCATGGGCCGCGCCCCTAATTCGGCCCACAAAGCTTTAAATTCCCTTGTCAATTATTTAATCCTGTTTTTTCAATAAAAATCCATATCTTTTCCAAACAAACTTCGTTGCAGGTGATTCTTGCACCCAAATTCTTCTTAAAATCCCCTCTACCCAACCCACCTCCCTTTTAAGGATTTTAAGCTTGAATGATTGCATTTATTGAATGTTCATTGTTTGTGTACGCTAGACGTCGAACCGGAGGAACTTCAGGAACCGGAGCCGACCATCGCCGACCAGGAAGCCGACGACCCTAGTACCGACCTCCACTGCAACGAAGACCTAGACGATGGCAAGTCCACTAGAACCCTTTCTTGATGCATAGGATACTTATATTTGCAAAACAAATATATTGGCCAGTGCAACTAAATAAAAACCTGCAAGTTTTGCTTGCTAAGGAAAAATCCTGGTAGGATAGCCATCACAACCTGTTTAGAAGTAGTGCGTATAGGAGGGATCGCTCATTTCAACTATATGAACTAAAAATTGTAAGAGGCATTGGATGCGGGTTACGGTGGGATAAGGTTGAGGTGGATTGGGTTGATTTTCAAAATAAAATGGGGAAGAACCCGGTAACCGACTTGATCGGAATACGGCTACGCGCCGAAACAGCCATAAGAGTAGGGTTGAACGGGTAACTTAGCTACCTGCGGTTACCCTATGTCCCGGGATTCGTGGGGAAGACCAGGTAGGTGGATGCTCGCGGTGTCGAGTAAAAGAAAGTGGTACGGTGGTGGGTTCAACCCGAGCTCTCCGTAAGGACTGCTATGATTTTCATCTTGCCTAACTCTTCTAGTACAACCACTCGCTCTGTATGAGGCAGTGGCTAGGCCCGAGCTAGAGTGGATAGCCTAGTACCTTCTGTGTTGGTGCACAAGGGGCTAAGGGAAGGGTGGGTGTCAACGGAAGTAACGCGGGGTACTGAAGTGACTCGGCTGCCCGAACTCCTAAAGTTCTGCTAGGTGATGAAACAAAGGCAAAAGGGTTGGTTTGGAATTCGGGCGCTTATTTGGCCGTAAGCATCGCTGAGTCCAACTTGTGAGAATTAGTACAACCTCTGATCAGAGTAAAATCTATTCGAATAGTCCATGTCCACTAGGTATGGATGGGTTATGGCTTGGTTCTTCATTTAGTCTGTTTTTCTTAAAAAGTGGATGGTTTGGACAAAGGTGGTACCTGGTAGGTGGGTGAACCAAGGTTGTGGATAAGATAAGTTTGGGCCGCTCGGACCGGCAAGTCCAGTGGCACCCCCTCTTCATACTAAAGTTTGTTTTCGTAAATTAATAATTTGACCACTAAAACGAACCATGCATTATTTTTCGCAAATATAAGCTCCAGATATAGCCTTGCATCTAGAGATAGGTAACCTCCCCACTCAACAGGAGGAATGTGGGCTTGCGGAGTACATAAGTACTCACCCTTGCTTTGTTGATAATTTTAGAGATAGTTCCGACGAACCGTTCGAGGCACTCTTCGGCTAGGTCATGATCCTACTTCCCAACTAGGCTATGACATTGGGCCTTGAAGGATTGCTTCCGCTGTATCTTACTTTTCTTACATTTAGCATGTAATGGTTTGTAATCGTTAAGTTTGACTCTATGCTATCTGAAATAAATGTGTTGCTAGAACTCTGAGACTAGCATTTGTATCACATTTAAGCTCTCAAGAATTTGGGGGCGCTTCACTGCCACCGTGCCGCGCTGCTCCAACTCCCAGCTACCGTGCTGCCTGGTGGAAAGGGAGAGAGAGTTGGAAGGAAGAGGGAGGCAGTGCAGGCGGGGAAGGAGAGAGATCTGGAACGAAGAGGGAAGCGACTGCCGACGGGAAGGATAGAGAGATGGAAGGATGTGGAAGAGGGAGAAAGAAGGTGAGGAGTGGGTCCCACTTGTTAGTGTAGAAGACAGTGCTGATGTGTGCTGACATGTGAACCCATGATGCCACCCCAGAAAACCACCCTCAGAAACCACTTGCTATTGTACTCAAGGGTGTATTTTGCGCGGTTTCGTTAGTACGTTGGCCCAATGTGCCCATTTTCGTAATATAGAGGTTGAAAATTGGACTCCTTGATAAGTTTGAGGTTGTAAAATAGACTTTTCCCTTAAATATAAGTCACGGTTAAATTTTTTCTAAAATTTCAATTGCTCATTTTATTAAAAGTTATAATTTATTTTTTATTTTGTTGTGATTTGTTTTATCATTGTAGAGATTTTGAGCCTGACTCGTTTTCTTATATGTTTACGTAACTTTTTCAAATAAGACGAACGGTTAAAGTTTTGTGAAAAAAAAACCAATTAGGACCTCAACTTGTTTCCTTATATGTTTATGTAACTTTTGCGAATAAGACGAACGGTTGAAGTTTTGCAGAAAAAAAGCCAACTAGGACTTTGTATATTTGAACACGGAAGAGTATATATATACAAATTGCGGAATGGACCTGTATAAGCGCATGAATTGGGCCACTTATTTGGGATTGGGCCAGGGTCCGATCCAACAGGGCCGACAAACATGGAATAATGGCAACTGGTATCCAATTATCAAGCTATTTCCCTTTCTTATAAAAAAAAGCCGTTTAACTTTTTCATGCCCATATATATTTTCAACTTTTGACGTTCATTAAGTCACTCGTTAAATCCACTTTCTTCATTGGCGGCTCTACTAATAAATACCACAACGTCGTCAGTGCTGCTGTTCGCTTATTACAGGTTGTGGATTACAGTTGAGGCCTGTTGAGCTGTAACAAAATCTGGCATGTGGATTGCTACAATCTAGGAGTTGTTTTTTTCCCGACCATAGAAAAAACGCAACAATACAATCCACATTCTGCAGCATGTTAAAAAAATAAACAGGCCTTATATATGAGATTTAGGATTTTTTTTTTGATTCAGGATCGGATGTGGCTTGGCCACAAATGCTTGATCCTGTACATGGCAACAAAGAGATGGATTATAGGAAGGTAGTTTAGAAACACAGTTCAGTTATCGAGTTGGTGGTTAGCACGGGGAGAGTATTAACATTTCACCTTCAGTTGGTGTTTGTAGTAGGACCGCCGATCAGAACGATCTTGTGGAGCTATGGTATTGGAGGGTGTGAGCTTGACGTGAGCATTGCTCACCCTGTAAGCCCACCCCATGCATCATATATCGTCGACGCTGGACATGAGGTGAACGTGATATCCGCACTCCGCAGCTTTGCTCTGGCCTCGTAGTGGACGGGGCCACCAGCCGTGCCAAGGTTCCTCCTCCACAGCACGGCTCATGTTAGCCCTGCTAATGGGCACACACCCGCCCCTAACCCACCCCACCCCGCCCCGCAGCTCATGAGGCAAATTTAAAAGCCCAACCCTACCCAAAAATAATGCTAATTAACCCACCCCACCCGCCCCACAGTGATGGGTAATCCACAGCTTGCCTGGAGAGGGACACTGCCCGGAGAGAACGAAGAAGCTCCGGCTTAGCCGCCCGGAGAGGGACGACGCCGAGGCGGTAGCGCGGTCGACGTACTCGCCCAGACACCACCCACGGGACCCCATCGCCTCCGCCAGAGCTTCTTCGTTGGTTGCCGCAGCCGTCGCGGGCCTCAGCCTGGCCGCCGCCGCCGCTGCGGGGAGCGGAGGTCGCCCGGGAGTGGGGGCAGATCCAGACCCGCGCTGGATGCCGGCGCGAAGTGGCAGCGGAGGACGGGCGACCGCCGGCGGGGGAGGGACGGGCAGCCGCGCTGGGCGCGCTCGCCCACGGAGGCCGGGAGGGGCAGTGGGCCGGCGCAACGCGGCGGGCCGGGGAAGGGTGGGTGGCCGCGCTGGGGTCCTCTGCCACGACGGCCACAGGCGCTCGCACCGGCGTCAACTCGCCCGCGCGAATGAGCGCGAGGGTCGGGGAGGGGCGGGTGTCGTCGCGGGGCCGGGAGGCGCAGCACCCTCGTCGGCTGGACGGGTTGACATAGGGCGGCCGGGGAGGGGCGCACCGGAGGCGAAGTGAGGGGGAGGGGTGCGTGGAGGTTGCGGTCGCGGAGGCCGAGTGGGGCGGCGGCAGCCGGGTGTCGGCGAGGTGCCGACGCGACGAGGAGCGGCGGAGGTTGCATCGTGGCGGCCGACCCGCACCCAACCTGCATTCGCCACGAAACCCAACCCTCCCCGACCCACTGCCTTCTAAGACCCGTTTCCACCCACCCGAACACTCACCATGTCAAAACCCGCCCCGCAAAACCCGTTCGTGCCCGCCCCAGGGCTACTCCCACACCGGCCACACCCCGGCCGGTGGCCACCGAGCATTTTTGCACACTGGGCAGCAGGAACCCGCTGTCCAGGCAGCATCGATCAGGTGGTCCGTGGGTCGGATGCTCGGCGGCCACCGGGTCGATTGGATCCGACCCTGCGGGGTATAGTACGAGAGGTACATGGCCAATTGCTGCGGCGAAGGGCCAGGCAGCGCCGCGAGCTGCCGCCGTGGTGCCTAGAGGTCGGCACCCAGAAGATGAGAAGAGCTCAGGGGACCCGAAGCCGCGTCGTGCAACCAAGGTTGGCCACGTGCGGTCTGGCTTAAGATTTTAGGAATTTAGCCAAGCAACTAGACATACTCTTAGCAAGTCTCAAACCATTCCCGATGGGAGTTTTATATATATATATATATATATATATATATATATATATATATATACACACACACATATATATACACACACACATATATATATACACACACATATATACACACACATATATACATATATACACACATATACACATATACACACATATACACATATACACACATATACACATATACACATATACACATATACACATATACACATATACACATATACACATATATATATACATATATATATATATACATATATATATATACATATATATACATATATACATATACATATATACATATATATATATACATATATATATATATACATATATATATATATACATATATATATATATATCAGAACTAAAATGCGCATCTGTAACGGTTGATGCACACACATGCTTTCTTCTTTCCCCGAAGCGGAGGTGCTCGCAACCTCCGCCCACTTGCCCGGCCGCCGACACCATCGCCCCCGCCGCCTACCTCGCCCAACCGCCGTCCTTCCCCGATGGCGCCGCCGGTCTCAGCCGCCCGACCGACCGCCACCTCCGCCTGGCCGACTGCCTGCTCCCAGCCTTCCCCTCTAAGGCCGGAGGTGGAGAAGAAGACCCGCCGCGAACCCCAAACCCCAACCCCGAACCCTAACCCTGAACCCGAATAAAAGACGGCGGTGCCGGCGAGGTCTCCTGCTTCTTCCCTGGCGAGCTGGAGGCGGAGGACAAGGCACGGAGGAAGCGGTCGCAACTGCTACTGTGCAGTTGCGACCGCTGCGGTGCGCGAGTCGGAATGGCTACTGTACAGTTGAGATAGCTCTAGCCCGCGGCATCGTAACTGCTACAGTAGCCGTTGCGACTGCTGCAGTGCGGCGTCACAACTGCTACAGTAGCAGTTGCGACATCAACAACGCGACAACGTGCGGAGTCGCAAATGCTACATTAGCAGTTGCGACAGCTACAACAATAGCCCCAATAGAGGTTGCAATAGGTGCATGTGCGCACCATCCATGGCCTGTGCGCACAGTAAAAATCCTGTGTATATATATTTCACTGTAGAGTCTTCCGCCCCAGTTATTGAACTAGGTTAAAAAAACGGTTGCACTTTGGGTCATTTGCTTTGTAAAAAATGTCCCGTATATATGACTAGGGGTAAAAATTTAGTACATCTACCACTACCACAAAAATAAAGTACACTAATTAATGGAACGTAAAGAATGATGGGAAAAAATTGGACGGTACTTTATCGTCCTATAACTGCCAGGATTGCTTTGTGTGGGGCATGTGTGGGCCGTGCACTCTTGTGCTAACCAACACACTCACGCCATCGTTCATTTTTCTCTTCTTCACTTAGGCTTGATTTAAAAAATACTCATTCTTTGTGCCAATTTATTTATGCATTATTATTATTCTATTTTGAGCGGATTTACATATTATTCCTTTGTTGGGCCATCCTGTTTAGTTTTGATTTTTGTTTCTTTTGTCGGGCCATTTTTCCCGTCTAGAACTTAAAAGGGATTATCATATTTAATTGAGGATCGCAAGACTGAAAACAAAAGTTTATGCTGGTTTAATTTACTTTCTCTTCTTCTTTCTTCTCACTCTCACCACCATTTGTTTCCCTTAAATTGAATTTCTTTGGATCACCATAAGTTTTGTTACTGAAATTTTAGAAAATGATCAAGGCCTTATCAATTATATATATGATGTATAGCAAAATAGCAGGATAGAACACACTTTATATACATGAACTATCACTGACTTTTAGCTAGCAAAATCAGTGGATCTCACCTGGATCAGTTATGCATCGTTTATGTGCTAGTTGGAGCATGCTTATCAACCAATGGAAAGATATGTTTAGGGATTGGTGTAATGTGACGCTGCACATAATAGAATGGTGAAACAACACACTAATAGTGGAATAGCCATGAAAACGAGATTAGGGAATGATATCCCATCAACAAGTTGGAAACAACGCCAACTGGATATATGCTGGTTGGGTTCCTTGTGGTCGAATCTGCCCATCAGTATCTAGCTAAGTCCTTGACTTATATGAGTGCTCGTATTTTTCTGAATTTATGCATGCATGTGTTTATAGGGTATAAGTGTGAGTGTAGGTGTGTATATGTGAGCGTCTTACATTTATTCTAGGATTTAACAACATTGTTATTTCAATGGATCTCAAGATCCTTTGGTCGGTCTTTTTATAAGTGCTTGTATGAGTAAGATGTGCATGCATGCATTCATAGGGAAAAATGGTGAGTATATGTGAGCGTATCTATTTGTATATACTTTGTTTCTAAAAAAACAAGTAGGACAAGGCCAATGAACTAATTTAATTCATGTTCCTTCAGATCTAGTTGAAGTTTTTTCTCACCTGATGCATTGACATAGTACTAAGCATTGAGAGGAAAAGAATAGGAGAAGTAATCAGGTCCTCTAGGGCACTTCAATTATTAGAGACATGAAACTCCGAATGCAAGTGGGACCACTGGCAGATTTGGCGACAAACTATTTTTCCGCGGATATCTTCTATATTTAAATAGCTAGCCTCCACTATCTATTTCTCTAGGCATACGTGAAGCCATGTCATCTTAGGGGCCCACTAAGTTCCATGCCACGTCACCATCCATTGAGACCTCTATTTATATTTTCCATCGATTTTCTACAACGTCATGCATACAATGATTTTCTATGGCATACACATTGGTATCACTCAAGTTACCGCAGCAATGTGCGGGAATTTTATTTAGTTTAGTTATGTCACTAAGCCCGCGAGTAGTCCCGCTTGCATCCCTACAGGGAACAATTCATGGAACAAAAATACAAGGTTGAAACACTGTAAAGCTAATTGAGGCCAGTGGGAGCAATAGAAAATATGTGATGATACTTGTGTGCCGTATGTGGATTTGAAGTGAGAGGAGACCCAATGTTAACTGCAGGTTATAGGAGAGGTATTTTTGTACCTTACACTACTATAAACTTTAATATAGTTTATGAGTTTTTTAAATATAAAAATCCTCAATATTTTTCTACCTTTTACCATATTTCTTTTCACAGTTCTACATTGGTCCACAACTATAACAACTTTCAAGGAGAGATTATAAAATAGGAAATAGATGCATGTGACCCATCGATAAAGGTGTGGACCACAATTGTTGCTTTAGTCAAAGCCTAGCTTTTTGGCTAACTCATGGTTTTAAGTGGCATGCAGGAGATCACCTGAAAGGAAATAGAGTTGTGCTGTTTTTGAATTAATTTAATGCAGGGGGGGGGGTGTTGCCACCAAAAACTCCTTATATATGTATATTTGTGGATGAATTGTGAACGCTAGAAATCTTTATATTTATTTCTTGATGGAGGGAGGTGGAGTAAGTTCAATAAACTAGTTTCTACGATTTTTTTATTGTCTACTTTTTTTACATGACATAGAGTACTACTTTTTTCTCTGCTAGTTTCTGTTTTAGTTTTAATTGAAACCGATTAAAGTTTTCTAAACAGATGCTCTCTAAATATTCTTTACTTTGGAAGTATACTGAGTACCATTTTTAGTCGTTTAAAATTTGTAGTGCTCGAATCCAGATGCATGCTAGGGTATCATGATTTGTGTAACTCTTAACATATTCCCACACTGTTAGGTGATGTCAAGAAAATTCATGGGGGCTAGTTCCGATCGTTGTATCATAAATATTAATTAGCTAAATCAACAAGTAATTAAAGAAGAAACAAAAAAATAAGCAGTAGCATGTGAATGAAACCACACACATGATAGGCATACACAAAGGCAAAAAAAATATGCGAGGATACGTCTACTGGTGCCGGTATAAGCACTTTTAGCGTTATATATATAGAGTCATTGAGGTACATACCATTAGACAAGCTTTGTTGATGTGACATGGAAATTCTGTTGTTTTGTAATGGCTGTATATACCTTTAATTCCACCATCTTATACACAATTCCTACAAAAATAAATAAACTGTCATGCGGCTCCTAATCAAGAAAGCAAACCATGACACTATACATTTAAGGATTGCATCATTATAGCTTCATAAGACATGGCAATTTTCCTTGCAGAGCTTGGCATGATACAATAGAGTGGGATATCCTTACTAGTACTCAAACGAAGGCAGCTAAAGCATAGATATTTGAGTAGTGGGCGCATCATAGAGTGGCATTATTAAGATGGTGGTATTTCCTAGCCAATTACAGATAAGGAGAGATGGGACTAAGATCCAAATTCTAAAAATCCATTTAGATGGATAATAACACAAATTAGATCGAATCGATCAAGTAGAAGGAACGGGCAAACAGTAACTAATCAGCTACTTCCTAGTAATTTCATGCCAAGAGCATTTATTATACTATACCACCCGCATTTATTAAGTATACCTGTTATACCATCTTGGTCAAAATTTATTAATGTGCATTTTAATGTACAGATAGATCCAAATAAAGTTTACGAGTATTAGCCACAAATCTTAAGTTCTTAACTCAGAAAAAAATCAAAGTAATCGTAATGGGGCTTAATTAGAACAACCTAGCATCATAAAAAACCCTTGAATGGCTAGATTAATCTTCAAGAAAGGTGAAAACTGATGCATCCGTAGCTATATATGCATGAGACATCTTGACAAAAACAAAATGGCCTGAACTCACTGATTATAGTTGCAACTAGTTCAAATATATATCCATCAAGAATAGCAGCTAAGAAAACAATAAGGGGGGGGGGATCAAAATCCTATGATAAACATGAATTTTAAAAGAAGAAACAAAAATATATTGCATGCCCCTACCTTGCATGGTACGACATATGTGTTTAAGCTATGGAAACCAAATAAATGCAAAACGATGTAAAAAAGTGGAACCACAAATTGAACTCATGGAAAGAAAAACATTTCGAATGGCAAATAATTGCAACCCCCTTTTTCTTCACAGATGGTTTTCCATACTCGATCGACACAACTTAAATTATTCGTCTAATATTTCACACTATTTGCACCTAGGAGCAGTACTTAGATCCAACTTGCCCTGCCATTGTCTTTTCTTTCAACTAACCTGCAAAGCTTCAGCAAAAAGGTGGGTCATATATAGATATGTCTGAACTGCTACACCATGTCCGGGAGTGTTGCAACATTATTGTTACAAATAAAGACAAGTAAAATCCAGTGCATCTGATATCATATTAAAACCAAACCCAAGCAATCATTGAGAGAACCCAGAGAGGAAATTAAGATGGCACTTCAGTACATGTGTAAATACACACTCACACCTCAATCAAGGACAAAGGACAGAGCACAAAATTCCAATGATGGTCACCATGCATGTCCGCTATAGGGAAAAGGTGGATGACTTGTTTATTTATGCTGCATATTATATTATTCTAAAGATCGAGCGACTATTGGTAGCCCATGCAAAAGGGAGATGCATGCATCTAGGGTGGCATGTACGGGACCAATCCAAGTGCAGTCCCCAGTTCAATGAACACCCCTGAATGACAGTAGAAAGGGCCGGGAGCCATCAATTCGCTCAATTGCCGCTTGTATCTCAGCTGACACTCTGAGCAATTTATGCACATGTCAGCAAATAGCAGGTGTGGGTCGATCTGATCCAGTGCACATTGGATTTCAAACTGCACAAGGCACCTTTTCTTTCTTTTCTTTTCTTTTCTTTTTCCCCAGGGCGTGGAAACTGGAAAAAGGGACATGTATATTTTGCTGGAAAGTTTTGGGATTTAGTTCAATGATTAGAACTAAATCACAAAACTTCGCTATCATCATATCATCGCAAACGTAGTACACCGTCAAATTAAGTGCCGGGGAAGGATCAAGGAGGCATATGTATGTAGCAGACATTGCATTGATCCCCCTAACAAAGCAAGCGTGGGATGCAGTAGACAACGCATCGATCAGTGATCGGCCACTTAGCTCTCGGAGATTCTGAGCAGCTCCTCCAGGTACTCGGCGCCCAGGTCCTCCAGCTCCACGACGAACCCCTGCTGGTCGGCCGCGGCGCTCTTGCTCTTGCTCCTGCTGCCCGCCGACGGCGCCACGCCTCCTGCCGCGGTGGCCGCGGCCGCGAGCTCGGATTTCTTCCGCCGCTTCCTCTTGGAGTGCCGCGACTTGAGCGCCAGCACGGGGGAGCCCCCCGCGGAGGCCGCCGCGCCGCCGAGCGCGAGCGCCCGGAGCGACTCCTGGACGCGCTCGACGGGGAAGTTGAGCGCGGTGGCGGGGCCCCGCGCCGAGAGCGCCGCCTGGTCGTAGGCCATCGCTGCGGCCTCGGCGCTGTCGAAGGTGCCGAGCCACACCCGCGCGCCGTTGCGCGTGGAGTCGCGGATCTCCGCCGCGAACCTGCCCCACGGCCGCCTCCGCACCCCGATGAACGCCTGCGGCCGCCCCCTTGCTGCCCGGCGCCTCATCACGATGGCCCGCGCCGGCAGCCGCCGGGCGCCGCCGCGGGCACCGAGGCCTCCGCGCGCCAGGACGCGGGCGCCGGCGCCTCGTCGCCGCCGCCGCCGCCGCAGCTCGCGTAGAACGGGAGCGAGTCGGAGGAGGACGAGGACGAGGAGGACGTCGCAGCGGCGTACTCGCTGTACAGGTAGAAGCCGCGGTGGTGGAGGTGGCGGCGGCGCTCCATCTCCGTGTGTGCTGGCAATGGCGCTCTGCTGGTTGACTTTTCCTCCATTTCCTGGGAAAAGCTAGATGCGGCGGCGTCTGTTGCAGCGACTGTTCGTGTTTATATAAAGCCTAGGGGATGTGGTTTGACGAATTTTCTACCGACCACGACGGTTGGGGTGGGGCCCGGAGTCGCACGCTGACATGTGGGGACCGCGGGGCCTGTCGCTTTAACTGGAACGCCAGGGCGTTGTCGGGGCACGTGGGGCAGGGCTGACGTAGGGCGGCTATATGCGACAAAACCCGATGGCGTCACCAGCAATCACACTCGTACAGTGGCGCCGGGGATGCTGCTGCCTCCCTTCCTGCGGCCCTGCGGGTGGTGGCCCGCGACATATGCGCTTGTGGGCTCGCCACTCCTTAAATGAAACCCAGATATTTTCTAATTTTAGCAACTGCTTGGAGAGTACGAGTACAGTGGTAAATTTGCTGCCCCCTCCGTAAAAAGCGAGCTATTGTAAAGTTTTTTTTTTTAAGGCTGGTTAGCTAGTCAACCGTTGAAACGACCGTGCTAATCAGAATTGAGCGTGTGAGGTTGCTTGCCATTTAGTTTTGGTAATAAATTCAATCAATTTGTGCGGCATAAAGAGAATGACTTGTTCTTTTAACAAAATTCAAAGTTTAGGGTGACTTTTTTTTTGAAACCGAAGGAGTATTTTCTCTATTTTTCCTAAATATATGAGACCATTGTTTTGGACAAGATATCTGATCTTTTTTTACTTAAAAATGTATTTGCAACATAAATAATATAAGTAATGTTTAACGTATCATTAATGATACACTCGCAAAAAGTAGCATTAATAGTATAACTAGCTGTAACAAAAATAACACTTATAACAAGATAAAAAGTCAAAACACGTCATCCAAAAATCAATGGTGGCGTACATTTAAAAACAAAGGTAACATGTAATATCTACTAGTACATTTGGAGCATAAATTTTCAAGCTACATATACCCACCCATCTTCTATCCCCCTAAAAGTTCTCTTATATTGCCTATAAGGAGAGCTAAGAATATTTATCTTCGTTTACTACAACGAACTAATTCAATTTGTTCCAATATTGTCCATAATGATACGTATCTTTTTTTTTCTTTATACACAGAAGTTGAAATTCAAGGTCTGACGTTGGTCGGCATTGGAAATCATAACTTATGTTGGAAAAATATAATACTAATTTTACAGTATTGTTTGTATAGGTTAGGACTTAGGAGCATAAATCAATCCTAGGTACAAAATTACATAAAAATTATAAAAACTCTCAACGTATTTTAACATAGGAAATCTATCCCCAATTAAGAGGTCCCATCAATTTTTATGTAAAAGCTCTTAATTAGGGACAGATTGGACTAAAGCTATCACCTAAAAAATATGAACATAAAGCTCAACTTGTATATAGATTGAAATAATAGAAATCTTATTAGAGGATAGATTGGACTGATTGTAATAGTTCGATGATCAAGCAATGGTCATTTTATTTAATGGTCAAGCAAGCAATTAATCGCTTGGGTTAGTAGAACAAAATTTTTAGATGAAATTCAAAAGCCCAATGTTATGAAACTCTGAAAAAACATTATGCGTGCTTTAAATAGTGGTTTCTTTTTATTGTACTAAACTTAAATACAAATGGGCAATTATGCTCGTGCTTTTGTATAGGTGAAGGCCATATGGATATATTACCAAACACTATAGTATTAACTCGAAGTATGATCCATTATGTGTCCTTTAAAAAGCCATCCAGTCATTGGCACATTAAATAGCCATTGTTTAAATTTAAATAAAAGGGAATGGTCGTGATCGAGATAAGCAAACTTCAGATCAAAGGCCGTTATGATCCATGTGGGCAATACCATATGAAGGGATGCAAGGCAACATAGACTTATGTCATGTTTCTAGCCCAATGCTAGCATGTGTGCCCACAATACATATAAATAGATACATAAGAAGGGATTATAGTTTATGGTGTCTCATTGACATGCCACCACCACTCTAACTTGCCCCTTCCACATTGTTGCTACTAACCGTACATATGCTCATCTCAACTTCTAAAGCATCATATCCCTATTTGACATCAACCTCCCTTGCATTGCACGGAAGCGGAGGAGAATAGGGGAGGGAGGCAGGGGTGGTGGTGGAAGAGAGTTAGAGGGAGAGAGGGACAAAACAAAGAAGGGGGGGGGGGGGAGATAGCAAGATCTACAGAGGAGAGAACTAGTGAGATCTAGGGAGAGGGAGGAGAGAGATCCAACCTTTCTCCCTCCTCTCTCTTTCCTCCCATCCCTCTCACACTCCTCTTCCTCTTGATCTACTTGCAACAAAAAGAGGGTTAGAAGGGGAGTATGCTCTTACATCAAAGAGGTAACACCTACATGAATAAACGAGGCCAAAACCTTCGATCCCTATTTTTTCGATTTTCGGGTCACCATATGGTCCCTATTTCATGGGGTAATTTCTAGACTGCAGGCTTCTTGAAAAAACTATATGTGGAATCATAACTTCTACACGTGGCTCCTTAATAAATCCTCCTTTGGAAATTCCCTATTCCCTAAATTGGATTTTTTCTTGAGGAATCCTTCTATGGAAATGCATCTCATAAGTCATACCTCCAGCCGCTCTGTGTTACATGCACAGGTGGGGCCCTCAGTTTTTCCCTCAATGAAAATGAAATGCCGGTGCTTGATTTCGGTTGTATGTACAGCGACGGCAATTGTGCAGTGTATATCTAGGAAAGAGAGACCACCTCCTATTTCTCTAAGACCCGGCCACTTGTACTTACTGCCACTATATATGCGGTCTCTTTCATCTCCAGGCATCCGGAACTCGTCGTCGCACCTGGTTTGATGTGCTAGGTACTCCACTGCCCCTTTCGCTATATTTAATTATTATTCAGGAGGGTGTTCGTTACTGCCAATATGCTACTATATATAAATATATCATCCTGACGATTGAGCATCATTCGCGGGATAGCAAAAGCCTGCTGGCAACGACAGCAACCCATGCGTAAGAATATACATAACAAGGAAATGAATCAGAAGCAAACAAGACACAGACACATTGGTTTACTCATATCCTATTTGGTGCTTGCTGAAACTCTGCAGGCAAATAAAGCCTGCCTTGACTAATGGAGTAGCAACCTGACGTGATGAGGTAAAGATGCAAGTGGGACTACTCGCGACGATAAACTATTTTTCAAGTGGGACTACACGCGACGATAAACTATTTTTTCGCATGTTCTATAGATACTCTCTCCGTCTTAAAAAATAAATCATTTTGCGTTTTCCCTAAGTCAAACTTTTTAAAAAGTTTGACCAAATCTGTAGAGAAAAGTATCGACATTTAGTAACTACTAAATTGATACCTAATGAAAATATATATGATAGTACTATAAACATTTATATCTTTTCATATAAATTTGGTCAAATCTTATATACTTTTTCATATAAATTTAGGTCAAATCTTAGAAAGTTTGACTTAATAATGTAATGCTAGAATGATTTATTTTCTGGGACGAAGAGAGTATTTAGTTGTGTCATTGAACTTATGAAAAGTCGCACTTCGTCTCTATGTGATACGCCCGCCCCATGTGTGCGTACTAAGTCGTATAGATAGATAACATAAAATGACTTAAACAAACACAAAGGGACAGATATCCTGGATCGCAAAAGCCCCGCCGGCGCCGCCGACGACAAGAAGGTTCCGCGATGCCTCGCGCGCGCGCGGCCGGGCCGGGGTTGCATGCTTGTCCCTTGTCCCGTTGTCCGGCCACACACGCAGACGTGGATTTCGACGGCGGCGGATCCATCGGAGCCGCCCTGCTTCGCCTCGTCGTCCCTACTTTTCTCCCGGCGACGACGGCGCCTGCCGACACTTTGCAATTAAGCTCTGCATCGCTCTCGTATCGTATTTCATGCGCGGCGGCCGGCGGTTCCGATCCGAGACCCGCGACGCAGTCTCACACAAGCAAGCCAGCAGGCTGCGTGCTGCTGCTGATTCCCTGCGTGGCTGGCGGGGCAGGCAACCTTCGTCCACGGTGGTCACTGCAGGCCGGCAGGCGGCGCTCACGTCCACCTGATTCCAGTCAATAGTCGTCCGAAATTGATGATGCTGATGATCCAGCTTCCAATAGCTAGCCTGCACATACTGTTGAACGGACGCCCGTTTCTCCGGGCAGTTAATACCCAGCACGTACGCAGGCAGGCCGCGGAGATGTGACATCTCGTTCTCGTGCGGGTCTGCTCGTCGTATGTACGCAGCAAGTAGTTGCCGATGATTATCCATACAGCAGTCATCAATCATAGGTTCCTTGTTTGCTCGTTTTCGAGGAACAGGTCCATTTTTAGGCCTATCCACGGTTCAGTACCTAAAGCCGCCTAAAATTGCTACCTAAACTTTCAATACTGCTTATTAGCTTTAACCTTTTTGTGTTTTTTTTTCATTGGTGGTTTTAAACTTAAACGAGAATAGTATTCAAACACCTGAAAAAAATTGGAACATAATAAAGCCAAAAAAACAACTAATGCTCAATAGTTAAATTCTAGAACCTCAAAAAACATTTAATAGATATATAAAATGAAAAATGGATTTGAATGATTCAAAACAAATCCAAATTGACCCAATCATCTGTGACGGGGAACCGATTCATTGTGGTTGTGATATCGCCATCCAGAATTTGAGATGTAGCCAACATATGTGTGCCCCAGAAATCTCTTTGTAACTTGGATTCATTAAATCTTCTGTCCAAAGCTTTCTAGAACTAATTTCATGCACTCTAGTTTTTTTATTCCTCATGTCCCAACACATCTCCAAGTTTTTTGCCTAATTGTTTTGACCAACACACCAAAACCAGTCTGGTTGGTAAAAAATAACGGTATTTTTTCAAAAACGAAAATTAATGGTATTGATAGTAGTTGATGTGGCAAATAATATAGATGATTTTTAAGTTCAGGGGTTAAAACAAGCCTAATGAAATAGTTGGAGGATAACAATGGGATATTTTTTCTAATTTAAATAAACCTCCAATTTTGTGCTATCAAGATTTATTTTAAAACTCTATGTATTTAACTTGGCTCGAGCAATATTCCCGGCTACTCATCTATATGCTTGGATCGATAGATATTGGAGCTAACAATTTTTTTCGATAATTGAAGTTACATCAAGATTACTCTGTAGCTCTAAAAAAATAGGAAAAACAAAGACGCATCATAATCTATCATGTCTCGACGAGCCACATCACAAAACCTAGTCTTCAATTCCCTCCAGCAACATCTAAATCGCAATGTAGTGGGTTCTTCAAAAGCAACACATATCGAAGACGAAGAAAACTGCACGCATGCACAGACCAAGTATATATTGTCTTATCTAACCAGTAAAAGAAGACCATGCACGTGTTTTCATCTTAATTAGAGAGCGAACTCTTCAAACTCCACACAATTATTCATTTATTTTGAACAGTAATAATATGACCACACGCAGAAGTTGATCGACACTGCTGGACGTACTCACGAAACTTCAACATTTATGTACGTTGACTTCCATTTTTCCTGTGGCTTTGATATTCTCCCCTATTCAAGGCTCATGGTTTCTAAGTCAAAACGAGGAAGTCACGCTTTGATCGGAGAATTTGGACTAGATGCACATTATTTTATTATATCCTAGTTTTTGACCAGCAAGTCTAATCTAACAGTTCCGTCCGAATTAAGATCAGAGGGACGGTACCGATCGATATAGGTTGTTTCCTGGAAGTAGATAGGTGCTATAGCTAGGAGAGTGTGTTCCACACAGATCATTGCTGCTTACGTGCATGATAGCCACCACTCAAATACTACGCATATGGTCATGAATATTCTGAACCAGCTATTTTTTCAACGTTGACGCGAAACCAATGACCTTACGCATATATGGAACCAATGATAAGTCCTTGTTGGGTCTGCATATACAGAAGTGATGACAAGGACGATCTCCGATGAAAATGAAGTTCAAAAATTAAAATGTAAATTCCTTGTCAGTAAAGTAATTTGCCTTGATAATGCCTCTCAGTTATTTTTTTTATAATTGAACAAGTTACATCATGGGGGTAGAGAAGGAATATTATTATGATGTGTAATCATCAAACAACCATGTACGAGGTGGAAAAAATAGCGTCATTGGTTACGCATATCACCAATTTTTTGACTGTACCCAGCGTAGTAGCAGACTAGCAGTGTTCCCGGCTAGTGCTAAATAGGCAAAGCAAGGAGAATATAATGCTCCTCACCTAGTAGGAAGAGGACAAAAGGATTACTATAGCCGCATTTATATGATGCTGGAGGGCCCACACAATGCCATACCGACTCTCTACTTTATCTTAGATGTAGAAGAGGAGCATTTGTATACCATCTTAGGGCCCAAACAATGCCATATACCAACTCTCTAATACAGCAGAATCACATCAGCTTTTATCTTGTTGGTGGAGGAGAGAAAAGGCAGTCGCTGCTGATAGCACCTTTTTCTGAGCAAACACGGGCCAGATTAAACATGTCATCTTCTCACCCTTTGTTGGTGTTTCTTACACCAGAGAAATATTACATTTCAACAATTCTGAAAGTGCACAGAAGACCATCGTGTTACAAGGTATCATGAATTTCATGATGTGAAGCGATATGACTAAATAGTATCAATAAATAAGTTTGGATGAAACCGATAATAAAGTTGAATAAAGCTATTACTAATTTAAATATTAGCTAGCTGAGGAGACAAGATGATGATAAACATGTATCTGGAGTAGCATAAAGGACACCCAAAAGTAAAAGATAAATGGTAGAAGTGGGTCGCTAGCTAATAGTCAATGGGGTGATTGGCAGGGTGTCTAAGGGGCTATCCAGGCTTAGATAGTGCAGTCATCACTTATTCACTTGTTTGCTTTCCTGGTCCAGTGTCACAGCCTGGCTCAGGTTATGTGCGGGGAGAGGACTTAGCCAGGCTTAGATAGAACATATTTCATCTATGTTTATCTCTAGCGCAGACAGAGCTGCGTAGGTACATAATCCGATGGACCTTTTTTTATCCCATTTAGTGTTATATCTCACAATTAAAATATCTAATGATCAAATTAAGTTGTATTTGTGTTCACAACATTTTTACCAACAAAACTAGACCATATTTAGCATATAATTTTAAATATCAATTTTATTTAAAATTTATTTTTATTCTAGCTCAGTCAACCAAACACAGGCAATCTGAGCCCAACAATTCCTGGCCAGACAACCAAACAATCCCTATTGTATAGCTTAATCCTGTCAATCTACAACCTGGCTTAATACCCTAGCCTAGCTACGCCCTAGCCATGTAACCAATCACCCCCTATTTTGTTGCTAGCATTAGGTCTATGCTGACTAAGATCTTAAAGAAAACTCAGACCTAGACAACGTGTGGTAGTGTAGGATAATGTTGTTTGGTCTGCATAACTAATATTATGTTTGGTTGTTTTGGCAACCTCTTCGCACACACTTATGTTCTAAGGCTGGCTAGGTTGGGTGCACTACCTTATGCAAGCTATGGTAAGAAGTTCGATTCAGACGCAACTTATGTAGATCAGCTCCCTTCACACTAGTGCTATGATGGCTAAGGCCAGACCAAACAACCAAACACTATCTTGCACTATCCTAAGCCACACAAGATCTAATGCAAACAACCAAACACACCATAAAGTTGTCTGCATTTGGTAATGCATGAGTCCTACTATGCGTCGTCCCTTAAGTACAAGATAGCATAAGAGAAATTGCTGCACCGGGGTGCTCCAAACAATATTGGATCATCCCATAAGGCTCCTCATGTGCTAGATCTAGCGCGGGTAGCGCTATCCGCAACCCCTTCTTTAGCATCCACGTAGGCAAGGGTAGCACAACTGCCGTGGTGTGGACAACAAGGGTAGCGAAACGACGATATGCAATGGCTTGATGGGGCAGCGACCATGGAGACGGCGGAGGAGGTGCAGACAAGGAAGGAGGTGGCAATAGGGCCTTGCGATGGTGTGGAGGTGAAAAAATCATTGGCGAAGAAGTAGGAGGCATCCATGGAGAGGAGATTGGCAGTGGTGCATCTGCGTTAAGAGGAGGCCGGTGATGGTTGGATCCACAGAGAGGAGGCCACTAGCCCATTCCTCTATGGTCAGCGGTGATGGATCCACTGCGAAAGAGTGTGGAGAGATACCTCCGTGGTCTTCATGGAGGAGGCCACGAGGTGACCTACATGGCCTCCAGCTTTGCCTCGTGGAGCAAGCAGCGGGAGAAAGGGGACGCTGGTGGCATATTGTCGAAGGTGGAGAGGGAGGATGCCAACGGCACATTACCTGAGGTGGAGGCGAAGGACACCAGCATGGGGGTAGGCGGTCGGAGGAGGATGCAAGCGGCATGGCGTCAGAGGCGGAGGCAGAGGATGCAAGTACAATGTCTTGGCTTTGGATCCTCTCAATCTCTTCTAGCCACGTGTCCCACCTCATCCTCCTCCTGCCTCCCACTGGCATCCTCCCAATCTCTTGGTTCCGGCGTGTTGGCATCGGATTTGGGGACGCGGCTTACCGTCTCCCTTCCTTCATCATCCATGGTGAGAAGACGGCCAATGCTCATTTAAAGGGTGAAGATGCAGCCTGGTGAGAGGCTTGGGCTGCCGAATCTAGTGTTGCACCTTGTTCACATTGGGTTCACACAAAGAGCGCTGAATGCTGAAAAATGGAGGGATACAATCGGTGTCACTTGCTGAAGCAGATGAGATGATAAAATTGGAAGTGATAGTTGTTTCTCTATTAATATCGCTATACAAACAAATATTAGAAAGAAACAACTTGCAAATGAACAGAACAAAAAAAATGTTGTTGATCGGAGTAGACCGGTTACCACCATAGCAGTTAATTGCTTCTGTTTTTTGTTTAAGCCTACACTATTAGGCAACTCTCTTAGTTCAAATTTTGTCTCTATATGCTTGTACTATGGCTACTCGAGGGTAAACCACCCTTACAAATGATAGTTATTATTACTCGGGCAAGTGGTCCATGTAGCGGTTGTGTATTTTATTTATATTTAATAAATATAAGTTATTCCCACGGCACATCATGAACACAGTGAATCTATTAACATGATAACCTCAGTTTCTGCTTTCTAGTACTAGTACATAGTCTGGTACAGTAGGTTTCGTATATGAACTAGTATATTGACAGATAAATCATAAATGTGCGAAGTGTGTATCAGCAGAACTAAAATTTAGAAAGTAAACTGCGGAATAGGTGCCTGGTTGGGCTGAAAACAATCTGGTGTGCATTTCCGGTCTCCATAGCCCACTAGGCTAGCCCATGAAAGCATATATGTTGTCATGCAGCAACCACGCTTCCACAAAATTATATTGTTTTTTACTCTAAGAAAAAGAAGTTATATTGTTTTGGGGAAAGTAATGTGGCAAATCATAAATTTGTAGAAATATACTTATCTTTAAAGGACAGGATTTAATTCTTCAAATTCAATAATATAGGGGGATTTAAAATTCTCCATTCAAATGGTGAGGTTTCCCTTTCTTGCATTGTAAATCCTTAGAAAATCAAACTGTTCCTAAATTAACACAAATGGGAATCATTTTAAAAAAATTAGATCTCGATGAGAAGAATAATTTTTTATGCAATTTATGTAATTGTTTCTCCATCTAATAAACCCATATGACAATGTTTCAAATTGCAGTGGTATAGCGGCTTTGAAGAAGGGTAGTTAATACAACTGTTGTAGTAGCGGGCGTTTCAGAAGCTTGTCGCGAAATCTTATAGCCTGTTTTTAAAATAGTGCCATATGGAGATGTTATGGTTTTTGAAGTTGTGCTAAGTAAAAGATATATCTCGGAAGAGATATCTTGTTGTTTGACATGAAGAAATTTGAATCTCGTAGATTGAGTTAGCACCTTTCAGTAGGTATAAGCATATTTTTCCCCAATTTGAGTAAAATGCACAGAAAAAAATTCTGCTTCCAATCCCAGCACATGGCTGAGAAGCCACTGTTTGTTTATGGTCAGGTAAATGAGTGTACTTTTTACTCCACGAAGGGGAGCATACTACCCAGAAAGACGCCCACAGGCCACAGCCACTGTGAATTGGTTTCATGATTGTTGCATCCAACATGAATTAAATAACACGTAGGCAATTAATTATTTTTCTGAAAACGTTTACAAATACGAGTATTTAGGAGCCCATGTAATTGTATGATAGTATTATAAATCTAATTGGACTTATATAAATCGGATCCATATTTATATTTCTTTAGATTTCACAAGATTTTGAATGTATAGTACACATTTACAACGATCTCTACTAGCTTGTAATGTGGCTCATTGCTTGGCCAGCGTGAGCAAAAGCAGCGCCGAGGTATTTTTTTTTAATTCCGGTACTCGACTACTCGGTACGAACTGCGAAGTAATGCAATTCTAAGGTAGCTAATATTATTGTGAATCTACGTAAAGAGTAAATTTTTAATACCATTTTCACCCAACAGAAACATATACACCCTTTTACATTGGGTCCACTATAGATGTTGAAAATAATTGAAAAAAGATTAATTTTTCACTGTTTAGTTTTTATTTTCTCATCTCATCTTGTACCAATTGTGTATTTTCCTTACCTTAGAATTAATAAAAAACAACAATTAAGCGGTCGTTAATTTTTTCTTTCTCTTTCCTTTCCCTTTACTTCTTGATTGGCTGACCGGCTAGTTCATTCATTTCTCTCAATGTCTTCCACTATTCACGTGGTCCTCGTAGTCCCATAAAATATGCAAATATGCAGGTTAAGACACGGCAGGGAGGGTGCTTGCGGCACGTGTGCCTTCACCGGTTTATAATAACGTGCTAAGGCTGAAACCAGCGGCTTCCGCTATCCTCCATCACTGTTCCAACTACCTCTCCCTCTACAGCGCAGAACAGTACCGTAACAAAGAGTATCGCATTTAATTTTGGGGGCGTCATGTGGGGGCACATCACTGTTCCAACTACCCCTCCCTCTACAGCGCAGAACAGTACCGTGACAGTATCGCATTTAATTTTGGAGGTGTCATATGGAGGCACCGCTGATTTCAGCCTAAGGTTTGGCCTCGCATAGACCTAGGCATTTCTCGGGTCGGGCTAGGTCAAAAAAAAAACCCAACCAAAAAATCCTACGCCCTGATCCCGCCCGTGGTCCGACGATCTTGAAATCTTGGTCCGAGACTGTCCGTAGCCCGACTTGACGGCCTGTGGGCCAACCCGATGACCCCCATCCAGAAGAGAGGGGCGGTGAGATGGCGTCTACGGGAGAGGGGACGTGTAAGTGCAGCAAGCCTCCTCAGTGGTTTTGGTGTATTGAGTGACAACACGATTAAAGGACCAACCACTTTGTGAAGTCACTTTACAGGTTTTCACAGGTTAATTGATAATGTCAAAGTATAAAAGAGTGAACTTTAATATATATATATATATATATATATTATGTGATCATACTAAACCATCTATTGTGGTATATACGTGAGGTATGGGAATATATTTGAGGTATGTGGATATACCTTATTATATGTAATAATATAAAGGTATTATTATAATAAATTAAAATCAAGGGCTGTTTTGTAATTTTTTTCATTTGGTGACCTTTGAGGTATCTTAAAATAAGTATGTGAACGTACTCAAACTGATAAATGAGAATGCGAACATACCCTTATTAATTTATTAAAGGTGAGTGTAGCTACATGCGCACGTAGATAAAACTCTTCCATGATCAAGCATTAATACTCTCATGTGTTGTGAGTCAAGAATATTGAATCAATATTACACTCATGATAAGATTAATAGATTGTTATTGAATATCTATTGTCTAAGTGCGGGATTTCGTTGGTCTTCTATTATTGATGCACTTTGAGGCACTTGGCTTTCATATTGAGAAAAGTGACTTAGATTGTATCTCTTCTATTTGGACTTCACTGCTTAAATTAGATTTCTCACGTATAACCAAGTGGCTGATCATGAAGACACACTATTGCATAGCAAAGCCAACTATAATCAAGATCAAGTATAGTAAATGAATAATGAGCAAATGTGCTCCATCTACCTATTTAAGAAATTTTCTAAATTGAAGTCCAACTATTCAGCTCAAAGAGGATTGCTCATAAAAGAAGAAACTCAGCTTGGCTATCCCTCTCTGTCGACATGATTTCAAGATGGCATCATTCATCAAAGTCAAGACTCAAGACTCAAGACTCAAGTGGATTTTATCTAGATTTATATTTATCTTGAGTATAGGTATACCATACTATCAAGAAGAAAAGCGAAGCTCGGAAGTCACTAGTCAATATGTGCTCATAGCTAGTTTTAGAGAGTGCCGGGCCATTGCATCTCTTGTAGTGCATTTGGTGTTGAGTGTGGCATATCCCTTGTGAAAAATACCCGAGCCTTATTGAGAGAGCTCTCTGAACCTTTCCTTGTGCTTTTATCACTTAGTCAGGTGTATTTCAATTAGGGATAACACATACACCTTCTTATCTAGTGATCAAGGCTCAGTGCCTTAGCCATCTGGTCAGAGAACCCCTCACTGGACTATTTGATGAGCTCTACCGAACTGTCCGATAGAGGGGGTTTGAATCCCAACGGTTAGTCTGCCTTTACCGGAATGTCCGGTAGGGCTCACCAGACTATCCGGTGATGGTCTGACATAAACCAACGGCTAGTTTTGTGAGGGTGGGTATTTATATCCCCTACTCACTTTTGGTTGGGGTTACTGCTTCCCTTCGCGTCCATATTCATTCTAGAGGCCTAAGAAACACTCCCCAACACTCTCTTTATGAGATTGAGCTAAACAAGTCAAATTCTTGGGTTGGGGGAGGATTTGTGAGATTGTGTGAGCTATATTGTGAGCACCTAGCTTCTGAGCACAGTAGGCGAGCATTTCCGGGAAGCGTTTTTGTTACTCTTGGATGCTTCCTCCTAGACGACGAGAGCGACCCAATGGGCACTCGGCTTGTGAGTACCACTTCTCTTGTAGGTGATTATCCTGCTCTTTGGAACATTTGCAGTGAGCACCTTCATAGCCTTGGTGGTTGTGAAGGGGAGGCCATGAGTTGAAAAAGACTCAAACTCTTGGTGGGCGCCTCAACGAGGACGTAGGGACACTTGCGGATGTGCTCGAACCACGGGAATAAAATCTCTTGTCGTGTGTGTTGTGCTCCTACTGGGAGACCCAAGCTTTGTGCTTGTGGTTGCTTCATTTACTTGCATTATATTATTGCTTCCGCTATCATTATTATTCGTGTGCAAGTTCTCTTCGTGAGTGCATGGATTAAGTGTTGCTGAGCTCTACATTACCTTGGATACATTTCACACAGCTTCACATAGCCCAAAAAGTATTTGCTCGCATACTTACATTTGTAGGGCATAGTCTCTGTGTTACACCGGACTATCCGGTTCTACCGAATTATCCGGTAGTAGTCACCGGACTATCCGGTGTTGAGACTGACAGTGTGTTTTAAGTGGTGTAAATTTTCAGATACGCCTATTCACCCCTCTCTCGACGACATCAAGGTCCTTTTAGCACGGTTGGAGCCGAGGAGGTGGCAGGCAACGAGTGAAGGAGGTCGGCCTTGGAGGATGTGGTAGTGGTGACTCCATTGCGGCGGGGAGGAGGGAGCAGGCGGCGGCGTGGAGGAGGTGGACCGTGGGTGGATCCGGTGGAGGCGGGGCACGGTGGCACGGAGGAGGTGAAGCGATGGCGGATCCGACAGAGGTGGGCAAGACAATGCAGAGGGGGTGGTGCGGGGACAGACGCGGGGGAGAGGCCGAGCGGGACAAGGCTAGGGAGTGGAGTGCCGTAGCAGGGAGACCGGGAGCGGCGTGAAGGAGATGGACCCGCTCGCACGCTCCCTTGGCCAGTGCAGGAGGGAGATTGGGCTAGGCTGCCAGGCCATTGCGTATGGCCTGCCGGGCCAGAAGGGATGGGGCATTAATTTGTTGGCCCGGCAATCAGTTGGCCCGCGGGTTTAAATTTCAGCCCGCACTCTACCCGAAATTTCTACCGGACCGAAATTCATGGTCCAGACCCACCCGAAACACCTGTCGGGTTGGGCTAGGCTTTTTTTGGGGTGGGTCAGTTCAGGTCGGGCTGCCCATGCCCAGGTTGCCCTCGCAGCCACGTTGACGTGGCAATGTTGACGTTATCGAACATAGCACACTGAACTTTAGATCCAGAGGTAAAAAAGTTTTTGTCGTAGATTAATTTTTAATAAGTTTTGGTAGAGATCTATAGGTAAAAAAGTTATAAAATGATCGATTTGAAAAAACCCTTTAAAAATCAAGTCGCACAAAAGAAAAAGGTTTGGTGGGACGCGAGGAACACGGTTAATGATGGCAGAAGCCAAAAGCTGGTGGGGTGAACATTTACAAGGTCGGCAGAATAGATAAAGAAGCAGGGCAATAGCACAAAGCACCTATCAGAGTGCAAGAGCAAAAATGGCAGCTTCCATTCGAGACCACACTTGGGATGCAGGGAAGTTGCAGGCTGTGTTCGATCGTCTGAATGCTGAGGCCAAAGCTTGTTTAGCGGGTATACTTGCGGCGATGGAATCAGGGAATTTCCAATTTGATTGTGGGGGCTATAATTAACTCGTGTTGTTTTGGGTGGCGCGCTCCAAGGGATAAGTATGACTCTGCAACTGGCGGAGTAATTACTTTTTTTTAGAGATCAGAGAGTTGTTAACTACCACTTTGATATTATTTCATTAGTTCCCAGGTCATAATAGTGCTTATGAGCGCTCGTTTGGGGTTTAGGTGGTGATCCGGATCAGTATAACATCTGTACTCATCGGTCTATGCCGAACTTCGTTTGTACTACCTCCATTTCAAATTAAACAGTTTACTAAGTTCATTCATCCATTTTTCTACAAATGTGTTTCGTATATACGTCTAGATTTATCAATATTCAACTTAAACATAGAGCCCTCCTTATTTCTTCATTGGTGATTTGTAGCAGCGATGTTGATCAGTTACTCTCTACTCTCCTTCAGATCAATCAGACAGAACAGTAACATCTTTAACACTTGATGAAGGTCGAGATGAACGGCGAGAGGCGACGCCAGCACCCATCAACAACCAGTTGATCAGGTGCGCGTGGCATTAGTTGCCTGCAGATTCCTGGCGAGGATGCCCTCAAACGTGATCCCCGGCCCGAACGCCAGGATGAGCCCCCACTCGCACTCCTCGCCGTCCTCGGCCGCCGCGAGCAGCTTCCTCCGCCGGGTGTCCTCCACCATGTTCTCCAGCACGTACACGATGGTGTTGCTGCTGGCGTTCCCAAAGTCGCGGAGCGCGCACCGGCTGGCGCTGAGCTTGTCGGCGCCGAGGCCCAGGCGGCCCTCCATCTTAGTCAGGATGGCCGGCCCGCCGGGGTGCACCGCCCAGAACAGGTCGTCGTAGCTCAGCTCGGCGCCGCCGGCGTCCCGCTCCCCGATGAGCTTCTTGCAGAAGTCCTCCACGTGCGCCTCGATGATGTGGGGCAGCTCCCGGCCCAGCTGGAACTTGATGCCCTCCTCCGTGAGCCGCCCGTCGATGGTCTTCTCCGTGTCCGGGAGGAAGCGCTGCAGCGCGGAGTGGAGCTCGAAGAGCGGGCGCTCCGCGGGGGCGGGGTCGGTGCCGATGACGGCGGCGCCGGCGCCGTCGCCGAAGAGGGCGACGCCCACGAGGTCGTAGGGGCGGTCGGGGCTGGGCGGGCGGAACCCCACGATGGTGGTCTCGGAGGTGGCCAGCAGGACGCGCGCGCCGGGGCAGCTCTCGGCGAGGCCCTTGGCGACGCGGAGCCCAGCCACGCCGCCCGAGCAGCCGGTGAAGGCGAGCATCACGCGGCGGACGTCGGGGCTCAGACCGAGGGCGCGCGCCAGGTGCAGGTCGCCGCCCGGGAACCGCGCCTCGCTGGAGGAGACGTAGACGAGGTGGGTGATGGAGGAGAGCGCGCCGCCCCACGAGCGCACGCAGGACAGGGACGCCTCCGTCGCCATCTGCGTCACCGCCTTGTTGGAGATGTCCAGCCGCTGCTTCATCGTCGGCAGGCCCTCCTGCGCCAGCTCCGGGTAGTTCTTCAGGATCTCATCCGACATCACCACGTACCGAGTCTTGACCGTCGTCGTCTTGCCTGCATCACGATTCACAACTTTAAATGAGATGATCGAAATCTATCTACAGAAACAGATTAATGAGTGTTGCATGTCGTCGTTGTTACAGAGCCTGGTGAGCTTCTCCTTGAGCTCCGGATCGTCGCAGTTGGTGTTCTTCATGAAGCCGTCGACGACGTAGTCTTGCATGACCAGCTGCTGCGGGAAGGCATGGCCGAGGGCGAGGATCGTGGCCTTGCCAGGGTTGGGGGCCATGGGTGAGGCCTGCTGCTTGTTGGTAGTCGTGTTGCTTACCATGGTCGTGTTAGTGGGTGGTAAGCTAGCTATACTACTAGTTCCTTTGTGGGATTAGAAGGAAGGAAAGAATTGTGAATGCCAGAGAATAGATCGACCAGATGCTAGAGGTTGAAGATGCAGCAATAGGAGGATACGCACATATATACCTATACAGATCATTCTGCTATTACTCACGACTTGGACGCAGCAGTTGAGAAGCAACAAGTGCATGCTCCTCTAACTCGAAAGCATGGTTGGTGCCGAGCAGATGTGAGATTGGTTTAATTTGTTTACCAGTAAATCTCGCTCTTGAAATTATTTGGTTCCGTGCAAACACTACTGGCCAAACTAAAAGGTTGACATTACATATGTCGAGTTACGTTCTGCTGCACGTGCAAGTGCAATTGCTATTGTGGCAAATCATTGTATGTTGAATTTGAATGAGAAGTGGGACGAGGAGTCTGCTGCGGATAGCCTTAGCCGGTAGCAACGGCTCCATATAAGACAAAATGCCTAGAAGAAGGGGTAGAGATTTGTAGCACAGCGGTCGTTGATAAAAGGGTTATAATCTCTAGGGTAGATCTGATCCTAGGCCACCCAACCTAACTAACCCGGTTTGATGAACCCAAAAGACTAACCCGGTCTGACCTGAGCAATGCAATGGGTGAGCACGGGCTGTATTTTTGATCCAACGGACCGGCCACGACGCGGGCCATGATTTTTGACCCAAAATCCGATCCAACCCGACCCAAAGGCAAAAAAAACCCAACCTAACCTGAAAAACCCTGACCCGACACGTCCTAAATGACCGGCGGCCCGACCTTGACCCAACCCTTCGCTTGAACATGTTTACAAGAGGGTGAGGCTTCCCCAAAAAAAATCTCCAAGGGTTGAGGTCCTCCTGAATCTTACTCTCCTTGAAATTGAAGGCGCTTAGCGTTAGCGTGCGCATGAAGGAGATGATGGTGGTGCCCTCTTTGTGGGGGTTGCGTGCTCTGGCGGCTCATCGAGTCACCTAACTCTTCTATACTCCAACTCCATCGTAGAGTAGATTTAACCTAGAATACTGAGTTTCCACCATGGAGTAGCTCCACATGTATGGTTTAGCTTATGTCTAGTTCTAGGTTATAAAGTTTTGGTGCGATTGGTCTAATGTGCCCTTAGGATGATGCATGATTGTTTCCATACATCTAAATCTAACATATTTGAGTGATTTGTTTAGCGTATTTGAGTGATTTAGTTATTTTTTCACATTTTGGTCCTTTTATCTGCAATAAAAATATTTAAGTGTCGCCAGGGGCCGGGTGCGAGCCTGTACCTACCATGCATCTATGGTTGCATTTGTTTTCATGATCATATTTCTAAGGGAAAAAATCCAAACAAGTACCTTCACGTGTACAAGTTGATCCTTTACTACCATTTATCCTTTTTATTGCTCCATGTACAAGTTGAGATTTAAGTGTAAACTTTGTGCGGTTTTATAATGGACGCCATGACTTATAGCTACTGGATTTAATTTGGAGTTAAGACTATGCAAGCGGGAGTATGTTTGTGGGTAGAGTCTTTGTTCATGATGAGCAATTAAAAGTAGGTTTTACTTTCTGAAACACCCCACTTTCTTAAGGGGACTAAAATGTCCTTTATTACCATCCCAGGAGTCTGGTAATCACATTCTTTACGTTAGATGATTACAAAACCGCCCTAACGGGTCGGGCAACAGAAAAGAGCATGCAACACGCATCCCAAAACATACGCGGCGGAAAACTAAAACGGAGGCACATCTTCTGCGGGACACAGTTGGAAAGCAGGCTGTAACCCTCACACGAAAACACGATTATGACATTCTCCTCATCTTCTTCATTGTAAACCAACAACAAAGCAAGGATGAGTACTTTCGTACTCCACAAGTCCACCTTCTTCCATCAAGAATTGGGGTTTGCCTATCATTTCATGCAGGGTATATATGGAGCTTTGGAGTATTTTGCAGAAAAAGAAACAGTTCTCAAAAAGGGTGCCAATGGGCTTGTCGGCCCATCATGGCTCATGGCCTTCCGCCATCAAATTTACCGCACTTCCACTGGGCCTTGGCCCATCATGGTTTTCCAAACACATTTTGGTTTTTGAAACACTAATTGTGAAACCAAGCCATAACTTGTCCAGACAGGGGTCACTAACTATTTCGGATAAATTTATATTCTAATCAGAGGTGCACACTATACCCACATGAATTGGCACCAAAGCTCCCCGTCAAGAGAATCTGCACCGTACAAAGTACTTTCCCTACACGTTCCCTCTAGGTGACCAGCCATATGGACTCTGTGGCAGCCCCGTTGCACAGATGCCCCGCGGCATCCCCACAACACTTTCCCTATCCCTAGCAATTCCATAGCATCCCAGCACTCCAGCCGATCCCTAGAATGGGCGCTTTCATATGCGGTATCAGACTAGATGTTGCCCACACAACATCACGTGGTCACGCTTGGAAAGTTAGGCAAGATGAAACACCAATTTAGTCCTTATGAACAGGGAAAAGACTCTCCATCACTCGACCCCGTGAGCAACACACATCTCTGGCCTCCTCCACGAAGGGCCGGTCCTTGGGATGCCACAGTACGGCACTCCCACCCTATATGGTTACGGCACAGCGAACCACCGGGTGGTCACTTAGCTGGGGTTTCTCCCCAAGTTTTTCCCAAAAACACACGCACCCATCCCTTCATCTCATCATATGATCGTGATTAAATATAGATATATAGTGAGCGATCCCACCTATGTGCGCTACTTCAAAAATAGGCTTTAGGTAGCTATCCTACCATATTTCCTTAGCAAGCAAAACATGCAGGTTTTATTTGTGTCATAAGGTAATGGGTTGTGGTGATAAAACTGGGAGATTTATGCATCAAGTGGTGATTCTAGTGGACTTGCCATTCACTTTGCTACGGTGGTTGAATCGATGGCGGCGGCTCTGGTTGGACGCAGGCTTCGGTTGTTGCGTAGCGGTTCTCGAGTGGCGGACCGAACAACCTCTTCGATGTAACTATTGGCGGTCGATAAAACATATTTCGACCACCAACATTTCATGTTTTAGAGTATATTTTACCAAGTTTTCATGTATCACTAACTAGTTCCACGAGTTGTGCCTAAAAGTTGTACGCATGAGCTTGTCACGTTCAAAACAATGAAGGAAACAATGGAAAATATGTGAAAGGACACAAAGGAAGGCATCCATGCAAATAGGCATGGTCGGCCGACCATCACCCATGGTCGCCCGACCATTCACCATGGTCGTCCGACCAGCCAATATGGCCACCCGACCATCTCTTGCCATGGGCTACCCTCCAAAGGTCCAATATAGTCTTTGGCCCAAGAAGCGTGGCCGCCCCACCATAATACATGGCCGCCCGACCATGTCACTTTGGCCAACCTTCGACATGCATGCAAAGAAACACAAACCAAGTCAAATGCAACCGTTAGATCAAGTATCCAATGCATCCAAGCGTCGGAAGGCCATCATACAAGGAAGTGATGACGTTAGCAATCCAGGGGAAGTTACATGCAGCCAATTAGGTGGTTGCCGGGCCATGGGGTGTGGCCGCCCGACCATGCACCGACCCTGTTTTGCACGTGTATCAACTAGTTCAACCGCTAACCAACTCGGGGAGTGCATCTCAGCCAAAGAATCAACAAAGTCGGTTAATCGGGTGGTCGCCCGACCACCCCTCATGGTCGGCCGGCCACCGCTTTGTCGCCTGGCCACCGACCTACCATTACTGACCTAGCACGCCTACAAGTACCCCTTTGGTCTCCAAGCTATAAATACCCCATGGGAGGTCACTTGTAAGGTGTGCTGGATCATTAGAATAGAAGCGCGGTTGTGTATTTGGGTGTAGAGTATTGTAGTAATGCCACCCTTAGCATTGTAGAGAGACCACATCTCAAGAGAGAGTGGTGAGTGAAGAGTGAAGGAGCTAGAGTTGCCTTTGGTATTCTATTTCCAGAATTCTTTATTTCAGAGGAAGGATATTCTTTTCCAGTATTGAGTAAAGTTCCTTGTTCTCTTCTTTACATATTTCATACTTACTTTATCTACATTCTCAGTCCTCTGCTTAGTAGTCTACGGGTGCCAAGTGTGCTTTGTTTAGTTTAGCTATGCAGTTGTGCTTGCTCTCTGGCTTCGAACCAGTGCAGTAGTAAACTCGTTCGTGTAGACGTGGTGTCTAGACTAGAGTTTGTCTTGGAATGTGTCTTGTCCCACACAGTTTTGGTTGGTAGTCCCACCTGGTGACAGGGGCTGTGTGTCTTGTGTAGTCCAACCCCGTCGTTCGGATAAGTAGTCATCGACACATAGCTGAGTTCTGTAGCACCCGTCTTTCTCGTCTGGGTTATCACCACTCTGGTGCTCGGAAGTGGTTCTACAGCCTCGGTGTCCAAGTAAACCTGTTAAGCATAATACTACAGCCTCGGAAGTGGTTCGCGGATTTATATCAGTCAGCTAAGAAATGCTAACAAGCTTTTTTAGCGCCGTTGCCGGGGAACAGTAGCTAATTCAACGAGACCTAGGCCGTCCATACTCACCACCATACACAACTACCACATATATCCTCACCAAATACCACATATCACCTACCACATGGATTCCACGCCTATCTTTCAACTCTCCGCTCCAAAGGGCGATTATTTGGAGCCTCCACCATCATCCGCACCTATCACCACAGAAGGCTATCAGCTACGTCCCATCTTGATAGCCATGGTTCGGGACCAATTATTCAAGGGACAAGAATCAGAATGTCTCTACGCACACCTCCGGGAATTTGAGCAGTCATGCAGCTGTTTGGTCATCCTGGGAATGTCTAGCGAAACACTTCGATGGTGACTTTTCTCGTTTTCGTTAACGGGGGAAGCGAAAATCTGGTGCAAGCAGGCAGTTGGCAAAGTAGAAGGGAATTGGGAGAAGCTAAATACCAGTTTTTGTCTCCGTTTCTTTCCGCAATATAAGGTTATCGATCTCTGTTGCGAAGTTCTCCCATTTCGACAACGAGAAAGAGAATCTTTGGGGGCAGCTTGGGCACGCTTCAACCATCTGGTCTCCTCAGGGCCAGATTTGGCTATTCCAGAGGCAATGTTGTTACAGCACTTCATCCGAGGCCTTACACCAGGAGCCGATCATTGTTTGGACCTAGCCTCAGGAGGGTCGTTCTCACACCTAAAAGCCTTTGAGGGAAGAAAAATTCTCGACAAAATCCTCGAGAAGGGTTCTGACCTCGAAATACTAAAAGAACCACCTCCACAAAAGCCACCCAAAACACTTGAATACAAGAGAGACAAACACCATCTCACCCATCTCCACCATCACCCCCTCGAATCGAGGAGATCCCAGAACCATCGTCAAGGCAAACTGAGAGGGCCAGTCTGGCCTTGACGGTTCCTCCGTCGGTACCTCCATTCTCTTTCGAGGACGGACTATTTGTGATACCCCCAGCATCTCAAAAGCCTTAACACGCGATTAGATTAGCGATAATCAGGGATTTGGCTTAATCATGCTTAGAGAAGAGCAACAACTAGGCTAGTAAACCACTAAGTCAAAAAAAAATTTCAAGTTGGATATGCCAAACTCCACGTAGCTTGGTTGAGTAGTTAAACATTTATACATTTTCATGAGAAACATCAAAAACAAAAAGTTTTAGTTCAAGATGTTGCCTTCAAATTTACTATTTTGACTAATCTCAAAGTCAAATGTTACGAGGTTCAAAAGTTCAAACCAAACTAGGATAGCCTACACTCAGGAAATTTTGCTAAGTCTAGAGCTGACACTCTTTCCGAAATTTCATTCTGAAATTACTTTCGATTTGACCATACAACTTCAGAATATTCCTTTCTATGAAATGAAATTGAACTCATAACCTTTCAAATACATTAGACCTTGATAAGATTGGACTGCATTTGATACCCCAAAAGTTGAAAATAAGAAAGACTCTACAAAAGGGGAAAGTGCTGTTTTACCAAAACTCTGAGTATGTTTGAAATGGTATTTCAAAATTTATGGTGAATTAGACAGAACTTTAAATACCAAACTTGTAGATAACTTCATGATTAATAACTTTGGTATTTTGAGTGTTGACATGCATGAGGGTTTACATAATGTTTTGGGCTATATTCTCCAAAGTGTGGAATATGTTAGAAACAGACCGGTTTGATAAATTCAAATTTTTGTGAAACAAAAGTCATGATCATACAAAACTCTATATAAGAAAGTTGTAGGTCATGAAAATATGAACAACTTTGGTATATAAACTTTTATGTGAAAATGGACTAAAAATGGTCTTATAGAATTCTTTAAATTAGATGTGCTGTTGGTCAAACCAGGGTCACAGCTTTTGAATTCAAATTTCTCCAAAAATTTGAATATAACATGGTGTCAAATTCTATAACAAAGTTGTGGATCATGAAGTTTAGATCACTTCTTGTATTTTGAGTTTCCGCTAATTCGGCCATTGAATGTTTCAAAAACTCGAAATTCAGACAAGACTCATAGCAGTCAAATGACCTTTTTCCAATTTCGAAAATTTCCTTTTTCTCTTGAGTGTATGACATGCGGGCCCTACCCGTCGGGCTTCGGATCCCCGTAGACCAGAAACCGCCATCCGCCCGCGGTTTAGGAAAACCACTAATGATGTCGGTAGACTCGGTCTATGAGCTTTCCATTTGTTTTTCCCATCCGGTCCCACCTGTGAGTGACCTCCGGTTCATGGACCCGATCCACCGCGCCCCCTCCTTCTTCCTCCTCCGCTCCCCTGCGCCCATGCGGCAGGCGAAGGCTGCCCACGCCGCGCCATGGGCGCCAGCACACCCTCGGCCGGCCTGCTATGCCAGCTCCCTCCGCGCTCTCGCCACCCCTCCGTTCCCTGCCCCGTCTGCTCCGCTCTCCGCCTCTTCCTGCCCTGGTGCCCCAGCGCTGGCAACAGCACAACACCGGCCGCCATTAGCGAGCTCCGTCGAGCTCACAGCGCCGGCCAACCGAGTCATCTCTCCTCCGTCCGCGACCCGCACCGGCACCGCGGAAGCCTTCCCTTCCGGTCCCCTCCGTCGTTGAAGCCCGAGGCCTCGTCCTCCACCCCTCCCCGCGTGCGCCGCTCGAGCGCACCAAGGCCGCCACCGAGCTCGCCGTGGAGAGCCACCACCAGACCATCCCCGTGCCCCTTGACTCCACTGCCGGATTCCCCTCATCCGCGCGCACCTTGCATGCCCAAGCCCGGCCTCCTCCCTCACCGGAGCGGTCGGATTGAGCCACGCCACGAGCCTCTGTGTGCCGCCGTGGACGCCCCGGTTCACCG
This sequence comes from Paspalum vaginatum, assembly GCA_030272315.1. Classification (NCBI taxonomy): domain Eukaryota; kingdom Viridiplantae; phylum Streptophyta; class Magnoliopsida; order Poales; family Poaceae; genus Paspalum; species Paspalum vaginatum. Next base: position 35,794,429 of record CM059013.1, on the reverse strand, counting down.
CCTCCGCGCCGGCCTTCCCGCCCTCCCCGCGCGACGCGACCTTAGGGGAAAGAAAGCCCGTCGCTGGGAACACACTGCCGGAGCGGCTCGGCTTCAACCCCGCGCCTCCACGCGCCGGCGCACGCGCGCGACCGCGCCCCTGCGCCGTTCTCCCTGGTCGGCCCAAGGTAGAAGAAAGAGGCGCCACTTTTGCGAAAACCCCCTGTGTTTTGCCTTATTTTGTTTCCATTCGAGTCACTGTGTACTGAGTCATGGAAATATTGCATGCAGGCCCTTGAAGTCCATGTTTAACTGTGTTAGGGTCCCTGGTCATTAGGATTTTCGGTTTAATGCATTTTATTAAGCTGAGAACTTTGAAAATTCACAGTAAATCAAATAAAAATCAGAAAAATACAAACTAAGTTGCATTTTTATCCTTGTTAAGAGATATATCTGCTGGGTATGATGGTTGAATAGGAAAAGACATTTTTGCCCCTGATATTGTGCATGTATGAAAAACCTTAATAATTAGGAAATGTGGGTTAAATGAGCTTCAAAAATTATGAAATTTGGGCAGGGGCCTTGTTAGCATGTGTAGGCTCTGTATAAATTTTGGTAGCCCTAGCATTGACTGTTTAATTACTATTTTTCCCTTGTCTTGTATTTAAGCATATATTTAACTTAAGAAAAGATTGATATGGTGAAAAATGCTCAAGGTGACTTTAGGGGCTTGGTATGAGCTCTAGGTTATGAACATAACTCACTGCTAGAGTAGGAGGTGGTGCATGTAAGGTTTTGGCTCTGATTTGAAAATGGTAGAAATAATGCATTTTTACGTAAATAATAGAAAATGTGAGACTAGTATATCCAATAAATGCCACAATGGACCATATTTGAAACCTAAGAATATGTAAGTCTTAGCCACTGATTCTGTAATGCAATGTAGGTCTTCGCTACTGTTTTAGAAATGCGTGATAGAAATGTTAAGCTAGCTAGGTGGAAAAGAGTTGTTTAAGTGAGCTCGGCCATTTCGCATGAATCGGTGCTACCCCATCACACACCCCCACGTGGTTATGTGTGACAAGCTAAGTTATCATAGGTGATGGCTTGTACGATTTCTTAACGCTAAACAAGTTTCATCACGAAAATGCATAATGTTATTCCATAAACCATGATTTCTTGCTTTGCACTCGCATCATGAAGCAAGCATTGCACTAATACATGCTCCAATTGCACTATGTCATGCATATTGATCCCGCGAGCGAAGGACAACCGCCGGACCAACCAATAGTAGAGGAGCCAGAGGAGTAGCTGCACCAGGAGCTGAAGGACCAGCAGCAGGGACACGACTACGTTCCGGAAGAAGATACTGACCCTAACGAGGAAGGTAGGCAGGACCATGATTTCTCCCAGCTAATATGATAATTGATTGTTTCATTACGCATCCGCATTAGGAGTTGATTGAAAACAATTGCATTAGACCTCCTGGCCGCCCTGGCCCTAGCACCTATATCTAGAGTTCGTAGGACGAGTTGCCTAGAATTGCTAGGTGCGAGTAGACACGAGTGAAAGGAGTCACTCGTCGCGTAGGTGATTTCAAATATTACAAAACTTTTACTACTGGGGAAGTAATACTATACTCATGAATTAAATGGAGACCGGGCGGAGAATAATCTTATTTTGTGGTGTGCGTTGTTGTATCATTTGGCTCCGCCCGAGTCGGTTAAGGCCCGTTCGTTGTTCGCCTACTGGTCGGTATAACATTGCTAGAGTGCTTAACCGGGGAATGGGACAGGTAAAGTCTTTCCTGGGCTCGTCCGAAGCACAGAGACACGTTCCTACCCTCTGGTTGAGAGGAAGGTGGCCCGGTGGAGCTTGGTACTCATGGCGGGGAGACTGAGATGTCGGCAGGCTCGTCATGGGGGCACAACCCGGGGGCTAGGTGGGAGTGAATCAAACTTGGGACGAGACAGGATAAGATTGGGACTATATGTGGGAACGCGATGGCTAGTAAGCATATACCCCTGGCATGATAGTTATTCCCGGGAATTAAAATCGATTCGAATCGCTGATGCCCACCAGGTGTGGGAATGCCAATACCATTGACGTTCAACGTAGTAACTACTTGAATATATCATATATGTTACTCATGTTTTCAAATACTACATGTTTGTATTGTATTGCTTACATTTCTGCAAGTTATTATTATGGAGTTATATGCAAATGATGAGACTTGTTACTTTATGATATTATGTCTCTGTTTAAAATCTATGGCTAAGGATCCACGTGATAGTAAGCAAGCTTCGCGTCAGCCGTACGCCATTCCATTAAGTCCTACTGAGTAATTAGTACTCAGGGTTTGCCCCCACCTTTTGAGAACAGGTACCGGCGACATCTGGACAAGTGCTTGGAGGAGGGTAGTACCGGTGGGCTCGGTCCTGCTCGCGTCGATCATCGTTGCATGAAGACTACTAAAGTATTTTGTTTCCGCGGTGAGATGTTTTCGAATTCGCTTCCGCTATCTGATTCAAACCTGCCTATTGTATGGCATTATGTTGAAACCTATATCTTATTTCGAACTGGTTTGTAAAATAAGTTTATACAAGCTATATTCAACTGCCTGAGATGATGTATCTATTGTGGCTCCATCGTGGGCTGGATGTGTATGATGTCGGTTCCTCTGGGAAAAGGTAATATCGGGAGCCGAATGACTCTCGACAGACGACCGGGTTTAGTTCGGTCCTAATCGCACTGCAAGCCAGGTGGCAGGTGTGCTTAGCCCGAATTAAATTGGCGGTTCCGCCACACTATTCATAGACTTTGGTGACACCTCTTGGTTGCCCAAAGAAAACTGACGCTTCATCAGGACCTCACAACCAGCACACATATTACCAGATCAAATAGAACGAATGAAGGAGGACTTGCTCTGGCTTTCAGCAGCTATCAATCGGGATTGGTTAGAGGAGAGACATCTGGACACAAGAGCAATTAAATTTTATCCAGAACCTAGCATCATCCCTGGCCAAGTATCAAGGCTTCAACCGCAAGATATTATATATGACCCAAGGGTAGGAGTCAACATAATTCCTAAGCAAGTAATGGACTACTACGACCCAACACATCTGCTATCAAGATCCACCATGCATCTGCAATGGACAAATGGCAGCTATTTGAAATGCGAAGGTGTTATGTGGGTAATTCCAATAACCTTGCGGGATACTCAGGTGTTCTTAGATTTCCACGTCTTTGATATCCCTGAGGGGTCACCACCTTTGATTGTGGTTGGGATCCCAATTGCCGCCCTCACCAGCTCAGATGTATACAGAGGGAGACTGTAGCTTCAGTTTGGCAATGAGGAATTCAACATCAACATCGATAGATCACTCAATGCTAAAATTGAGGCAAAGCTAGAGATTGACCCTATGGAAGAAGTGATGAGCCTTTCACTTGACGAAATGGGTCAAGATATCCTAGAGGAAGAGGCTTTTAGTGACTTCAGTATGGTAGAGGAGCCATGGAAGTTCGAAGAACTAGGTGAATCCTTACGGCCCAAAGCTCCAAAGATAGAACTAAAGCAACTACCGCTTGGTCTGAAGTATGCCTCCCTCCACAGGAATGAGGACACACCGGTAATCATCAGTGACAAGCTGACAGAGAGTGAGAGTCGACGACTACTTTCAGTTCTGGAGAAGTTGGATACTCTCTGCAAGATCTGAAAGGAATCAGTCCCAACCTATGCACTCATCGCATTCCTATGGAGGTTGATCACAAACCAACAAGGGAACCACATCGTCGACTCAATAAAGCGATGAGAGAGGTAGTCAAGAAGGAAGTATTAAAACAACTTCACGCATGCATCATCTACCCTGTGAGTGACAGTGAATGGGTCAGTCCAGTACAAGTTGTGCCAAAGAAGGGAGGGATGATATTTGTCAAAAATCAGAACAATGAGCTAATCCCACAAAGAACAGTCACCGGTTGGCGGATGTGCATCGATTACAGAAAACTTAACACCGCTACCAAGAAGGATTGTTGGCGTCACTTAGCCTTAACAGGTTTTACTCTGCAAGCGCACGGAGATCACTATAGCTTTTCACTCAGAGTATTCCGAGTATCGTAAATTTCCATAGGGAAGCGGCAGGCGAGAGAGTGTAATTGAATATACTCAAATCGAATGGAATGTAACACTTGGATAAGTTGTACCAACTAGAAGTCAAGCATGGGTAAACGTGACAAAGATAGGTGCATTGGTGGAGAGGTAAGTCTATAGTAGCTATTCGTAGAAAGGTATAGTTGCCTAGGAGGACAACGAGTGAGATAATGTCACCAAACTATATTTCTAATCGGCTGCAGAGGCTATCCATGCCTACCCAAGATATTCAAACAAACAAGTCAGGGTCTTGTGTCGAGCGAAATTCTAGAGTCTCCAGGGTACCAAGGGTAGATAGTTGGTCCCAAAAGAGAGTCTAGCTAACACCTACGGGCCTCCCGAACGATGGGCCTGGACTACACAGGCACACCACATGCTGTTACTAAGTGGGGCTACCAGACAAAGCTGCGTGGAGAGGATGGCATGCTATAAACATGAACAACGATAGATCATCCTTGAATCAGAGGAGAGGATCTAACCAGAGCCTAGCATCTAAGTCTAGGGTTCAGTTATAGCACCGGCAAGAATAAAAGGAATTGAATAACTGAGTAAAACACAACCTAAGCCTAGCAAGTGTGCAAAGAAAGGTACACCACACTCGCAAGAGATAGAACTTAGAGTAAAATATAACTGAAATTATATTGGAGATAATCTGAATCCAAAGATACAAGGCTTTACCATAGACTCGAAGATAACTCCGGAGACTTCCGAGACAAAGCTCGATTCAACTCTAACTCCTAGGACTATCCTAACTACTAAGGGAATAGTGTAGCTACTCTAAGATAGAACTTGAATTAAACTCCACACCTTACAAATGAGCTCCTGGGGTCTACATATAGTACAACTGAGTGAGGGGGGTATTTATAGACACACTAGGTCGGTTAGGCGGTAGGTCGGTAACCGGGCGGCCACCTACATGTCCGGGCGGCCATGACACCTGTCCGGGCGGCTACCCCTATGGCCGGGCGGCCATAGCATCCGCTGACTTCCATGATCCAACGCTTGATCTTGCTTCTCCAAGTCGGTTGATGGTTGGTGCACGTGCAAAACATGTCCGAAGGTGGCCATGCAGCCACTTGTCTTCCATTGATTGGTTGCATGTTGGTTCCCCAGGATTGATGACGTCACCGATCCATGTTTTGATGTCCTTTCGACCCTTAGATATATTGGATACTCTTTTGTATGGTTGGATCTTCATTGCCTTGTGTTTGTTTGCATGTAAGATCAAAGTTGTGCAGGTGAGGTCACCGAGCGGCCATGCCACATGGCCGGGTGGGCATGCAGGATCCTGACTAGTGGCCAGGTGGCCACTGGTGGCCTGGAACATGGCCGGACGGCCATGGCCTGTTCGCCATTGTTGCCCATCTCTGATCTTTTGCTTGTTTTCAACCATTTTGCATATATTTTGATACCTGCATCCAAATATTCATGTAAAACTTGTGGAATTCATTAGTAGCAAGGGTTAGTCCTATTATTTCACATGTTTCGCTTCATTTGGTGGATAATTGACGGTTGATATCGTGAGATTACGACCGTCAACACCCCCCAAGCTTAAACTTTTACTCGTCCTCGAGCAAAGCTAAGACTGAAAGTGGATCAGGAGTTGCTGCAATAACGAAGATGAAGGATGATTCTTATAGGCAACTCAACACTTAAACTTTTGCCCCAAGTAGCGAAATAATTGAAGTTCACCTCGTGTCATACATATGGTGCATCTTTTTGCTTACCTTGCCTTAGGTGGTTGAGAGATAGAACGACTTTATTGTAGGAGTGATTCTAACTTGTTCTTTTTGGATGTCTTTCTCATGTGTTTTCAAGATTTTTAAAACAAAAGAAGCTTCCCCAAGGATACTCTCGATCGCTCAGAAGTGTTTCCTCACCAAGGGCCATGATTTGGCCAACATTTTTCCTACACTAAGGCCTTCGTGGAGCTTTAGGTGAGGAAGAATGTAGCACTCTTAGAATGTTTATTTTGCTAAGTCAAAGATTGGACCAAAGAGTGTACTCTATCATTTCTTCTGTTTGATCACTAGAGTATGAGTGGTGGAGTAGTATGTCTCCTTCTCGAGATTTTCATCCCTTATAGCCTTTTATATATTTGGAGGGGATATTGAGCCTTTATTTATTTTTGCCATGCTTGACTTGCATGCTTTTCATTTTGCCATGTATTTGCATGCTTTTTTAGCTCCATACCCTTCTCTCCTTGAGATTTGAAGGCAAAAGGGGTATGAGAAATATTTGGAGACTTTTTGGTGGATGCAAAGTCCGGAGTGGATCATTTGCATTTGTTTCTTTTGTACTTCAGTTATCAATAGAAGATGATATTTCTACTTAATGAGACTCAAAATTTGACAAAGCTCAAAACATTTCTAAGCAGCTCTTTGTAGCTGTTTCAAATATTTGAAGCATTTTGGCTCTGGTAGGAATTTCAACCAAGGGGAGCTTTATTTTGTTATTTTCAAAATAAAAACCTGAGACATTCATCTTCTTAGGAACATGGAAGAAACATCTTGCTTTTAAGTCATATCATATCTCTCAACAATTTAGTCTTGTTATCACAAATGGCATCCACAAGGTAAAACTTTTGGTTCACTTCTTTTTATTGACCAACATGGGACTAAGCTAAGCATGAGTTGTCATGCAAGAATTGAACCATTCACTTGATAGAGCAACTATTCATCATTTCCAAAATGAAGGTCACAAGTGAGATTAACATTTAAGCATGGGAGTTATTTGACACACACATTTTTCTTTTTTTAAATAAGCAAATCAATTTAAACTAACTTAAACTAAGCAACTTAAAAAGGATACAACGGCATTACTCTCATGGTAGGATAGAACGGACGTCTGGTGGGACAAGGCTGACTTCAGGGAATCATAAGGAAATGCACAAAGGAGTGGGCTGATATGCGTACCTTCCAATTGTCGGGTCTTACCTCCCCCAAGCTTCAACGAAGCTCAGTCGGGGTAGAAACCTCGCCAATTGTAATACATGAGGTTTTGCTCCTACATGCGTTCAACTGTTTCCCTTGTCTCTAGGATCATGTTGTGGGTGGCTCCTTGTTGGTCCTGTATTTGGTGGAGGTCATCTATTATCCCCAAGGTGCGGTGCTCTTGGAGATCCAATGCCCCAAAGAGGGCTATGATGTTCCCCGCGAGCCCGTCGCCAGTGTAGCGGGCGGAGTTGGATAGACCTACACCGCGACCATAAAATTGCTCACCTCCGCCATGGTATGACGGCGTCGTATGTGCTGATGGTACCACGGAGTCCCCTGAACAATGCCATGATTCCCTCTATCTTCCCCAAGCGGGTGTGCCTCCCTGGTGAGAGGGTCCAGTGCCTGGGTGAGCCCAGGTGGGTCTTGCGGCTGGATGAGCCCATGCAGGTTCGGCACCTGGTTCTTGTGCTTCTTCGTATGCCTTGCGGATCCTTTCCTCGGCTTGACGTCGTTGGGCACGAGTCATTACTCTAGAGACACTATTCCTTGCAGGCTCAGGTGCTGGCTCAGGTTCTTGCTCGGGTGCTTGCTGCATGGTTAGTGATCTCCTAGAATATAATTTGAACTGCGGCGCTGGAAGCGACAGCTCAAACTCATAGCCCTTGTATGTCGTGATATAATTTTCCTGTGTGTCTTTTCTCAGGAAGTGCGCGTGAAAGAAGTGCGACTGTTTGACTATGCGAGAAGGGTCATTAGGCACATATGACATGGAAGCATTAGCCAATACTCCCGAACCATTGGCGATTCTTGTCACGAATGACGTGATCGAAATGGTAGTGCCAACGTGAACTAGCCCTTGACAGAGATTAATCATACTCTGCATAGGGGCAAACTTCTGTTTCTTCCACATAGCATAGAGGCACCTAATGTCATCTACTGTGACACAGTGGGAGTCATCCCGTGGGAAAACAACCATGGTAAGCCAACGAGCTAGGAATCGCATGGTAGGATGTTTAATTTTCGTAATGCCCTTTTTCCCTTGAGAGTTAGCCATAGCTAACTCTCTCCAAAACTCTACTGAGTTAAAGCCTGTGGGGTCTTCCACCACAGAGCATTGTGGCGAGAAGTCCAGCAAGTTACTAAATTGACGCAGTGTAAGCTCATAGTCAGTGTTAAAGTGTTAGAACCAAACAAACGTACCTTCCCTTCGGGTGTCGGAGCGGAGCGTCATGAGGAATTCCTTTGTGAGGAGGACGATTCCTCCTTCTGGAATTTCTGCAAAGGTCCCTGATAGAGCTGGAGATGTCCTCATCAGTCCCCTAGCCGACAGCTTGGAACACCTCATCGAACTCGCCTCGCATGCCAGTATTGACGAGGAGGTCCTCATCAAAGTATTTGGTCAAGGTGTAAGCCTTTTGATGCAAAAGTCTTAACGCCTTGGCCTCATCCTGGCTGTGTGGAATGAGTTGCGAGTTGAAGAGTAGCACTGGTCGGTTGGTGGAGGATGTTGGAATTTTCTCCAGCTCTTCTGTGCTGATGGACATCATCTCGGAGGCAGCATGTCTTCTTGCCAGATCAGAACCCTCGGAGGACGACTAGTGGATGTGCTTCCCCGCCTTGCTAACGGCATTTTTCGCCTTCTTGAATATGCGGTTCATCCTGCAAGACAACAACAAAAACACGATATCCAAAGGATAGACGACAAGATAATATAAGCGTTAGTGGGTTAGTCGTCCGAAAAAAATAAACTGGTCCTTGTGGGGCAGAGCCTCCACAAAACGTTCTCGTTCTACGGAAATTTGAGAGAGAGTGTGGCCAAGATTTTATTTGGCTAACCAAATTTTATTCGGGCATTATTTTAACTAAGTATGGAAGCTTAATTAAGCTACTAAACAACAGATTAGAGAGAGGGAGAGAAGAGTTTCAGCTTACTGCGTGGTGCACTAAGCTAGGAGGCGAGGGGCAGTGTTTATAGACGATTTGGGGGTGCTGGGTGGCCGGGCGGCCACAGCCCATGGCCGAGTGGCCATGCAAAATGCGCTGGGGAGCTTTGCATGCACGTAGTGCGCTGAAGGGATGTAAGTGGAGCATTGTGCGCGCGAAAAGCAGAGAAGAGGTGGCCGGGCGGCCAGGCAGGGTGGCCGAGCGGCCACTGCGCCCTTGCTCATCTTCTGCTTGCGTTGGGAGAAGACAAAGGGAAGGCAAAAGAAAAAGAAAGAGAAAGAAAAAGAAAAAGAAAAGAGAAAGTGAAAGGCAAAGGAAAAGAAAAATAAAGGAGAAAGAAAAAGAAAGGGAAAAGAGGGAAGAGGGAGCAGGGTGGCCGATCGGCCACTTGAGTGGTCGGCCGACCAGGCACTGTGGCCGACCAGCCATGCCCCCTTTTTTTGAAAACTGCAAAAAAGATTAAAAATGCACGAAAAATAAAATTGCATAACGCATAAATTTAAATATGCAGAGGAGTGCGAAATTTAAATTAGGTGGAAAATAAATATGCCGTCGAATGATAATGCCAACTTACCTGTTGGCGAGGGCAGACCATTTTTTTCCTCTCAGTGTTATGTAGGCATCAAAGTTAAGGCCTTCTTTTCTTTGTGCTTTATTAACTCTGCACCGTCCTGGCATATGCAATTGGCTCTCGGTGCTAACTTTGCGCTGTCTTGGCATATGCAATTGGCTCTCAGCGCTAGCTCTACACTATCTTGACGTATGCAATTGGCTCTCAGTGCCGACCTTATTCACAAGCGGTTCGCCTTCTCTACGCTGTCTTGTTTGCAATTGGCTCTCAGCGTAGGCCTTGTTCACAAGAGCTTTGCCTCCTGTTGTGGGACCAAACTTGCCATGTCTTTTCTCTTGTTGTCTCAATTTGCTGCTTTTCATAACAGCTTCATACTCCTGTTGTCGGATGTTGGCCTCGATTTTTAATTTGTTCAGCATAATTGTAACGAGTTTGTCATCCTTTTCATTTGGCTTCTTGATCCCTGTCTTGATCTTGGGTGCATTCTTTTGTGCCTGACACTTGAAAGTTTGCACCTTGTTGCACTGCTCAACTTTTGGCTTGAAGGCGAATGTCTCCTTCTTGCCATTAATGTTGAGGTGAACCTTGCCTGCCCCAACGTCGATGGTCGCTTCCGCAGTGCTTAGAAACGGCCGCCCAAGGATGAGCGGTGCTTTTGAGTCAATCTCCATGTCAAGTACCACAAAATCCACCGGGATGAGGAAATTCGTGATTTTCACTCGAACATTCTCTATGATGCCTTCTGGGTAGCGAACGGATTGATCCGTGAGTTGCAGACACATAGTCGTGGGAGCAAGTGCGGCGTGACTCAGCTTGTCAAAGATGACCTTCGTTATTACGCTGGCACCGGCTCCAAGATCACATAATGCTTGGTCAAAGTGCTGGGTGCCAATCGAGCATGAGATGGTGGGGCTTCCAGGGTCCTTTTTCTTAAGTATAGCCACGCTACACTATTGTGTCAAATGCACTATTTCCGTTGATGGTAGGGGTTTCTTATTGTTGATGATGTCCTTTAAATACTTAGCATATGTCGGTACCTGTATAGCATCTAGCATAGGTATGTTGACATAAAGCTTCTTAATGACCTCAACGAACTTACTATATTGTTCGTCAGCGGCAGCCTTCTTGTTTCGTGGAGGAAATGGCAGCACTGTAGTATCGTAGAATTCATGGGGTAGATGTTTCGATGCTGTCTTCTCCTCCTTGCCTAGGTGTTTCTTCCTCTATGACCTTATCTTCGGACTCGGTTGTCTTCTCCTGCTTTTTACCTGCACGACTAGGAGATGGGGGGGGGTCCTATGTGGACTTTCTAGCCCTAGTGGTTACTGCATTTATGTGCTCCTTGGGAGGAGCTTCAGGTTGCCCGGGCAACTTACCCGTATTTGGGTAAGGTAAAGCAGCAGCCAACTGAGCTATTTGGGTTTCCAACATTTTATTGAAGCTAAGTTGGTTTTTCATAGCACTATTCAAAGTTTCCATTTGCAAAGAAATAGATTCAAACATTCTATCATTGGCATGGAACTTTTTACTAATGCTATCATTCACAGCTTTTTGATCAAAATTAAAATTGCTTTTAGGAAACTGCTGTGAACTTCCTGAAGAGTTACCTTGTCCGGAGAAAGGGAGATGTGGTCGTGTGCTCCATCCTGGCTGAGGACGATTCCCGTTGTTGAAGTTATTGCTCCTTATGAACTTTGCGTCTTTGAGTCGCGTCTCGGGGCAGCTGTTCCCCGAGTGTCCTGTGTTTCCACAGACTTTGCAAGTCATATGAGAGTCGAGGGCTTAGACCAGAGCAGCTTCTAGAGTATCGTTTAGCTTTTTCAATAGTAAGTCCATCTTGGCAGCGAGCATGTCAGTGCTCTCAATCTGATGGATGTCACGGGATCGTGTACTAGACCTCTCTTCTCTCCATCCTTGATTGGTGGCCATTTTTTCAATTAGCCCTTTGGCCGCAGAGATGCTCAAGGACAGGAAGGATCCTCCAGCGGATGCATCTAGGTGTGGTGTTCTTATGCTGAGCGGTGAAGCCCGTGAAAGAAACTCTGAATAATGAGCCACTCTTGCATTCCGTGGTGGGGGCAAGCTGCGATGTACTCTTAGAATCTCTCCCAGGCCTTTGCCATGGTTTCATCAATGAGATGTTGAAAGCTCGAGATCTTGTTCCTCAATGTGTTAGTCTTTCCCAGCGGGAAGTACTTCGCAAGAAATGCATCAGAACATGCGTTCCACAATGTTAGTGTTGCTCGGTTGAGGTAGAACCACTGTTTTGCCTTCCCAACAAGAAAGAACGGGAAGAGACAAAGTTTGACGGCATCCGGTGATGCTCTTTTCTGGTTGAACGTGCTGCAGATCTCCAAAATCCACTGCAAGTGATTGTTGGCATCCTCCGTAGCCAGTCTGCAGAATGGGATAGCTTGAACCATATGGTTCACCCTTGGCTTGAGTTCGAAGTTCTCCCCCACTTGAACTTCAGGTCCCGTAGGAAGATTGTTGCTTGAGGGGATGGAGAACTCACGAATGGTCTTCTCAGCTATGGTGGTGGTAACTGGAGTGCTGGTAGACGTGCTTGGTTCTAGCTCCCTTGGTATAGGTCTCTGCCCGCGGATAGTCTTTGGACGGACTCTCCTGAGCAGTGACTCTGGGTTATTGTCGTAGTTTTCCGGCAGGTCGTAACCGGTCATACACCTCTCTGTTGCAACCGCAACAAAACAACAGAGCAAACTGAGCCTGTTAACAACTAGCGGTAAACTTATCAAGTATACAGGGTTCAAAATGAGATATCAATTATCTCTTTGCCTATTGCTTCCACGGCAACAGCGCCAGAAAAGTTTGTTGGTGTCTCTTAGCCTTAACAGGTTTTACTCCGCAAGCGCACGGAGACCGTTGTAGCCTTTCACTCAGAGTATTCCAAGTATCGTAAATTTCCACAGGGAAGCGGCAGGCGAGAGAGTGTAATTGAATATACTCAAATCGAATGGAATGTAACACTTGGATAAGTTGTACCAACTAGAAGTCAAACAGGGGTAAACGTGACAAAGATAGGTGTATTGGTGGAGAGGTAAGTCTATAGTAGCTATCCATAGAAAGGTATAGTTGCCTGGGAGGGCAACGAGTGAGATAAAGTCACCAAACTCTATTTCTAATCGGCTGCAGAGGGTATCCGTGCCTACCCAAGATATTCAAATAAACAAGTCAGGGTCTTGTGTCGAGCGAAATTCTAGAGTCTCGAGGGTACCAGGGGTAGATAGTTGGTCCCAAAAGAGAGTCTAGCTAACATCTACAGGCCTCCCGAACGGCGGGCCTCGACTACACAGGCACACCACACGCTATCACCAAGTGGGGCTACCAGACAAAGCTGCATGGAGAGGATGGCACGCTAAAAACGTGAACAACGATAGATCATCCTTGATTAGAGGAGAGGATCTAACCAGAGCCTAGTGTCTAAGTCTAGGGTTGAGTTATAGCACCGGCAAGAATAATAGGAATTGAATAACTGAGTAAAACACAACCTAAGCCTAGCAAGTGTGCAAAGAAAGGTACACCACACTCGCAAGAGATAGAACTTAGAGTAAAATATAACTGAAATTATATTGGAGATAATCTGAATCCAAAGATACAAGGCTTTACGACAGACTCAAAGATAACTCCGGAGACTCCAAGGCAAAGCTCGACTCAACTCTAACTCCCAGGACTATCCTAACTACTAAGGAAATAGTGTAGCACTCTAAGGTAGAACTTGAACTCAACTCCACACCTTACAAATGAGCTCTCAGGGTCTATTTATAGTACAACTGAGTAAGGAGGGTATTTATAGACACACTAGGTGGGTTAGGGGGTAGGTCGGTGGCCGGGCGGCCACCCCTATGGCCGGGCAGCCATAGGATCTGCCGACTTCCGTGATCCAACACTTGATCTTGCTTCACTAAGTCGGTTGACGGTTGGTGCATGTGCAAAACATGTCTGAAGGTGGCTGGGCGGCCAAGAATAGTGTCCGGTCGTCCACTTGTCTTCCACTGATTGGTTGCATGTCAGTTCCTCCAGATTGATGACATCACCGATCCATGTTTTGATGTCCTTTTGACCCTTAGCTATATTGGATACTCTTTTGTATGGTTGGATCTTCATTGCCTTGTGTTTGTTTGCATGTAAGATCAAAGTTGTGCAGGTGAGGTGGCCGGGCGGCCATCCAGGACCCTGACCAGTGGCCGGGCGGCCATGAGTCTTGGTCGGGCGGCCATGGCCTGTTCTCCATTGTTGCCCATCTCTGATGTTTGGCTTGTTTTCAACCATTTTGCATCTATTTTGGTACCTGCATCCAAATATTCATGTACAACTTGTGAAACTCATTAGTAGCAACGGTTAGTCCTATTATTTCACATGTTTCGCTTCATTTGGTGGATAATTGACGGTTGATATCGTGAGATTACGACCGTCAACAAGGATCAGTTTCCTCTTCCTTTCATTGATGAAATGTTAGAAAGACTAGCCAAACACTCCTTCTTCTGCTACCTCGACGGCTACTCTAGATACCACCAGATTCCGATTCACCCAGAGGACAAGAGTAAGACGACCTTCACATGCCCATACAGAACCTTCGCATACAGGCGAATGTCATTTGGGCTATGCAATGCTACAGCATCATTCCAGTGGTGCATGATGGCAATATTCTCTGAATTCATTGAAGATATCATGGAAGTATTTATGGACGATTTCTCACTCTATGGCAAAAGCTTTGATGGATGCTTGGAGAATGTTGAAAAATTTCTCCAAAGGTGCAAAGAAGTTGATCTTGTCCTAAACTGGGAGAAGTGCCACTTCATGGTCAGAGAAGGAATCGTACTGGGACTTAGAATCTCTGAAAGAGGCATAGAGGTAGATCGGGCAAAGATCGAGGCCATTGAACAACTACCTCCACCCACCAACATAAAAGCCATCCGAAGCTTCTTAGGCCATGCAGGGTTCTACAGGAGATTGATCAAGAATTTCTCCTATATAGCCCAGCCTCTGACCAACCTGTTAGCTAAGGATGTACCTTTTGTGTTCGATGAGGAGTGTCTCGAAGCATTTCACACGCTCAAGAAAGCACTGGTCTCAGCCCCAATTATTCAGCCGCTCGACAGGAATTTACCATTTGAAATCATGTGTGATGCTAGCGACTTTGCAGTTGGAGTAGTACTGGGTCAAAGCAAGGATAAAAAGCATCATGCCATTTCTTATGCAAGCAAAATGCTCACTGGACCACAACTGAATTACTCAACCACCGAGAAAGAACTATTAGCAGTGGTATTTGCAGTTGATAAATTCAGATCATACTTGGAAGGATCGAAAGTCATCATCTATACAGATCATGCAGCTCTCAAGTACGTCCTAACCAAGAAAGATGCAAAACCATGATTGATCTGGTGGGTACTGCTACTCCAAGAATTTGATATTGAGATAAGAGATAAAAAGGGAGTAGAGAATTCAGTTGCAGATCATCTCTTAAGGATGAAATTTGAAGAAACTTCGCCCTTGCCGATCGATGACTATATGAAAGATGATCAGCTCCTGAAACTGATGATTGGCCAACCATGGGATGCCAATCTGGTGAATTACATAGTTGTTGGCTACGTCCCTGAAGGATCAGATAAGAGGAAATTGGCCCACGACAGTCGATTCTATCTCTGGGATGACCCCTACCTATACAAACTCTGCGTAGATGAACTCCTACGTCACTGCATTCCATCTTGTGAAGCACCACAAGTCCTTGATAGATGTCATGCATATTCCTATGGAGGTCACTATGGGGCTTATCGGACTCATGCGAAAATCTGGCAGAGTGGGTTTTACTGGCCCACTATGTATGAGATGCAAAAGAGTTCATGCGATGGTGTCCGAGGTGCCAGCGCTAAGGGAATATAAATCCAAGAGATGCTATGCCACTCACAAGTAATCTTCAACTTGACATATTCAACGTGTGGGGCATAGATTTCATGGGACCTTTTCCCAAGAATGGAGACAAGGAGTACATTCTCGTCACAGTGGATTATGTGTCAAAATGGGTAGAGGCAATACCATGTCCTGCAACGGACTCAAGACAGTCCATCAAGATGTTCTGGGAAACCATATTTCCTCACTTTGGAGTGCCACAGGTCATCATCAGTGATGGAGGCGCACACTTCATTGACAAGCGCTTCAGGAAGTGTCTTGCTAAACTTGGTGTGGACCACCGCGTCACCACCCCTTACCATCCGCAGACAAGTGGCCAAGCTAAGACGTTAGACAAACAAATCAACAACATATTGCAAAAGACGGTCAAAGATATGGGAAAAGAATGTGTATCCAAGCTACCCGATGCTCTCTGGGCATATCGCACCGCATATAAAACATCCATTAGCATGACACCATATCAAATGGTGTACGGCAAGACTTGTCATCTTCCAGTGGAACTTGAATTCAAATCTCACTGGGCGGTGAAGAGGTGGAACATGGATCTCTAGTCGGTGGGCGTAAGAAGGCAAATTCAACTGGCCGAATTGGAGGAATGAAGGGAAAATGCATACCACAGTGCCAAGCTGTACAAGGAGCGCACCAAAAGAAGGCAAGATAAGCGGATCAAGATCAAAACATTCAAACCGGGAGATAAGGTACTACCCTTTAACTCTCGTATTCTTTGATTTGGTCATGGAAAGCTTAGAAGTAAGTGGGAAGGACCGTTCACAGTCCTTGAAGCCACTGATCACGGCGCCACACCCTCCAGGACGATGACGGAAGGGTTTTCAAGGCGAATGGGCAACGCCTTAAAATCTTTCTTGAGCCTGACATGCCTCCACTCGAAGAAATGGATGTCTTCGAGCTGCACGAGGTAGTTTGATCTCAAATCCATGGTCGAGCTCAGGCCTTAAAAGAAGCCGTGTACACTAATTGCTTTTTCTCCCCTAAAATTCCATCTAGTCTCACATTTTGCTGAAAATCTCAATAGCACCAACGTTCCACCTATGATTATGGGCTTTAAGCACATCAAAAAGGGCATCCCCAACTTTTGGTACGTACAACCAAAAGTGGCGTGGTCGCTCGGCCCTTGGCATGGTCGCCTGGCCCCCTAGTCTAGCCGCTTGACCCTCGGGTCAGGTCGCCCGACCCAGGGTGTGGTCGCCCAACCATATCCCATGGCCGCCCGGCTACCTAGAATTCAAGTTTTGAGTTTTGGAGCGCTTTTCCCTTCTTTTGTGGTTCTGTCGAGTGGATGATATCGAGGGTCTTGACGTTTTAAGGAGGGGGGGTCTTCTACCTCCTTTCCCATCTACACTCCTCTCATTCCACATCAACCATGGCACCCCCCTTCTCATGCTAGCAAGGGCAAAGCCACCATATCCATCACCTCAGACACCACTGCAACCCTACTCACCAACCTTAGAGGGATCACCATGACCCCTATAGTCCCTAAGCCCTAAGAAGATCGCTGACAACATACCCTGGCCAACAGGGCCTGGATCCCATGGTCGCCCGACTACACCCAATGGCCGCCCGACCATGGTGGACAGCCGTCGTGGCCGGTCGGCCACTCGCGATGGTCGCCCGGCATCTCCTTGCCGATCCCTTAGTGTAGATAGGCCCCCACATGGTTTGTCTCCATCGAGGATGATTGCCAAGAAGGTGGCGCGCCCATCCTCTCGTCCCCTTGGGGGTAATCGCGCCCGTGAAGTGTGTGAGGAGCCCCTTGCAGGAGGAGGCTGCTGGCCTATCCAAGGATCCAATGATCCCTAGTGCATCTACCCACACCATCCGTGGGGTCAAAACCTCCACGAGCTATGGTAAGGTGCCTATGCCTAGGATCCCTAAGCCGGATGCCTCCATAGATGAGTCTATTGACTTGACTCCACCACGGAGGACGGTGAAGAGGGTGGCTGTCTCTCCTCCAATTAGGGGACCACTTGGGTGTTTTGAAGACTCATCTGGTGAATAAGAAGACACCGTGGCCTCCCTTAGGGAGGAAAATGCAATGCTCAAGGCAAAACTGCAAAACCTAGAGGAGCGCTGTGCCGAAGGGGAACTTTGGCGGATGGACATAGATGATAAGATAGATGTCCTTACGAAGGGACTGTCCGCCAAAGTCCGCTGTCTTGCAGAAACAATCGGGTGTCCCGATCTCTATGATCCTCTCGCACCATAGACGCCCGATGCTTCAAGTTATCTTAGGCGCTTTAGTTTCTTTTTTTTTAATTCTAGGGCTAAATTTTGTTTCATTTAATTTCCCTTTGTAACAAGCGCCTCCAATTTATTTCATTCAATAAAGGTAGGATAGTTTCCCTTTTTGAATAAATAGTTTGGGTAGAATGGCCAATCCATTCGACCTCTTATCACTAATCCTGCAGAAACCACACGAGAAACACCTTGTGCAGGGTGCCACCACTCTACTCAGAAAATTTCAGGGGAATTTGGCAAAGTCGCATGGTCGCCCCGCTATGAACCCTGGTCGCTTGACTATCCAATTTTCATGAAAACATGTCACGCGATGTTTTCACATCCCCCAAAGGCTTCCTCAATGAAACCGAACCAGCGCACGGGTCGAATGTGGAAAAACCCCAGTCTCCTGACCATACCCTATGGCCGCTCGGCCAGTGGGCTGGTCGCCCGATCAGTGGGCTCGATCGCCTGACCATGTTGGTGGGTTGGCTGGCCCATCTTTGCATCGAACCCAAACCAGGAGGTCAGGTATACTTGTTTTACTTCGTACACCTCCAAGTTTTTGCGCTTTACACATGAAACCTTGTTAAATTATGCTCTACATGATCATAATGTCGCTCTCAACTTGTGCTTGCACCATTTAATTCCTCATGCTAGATTAATCTTGCTTATGGATACTATTTTTGAAGCGCCCCAGTTTCCATAATGGGACTAAAATGTGCTTTATTACCATCCCAGGGTTTGGTAATCATATTCTTACATCAGAGTGATACAGATCCGCCCTAAACGGGTCGTACAACAAGGGGCGTAGCCCTAAAAATCTAAGCAGCGGAATATAAAACGTAGGCCCATCTTCCTCAAGCCTCAGTTGGGAAGCAGGTCGTAACCCTTACTCGTTCTCGGACCAATGTATGTCCATTGCACTGAGAAAAACAACAACAAAGCAAGGGTGAGTACATACGTACTCAGCAGCCCACCTTCCTCCAAAGGAGTTCGGAAAAGGCTAACACTGTATGCAAGGATATATCTGGGGCTTAAGAAAGTTTTGCAGAAAAATATTTATATGCAGGGTTTGAAATAGTTGTTAAGTTTTAATCTTTCTGAAAACTGAGTTTTTCCCAAAAAGGTTTGCCACTGGACTTTCCGATCCAAAGTGGCCCATGGCTTTCCAGCCAACACATTTTCCATACATCCAGCATCCTCTACTGAACCAAAAACCATTTTTATCCAATCCCAAACCAACTCCGTTTTATTTTATGAAAACTGCTAACTGAAGAACCAAGCCATAACTCATCCATACCAGTGGACACGGACTATTCGAATAGGTTTACTCTGATCAGAGGTTGTACTAATTCCCACAAGTTGGACTCAGCGGCACGTTACCGTCGTAACTGCCCGAATTCCAAACCAAGCCATTGCCTTTGTTTCATCACCTAGCAGAACTTTAGGGGTTCGGGCATCCGAGCCACTCCAGTACCCCGCGATACTCCCGTTGGCACACCACCCATCCCCTAGCCCCTTGTGCGCTAGCACAGAAGCTACTAGGCTATCCACTCCGGCTCGGGCCTGGCCAATGCCTCATATAGAGCGAGTGGTTGTACTAAAAGAGTTAGGCAAAATGAAAATCATAACGGTCCTTACGGAGAGCTCAGGTAGAACCATTCCAACTTTTCAATGCTCGACAGCGCGAGCAATCCACCTACCCGGTATTCTCAACGAATCCCGGGACAAGGGGGTAACCGCAGGTAGCTAAGTTACCCGTTCATACCCTGCCCTTATGGCTGTTTTGGCGAGTAGCCGTATTCCGACAAGGTCGGTTGCCAAGGTTCTACCCCATTTTATTTCAAAACCACACACAAATCCACTTTCCCATACCCTTCATATTCCACATTATTAGCATCACGATTATGATAGATAATTAAATGAGCGATCCCACCTATGCGCGCTACTTCTAAAATAAGCTTAGGTGGCTATATATTTTGCTGGGTTACCTTAGCAAGCAAAACATGCAAGTTTTTATATGATTAACAGGCCAAGGGTTGTGTTTGCAAAACATAGGAAATTGATGCATCGAGTGGGGATTCCAGTGGGCTTGCCTTTCACTTTGTTGAAGCGGTTGATATAACAGTTGTTGGACGTATTGGCGCAGACCATCGCGTAGCATACCGCGAGGGGTAGGCTAAACGGACTCTCCGGTAAGGCCTAGTGCACAAACAATGAAAACACACAATGGGTTTGGTGGCGTAGAGCTTGGATTGCAGAGATGAGAGTCTGCTGGGTTCTTACTGGTGGTATTACTGCAAGTGGTTGGGGTATAGCGTGTTTTCGGGCGAGTTGGCGGGCATCGGTTATGACAGTTTCGGAGATGCCAAGGTAGGGGTGGTGGACGCGAGATGCGGGGTCGACAAAGCCGAAAGGGTAGCGGTTGCATGTTTGCGTTTTGGAGAAGATCTTTTTGGAGTGGTGGAGAGAGCAATGACGTTCATATGATTTTCGGTATCGTCATCATCTGAATTTATGGCTTGGACAGACTAAGACATGAACATTTAGGATTTACGTGGAATAGGAGATCAACGGCATCGATCACCAGGCTCACAATGTTTGTGCGACCGGTGCGAAGCCCTGACTGAGCGTAGGACGGCGTCACGATGGCATGACGGCGTCTTCCGGCCAAGAGAAAAGATTATGTGGAGTGTATGGATAGATAGAGCTTGAATTTAGATGAATTTAGAAAGAAGAATCACAGCCATCGGAGTTGGTACGACTAAGATATTGATTCTGTAAGTTTAACACAGTCTGCGTACACTATCTGATAAACGAACGATCTGAATAGTATCTGTTTGTATATGGACGATGAACGAACGGAGGAACGACGAACGAATGACCGATGAACGGACGAACGAACAACGAACGAATGAACGAATGAACGGACGAACCGATGATCTTAATAGTATCTATTTGTGTATGAACGATGAACGAACGGACGAACGACGAACGAACGACCGACGAACGGATGATATGATCAGTGTGTGTTTGTGTATGAACAATGAACGAACGGATGAACGACGAATGAACGGACGAACGACCGATGAACGGATGAACGAACGACGAACGAACGGCCGATGAACGGACGAACGAACGATCGATCAGAATAGTGTCTGTTTGTGCGTGTGTGCAGCAAACAGAGGGAGTGTGTGAGTGTGTGTGCTGTGTGTGCAGCAAAGTGTGCTGCGTGTGTGAGAGTGAGGCAGGGAGCTCTCGGTGGCTATGGTGGTGAACATGAAGGAGGAGCAGAGAGCTGCGCGTGCACAGAACGGGGAAGGCAGGGAGGAGATGTCCGCGTTGGGCAACGCCCGGGTGAGCCAGGGGCTGGTCGCGGCGGTGGTGAGCTTGGTTTGGTGTGGATGGAGGCATGGGGTGGGGGCTATTTATAGCCGATGGAGGGGAGAGGCCGATGATGTATCGCGGAGATGGGATGTCCACATGGCACAGAGATGGGGCGTACAAGTGGTGTGGAGATGGAGTGTCGACGTGGCGGGAAGATAGAGGGTCTAAGTGTCGTGGGAGGTCCACGTGGCGCGGAGATGGGGGGTCCAAGTGTCGCGGAGATGGGAGGTCCACATGGCGCGGAGATGGGGGGTCCAAGTGTCGCAGGGATATTTTTTTTGAATTGAATTTTGGAAAGAATTTTTTTTTTGGTGGAGAGTATTTGCGATATTTAGAATTTTGTTGAGCTCATATTAACATACTCAAAACAAATAAGCAACATTCAAAGTTTTTGAAAATTTGATTTTGAATTAGGGAGGGATTAGAAGAAAATTCTAGGTGCTAAATTTTGGGCATTACAATTTTGAATAGGGAACCACTTGTGTTTAGTTTGTTGATTCATTGGATATGAGATAATTGGAGAAAACTATAGGAACCTCCTACATGAGTTAAGAGTTTTATTTGCAAAATAAACATAGGGCCCCATCTTCGATGATCTCAAGTCCCCATCCCACCAGTGCCACATATGAAAAGAGAGCTTGTACCTTCTTGCTTCTTTGATTGTCTTGAGTTTTATCAAGCCCAGTGCCATTAAGAGAGTTCAAATCAGTTGAGAATTTTGGCCTTCACATGCACATTCCATGAAACAAGTCTCTCAAAAAGTGGTACAATGAAATGGAAATGATCCCATTCAAGTTTCATTTGAAAGAAAGAGAGGCTTAGAGGTTCGAAAAAAAAGAGAAAAAAAGAGAATGAGAAAACAAAGAAAAAAATGAAGAAGGACTTCATGCCCTCTACTCAAACATGGGATTCAAGTAAAGCACCTAAAGCACCTGCAAGATACAAATCCTTACACTACACTTGCACTTGGCCTAATCTCACTTGATTGTGAATTCTTTCTTGACACTTCGTTTGATTCGACGATATAACCATGAAGGGAAAGCCTCATTCTCCCAACTACCTAAAGCTCCACAAATGCCTTAGTAGCATAGGTGCGAGGAATGCAAGATTCATGCAAGGACACTCTATCCTCTAAGAGCCTGAGAGTTGGTCTTGAGATCAGAAAAGTTGGCATACCCTGTTTTGAAAATTTTGAAAACCTCTATACTCATGTGATGTGGGAACCTGAAGTTAACTCTGATATTTTCTTGTTTCATGTTTCAACATTCAAAAACTTAGGTGTAGACACCATGGAAATCCTAGGCACGATGAAATGGTCAGGAATAACCTTGTGCTTGCTATGGTGATTATTAATGTTATGCCCTTTCCACTTGCGCTTAACTCTCTTCTTTGCTCGAGGACGAGCAAAGGTTTAAGTGTGGGGGGTGTCGACGGTCGATAAAACCTATTTTGACCACCAACATTTCATGTTTTAGAGTATATTTTACCAAATTTTCATGTATCACTAACTAGTTCCACGAGTTGTGCATAAAAGTTGTACGCAGGAGCTTGTCACGTTCAATACAATGAAGGAAACAATGGAAAACATGTGAAAGGACACAAAGGAAGGCATCCATGCAAATGGGCATGGTCGGCCGACCATCACCCAAGGTCGCCCGACCATTCACCATGGCCGGCCAACCACCCATTATGGTCGCCCGACCATCTCTTGCCATGGGCTGCCCTCCAAAGGTCCAATATAGTCTTTTGGCCCAAGAAGCGTGGCCGCCTGACCATGTCACTTTGGCCAACCTTTGACATGCATGCAGAGAAACACAAACCAAGTCAAATGCAACCGTTGGATCAAGTATCCAATGCATCTAAGAGTCGCAAGGCCATCATACAAGGGATTGATGACGTCAGCAATCCAGGGAAAGTTACATGCAGCCAATCAGGTGGCCGCCCAGCCAAAGGGTTTGGCCGCTCGACCATGCACTGACCCCGTTTTGCACGTGTATCAACTAATTCAACTGCCAACCGACTCGGGGAGTGGATCTCATCCGAAGAATCAATAAAGTCGGTTAATCGGGTGCCGACCACCCCCCCTTGGCCGGCTGGCCACCGCCTTGGTCGCCCGACCACCCCTCATGGTAGCCGGCCACCGACCTTTGCCCATTACTGACCTAGCACGCCTACAAGTACACCCCTCGGTCTCCAAGCTGTAAATACCCCATGGGAGGTCACTTGTAAGGTGTGGTGGATCATTAGAATAGAAGTGTGGTTGTGTATTTGGGTGTAGAGTATTGTAGTAGTGCCACCCTTGGCATTGTAGAGAGACCCACATACATCTCAAGAGAGAGTGGTGGGTGAAGAGTGAAGGAGCTAGAGTTGCCTTTGGTATTCTATTTCCAAAATTCTTTATTTCAGAGGAAGGATATTCTTTTCTAGGATTGAGTAAAGTTCCTTGTTCTCTTCTTTACATCTTTCATACTTACTTTATCTACATTATCAGTCCTTTGCTTCGTAGTCTACGGGCGCCAAGTGTGCTCTGTTTAGTTTAGCTATGCAGCTGTGCTTGTTCTTTGGCTTCGAACCAGTGCGGTAGTAAACTCGTTCGTGTAGACGTGGTGTCTAGACTAGAGTTTGTCCTGGAATGTGTCTTGTCCCACATAGTTTTGGTTGGTAGTCCCACCTGGTGACAGAGGCTGTGTGTCTTGTGTAGTCCAACCCCGTCGTTCGGATAAGTAGTCATCGACACATAGCTGAGTTCTGTAGCACCCGCCGTTCTTATCTGGGTTATCACCACTCTGGTGCTCAGAAGTGGTTCTACAGCCTCGGTGTCCAAGTAAACTTGTTAAGCATAATACTAGTTTGTTGAGTAAAGTTAAGTTGCTTTATCTAAAAAAGTGATCATGCTCTGTTCTGTTATTTATCTCTACAATTGCTGCTTTAATGTTCGGTTCTATCTGTTCTATGTTGTGTTACTTCTCGTTCCTCGTGGATTTCGATACCCTGGAATACTCTTGGGTGAAAAGCTACAACGTGTTTCCATGCGCTTGCGGATTTATATCAGTAGGCTAAGAAACGCCAACAGTATCCTACGCGTACAAACAGAGAACAACACGCAAACTGAGGTATATCATGAGCCCAGTTAATTCGGAGCTAGAGTTTGGGTTACAGGAGGGAGAATCACCAAGATCGAGATCTGGACGGAGGTGATTGGAATTTGTTGAGATTCTTACTAGTGGTGTCGATGCCAGAAAAGTGATTGGGGGTGTGAGCTCTTGGACACCCTGGTGGGTGCGGTAGCGACTGTTGTGGAGTCACCACGGCAGTGGGTATGGCCTGACAACGCGGGGACGGTAACGCCGAAGTGGTGGCGGCTGCATGGTGAGGAGTGGGAGGTTTCCTGGTGAAAAACAGTGGGGAGTTGGATGTCATTTGGTGTGGGTGGGTAGAGCATGATTTTAGATGAATTTTGAGACTGAAATCACTGAAATTGGAGCAGGAACAGAGAAGATATGGAATTTTTAGTGGAGGGGGTAGACACAGACTTTTGGAGTAGTTGGAGGGGTAGAATCAGACTTTTTCTGATGAACTTCGGCCTGTTGGGAATAACTTGGGCTAGGGCTGGTCTTTTGGCCCAGCTCGGCTTTTCAGCCCACGTGGCGTGGGGCGCGCGCGCGGAGGCCTGGCTGGCTATGACTCGCAGGGCGCAGCCTGCGTGCGGCGCTGGGCGCACCGCCTGGTCGGCCGAGGGGGCGACCCACGCACGCGAGTGGTACGGCCCACGCGAAGCGTGGCCAGCGTGGCTAGGCCGACCCGGCTCATGGCACCGACGGCGTGGCTCACACAGTCGGTGTGGGGCCCACCTGGCAATGAGTAGGGGAGGAGAACAGCGTCAAGCAGTCGGCGGTGGTTCGGGGAAAGCCGGTTCGGTGCTGGTCTGGTGGGCTTTGCCGGCGGTTCTCATCGCTAGTGATGGTTTCGGCAACGAGAGTTCCGTCGCGAGCACCAGGGCGAAGAGGCGAGTCGGGTGGTGGTGATGGCTGGTGGAATAGGTGGCCAGATGTGTGGTCTCCGCGGCGGCATGGGTGTGCGCGCACTGGTGGCTAGGTGAGCTCGCATGTTGGTGGGGCTCTGGGGCGAGGGAGATCTAGCGCTGGGTCGGGGTGGTAAATGATGGTGGGGCGGAGCTTATGTTCGCCGGAATTGGAGAGAGAGGCAGCGGAGACAGCGGAATTTGGGCGTAGCGGCGGTGCGGTTGTGGCGGAGCGAGGTGGAGGAGTGTGGGTGGAGTGGCGTTTTGGTAGTGGTTTGGCGCTGGCGCTCCGGTGGAGTTAGGCAAGCGTGGAGTGTATATGAATGCGTGTGTGTGTGGTGTTGTGGCGGTGGCGCGGTTCCGGGAGGATGAAACCCGCTGCCTTTTATAGGCCGAGATGGGGGACCAACCGGTGGCGCGGTTGTCGTTGTGACGTGCGGTGGGGTCGCAGAAGGAGGAGGGGAGGCCCAATGGTGATAGGAGGTGGCGGGGCGAGGCGAGGTGAGGGTGGTCAGGGCGTCGCGCGACGATGGGATGAGATGGGGCCGCCGCGGCGTCGCGGAGCGCGATACCATGGCGTGGTGCGCGTGGGGACAGAGCGGGGCCAGGTTGCATCGTCGTGTGGCCGGACACCGGTGGAGGGAGGAGGGTGACAGGGGAGAGACTGTCCGATGGGGCCAGGGAGACAGAGGGAGAGAGAGGCGAGATGAGCCAGGGGAGGCGTGGCCCAAGAGGGAGAGAGGGGTGAGCTGGCCCTGGTGTGCTACTCGGCCGGGAGTTAGGCCGAGGTGGGAAGGAGAGAAGGGAGGGTGGAGGGTGGGCTGCGGCTCGTGGAAGAAGGGAAGAGTTTTATTTTATTTTCGAATTTTGACTTTTGGACTTGGATTTGAATATTTGGAGAAGGGATTTTGAGAGGATTTTGGGTGGAGGAAATTTTGCAAGAGTTTTTTTGGGGACTTTGGTAGAATCTTAGGGATATAGAGAGATTTTGCTGAGCTCATAGACATACACTCAGCGACAAACAAGTTTTCGAAAATTGATTTTGAATTAGGGAGAATTTAGAAAAAAATTTAGGAGGTGATTTTCGGAGCATCACACTTCCTCTTTTAACACCAACATGAATTCCAGTACCAACTTCAGATTCAACGACCTAGAGTAATCACTTGTGACCATACGACTCTCTTCTAGTTCTCAGTCGGTGAACAAATAACAAAGATTTCTAGAACAAGTTACTAGTTTTAAGAAACTATTTATTTATTGGACCGAGAAGTGTTGTGGAGACCCTTAATTAGATCAATTTGAACCCTACAACATAGGTTATCCACTTAGGCACATTGGTAGCATATACACAATTGTGCACAAACTTTAAACAATTTCCACCATATTATTATGGGAAAAAATTTATATAATCTTCTGAGGTATCGTGCATGGAACACATGGCACCTTAAATTTCAAAACCGAATATTTAACGTGCTCAACTTTTCTAACTCGGTACAAACAACCCCCGGCAGTTTTGCTGGGCGGTTTTGCCCGCGCGGCAGTCCCCCACGCCACGGTGGCTAGAGGCCCGCCTGTCAGTGCCTACGGCCTATCCCACCCGTCTTCTTCCTCTGCTCCCTCCCGCGGCCCGCCTCTGCGCGCTGGCAGCCGCCCCCGCCACCCACCCGCGTCCGTTGTCGGCGCGCTGCCGCACCATGGTGAGGCGCCAGTCGAGAGGACGGCAGCGAGCCCCACGCACGGCGTGCCCGCGCCGGCGCCCCGCGCGGCCGCGGACGCGTCGGGCACGCCGTTGCCGAGCACGAGCAGCGTGGCGGCGGCCATGGACGCGGAGAGGTGGAGGCGGCGGGCGAGGCGCGAGACAGTGGGGGCCAGGCCCGCGGAAGCGACAGCTGTGAGGAGGAGGAAGTGGAGGAGCAGGGAGAGGAACAAGAGCGAGCAGTGCGCTTCGCCGCCCAGTCACCGCGCCGCCGGGCGTGGGCTCCGTGCTACGACGACGACGACGGGCAGCGAGCGCGGGAGGAGGTGGACGCCGCCGCCGGGCTTTCGACGGAGCAGGTGTTAAAGGGCGAGCCGGTGCCGACGCCGCCTTCACAGGAAAACCCGGCTGCCGCCGCCGGTCTCCGTCCTCGCCATCTCCCTGTCATCAAGGATCACGCCTAGGCCTTCGCAGCTCATCAAGGATCACGCCTAGTCCTTCGCAGTTCGGTGAGAAACCTCCCCGTACCTGCCTTCCCCGTTTCCCCCTTCTCTCTGTCGTGTAATTTCTCACCGGAGCAGAGCTTAGTGCTGCCGCCCTCGCTCACGGTCGCACACCACCGCCGGCCACTCCTCCGCCCAGACCCCTCCCATCGGGTCCGTAGATACGCTCTTCCCCTCCCATGCCAATCCTTATTGCTCGGGACCCCTGGAGCGCGAGATCACTTGAGCGCGGCGAGGCGGAGCTCGTAAGCGCTGCCCACGGGCCCCGGTGAGCTGACGCGGAGCAGGAGCGCGTCGCTGTCGCCCGCAGGGTGACACAGAGGTAAGCGGCGCCGCGCGCGGGTTGCGGGGGCGGCTGCCGGCGCGCAGAGCCAGGCCGCGGGAGGAAGGGGCAGGCAGAGGAAGTGGACGGGGGGAGAGGATGAAGGCGCTGACAGGCGGGCCTTAGGCCACCGTGGCAGGGGTGGACAGCGTGGCACACCACGCAGGCAAAACCGCCCTGCAAAACCACCCTAGGGGTTATTTGTACCCAAATGCAAAGTTTAGTGCGTATTATATCCAGTTTTGAAGTTCAGGATGCTATGTGTTACATCCATGAAACCTCAGGGGGTTATATAAATTTTTTCCTATTATTATGTATACACGTATATAAATTAGTTCAATCATCATTTGCATATGTTTCACATGAGATAGGCTCCATGGCCTAAATCTGCTGTGTCATTTCCTATGATTATATCAAGTTAGTCTTGTGCATATATGAATGCCATGTCACAAGCCTTATACAGTGAAAGTATTGGTATATGGATAAAAGTATCATGGCCTAAAAATTCCTTTGCGTGAGGATTTGTATGACAATGATGCAGGAGTTTCTGCAAATACGGATGTGGCAGAATTACCCTGTATTGGCATGCTCCCGATTTTCTTTTGCTAAATGTTGAGGCATGAGGGTTAACATTACAAAAAAGGAATATCTTCCAATAATATGCTAAATAGACCATATCCAAAGTTTGCTCTGAAGCTTCCCTAATTCTAAATTTCTCAGGCAAATATCTTAGGCCACTACTACATACCAAGAATCTTAGGAAAGTAGAAAACCTCTCATTGGTCAAATGGGAAACAGGCTACCTGGCTAGAAGGGATGTTTTCTTTCATAATCAGATAGGGATGGTGGTTAGCCAACTCTGTCTACACAAGCAATTTACCACCTAATTGGTTCCCAATGCAAAAATGGTCGATCCAAAGAATTGATAGAATCAGAAAAGCTTTCTGTTGGAAGTACGATGGCCACAGAAAGTTAGTGGAGGACGCTATTTGATTGCGTGGTCGATTAACCGTAGGCTAGTGAAAAGGGGTGTGTGTGTGTGTGTATTGGGTTGGGTGGGGGGCCTAGGCATTTTAGATTTGGGACACTTCGCTGAAGCACTTTTTTTGAGTTGGATATGGTTTCAAATTAAAATGGGGAAAATACTGAGAGAGCTTTGATAGGACTGTACCATGCAAAAAGACTAAGAAAGACCTTTTTCATACGTCAACTATAGTCACATTTGGGGATGGAGATATTGACTAGCTTTTGTTATCTAGTAGTTGGTTGCGAGGCATGGCTGAATCACATCTTTTGCTCGTCGGCTAGCGGTGGAGGCTGTCTGTGGGCGGTGGAGGTAGCGGGGGGGAGGAGGTCGGTGGGTGGTAGAGGCAAGGTAGATGCTAGAGACGGGGGTGGTGGAGGCGGCGGGGGCGACGAAGGCCGTGAAGGTTAGCGGTGGTGGGAGTGAGGAACGCCGCAGAGGTTCGAGGTGGGAGGCGGGGGCGAGGAGCTCAGCAAGGAAGGCGGAGGCGAGGAGGGCGGTGCGGAGAGGGGGTCACGCTAAACCTCGCCCTATTTTTCAGCCCAATACGACGAGCAAAAACTTAAATCAAATGTTGTTTCTTTGCACTGACACAGTTTGTATACAGTAAGATTTAGACCGCAGGCAATTAAAAAAATAGCCGGCAAAAGGATACAATTTCCAAAGTTTGTGGCATTGAACTAGAAACCCCAAGCATCAATGCAAATATTGCTTGCTTCAGTCTGCACCCAACACCCAGCACCCTCCACTTCAGCGAGTAAGGCGTATGTGTAGGGAAGCATAGCAATCCCTGTTCATCGAAACAGGAGACGTACAAGGGAATGATAATTGGTCTTATTTATCTAGACCAGGTGACAAACTATATGATTTCTTAGTGCTGGTCAGGACTGATCAAGAAAAGTCAAAGCACATATTATTGGAAGAAGTAATATACTTGGTCGTATAAAATCACTATAACAATCTGATGTGAACTGATTTCTTTAATTTTATCGTAAAACCTACCATTTCCACTACAATGTTGCACATAATATTGAAGTTGTATCCTCACATGCGAACAATTATAAGAAAAGGCTTTCATACAAAATCTTGTAGAATTATAGATGGGTGTGATCTGCCATCTTGCATGACCTAAGGATTTTCTCCCCTCTTGCGTGGCACTTTAGGACAGATGCATGACACGATGACGATGGATAGCATGACACAATCTAGTGATACTTAAGGGATGAAAAATACACTTTCGCTATAAGGGGGAAAGTCCAAAGCCCAGTAGTCAGCAGGGGTGTGAATAGAACGGATATTAGGCTATGGCCAATGGAAGGAGTAAAGTGGCCCTCTAGAGCAGAAATCGACACTGTAGTGCTACTGTAGACAGGGATAGACTGTAGTGCTACTGTAGACAGGGATGAGAGTAGTTAGAATAGTGATAGACAGTCTTTTTTTAGTCAGTCTGCTGGGGATGGTCATATATGTTTGAATTTTGAATTCGAAGGGATCGAATATTAATTTGAATATGTTTTCAAATATCACGATGCATTTTTGGATCAAATATAATACAATAGTTGTTGTATATGAACATTTTATCAGACATATCCTATTACTTAATGATATTCGGCATAGCAATAGAACAAAATTTAAAATATCCAAATATAATCTAATCAACATGAGTCTTGACACTATAGGCCCACGAGTAGCTGAGAAGGTAGTTTTGATTTGAATTTTATTTTTTCTTTAGTTTTATAATATTTATGGTGACGTTATCTATATTTTGTTTAGCCCTTTGTTATGCATAGATTTTAACATATAGTGAACTCAAGTTGGTTTAGTCTAATTCGTTTCTATTTCTTAATGCACTGTACATCCAGCATAGATAATGTAAAGTTTGAAATACAGCCGTTGATATACGTACACCGGTGAAGTCAGGCTTAGAAAAGAGAGAAAAACAGAAAAAAGCATGAAAACAGAACAGGAAAAAAGGTCTCCAGTGCTAAATAGACAAATTGTCCGCTCACTTTTTTTCTCTGAATCCTCGAACAATTCGGAAGGATAGGTTCGCTCGGCACTCAGCAGTCGCCACGAGCAAAGCCTGTCCAAAGTCCAAACGCCAATGGAGCGCTGCGCTGGGCAGGCCAGTCCGCACCCAACAACACCCTCGCCGGCCGGCCGCGCACGCCGCCACTCACGCGCGCCACCGCCTGATCTTCCTCCCGTGCTCGCTTCGCCCCGTGGAGAGCAGAAACCCCGAGATCCGGCACCGTCGGCTAGCAAGGCCTGCGCGGGGAATGGGTCCGCGAGCGGAGCCCTGGCGGCGCCGCTGCGGGGGCTGGGTCTGGCTACTCGTCCTCTCCGTCTCCGGATGCTCCCCGCCTGGACCGTCGACAACCTCGCTCACTTCGCCGTAAGTCCCCGCTCCTCCCCTGTCTTCTGGGGTTCGTTGACGGGCGGTTCCATTCCACGGCCGGCAAGAGTGCGCCGGCTGGGCGCCGCTCTCTTCCCCCCTCGTGCTGGTGTGCGCCGGCAAGCTGGCGAGTGGAAACGAGCCGGCTCGAGTGCATTCACCAGCCGAGCCTAGGTCGATTTCTGTCTCAGTTGTTAACCGAGCCGAGCCGATATGAGCCGACGAGCCGAGCCGATCAGCTGGCTTGGCATCCAATCCACCGCGTCATCACCGCGGCACCGCCGCGTCGCCGCCGCGTCCGGCTATCCGAATCGCACCTCGCCTGCCAGCTGCCAGCCTGCCACCCCGCCGCTATTATGCAATCGATATTATTCTGGTTGGCCCCCAATCGCAGATCTCACAACGCTCCCTCCCAATCGTAGCTCTCACGCATCCAGCTCTCGAGTGCCCTTGCCTCTGATCCGCCGCCAAGATCCGGCGACGTTCCCCGTCTCTCATCCGCGGCCAGGATCCGGCGACGCCCCCCTGTCTCCGATCCGCCGCCGACGCCACCCTGTCTCTGATCCGCCACCGCCACCGCAGCATGGCGTCGCGGGTCTCTCCACCGTGCCTGTTCGACTACTATGTCGTCGTGGACTTCGAGGCGACCTGCGAGAAGGACGCGCGGATCTATCCGCAGGAGGTCATTGAGTTCCCCGCCGTTCTTGTCCACGGCGTCACCGGCGAGCTCCTGTCTGCCTTCCGTACCTACGTGCGGCCGAGGTACCACCCGATCCTTAGCGCTTTTTGCCGCGAGCTCACCGGCATCACCCAAGAAGATGTCGACGGTGGGGTCGATCTGGCTGACGCACTCGTTCTGCACGATGCCTGGCTGGTGGCAGCGGGCGCAGCAAGAGACCGTGTCGCCGTGGTCACCTGGGGTGACTGGGACTGCAGAACCTTGCTGGACAATGAGTGTGCTCTGAAGGAGATAGTCAAGCCGTTCTACTTTGAGCGCTGGGTCAATCTGAGGGTCCCGTTTGAGTCTGTGTTTGGGGCGAGGCGCCGCAACCTCCAGGAGGCTGTCCAAGAAGCAGGGCTGCGGTGGGACGGTCGCGCCCATTGCGGCCTCGATGATGCTCGCAACACGGCGTGCCTGCTTGCCGATTTGATGCGGCGCGGAGTCACCATCTCCATCACGGGTATGTTCACTGTCCTCATGGCACCAAAGGGAGATGAGGTTCCTCAGCCATCACTACAGCTGATGGCTCAGCCACTTCCACAGATGTCCAGCCACTGCCACTGCTACTGCGGCATCCCAATCAAGATTGACCTGTTGATGACCCCAGGTCCAATGCAAGGACGATACTTCTACATCTGCGGCAATTGGACGCCGGAGTTTGGGGCGATCTGCCCCTTCTTCCTCTGGGCGGCCTGATGGTTGGACGGCTGGACTCCGACGAAGGTAAGGCTAAGGTATCCTCTGTTCTTCCACCTATCTTGCTGCTTAGATTTGTGTAGCATAGCAATTTCATACTGTGACTAGTTCTCGCGCCACCACATAACATAGTTCTTCAGTTCTTCTCCAGCCACGTTGAAGGTTTCTTTCTCACACTTGGAATGTGCCAGCGAATGAAGGTCGGTCATGTCAATGCTTTATTCTTGTGAGATTTTGATTCCTTGTTGCTTGGAATTCTTGACATTATATTTTCTTTTGTCTTCCCCACATCTGAAAACCTAGTATTTGGAAGAAAAAAAACAGCACTTGAGCTATTCAGAAGACAGGTTAACCATGAATTAGGATAGTTTAAGTTGTTTTAGTTTGAAGCAGGATAATAGGCTGGGAAAGTTATCTAAATATTGGCATAAATTTCAGTGTTATTCTAGTTTGTTTCTTTTGTTCTAGATGGCCACACTGAAATTGCCAGGAGTGAATTTGTTGTTTCTCCTTTTTGCTTAGCGGCCTTGCAAATTTAGGTTGTGTCAGATGTTCTAGGCTATATTCAGTTATATTGACTATAAATTTCAAATTCTGTGTTAGTGAGTGTAGTTATCTAAACATTTTTATGTATATATAGGAAGTGGAATGTGTTATGCATTAAGAATGTGTGAAGTTGTGCAAGCCTTTTCACAGAATTTTATTGGTTGCCATGACATAGCTTTTGACATACCAATATTGTTCTCAGTTTTTTTATAACCTAGTTTCACTGTCGCTAAATCTGAATGGGAGAATTAGAAGGTTGCAGTCCATATGGTAGAAGCAAGTTGTCTGATAGCTTTTCTATTTAGTCTTTTACTATATGATAATTTACATACTTTTTCAGTACTTTTACACCATAAATTTCACGATCAACTACATCTGTAGGTCCTGTAATTTGTCATCTCTTTTGAATTTAGATAACTATTATATATGTCTTTGAAAGATTCCTATCTTCATATTTCTTTCAGCAGTATGTACTATGTTATAATTTTATACTCTATTTTTTTTTTGCAGCGTAGGGTATTCAATATGTGTGCTAGGCTATTTTCAGCGTAAGGTATTTTCTTAATTATGTGTAGTTAGTTTAGTAACTCCGCCTATGTTGTCTCAACATAGCCGGTCCCAAGCCCGGATAAAGGAGGAGGGTGTCCCGTCTCTAAAAGAGGTTGTGATAGGCGTGTTGAACCAACGTAAATTACTCAAATGGAGATGAAACCCAAGAGAAATTCTCCCGCTGCTGGTGACTCTTGTTGGGTTTCGATTTCGACGCTAGCCTTCCCCATCTTGTTTGGGACTAAAAGGCTTTGGTGATGTTGCTTGGTTTAGTCAGCTATGCTGTATAGTTTTTTTTTTTTGTGTTTTTCATGCCTTTGTTTTTTCAAGCTACTAGTAGGTGGAGGGTGGTTCTTCTTTTCTTTTTGTTCTTTGGGTAATTTGTCCTTAATCTATTTTTGTCTCTTAGGACTATATTAGTAGTGAATGCAATTTAAATAACATTGTATACAAGCAATATGTCGAGGTAGCTTACATATGCATTCTACCTTTTCTCTCTAGGGATGCTATTTATATGTTTAATAACACAATATCTGATGTTCCCCTCTGACGCTGCAATCTGTTCACTATGACTGAATGCTTTGATTTCTTCGGCAGTAAGTTCCTAATTGTCATTACTACCTCATCAATACTGAACTGATCCCATCTGACTGCATGTTTATATCTACACTAGGTATATCTGCTAAAAAAGAATCTATGGGGCTATGGGCCATAGGTTGATATTTGGAGTGTCGAAGTGATTCTTTACATTCTTCTTTGTGGGGTCCCTCCATGCTTGGCATGTTAGTCTTGTCACTGGAATGGACAGTAGTGCTATATCTATATACATTAAACTTTTAGAATGTTGAGAACTACAAAATGGAACAAGTTCTAATCTCTTGTAAGTTCAAATGTTCTGTGGCATATTGCAAGCTGATACTTCTTTTTTCGACCTTTCCTTTGAGTGTGATGATTAGGAGATGGGGTTGTAGAAGATAAAAATAACATCTTAAGCTTTTGTTAAATGTTTTTAGCATTTTTTGTTTTGCCTTGTTGTAATGCAGAAACTGAGCACTCTCCGCCAGCCGCCCAGGTCTCCGTCGGGCGCTTCGCTGGTGACTAGCACCTGCCAGCCTGGAGCAGGAAGCCGGTGCAGTGGGGCCTGGCAGCCGCGGATCCGCGCCCCCCCCAACCCATCGGTGCACCATCCTTCCTCATCAACATATGGTTGCTTTTTCCTGCTTGTGATTTTCCGGCACTTCACCTTTCAGTTGACTGAAGAATCAGTTAGCTCAGCTCTACAGTCTGTGCTTGCTGCTGCTGCTGGATTTCATGTTCAGTACAAATGAGATTGATACTTTCGTTTCTCTGTGGCGTCCAAGGCAGTGGGTCTGCATATCTGCTCTCTCAAAAGAATCATTGCTAAACACTTTGATGTGTACTTTCACCTCTGGAGTGATGGAGGTGCTCACTGGCAGCTAGAAAAGAAATTTTGGATTGAGGAATAGGAAAACCAATGGACCAAAGTCTCCAGAAAGAAGAAGCCTACCAAGCATAACCCCAACACCCCAAGAAAGTTACTTTTGCCTGCAAACTCATGCAAGATTCCCCAGCAAAGAAATCAACTCCTGTCTTTCCTTCTCCTTCCATCAAAATTGGTGATTTTATCTGCCCGCTTGATGTTAGTAAGGGAAAAAACTAGATTTGGGGGAAGTTCCTCTGCCTGTTACTCTGATCAAATCAAGCACAGTTTTCAGTGGTCTCAAGCGCAATCTTGGCATTTGCGCACAAACTTCTAAACAATGCTTCAGGTGCTTGGCCTAGGGTCATGATATTAGAGATTGTACAAGCCCCTTAAGATGCAGAATCTGCTTTGGCTACAATCATCTTGCAAAAGAACGTCCAAAGTCAGAGAAGGGTTCCAAAGGCTTGTAGCACGGTGTGGAAGTCTGATCAACATATAGATAGAGCTCAAGGTAAGCACCCAAATATCTCAAACGCAAGCCCTACAGTCATAAGTACTTCTGCGGCTCCAGCGGGAAAATGCCCCAATCAGCATAAGGGACAAGAAAGAGAAATGCATCTGAATCAGGCGCTGCCCCTAGCACAGAACACCTACAAAACTCATCGCCGGCGCAAGCTGAAGATTCTCAGAACCAAGCTATGGTGCAGCTCTCTTTTCCTCCTGCATTTGTTAATTTCATCAAGACAATGATGTGTGATCTTCCTGCACCACCGGTTGTTCTGTCTTTAATCCGGAACACCATGTTCTCTCTCCCTTTGAGGTTCATTATCACTAGTTTTTCTTCGTCTCCAATACAAAAGCAGCCAATCCTAGCGCTCTTGCTTTGGAAAAACATGCAACATACACCTTCAGCTGGACCATGAAGAATTGAACTCCTGGAAGAGGGCAATTGGGGGGGGGGGTGGGGGGGTATGAACACCAACATTGTCATGAGTTATGAAGATGATCTCAGCAGCAGCAGGGACTTCTGGGTATCATACTCGAGAAGAATTAAGAGTTTAAGACCTCCACAAGTCAGCGAATGACCAGCAAATTCTTAGCTGTGTGTGCTAACAGGGTCATCAAGAAAACATATGCTAGGAGAAAGAAGAGAATAGCCTCTGCAGAAAAAGCTATTGTAAAAGACTATCTCCACTGCCATTGTAGATGGCAACCTGAGAAGAAGCTCCAGTCTTAGCATTCTCAACAAAGGATACAAGAAGCAAACTAGAGCAACTTCTGGCTTCAACGGAAGAAAGAAGAGTGGAATGGTCAAGAACATGATTGAGGACCTAGCTCAGGCAATAGGTCATGTTTCACCGCAGCTTCCTGATTTCCCTGGATTGTCTCAATTTCCAAGTTTAGCTGACCTCAATCATACAATGGAACCGCTTCCAGAATTCCTACTTCCATTATCCAGGTGGTGGCAGTGGAAAGATGCAGGCTTAATCCTTCGGAGGTAGCAACGGACCTGCTATTGGCAACAAGGGAGCAATGCCCTGAAGTGCCTGAGGCTAGCAGCTGCCAAGGACAAGCAATCGTCCATAATGAATAGCTCAAGAAACAGAAATTGGAATGTTCTTAACTGGAATATTCGTGGGCTAAATTCTGATGATAAATGCAGAGCAGTAAAAGGAAAGATAGTGGAGAGTTCTTTTGTAGTCTTTTGCATCCATGAAACAAAAAGGGAGATATTTGATAGCTACTTTATGAAGAAACTTGCTCCCAAACGTTTCAATAAGTTTGCTTATGCCCCTTCCGTGGGAGCTTCTGGTGGTATCTTAGTAAGCTGGAATGGGTCACTTCTTCATGGCCAGTTAACTCACAATACTAGCTTTGCGGTCACAATCAAATTCTCCTCCACTCATCATGCGGAGTGCTGGTCTTTAACAACAGTATATGGTACATGTCAGGGACCACAGAGAGATGAATTTGTCAACTGGTTAAACGCTTTACATATTGAAGAAGAGGAAAACTGAATGCTTATTGGGGATTTCAATTTCTACAGATCATTTGAAGATAGAAACAAACCAGGAGGTAATATGAATGATATCTCCATTTTCAATGAGATCATAAGCAACCTGGGCCTACTAGAAATTCCCCTAAAAGGTAGGAGATTTACATGGAGCAACATGCAGGAGGATCCTTTACTTGAACAACTTGACCAGTGCTTCACATCCATCAAATGGACTGAAGGTTACCCTAACACTCTTATGCTCCCCCTAGCAAAGCCAGTCTCTGATCACGTCCCTCTCACAATACAGATTGGAACCAAAATTCCAAAAGCCCAAATTTTCAGATTTGAAAACTATTGGATTGAACATCCTGGTTTCCTTGAGGTAGCAACGGACCTGCTATTGGCAACAAGGGAGCAATGCCCTGAAGTGCCTGAGGCTAGCAGCTGCCAAGGACAAGCAATCGTCCATAATGAATAGCTCAAGAAACAGAAATTGGAATGTTCTTAACTGGAATATTCGTGGGCTAAATTCTGATGATAAATGCAGAGCAGTAAAAGGAAAGATAGTGGAGAGTTCTTTTGTAGTCTTTTGCATCCATGAAACAAAAAGGGAGATATTTGATAGCTACTTTATGAAGAAACTTGCTCCCAAACGTTTCAATAAGTTTGCTTATGCCCCTTCCGTGGGAGCTTCTGGTGGTATCTTAGTAAGCTGGAATGGGTCACTTCTTCATGGCCAGTTAACTCACAATACTAGCTTTGCGGTCACAATCAAATTCTCCTCCACTCATCATGCGGAGTGCTGGTCTTTAACAACAGTATATGGTACATGTCAGGGACCACAGAGAGATGAATTTGTCAACTGGTTAAACGCTTTACATATTGAAGAAGAGGAAAACTGAATGCTTATTGGGGATTTCAATTTCTACAGATCATTTGAAGATAGAAACAAACCAGGAGGTAATATGAATGATATCTCCATTTTCAATGAGATCATAAGCAACCTGGGCCTACTAGAAATTCCCCTAAAAGGTAGGAGATTTACATGGAGCAACATGCAGGAGGATCCTTTACTTGAACAACTTGACCAGTGCTTCACATCCATCAAATGGACTGAAGGTTACCCTAACACTCTTATGCTCCCCCTAGCAAAGCCAGTCTCTGATCACGTCCCTCTCACAATACAGATTGGAACCAAAATTCCAAAAGCCCAAATTTTCAGATTTGAAAACTATTGGATTGAACATCCTGGTTTCCTTGAGATTGTAGAAAACACTTGGAACACAACAGTTAGAGCCAAAACAGTGCATCTAAAATAATGGCAAAAGTCAAGCTTTTGAGAAGAGTACTAAAGAAATGGAGTAAAATCCATATCACAGCTGAACAATATCTTAAAGGAATGCAATGAGGTACTGGCAGTCTTGGACAAGTTGGAGGAGCAGAGGAGCCTATATATCCAAGAGGAATGTTTTATGCTCTCCCTTTGAAGTCAATTAAACCTCCAGACAATTTTCTCTGGATCTGGAATTCCAAGTGCTGTGGGAAGTTAAAAGTGTTTGCTTGGCTACTCCTCATGGATAGGCTCAACACTAGAAACCTACTCAAAAGGAAAAATTATAAAATTGAAGGAAACAACTACAGTTGTGTGCTCTGCAATGCTAATGAAGAGGAAACTGCATTTCATCTATTTTTTCACTGTCCCTTCAGCATCATGTGTGGGCAACACATTGGGATTCACTGGGACTTCTCTCTACCCTTCTTTGACTTGATGAGAAAGGCCAGGGCTGACTCCCAACTCCTCTTCATGGAAATCTTCATCATAGCTGCATGGAACATATGGAAACAAAGGAATGGTTCATCTTCCAACAAATCACACCTCCAAGGATGGAAGCAAGGTCTATCAGATGAAGTAACCCTGCATTTGTACAGGGTTCGAGAAGCTTTTAGAACCCCAATCTTAGCTTGGCTTAACTTTTTAGGCTAATCTGTGCAGTGGTTTCCTTCCTAGGCCTGCCCTAGTGTTTACTTCTTTCTGTTCTGTAGTTGAGTCGTCATCCTACTCTGCTAGTCTTGTATTTTCTCCTGTTATGTTATGTGGGGCCACCAGTACAGCCGACGGGCTAGAAAAGGGGGCGATACAAGTGGCTAAGAGTCCATAGAGTCCATAGTTATCTAGTATTTTTGTTACTTTCGGGATTATTGAGTTGTTAGAGTAATATTAGTCGGAGAGTTAGTTGGAGTCCGGTCAAGGGCCTATATGTAAGCCGCAAGGCATCAGGAAGAGGTTAAGAAAGAAGTTTAATCTACTAGCTCCTATCTATCTTCTCTCTAGTCTCCCTCCTGGTTCCACCATAGATCGGCGGCTACTGCCCGACGATTGAGCTCTGCGTAGCTGAGGGCCTGCTCCTCCGGCACTACCATTACCTCCCTACCGACGCACTGCCCAGCGCCATAACATGTTATATCATTATATATATTTAAATACCATAGTAGGGTTTTCCTCTACTGTATTCCTTAAAAAAAAAAGGTTGTTGCTCAGGCAACTATCCATGGCCAAGGTTCTCAGATAACGTCAAAGATCTTGTCAGGGGAAAGCTCAATCTAGATCCAAAACAACGAGCAAGTGCTTAGTAATAATCATTCCCGCACAAGATGGCTATACTGTGTTTTACTCCCTTTTTTTCCAATCTATCAGAAATTCTAATCCTAGATTGATGAACCTTGCATTAGTACTAATGAAAATAATGCCATAATATTTCAAAAGTGTTATTTCCTATATGTTTGTCTGATAGCCTTGTATTTTCCTCCAGTTAACCTTGTGTTTGTCTGAGGGAGAATGCACTTAGGGTGCCAAAAATCCTCCAGATAACCTTGCATTAGTACTAATGAAAATAATGCCATAATATTTAGATGTTTGCAAATGATATCTAGAAACTCTTATTATCATGGCACAATCTTTCATTACTAAATATGTGAACCAAAATGGATAACTCCACAGATGTTGATGTTTTTGGAGCTTCAAGATAGACAAGTATCAATGCAAGGATTTTTGATAGTTTGCTAATTATTTTTGGTGAAACATATGCAATGAGCAGAATCAGGGAACCTTTCAACATATGACAAAGAAGAATGAAGAGGAGATGGGATACTTAACCAAGGAGCCTAGGGGTGACTCGAGGCTTCGGTTCCTAGTGCTCTAGGGTTTCGTGTTTTCTTCCGTTCTTCTCCATTTCGACCTTCGATCTGCTCCCACCTTGGGATTGGATCTGTCTTCCACTCAGCCCATGTCCCAGTTTCTTCTCAGAAACCAGTAAATTCTGCATTTGGCAGCCTGCAACCATATCTGCTAGCTTTCTGTCAAACTCTAGACACCTTGGGTCCCACTGTAAGGGACTGATGGAGTCAGTGGAGGAGATGCTGAAGGACCTGCGTCTGTCTGCCGCGGAGAGGAAGGGCATTCGAATCGCCGGCAGTGCAACCAACAATTCCGCGAAGAAAGGGTAGCGGGCAGTTGGCAAACTCCTTTCCGAGAAGCCAGCACATCCGGAGTCCTTGAAGCAAGCACTGGGGAAAATCTGGTGTCCAATCAGGGGCATCGACTGCAAGGAGATGGGGGACAACCACTTTCTCTCCACGTTTGGGCAGGCGGCGGGGAAGAGAAAAGCTTTGGAAAATGGACCTTGGATGCTTTCCAAGGAGGTGTTGGTGATGGCTGATTTCGATGGCTCAAAAACCCTAGAGGAAATAGACTTCTCCTCTATCCCGATCTGGGTCCGAGTCACAAATCTGCCGCTTGGAATGTTCACGAAGGAGGCTGCGGAAGCCATTGGCAGCGAGGTGGGGGAGTTTATGGAGACAGATGTGGAGGATGAGGCGGCCATCCCAGGACGCTTCCTCCGCGTGAAGATCAGACTGAATATCAAGAAGCCTCTCATGCGTGGCGTCACAGTGCTTGTGGAGGAAGGTAAACCGAAGAGGTGGTGTCCATTGATGTACGAATTCCTTTCTGACTTCTGCTGTTACTGTGGCACCATCGGCCACACAAATAAGTTCTGTAGCATGAAGTTGGGAGGACAGAAACCACAGTTTGGAAAGGAACTGCTCTCTATTCCACTAAGGAGGAGGGATGGTCCAGATGGCTTTGCGCCGGTGTGGAGAGGGGATTGGGGAAGGAGATTGGGTGGTGGTGGTGGTAGTGGGAGTAGAGGAAGCTCTGATCGCTCGAGGAGTGACGTGCCAAACTGGAGGAAGAACCCTGCTGTCCAGATCAGGAGGGAGGAGGAGGAAGTACAAAGACCGATAAAACCTGGTCACACAAGTGCAGTGGGAGGAAGCTCTGTAAAGAAGGCCTTGGTCTCCAGGATGTGGGAAAGGAGGTAGAGGGGCAGGTGCACGGGGGAGAGGAGAAGCAGCTTATAGCTCCTAGCGGTGATGACACCCTCGTGAACAGTACCATGCAAGTTGATGGTGGACAGGAAAGGGAACCACCACCGAGAGCTCAAACAAAAACCAAAACTTATAAGAAGCTGCACCGGGGTGAGAAGCCAAGGGGAGAGGTTGTAATGGAGTCTAGTGTGATGGGAAAGAGGAGACACCAGGAAGATGAGCAGGAGGAAAGGAAGAAAGGACGCAAGGAGGATGCAGGCGGGAGGGTGGTTTCCGAAGAAGATAGCGCGGGGCTGCCAGAGCAGCCCTGCGAGAAGCAATGAGGATCGTAGCTTGGAACTGCTGGGGTTTGGGAAATGGCCCGGCAGTTCAGAACCTTCTGAAGCTCCAGAAGGAGGTGGATCCTGATGTTCTATTCTTATCTGAAACCAAAATGGATAGGGAGCGGATTGAAGTGTTGCGGTGGAAATTGGGATTGACGAATATGGTGGTGAAGGACTGTGTGGGCAAGGGTGGTGGACTCGCCATTTTTTGGAGGAAGGAGGTGAATTTCCAACTACATGGTGTTTCCTGTTTCTATATAGATGGAGATATTGTGGAAAAGGACGGTTTTATATGGTGAATGACGGGGTTCTATGGCGAGCCCCAGTCGGATCGTAAGGAGCTGTCATGGAAGGCTCTTAGAACGTTGAATGCAGCCAGGAAGCAGCCGTGGTTGTGTGTGGGGGATTTCAACTAAATTCTTCTAGGAAGGGAGAAGGAAGGGGGTCTGCCAAGGCCTCAAAGGTGTATGGATCGGTTCTGGGAGGCGCTGGAGGACTGTTTACTAAGTGATTTGGGTTTTTCTGGTGATCCTTTTACATGGAGAAATCACAGTCATACATGTGCTTAATTTATTAGGGAGCACCTTGATAGAGCAGTAGCGGATGATCGATGGAGGGCAAAATTCTCACTTTTTAGTGTGAGACATGGTGACCCAATGCACTCTGACCATAGACCTATAATTGTGGATTTGGAGAAAGAAGTAGTACAGGGTGGAGGTCGAAGTGGCCAAATGTTTCGTTTTGAAGCGGGTTGGGTGCACGAGGAGGAGTGTGAGGTGATCGTGAAGAATGAATGGGACTTAACCACTGTGGCAAGGAGGAGGAATGTGAAGGAGGCGCTAGGTGAAGTGGCATCACATCTTTGGGATTGGAGCAAGAATATCTTGGGGGATCTTGAAAAGAGGATAAAAAAACTAGAAGAGAGTTGGAGGAGTGCAGAAGGGGAGCGGTGTCACCTCAGAACATTGCCCGTGAGGAAAGTGTCAGAAATAAACTGGGAAAGTTGGAGGATCAGAAGGATACGTACTGGAGACAACGTGCTCATGTGCATTGGCTGCAAAACGGTGATCGCAACACCAAATTTTTTCACAAATTTGCCACAGAGAAGAGGAGGAGAAATAGGATTAAGGGGAGATTCTGGAGATGGTGGCCAATTTCTACCAAAATCTGTTCACTTCGGGAGCTGGTGACAGGATGGATGATCTCCTTGAGCAGGTACCGTGAAAGGTAGATGATGAAATGAATGACCATCTTATGAAGGAGGTCACAG
Organism: Paspalum vaginatum; assembly: GCA_030272315.1. NCBI lineage: Eukaryota > Viridiplantae > Streptophyta > Magnoliopsida > Poales > Poaceae > Paspalum > Paspalum vaginatum. The sequence continues at coordinate 35,751,401 of CM059013.1, read as the reverse complement.
ATTTGGAAATTAAAGAAGCACTTGATGGTATGGGTGATCTTAAAGCGCCAGGCACAGATGGTATGCCGGCACTCTTCTACAAGAAGTATTGGAACACTGTGGGTGATGCAGTGCGTGTTGAGGTGAAAAGTCTGCTGAATGGTGGGGATATGCCTGATGGGTGGAGTGATACAGTAGTGGTCCTAATCCCAAAAGTGCCTAATCCGGAGAAGCTGAAGGACTTGAGACCAATTAGCCTGGGCAATGTTGTGTGCAAGATAGCTTCCAAGGTGATTGCAAATCGTCTCAAAATTGTTCTATCTGAAGTTATATCATTGAACCAGAGTGCTTTTGTCCCTGGACGGCTGATCACAGATAATGTCCTGCTAGCCTATGAATTCACTCACCATATGCAGCAGAAAAGGAGAGGAGGCGGGGGGCAAGCTGCACTAAAACTAGACATGAGCAAGGCCTATGACAAGGTGGAGTGGTGTTTCCTCGAGAAGATGCTACTAAAGCTAGGCTTTCGGGCTACTTGGGTTAAAGTGATCATGACCTTTGTTTCAACAGTAAAAAATCAGATCAGGGTGAATGGAGAATTGACTGAACAAATCATTCCTCAACGTGGCTTGAGGCAAGGGGATCCTCTCTCTCCATATCTATTTTTGGTGTGTGCAGAAGCGTTCTCATGCCTACTCAATAGTGCGGAGGAACGGAGCGAATTGGCCGGGGTGAAGATTTGTAATGGAGCACCGAGCGTTAACCATATACTGTTTGCGGATTTCTTTGCTTCTCTTAAAAACTGATGATAGAAGCGCTGAACATTTGCAAAATATTCTTACGTTGTATGAGGTTTGCTCGGGGCAGACAATAAACAAGGAGAAATCTTCAGTGGTAATACTGACTTGACAGCTAAGCATCGTCTTATGTCTACTCTGGATATTAATACAGAAGCAAGGAATGAGAAGTACCTGGTGCTGCCAGTGTATATGGGTAAATCAAAGAAGCAAACTTTCTCATACCTGAAGGATAAAATGTGGCAAAGAATCCAAGGATGGAAAGAAAAGCTACTGTCCAAGGCAGGGAAGGAAGTGCTCATTAAGGCAGTAGCGCAAGCGATCCCGACATATGCCATGTCATGCTTTGATCTCACAAAAGGGCTGTGTGATGAGATGAGCAGGCTGGTCTGCAGGTACTGGTGGGCTGCGCAGGACAAGCAAAACAAGGTCCGCTGGGTTGCATGGGAAGAGATGCGGAGGCGTAAAAAAGGAGGGCTTGGCTTCAGAGGCTTGCACTTGTTCAACTTAGCTATGCTAGCAAGGCAAGGGTGGCGGCTACTGATGAACCCAGACTCTTTGTGTGCTAAGGTGCTGCGTGCTAAATATTTTCCACATGGTAGCTTGCTGCAAACAGTGGAAAAGCCGGGAATTTCATATTCTTGGAGGAGCATTCTGAGGGGGGTCAAGGCGCTGAAAGATGGTTTAATTTGGAGGGTGGGTGATGGCACCAGCATTCATATTTGGGAGGATCTGTGGATACCAAACAACACCTCTCGCAGACCATCTACACCGAGAGGTAGAATTGTGCTATCAAGAGTCAGAGCTCATAGACCCAACTACTGGCGGTTGGGATAGTGAACTGATAAGAGACATTTTCTGGGAAGATGATGCCAAACATATTTTAGCTATTCCCATCAGCCCAGCAGTGGAAGACACCTTGGCCTGGGACTATGATACGAAAGGTGTGTTCTCGGTTAAATCAGCCTACCATGTTCTTGAGGATAGCGAAGGGCGGTCCAGGGTGAAGCAGCCAGGGGAGTCGAGCTTACCATTAAGGAACACAAGGAAGCTGAGTTGGAGTGCGGTGTGGAACCTTAAACTTCAGCCTAAGATCAAACACTTTCTCTGGAGATTGGCAAAGAACAGCCTGCCATGGAGGATGAATATCCAGAGAAGGGGAATGAAAATTGATACTAGATGTCCAATGTGCTGGCGGCTTGATGAAGATGGGGGCCATTGCTTTCTGAAATGTAAATATGTTAAGCATTGTTGGTTGGCAATGGATCTTGAACAAATCAGAACAAGGCTGCAAGGGGCGAGCTCAGCAAACCAGATGGTCGAGAAATTGCAGAGAATGGTTGGGCTGTTGTGGGCGTGGTGGGAAGCCCGGAACAAAGCAAATGTCGGGGAGAGGAAGAGGAGCACCCCAGAGATTGTCCACAGAGCAGCAGTGCTAGCAAATAATGCCAATCACCTGAAAAAGCAGGCACAGTGCAGCCAAGAAAGGAAGACGCAAGATGGATGCGTCCCGCAGCTGATCTGTTAACAATCAATTGTGATGCGGCCTTCTTAGAATCGACAAAGACAGGTGCCTGGGGCTTTGTAGTTTGTGATCATGAGGGCCATGGAGTTTTAGCAGGTGCAGGAAGACTGGAAGGGGTCACAGATGCTTTGTGCGCCGAAAGTCATGCCTGCCTTGCTGCCCTGGATGCTGCAATATCGGGTGATCGTGGAGTCGGATTCGCTTTCGCTAGTGCAAGGTCTGAAGACGGATGCATTTGATCAGGCGCCATGTGGTGTTATTCTGAAGGAAGTAAAGGAGCTCTGTCGTCAGCATTTCGTTTCAGTTACTATGTGCCATACTCCTAGATCTTGTAATAGGTGTGCTCATGAATTAGCCAAGCTAGGACTTAACAGGGACCCGGATCACTCATGTGTATGGAGCGATCCCCTCCTTGACCATGTATCTGTGCTTGTACTTGGTGATCTTCATGATCATAGTGGTGAATAAAATCCGATGCTTGCAAAAAAAAAAAAAGAGCCTTTTCAATAGTACTAGATGGCTTTGTCGTTTCTAGTTCCGAATGTATAGTAGGCCCCACCCCTTGGCTTGATCCTTAATTCATTATAGGGGAGCCTGCCTTGCTGTTGTCTGTTTTTCAGTTTCTTTTCTATGGGGCTCCGTAGGTTCCAGTGGAGGTTGCAGCGATTGTCTGTGCTGTCTCATCATTTGTTTTGACTTTTTATTTAAAAACACAACACTTTTGAACCCAAAAAACAAAGCACTCGACCCTATCCCCACTGTCCGATTCACTCATGCTCGATAACAAAGCCGAGGGCAGCAACAAGCCCCTTGAGAATTGAGATGACTTGATGATGAATCAGAGAATGGAGTGATCAAGGGCTCATACACGGAGACGGTGGCATAGAGAAGAGGCAATGGCGTGGTGCTAGAACGTGAGTTGGCTGATGAGCAAAAGGAGAAAGAAGAAGCAGTGCATGCTTTGATCTTCCTTATTGCATGAGAAAGGAGGTCTCCCCAACGTCGGCCAAGGCTCGGGCGGCAGCATAGTTGTTCCGACGGGTAGCCAGGGAGCAGCGCCTTACAGGCCACGCTGGAGCGCCAAGGAGGAGCGTTGGAGGTGGTCGGTGCATGGCGAGCATTGGCGGAGCCAAAAACTTAAATTTTTTATTGGTAGGAAGGGACAAATCGTACTAATTTTTAAAATTTTATTTGAATTTGAAAATTTTTAGTGCAAAATTTCCAATTGTTGTGGGCTTGGCCCCTCCCAGCCCCCCTTGTCTCCGTCCCTGATGGCGAGCCTTGCCGCGGCCGTCGGGAGGGGAAGGATGGCGAACCCTGACGGTAGGAGAAAGATGGAGGTGTGGTCGCCGCCGTTCATGACCGCACTCATGGAGTCCTCTTCAACAGGGGCGTAGACCACCATGGAGCATGATGCGTCGGTGCACACCTCCTGTCAACATCTTGCCATCGTTTCCGTCAGTGGGTGACTCAAGAACTGAAGATTACGACTCAGCGACAAGATTATTAGGCTGAAACCAGCGTATCCTCTATTTCCATCATTGTTCCAACTATTTCTATTTCTATTTCTACAGTGCAGAATAGTATCATACAGTATCACGTTTATTTTTAGAAAAAAGATATGGAGACGCTGCTGGTTTCACCTTAGGCTGAGACAGAGTTCCCATGGACAAGGCCAGGGGTGACGGAGCACAGCTCCTTGGTCGCTGCGCCGTTGTCGAGGGCATCCCACTGCTGCCTACTTCTGAGCCCGAGGACGCCGTCAATGGACACGTGCTATTGCTGCTGCCGGATTAATTTAATCTCAAATATATTGTTTTGGCGTCAGACATCTATTGACCGATTAATTTAATCCCAAATACACTGGCCTGGCTGCTGATTTGGTTTGTCTTCAGTTTGACCAAACCAAAGGGCTAGGGGTGCCTTTCGTCCTGTCCTCCGGCAATAAAAGTTTTAATCTCTGTTTATTATCTGGTAGTTAGATATTAGCCCATCTGCGAGCGTACTTTGGAATATTTGCTCACTAAAACATATATTCATTGGTCAAATATTTTATACCGTGGAAGATTGAGAAATATTGGAGCAGCGCAGGTGTGTCCTTGTCAGGTGCCATGCTAGCGAAGTGTCAAATTGGGCATAAGTTTTAACTTTGGAGGGCCAGGCTAAGAATACAATATGTAACATTGTCAGTGTCAAACAAGAAATTTTCTCATTTTTTATGTATGCCAAATATTATAGTGTCGGTACATAGTTTTTTTTCGATATAATTCAAAGTAACAATAGCATGTAAATAAATTGACACCATATATTAAGATCCCATTTTATTTTATTTCTTTTTGAAACGAATAAGATCCCATTTTAACACCTTTGATATCAAAACAAATATTTTAGTACATAAAACTGAATGATTACTTTTTACTAGTACGTATAAAAGGAAGGTACGGTAGCACTACACGCTGTAACCATTGAGGAAGTACCGTTTAGAAATGAAGAACTAGTTTGTCTCTGTCCTCGCACTTTTTAGTTTTTATCTCCTCACCGTCCAGCAGCCGGGAAGGCCTACAAGCGTGGTTTCGGACTTCTTCTGCCGAGTAATAAATAAATAAATAAATAAATAAATAGAATGGCGCCGGCGGCGTTCAGCGGCGGGCGGCGGCACTCTGCATCTGTTTGTGCCCACCCACCCTCATTTGGGCTCCACTGCCCTGTGCCTATCTCGCTCTCGTCAACCCCTGTATTTTAACTCTGTGGGTGGGAGCTCGCAAAACCAAAGCCGGCGGCCGGGCTCGTGGTCTGTTTCGCTATCCTTCCTGCCGTCCTCCGTGGCCGACAGACAGGATGCAAGGTTCGTTTCTCGTTCTCAGAAGAATCAGAAGCTGAATTGGACGTCTCTGCATGTGTTTTTGTTGGTTTCAATTTCAGGGCAAGATCGCATGGTACCGGTGTACGCGTCGGGCACCCAGGTGAGTCTGTGCGATCGCCTCATCTTCTCCCTCCCCTTTGGCAAACTTGTCCCTTCTTTGCTTGGTTTTTTGGTGTAATTATGTGCCGCAAGAAACTGGTGGGGGACTAATTTGCTTCTATTGTGAATTGTATGCACGTAAAGATGGTCAGTAAGATTCCTGTTAATTGAATTCGTGGGAGGTGCTTTATTTATCAGTCCGACTGAATATATCCAGTCCAGGTACTCGAAAAGATTCACGAGAAATGGAAATCCACCAAACAACGGTACCCAGCAATGTACTCCAGTGTCGTTGGCGGCATCATACTTGATCCATCCATGATGGTGATCCCTATAGATGATCACATGGTTCACCGAGGGCATGGCGTGTTCGACACTGCCACCATTTCTGATGGGTTGGGTTTCCTCTCTCGTCCTCTCTTCCTGGATGAATCTGATGAATTGATGACACTCTCAAGTCTGAACATTACATCTGGATGCTCTGAGCAGCTATTTGTACGAGCTGGATTCTCATCTGGACCGGCTCCTAGTATCTGCGTGCAAAGCAAAGATCGATCCGCCGTTCCGCCGGGAGACGCTGCGCGAGATACTGATCCAGATGACTGCAGCTTCCAGGTGCAAGAACGGCTCGATCAAGTACTGGCTGAGTGCCGGCCCCGGCGACTTCCAGCTGTCCCCGAAGGGCTGCACAGGGTCCGCGTTCTACGCCATCGTCGCAGACGCCGCCGGTGCTGCCACCAGCCGCAACAAGGACGGCGTCAAAGCGATCACGACCACCGTGCCCATGAAACATCCGTTTTTCGCGGGCATAAAGAGCGTCAACTACCTCCCGAACGCGCTGGCGATGGCGGAAGCCGAAGAGCGAGGTGCGTTCGCGTCGGTCTGGGTCGACGAGGGCGGCTACGTCGCTGAGGGGCCGACGATGAACGTCGCCTTCGTCACGGCGGGCGGTGCCCTGGTGCTTCCGGCTTTTGACAATATCCTCAGCGGATGCACGGCGAAGCGGCTTCTCGCACTGGCGCCGAAGCTGGTTGAAGCCGGCCTTCTGAAGAGCGTCCATGACGCAAGAATTTCTGCCGATGAGGCCAAGCAGTGCGCTGAGATGATGTTTATCGGGAGTGGACTGCCCTTGCTCCCGGTAATTGAATGGGACGGCCAACCGGTTGGGGATGGTACGTAATAATGTTCCAAAGTTGAATTTCAGAGTAATTGTATGTCATTCTCGGCTAGAATGTACTCGGGGTGTTTGGGTTTGAGAAATAGAGTGGTCTATTAATCGATACATATTTTGTGTCATGGTGCAGGGCGGGTTGGAAGAATAAGTGTTGCCCTGTCTGACCTGCTGCGGGACGACATGAACTCTGGTCCAGAAAGGATTCCCGTTCCTTACTCTGGATCAATGAAGAATGATCATCACTGATCTCGAAGCTATATGGTTCAATAAGTAACAGACAAGGCTGTTTTATATTTTCACTTCTGGTTGCAGTAGCTCTTGTGATGGGGGCATGAGTGTTGAGTTCACAACGTGAAACCAAACTTTATCCTTGAACTAGTAGATAGCCCTGTGGATGGCCAAACGGGCTGCACGGTACGGCACGAGCCCGGACAAGGCACGCCACGACAAGACACAGCACGGTTAGGCACGATTAGCTAACCGTGCCGTGCCGCCCGCTGTGTCCAAAATCCTGTCCGGGCACGGCACGCTCGACCGTTTCTATGTGATATAATACATAACTCTGCAATTTCTTTCTACTGCAGTGCCGGAATGCAAGCAATGTTCAGTTACAGGTGAATACCCCCCGTCTCACCAAAAGCAAGGAAAGGAGTTACTTGAGGCATAAAAGCCAGAATGCAAGGATTTCCCATGAATTGCTGAGAAATGTGCTGGGTCTGATCGTATGAAAGAAATTCCTCCTCGATCAACATCGTAGGAGACATCGTTGGTTAAGCACGGCACGGGCATCGTGCTGGCACGGTAAGCAGTGCCGGTGTCAGCACGAGCCCAGCCACACAAGAAACACCTCAATAAGTTCATATATGACTGTATAAAACGAAATTTTATTCAAAATTTACAAACATAGTTTACGGCTCAAAATACAATTCGAAATTTAACTTAAGTCCACAACTCAAAGCACAGATCACACATTCACCTTCACATATCAAGACAGAGGCAATCTCAAAACCTCAAGCTCTCAAACAGTCAAACTACATCCACGGTTCACAATTCACACTTCACATATCAAGACAGAGGCAATCAAGCAAATTTCTAAATCAAATTGAGCTTGAGTGCAATGGCTGCCTCGTTAAAAATCTTTCTAGCTAAAAACTCACACCTCATGAGAAAACCCTAGAAAAGAAAAGAATACAGCCCAGCTCATTTTAGGTTAAAGTTCAATGCTTACAGACCCTCAGCCTCAGCCTCAGCATTAGGCTCATCAAGAAACAGACTCTCATATGCAGCTTCCATCTTCTTGTCGTCCACGGTCCTTGTCCTCCACAATGTGCTACATTCTAGCATCACCCAGCTCCCGATCCTTGACAGTAGAGGATCATCTCAACCATATCTGCGCTGAGACGCCGACATCGTTCCTCGATGATCCTGCTACACAAACTGAAAGCAGATTCTGAAGATATCGTAGAAACAGGAACAAAAATAATATCCTTGGCTAAGATTGAGAGAACACGATAGCTCAGCTTGTAGTCATGGCACCAGTCTAATATGTTGAAGTCCTCATGAAACTTTTAAAGTCTATCACTGTCAAGGTAGGATGTGAGTTCTGTTTCAAGAGAGTTTAACCCACCAGAGCTTTCTGTTTGCAGCAAAGCAGAAGCAGATGTTGCTCTAGACATGTGAGTAGAATAAGCAGAAGAGGGAAATGAGAAGTCGAAACTTGGATCGTCAGCATAAGCCATTTCCCAGTTTTGCTTCCTCTTACAGGTTCCTATTTTGCGAGCAGATGGCCTCTGTAGCCTAAATGCACCAAACTTAATTAGCATCATATTTGTTAAAAATCATCTTAAGTTTAGCTCTCACATCAGTGTAATAAGCAGAGTAATCATTAATTCTAAGCTGACACAATATTCTAAGGATATTCATGAAACCTCTCATCTTTGCTCTAGGATAGGATCTAATATGAAAGCAATTGAATATATGATATAGATATGGTATTTTCTTCTAATACTTAAGTATTAAGAAACTTCTTTTTCATAGGAACAACAGCAGGTCCAATCTACTCATCATACTCATAAGTATGTAAATGCTTAGCAATATCAAGAATGGTATGCATTATGAGTGGAGATGTAGGGTAATAAACACCAGATAGAAAAACAGTTGCATCATAGAACAATTCAAGGAACTCTAGTAATTTTTCAGCCACGTACCAATGTGTAGGTGTTAACATTTCTAGGTCATCTGGCTTTCAAGGGTACTGAGTAGTTAAAAACATGCCAAATGTTTTCTTTTAAGGAAGTAAATGCTTAAGCATAAAGTATGTAGAGTTCCATATAACATCCATATAAGCCCTAACCTTTTAGGTCTCACATTCATAGCAACACAATAACTCTTATATGCAGCAATGCGTTGATTAGAGCCATTCAAGAATGAAATAGCAGTTCTAAAATCATCCAGCCATGTCTTGAACCTTTTCAAGCTAGACTTGACAATAAGATTGATAACATGCAATGCACAACGTTGATGCAAGAACAAGGTACCAACATAACCAGACAGTGCAGCTTTAAGTTTATCCATAGCCTTAACATTAGAGGAAGCATTGTCTAAAGTCATAGAGAACACCTTATCAGTGCAGAAAACAGTCTCTCAGACATGTTATCAGCATTGTGAGAGACTTCAATAATTCTAAGACCAATGATTCTTTTCTCTAATAGTCAGTCCGTAGAAACATTATGAGCAACCACACTAAGATAGTTGTTAGCGTTCTCGGGATGGGGTATCCCCGGAACGTGCACACGCAGACCGCCTAAAACCAGGGTCCCTGAGTATCCCCTGTTGGCTAAAGACCGGGGGTCCTCAGAACGTACACACGGACAATAAAGAGTGGTTGAGGGCATGTAAAAGCAGCCGGCAAGAAACTCAAAAAGCATCCATCATGTCAAATAGTGGAGGCATGGTGGGAGGCGTGCACCACCTGCATGCATACTCCCACTTGCACGTCCACACCACCTTTTTAGTTGATAAAACAAGACATATATCTTCTCCCTCTTGGTTTATAAAAGAAATGGAAGCTCCCTGGACGAACATCCTCTCCATCTCACTGAATACACACACTCTCACACATATAGACCCTTCATGTTCCTCGGGCAGACAGGCTCGAAGGGCAGCATGCATCCCATTCATCTTCTTCCCGAAATATATTCATACAGAGGACGTAGGGTGTTACACCGACCTGGTGGCCCGAACCTCTCTAAAAACCCCCTCATGTCTCTCGTGTTCATTGGGCTCTATGATAGCGTCCACGACCCTTGTTTTCAGGGTACTCTGCGTACCCTAGTGTTGGTGAAATTTTCATCAACATTAGCACGCCAGGTAGGGGCCGGGCGCTCTGATCACTGACCCCGATGGCGGCGTAATAGCAGACACCGACAGGGGCCGCTCACCCGGTCACCAGCTCCAATGGCCGCGACGTGGCCCCACGACGTGGGCCTCGTCAATGGCAGAGCGTTGGAGGCCCAGGAAAGACGTTCCCGGGACCTCTGCTTCTTCCTCGCCCTCGAGAAAGGCGTTCTCAAGACCTCTGCCTCCTCCTTGCCTCGCTCTCGCAAGCAGCGGGCCAACCCCAAGAAAGGTGAGTAAACTTTCTCAAACTCACACCTCTCAGTGATTATTTAGCCCGGTGTTCCGGATGTTTTTTGCCCGGTGCCTAGGATGATTTTAAGCTGGTAAAACGGAAGGCTCTATAAAGCTTCGTTTATTTATGCATTAGTTATGATATCCTTGTGGGGTTTTGTCTGTAAATACCTGAAACTGCGCAAATCTAAACCCGGGGGAGAGCCGGTGTCTGTGGCAAGGGCCGGAGTTAGGAGCCATCACTGGGAGCCTAGTTGAGTCATCTCGGTATCCTCCTACGAGGCAGTGCCCCAGGCACAGCTAAGTTCGTGGTATCCACGATGGGTCACTGTGTCTCAGTCTGGCCCGTCTTCACCGGTTTATCGCTTCTCGACTACGGCAACTTCCTGTTCCTGAACCTTCTATCTTTGGTTGTTCAAGCCAAGCCCGAAGTAGACCCAGGGGGCTTTTAGATGAACGTAGCAGGAAAGGTACGAAGGGCAGTTCCCGTGAAGCACATCTCTCTCATGATTTTAATCTTGGTAAAACCAGAAGATTCAATACTAAAAACTTTTTCATGTCAACTGGGGAAATGTCCTAGGCACGGCTAAGCTGCAGTATGTGTCTAGATGCATGGTCATCTCATCCAGCTCACTGCAGCAGGTCGTTGTGATCTGGTCTTACACTGGCAGCGCCCCGAGTCATGGCTAAACTGCGGTATGTTGCTGTGTGACCCTCCGAGCAGTCCACACAGCCCACTGCGGTGGGTTGTACATGCGTCGGCCTGGCCCGTCCACTCTAGTCGCATCAATTACTTAAAAAATATATAACTCTAATGATGGGACATGATCTCCCTTTGCACTCGTCTAAAGACAAAAAAAAATATCTATGAATAATTATTCTGACATTTATTCCCTTATACGCATGCGACATCACTGTGAGTTTACAACAACCCTGCGTGGTCGGGGCCTCCTGAGCCTCGCCTCGGACCAACTCTGTTCCACCGGCCTCGCTCCTCCAGCCCAGCGCCCAATGCGTTCCGCGCTGGGATAACCCCCGGCGACCATCTCCACGTCGGGATGAACCCCCAGCGGCCACCGACGCACCGGGACGAACCCCCGGTGGCCATCTCCGCGCCGAGACGAACCCCCGGCTCACGCTGGGACAACCCCCGGCGGCCATCTCCACACCGGGACGAACCCCCGGCTCATGCTGGGACAACCCCTGGCGGCCACCAACACACCGGGACGAACACCCAGCGGCCATTTCCGCGTCGGGACGAACCCCTAGCTCATGCTGGGACAATCCCCGGCGGCCATCTCCGCGCCGGGATGAACCCCCGGCGGCCACCAACTCACGCTGGGACAACGCCCGGCGGCCATCTCTGCGCCGGGATGAACCCTCGGCTCACGCTGGGACAACCCCCGGTGGCCATCTCCGCGCCGGGATGAACCCCCGGCTCACGCTGGGACAACCCCTGGCGGCCATCTCCGCGCAGGGATGAACCCCCGGCTCACACTGGGGCAACCCCCGGCGGCCACTGACGCGCCGGGACGAACCCCCGGCGGCCATCTCCGCGCCAGGATGAACCCCCGACTCACGTTGGGACAACCCCCGACGGCCATCTCCGCGCCGGGAGGAACCCCCGGCTCACGCCGGAACAACCCTCGGGGGCCATCTCCGCACCGGGGCGAACCCTCGGCTGCGCACGCCGCGTTCTGCGCCGGTCACCTCCGCGCCGGGGGGCCAAGCCTCGGCCGCGTGCCGCGCCGCACGCCTCCTCCGCGCCGGGGGGCCAAGCCCCGACGACGCCCGCTCCTCCATGCCAGGGGCCAAGCCCCGGCCGTGCACCTATAATTGTTTCTCCTTGGGCGCATGCCGAATGATCTGGCCCACTCGCCGGCAATGTACTAAGCCCGCGGTGCGCCTGAGGGCCGCTGTTAGCGTTCTGGGGATGGGGTATCCCCGGAACATGCACACGCAGACCGCCTAAAACTAGGGGTCCCTGAGTATCCCCTGTTGGCTAAAGATCGGGGGTCCTTGGAACGTACACACGGACAATAAAGAGTGGTTGAGGGCATGTAAAAGCAGGTGGTAAGAAAGTCAAAAAGCATCCATCATGTCAAATAGTGGAGGGCATGGTGGGAGGCGTGCACCACCTGCATGCATACTCCCACTTGCACGTCCACACCACCTTTTTAGTTGATAAGACAAGACATGTATCTTTTCTCTCTTGGTTTATAAAAGAGAGGGAAGCTTCCTGGACGGATATCCTCTCCATCTCACTGAATACGCACACTTTCACACATACAGACCCTTCATGTTCCTCGGGCAGATAGGCTCGAAGGGCAGCATGCATCGCATTCATCTTCTTCCCGAAATATATTCATACAGAGGACGTAGGGTATTACACCGAGCTGGTGGCCCGAATCTCTCTAAAAAACCCTCTCGTGTCTCTCGCGCTTCATCGGGCTCTGTGATAGCGTCCACGACCCTTGTTTTCAGGGTACTCTGCGTACCTTGGTGTTGGCAAAATTTTCGTCAACAATAGTCCTCCTTAGCATTACCACTCCATATATCAGATGTAATAGCAATAGAAGATGCAGATTGCAAGGACTCTAGCACACTACTACGACGATCAGTAAAGTACTTAACAAAATCTTTAGAGGTGGTTTGCCTAGAGATAGATTTAAACTTAGGATTGTGAGCTAACTTGATGTATTCCTCAAAAGCAAGTGATTCAGCAAAAGTAAGAGGAAGATCAAGTCTAGCTATCAATCTACACATCTGCATTCTAGCATGGCTCGGACAATAGATAAAATTAGCCACAGAACCATCAGGGTTAGACTTAAGCTGCGACTGCTTGCCCTGCACGGCTAGGTTAACTTTGCAATCACATTGATGCCTAAGCAAATGGCCAGTTCCACCACCAGAACCAGCAAACAAGGTAAATTTGCACCACTTACATATACCTTCAATACGGACGCTCTTACCATCCACTTCCTTATAGACCGGATCAAAGTCATCCCACAGAGGAGATGTGGTTTTGAGATGCTTGGTTTTACCTTTTGGTGCCAGTACAGCGTTGGTAGCAGCAGCTTCTGTGCCCGCCCCACCGCCATCACCACCAGGAATGTCATCGGCGTGGATGACAATCGGCGCGGCAATAGAGCTACCGAACAGCTCGTGCAACCCATCAGCACCACCGCCGTCCTGGTCATCGCCAGTTTCTCCCATCATCCTCAGATCATCGTTGATGGAGTGACCCATGTCACCACCATCCTCCATCACCAACGCATCGGTTCCTCACGGACTATGAACACCATATCGAAAATCAAATGAACATAAAAACAATATAATAGATCTACTAAGAAGAGGGCTCCACATTGACAAAAGAAGCAAATAACTTACCTACGTAGCTCGGCGGTTGGCCGATAGTGCAGCCGGAGCACTGGTTCCTCTGGCGAGGAGCGCGAAGGAGGAGGAGAGGGAAACACAAAGGGGTGAGGGTAAATCAGATTTAGAGAGGCTAGAGTTTTGGGGTCATGTAGAGAGAAAGCGGTCGCCAGCTGAGACCATGGTCGTCGCCGAAAACATAGCGAGGAGAGTGCTCAATTGAGGAGGCGACGACGGCAGCTGGTGGACTGGAGGAGCAACGAGCTGTGGCCGTGGCTACGGGCGGCGGCTGGTGGTGGAGTGGAGGGGCGAAGGCAGGCGACGAATAGGGTTAGGGTTTGGGGGGGGCGTTGGACGGAGGGGTATATATGCGCCGGGACGGCTAGCGGGCCTTGGCGGGCCGGCCGTTATAAAAGGTTGTGCCGTGCTGGCCTGGCATGCCCCATTTTCCAAACGGGCACGGCACGGCCACCTTACCGAACTAGGCCCGGGCCCGCTAGCCGTCGTGGGGGGCCGTGTTCATGCCTGGCCCAATGAGTGGGCTTCGTGCCGGGCTAACGTGCCTCATGCTTTCTGGCCATCTACAGATAGCCCGTGTGTTGCCACAGGCATATTAAGTTTGATAAAATAATAATTTTATAACAAATGTTCTTTAAATGAAAAAAACTATAGTTAATATTGCATAGTCATATAGTATTATTTGACATTGCATTACCAAACAAAGAATTCTGAACAATGGACATCTCAACGATCCACTTGCTGCATGGTTGATTAATACTTCTCAAACTAAAAACATAGTGTTCATCTTTGGATCCTTGGCTCATGAGACAAGGACTGCTTTTAACAGTAATATTTTTTCCTCGCTTGGGAAAAAAATGCCACTCCACCATTAGCATGAGATCAGCACACAGCAAGGTCTCGTTTTTAACAAACCAACCTTTGCGAGGAAATCCATTTATACGGTTATATATCTACCTTCATAGAAGGACAGTGGTACCCCTATATTTATCCTCACCAGTTTGCTCATCCTACCGTCTATATTTCAAACTTCTATACGTGGACAGTGCTTGCACAGTGCGCTACAGTGCATATGGGCGGGTAGATAGGTGCCCTGGTGAGCCTTGCCTAAGCTCGTGAACGTGATGCTGTCCAGTGGCTGCAGCTGCAGTCATGCTATCAAACTGCCCAAATTTGCTGTGAATCTCCATCTTCATGACATGGCACCACAACAGTGCAGGCAGTCTTACCCTGTTTTTTTTTTCAAAAATTTGGATGACACTAACATAGCAGCTCATGGTGCAAATTAAATTAAATAATCGGCTAGCCAACTCCCTGTGAGTTGAGTGGTGCAGCAATCCAAAGGCCTACAAACTGAGACCGCTATGGTTCACTTGGTGGCTGATAAAATCTTACTTGAGTCAAGAACATTCAAGAAATTCCTCATGTCTTCTCTCCATTGATTCACCAAGAGATAAGCATCAGAGGGATCAAAATCGCAACTTGAGTTTATATTAAGTGGGAGAGGAAAATCTTACCTTTTCCCTGGATGATGGTTCTTGGAACAGAGAATCCATTCAAGCATTTGTCATAAGTTGAGACGCAATGCTGAGCTGATATATCTTCTGTTTCTTATTTGTGGAACTTGTTAGCTGCAAGGAGACCAAGCACCGTATAAGAGCAAGGTATGGTTAGCATACCTCATCACTTCTCTCTTCCTCAATAGATATTTTGTTTCCATCAGATGGTAAATCAATGGTTTTGAAAGAGTTGAGAACAGGCTAGATGGACAATGCAGCATGAACAATGTCAGAAAACGCAGTAGGAATCAACAGCTCGCAGGATGGGAGAACCATTGCATCAAACTTGTCATATGGTAGATGGTACAGAATTACTACTAACACATGTATGCATCCAGAAGGTTAACGAATAAAGATGTATGGAATACTACACAAAAATTTGCATTAAATTCAGAAAAAAAGAGACTTTTCTTGATTGCAATTGGAAATATATTACTCAGAACGGACATTATATTGGATCGCCATTCTATCACACACGTCAGAATTATAGACTGCCACTTCTCAAGTAGAAAGATTTCATCCTAGCTAGGGCAATGCATTAAGAATCCCAAAAGGGAAAAAGTTTTTTACAAAGAGGGAAAGGAGAGAGGAGAAAAAGAGTTACAAAAAGGGTTCTAGCCAAAAATCAATAGCACGGAAATATTTGCTCTTAGCCCTAAGCAATAAGAGCTTGAAGGTATGAGTAAACATCTGCTTGCTGTGGTTTGCTTCTACATCCTCATCTCTGAAAATCTTGTTGTTTCTCAAAGTCCATATGGTCCAGCTCATGATGGTGATAATCTCCATAAACAATGGGAGAGTAATTTGCTGCTTGAGATGGTTCAGAGTCTGGAAGATGTCTAAGTTCTGATCTATCTGTAAGTGTATGACTGCCCAACACTCCTTGGCAAAGCTGCAGTGGAAGAAGAGATGTAGAACCGATTCTCCAACATTTTAGAGCAAAGGGTGCAATTATAAGAATGCAGTTCCATGTTTTTCCCTCTTAGGAGCTCCCTCGTACTCACTCTGTCTTGCAATAGTAGCCAGAAGAACACTTTGTGTTTGTGTTGGCACGATGAGTTCCAGAGCCAGCTGAAAGCACGGTGAATTTCTTGATGGCCTATAAGCTTCTTGTAAGCTTTTGCTGATGAGAAGGCATTGCTGCCCCAGATGTATGTCCATTGGTCCATTGAATCTGTAATTCTGAGTGCTTGAATGGAATTTGATAATCTTTGCAATTGTGAGAAGGCTTCCACTGATAAGGGCAGGTGGAAGAAATGTGTGATGTTTTCTGTCTGCTTGGCTTGCTGTAGTGTTAGTTTGTTGTTTCTTGCAAAGGAGTGAAGTTCTAGAAACTGAATCTCAAGGGTGTTGTTGTTGATCCAGAGATCTTTCCAGAGAAGTCAGCTTCTACCATCCTCAGGAATATCTTTAGCTAATCGTTTGTATTTATCTAGGAGCTTTAGAATATCATTCCACCAGAATGAACATTTTTTGGAATCGGAAGGCAATTGGTTCCTGTGATAACAAGTTTCCAAACCAGCTGCACCCATGGGATGTCCATCCTGTTAAAGAATTTGTGCATGTTCTTTAGAAGTAGGACTTTCTTAGATCCAATACACCAAGCCCCCTTTCTCTTTTGGTTTTGCTACCTTGGTCCAGGCTGCTTTTGGTTGCTGATTAGCATTACGTCTGAGCCTCTTCAGAGACAAATGCTTTCTGAACTTATATATTTGCTCTAATACTGTGCTATACCTGTTGAATTTACATAGGTGAAAAGTTGGAAGAGCACTGAGTACTGAATTTGTTAGCTGCAGCCTTCCTGCTTGAGAGAGGAACATGGAGGAGCTTACAAATCTTTGTTTCACATCTAGTGACTATAGTCAGAAACTCCTCTACTTTTGGCTTTGTGAGTCAAAGGGGGAGGCCAAGATAGGTGAAGGGAATAGATCCTTTCTGGCAGGAAAATGTTTTGGCTAATATGTCAAACTTCTCTTCTAATAAATTGATTGTCACCATCATAGATTTATTAAAATTCATCTTCAAACCAGTTGAGTCAGCAAAGGAGTTCATAAGAGATTTCAAGAAGAAAAGTTGCTTGGGGCACCCTTCCATGATGACCAATGTATCATCTGCGTACTGGAGAATTGGGAAATCTTCGCTAGATCTTAGAGGTATTGGCAGTTTCAACAATCCCATGTTCTTGTCTTTATTTAACAAACTTTGCAATAGATCAGCTGCTAGCACAAAGAGGAGAGGTGAAAGAGGGTCTCCTTGTCTAACTCCTCTTGTACAATGGAAGACCTTCCCTAGGACTCCATTTAAAAGTACTGTTGATGAGCCTAAAGACATGATATCTCTCATCCAGTTGACCCAAGTGTTATTGAAACCTTTGTGCTGCAAAATCTGAAGGATTGTGGAGTGCTCTATTCTGTCAAAAGCCTTTTCAAAGTCTAGCATTAGGATGATGATTTCCTTTTTAGATTTGTAATAGATATGCAAGTACTCAAATGCCCAAGCCAAACAGTCTTGGATTGATCTTTCTTTGATGAATCCATATTGATTCTGATGTACCTGGGACTGTATTACTCCTTGTAATCTGTTTGCCAAAAGCTTTGTTATCATTTAGATGGAGCTATTCAGTAAAGAGATTGGTCTATAATCTGACACTGCAGCTGGGTTCTCAACTTTTGGGATTAGGGTGATGAAGGATCCATTGATGCTTTGAGTGCACACATGTCCTTAATGAAAAGCTTCAAACAGAGAATAAAAATCCTCTCCAACAATGAGCCAACATATCTTTAAGAATTCATTTGAAAAGACATCAGGTCTTGGAGATTTGTCGGTGGGTAGTTATTGCACAATTTGATCAATTTCCTCTCTGGAAAACTCCTCATCAAGACTTGCAAGGTTATCATGGCGATGTAGAAGGCTTGTCAGATCAAAGTTCACGACATCTTGCTCTGATTGCCCAAGCCTTTCATGAAAAGCTTTCCATAGCATTTCTGCCTTGGTTGAGTGATCATTATGTGAGTTTCCTTTGTCATCCTTTAGTTGTGTTATCATTTTTCTTTTGTAGTATATCGTGGCATTTGCATGAAAGAATTTTGTGTTTTCATCTCCAAACTTGACCCACTTTATGCTTCCCCTCCGTCTCTAGTAAGTGCATTGCATTTGGAGCAAGGATATTAGCTTTTGCCTTAGGATCTCTCTGAAGTTCCATTCCAATAAGGTGAGGTCCCTGAATTCCTCTAAAATACATATGGGACAACACAGTCGACCATGTACACACCCTCCGAACCAATCGCCATAAGACAACAGGTCTTGGAATGACCACAGATATCTGGCACGCAAAGTAAATTCCTTTTCAACATAGCTATCATACGTCTTCTCACCTCTCCATAATTGTTTCAATTCTTTTATTAAAGGGCGCACAGACATATTGAGCTTCAGCCCTAGATGCTCAGGGCCTGGGATGACAAGTGCAAGGAACACGTACTCATCTTTATTGACTTACTCGGGCGAAAAATTGTATGGCATGATGAAAACTGGCCAACAAGAGTATGGGTTTGCACTAGTATTGAAAGGGCTAAAACCATCCGTCGATAGACCAAGCCGAATGCTCCTAGGGTCCTTTGCAAATTCTGGATCAAAGTTGTCTAGGACCTTTCATGCATGCACGTCTGCCGGATGCACCATTATATCCTCATCTTTGTTTGTGCGTTTGCCTTCTTTATGCCACCTCATATGTACATTTGTTTCCTTGCAGAGGTACAACCATTTAAGCCGAGGAGTGATAGGCATGTAACAAACTTGCTTAGCTACGACCTTTGTAGTTACCGACTCACCCTTGTCGTTGGTCACCTCGACACATCGAGACGCTTTACAATGCTTACAACAATCTAGCTTGTCATCATCCTTCCTAGAATAACATGCAAGTGCTGGGGCAGACATCAATCTTCTCATATTTCATCCCAAGACCGGCCAACATCTTCTTTGCAAAACACAAATTCTTCAGCAACTTATGATTTTATGGGAGAACCTCATCCATCAGTTTGACAATGTCGTTGTAACAACTATTTGAAATGTTGTGCTTTGACTTTATTCGCCATAAGTCTGGTCACAGCCTGAAGTAGTGTTGACTGTGTATAGTCATGCAACCTCTCATCTGATGCAGCAAGTAGCCTGTAGAATTCCTCAACCTCGGGTGGAAGCTAGCCCTAGCCCTCTGAGCTCACATCAACCCCCATACCAAGATCATTCAGCATGTCATTCATCCTATCATGATCATCATGAAGGTCTACCACCTCTTCCGGCTACTCAACGAGTTGAGCAGGCTCTCCATGCACTCGCCATACAAGGTAGTCGAGCATAAACCCCCTTCTACAAAGGTGTTCCTCGATTTCATCCTTTTCCAGGTACCACTTATTCTTACACTTCCTGCAAGGACACTTCACTACAGGACCAGTTGCTACTACGAATGCATGGTTAAGGAAAGCCTTTGCTACATTTTGCCATTCCTTTGAGTGTGCCCCATCCTTCCTCCACCCATCATACATCGCCATTCGATCACCATCCTTTTCAAAGGCTAAACAAAGGAGATAGATATCAACAACCGTGTGGCTTAGGTGACAATGAACTCCCTATTTGGAAAAGATGTGTCCTAAACCCACCCGAGAGTGGAGACTGATGCCTGTGATTTGTGACTTGGACTACGATTGAAGCGAAATTTCAGCAGCATAACCCCATTGTTCTCCAAACACACGCCTGATCATGGTGCTTTGGAGAACAAATGGGTTACACAGCTGAAATAATGCTTCAATCGTAGGCTACGAGTCACAAATCACATGCATATGCCTCCACTCTCGGGCTGTCTATAAAACATGGACAATTTCCGGAATGTCGAACCTCACAAGTCAAAGTAGCATTCGTCATTCCTGAATGGGTGATGCCTATGGTTCACTACTGTTTGGTGAGAAAACCTAAACTCTAAACTTCGAAAAATAATTAGAAAAAAATGATTTAGAATTAAGGTGCAAAAAAGTAAATCCTAAACAAGATGATGCATATATAGTATGAAAACATCAGTTAAACATGTCATTATATATACCTCATGAAAACATCAACATATGCATGAACAGCCCTAGTCATCAATTAATACTAATGGCACAGCCCTAGTCATTGATCACCAATTGCAATTAACCACTACTTTATTCACTAATGACAATTAACCGATAATCTAATCACAAAAGGACAAGCACGTTACATTCAATGATTAACAAGTTTCGTCGATTGTCAACGAGGCCGATGACTGACGAAGTTAGCTACACTATATACACCTATAAAAAGATAGAAGAAGATGAATTAACCTCCTCGTTCGCGTGGTGTGGGCGCAAATGGTGGTGCAAGCTGGGGAAGTGGATAGGTAGTAGGGGCAGGCTGGGAAAAGGGGCGTCAGCAGGCGTCGCCGGCCAAGGAGGCGGCGGGCGTCCAGGGGCCGGCCGCAGGGAGGCACTTGACATCATGGGCCCGACTGGGAGGCGGCGGGCGAAGCGGGGCCGGCCAGGGAGGCAGTGGACGTCACAGGGCCGGTCGCGGGAAGGCGCCTGGCGTTACAGGCCCAGCGGGAGGCGGCATGATAGCAGCAGACCACGGGCAAGGAGGCGGCGTGGGGCTGGCGATCGAGCCAGGGACGTGGTGCGGATTCGGCCGGCACTAACGAGGCCGGCGGGAGAGGCGGCATGGCAGCAGCGGACCGTGGCCGGGGAGGCGGTACGAGGCCAGTGCCCAAGCTAGGGACGCTGTGCGGATCTGGTAGGCACCGACGGGGCTGGCGGGGGAGACGGCGCGGCGGCGGACAGGGGTCAAGGGGAAGTGGCGCGGCGGCAAGCAAACAGGGGTCGAAGAGAGGCGGTGGGTACTGTTGGTTCGTGCATGTGTGTGGAGAGCTTGCGTGCGTGTGTGTACAGACCAGTGGGCTGTGGGCTAGGTTAGATCTGGCGGGCATAATTTCATGGGCCAAACAGAGAAGGCCGACGAATTTACCACATTTCCATGGGCCAGTTGCAGCTGTTGAAGGAAATCAACACCGAGGTACCATATAAGCACCTCATAAGTAGGAAGTTGCGTAGGGGCGTGGGTACTTCTGCCATGCACGATGGAGCTCGTGAGACAAGAAGGATTTAGAGAGGCTCGGGCCACCAGTGTGGTGTAACACCCTACATCCTCTGCGAGATGTTTGCTTAGAGTTGAAATGTGGATTACAAGCCAAGCCTGCTAAGGACCTTGGAGCTCAGCTGAGAATGGAGTGTAGGGTTTCTATCTGGTTCGACTCCCCCTCCGGAGCATAACCCCAACCTTTTATACACCAAGGGAGGGTCCTTGTACAGAGTTGACAGCACGGCCTGCTACAGTGGTGGTTTCAATAAAATACCTACTACTGGTATGGTCTTGGTACCAACGGGCATGCAGTATTCTTGACCCGCTGAGGGGCGTCAACAGCTGCCCACGACGTGCGCGCACCCTACGCGATTACATCGCTGGACGAGCTCACCGGGACACCTGGTGGCCCCGTAGCTGGCCCGTGGACGCGCGACTGTAGGAGGCACTGTGCGCTCGCGGAGAGAGGAGGTGGTCTTGTCCACCCCGCCGGATGGCGATAGGACCCGCATGTCTCGCGCATCGTGCGGGGGTTCCTTTTTGAACCACCCACCTGCCGCATTCAATGCAATAGGTAGTGAGCTCCTTCGCTTGGAAGCGATCTCCCCCAGGGCTTACGTGTCTGGCCCCGGCGGGACCCGAGGTTTAGCACCCGAGCTTATGAACCGTCTGCCAACCCTGGGGGCTGGCCTCATGCAGCCTCGAGGCCAAGGCCATTTAAGCAGAGATCTTGTGGGCCCTCCTTGCGAGGGCAAATTGATATACTGCCGCAGGTATTTCTTTATGACAAGGAGGCGCCTAGTGGACGCCTCGGGGGTATAGGTCCCCGGTGGCACCAACAGCAACCAATGAAAATATTTATTTTTTTCAAATTTCCCGCGCTTCCAATTAATTTCGTCGGCCTGGTGTCCAGCCAACGAATTTACGTTTATTTTCGTCGGCCACACAGAATTGCCCACGAATTTAAGTCTATTTTCGTAGGCAATCTAGGCTGACGAAAATAAGCCCCATAATTTCGTGGGCCGGTCCACGAAAAAATACAATTTTCCTATAGTGCCTCCGAGCATCGACCGATGACATCCTACCTTTGTCGTGGTCAGTCAGGGGACGGCTCGGTCGACACATGACGGGGCCTTAAAATCGATGCTACGGCACCTGATATAGGGATGGGACACGAGCTCCCCGTGCCCCCCGCGCAGCGTCATGATTATGAGGTCGCACCTTAGACCGGACGGAGTCCGCCTACCAGAGGCGTGCAAAGATGGGACAGGCCCTCGTGAATGCGCCTGTCAGAGGCGCAGCTACCTTCGCGTCAGGTGCGCATAAGGCTGTCTCAAGGGGGTTCCTCATTTTTTCCCCAAATCCTACTCCACTCTGTGCGTCATGTTATCTACAGTGTAAAACGGTGTTTTGGAAAAAAAAATAGAAAACCCCTTGGAGTGAGCCTAATAGCGACATGTCCTTGTAAATGCGCGAGGCTTCCTCCTGACCGACCATGGGGGTTCGTCGGTCAGTCAGGGGAAGGGAGGTCGCTCAGCACCCCTCCTTACCGTCCTCAGTCGTGGGTCGCTTGGTCAGGGAAAGGAGGTCGCTCACACCCCACCCAACCGACCTAGGTCGCGAGTCGCTTGGTCGGGGGAAGGGAGGTCGTGTCGGGCGACCCTTGGGCCAGCTAGACCGTTTGGCGTCTGCTGGGTCGGCTGTGCCTCTGGCTGCCTCTGCTTGCTTGGCCCGTCGTTCGTATAGAGCCGTTCGGAGTACACATAGTATGGGTACGTTAGCTATTCAATCAGAAGGCACGCATGTTAATTGGGCATGCAGCATGAAATCGGCCTACGATAATCCAGGCATGGGTTTCCATAAAGGTTGACCGCTTGTTTTTTTCCCTAACTGAAAAGCTAAATAGAGATGGATCTTTGTTAAGTTTAAAGTGAGACCTCTCAAATTTTTCTAAAATAGAAACAAGATGCATGCACGTGCAAAACCACTTTCCTCTTTTTTTTAAAAAATCGTAGTTTTAAGCATCCAAATCAGAATCCGCTTGCATCATCTTGTTTGTTTCAACAGGAACTTCGGAACAAGTCAAAAATTCCTAAAATAGAAACTTGATGCATGCACATGCAAAACCACTTTCCTCTTTCAAAAAAAAATCTTAGTTTTACAACCTAAGCATCCAAATCAAAATCCTTTGTTTCAACAAGAAATTCGAAACAATATCCCACTTGTTTATGTCTTGATGACTCAAACAAACATGGTGAAAATATTTTAGGTGTATAGTTTAAATTTAGCATAATTTAGGCGAAAGAATCGTCGATATCGGAGTTGAAATTGAGAAGATATCGGCGATTTAGTGTCAGGGATGTAGTTTTAGCCTTTTTGAAAAGGGACTTTTCTGTTTACCTTGCCCACTTCCTTCGCGGGCCAGGTGCAGGATGGCATCAGGGTGGCGTTAGCCGAGAACCATGTGTTAGTGCCTGAGGTGGGAGAACGGTGTCTGGGGGGAGGAACGGAGATGGCAGGGTGAACGCCGTTGGGCTGGGGCCACTTGGTAGTGACGTGAAGGAGGGAACAGCGTCAGGGCCATGATGGCGAGCCGAGCCAGGGTTCCTTGGCTGAACCGGGTGGTGGGGCTCACTGCCGGTTCACCAGCGGCAAGGCGGTTCCGGCGACGAGGGTGGTGGCATGAGCACTTGTGAGGGATGGTGAATCCGTGAGGCTCTAGAGGCGGATTGGGGAGTGGAGTGGGGGTAGCCACATTGAGGTGGTGTGGCCACACCGGTGGCGTGCCAATGGAAGGGGGTGAGTGGTCAAGGAGGTGGAGGAGGGTGTGGTGGACCGGATGCTCACCACTATTGGCCGAGGGAAGGCCGGAGAGGGGAGTATTGCGGTGGCGATGCTCAGGGGGGAGGGGAAGTGCTCCGGCGAGCTAGGTGCGGTGGAAGAGAGAACCATGGGATCTATTATGCAGCCTGCAACGAGTGGAGACAACGGCGCGACTATGCGACCACATCGTGATGTGGGCAGCGGGGAGCGACATCGGCACGGTGTGCGGTGGCCAGGCCGGTGCTCCTTGATGGAGTTAGGTGGGAACTATGGCGACACTGCTTGTCCAAAGTGATGGCTCGTGCGACGAGGCCAAAAGGGCAATGCGCCGCGACACGAGTGGCGGCGGGATGCTCGTGCGCGCATGGCACGCGACGCGGGGCACATTCCACCGAAGGAGGCTGAAGCAGGGGAGAGGATGGCGGGCGGGCCCATAGTGTCAGTGGGAGAGAGAGCGGAGGTAGGCCACGGGGAGGGAAGGAAGAGGCGCCACACAGGGTTAGTGGGCCGGTGGGAGAAGGTAGGGGGAGCTGGGTTGAGCGGGCCATGCCAAAAGGGAGGGGGAAGGGAGAGATTTTCCTGGTTTTGAATTTGAATTGTTGAATATTTTGAGGGGAGTCTGGGAAGAATATTAGAAGAATTTGAGAGGGTTTTTTGAGAAACTTTTGATTGAGTGTCTTTGGAGAATTTTTGTTTCTAGAGAGGGTTTAACTCATCGGGGATTTTTGTTGAGCTCATTTGTCACACTCTTTGTAACACCATTTTGAAAAATAATTTTGAATTAAGGAAAGGTTAGAGAATTTTTCTAGGATTTATTTTCAGAGTGTTACACCCATTCTTTCATGTCCCTTGTGATTACCTCCTCCAGTGTCTTTAAATTATTGTCCTGTCATGCCATACTTCTATGCACTAATGTCTCTATGGTCTCCGTTGAACATTCTATATATGCATTAATGTCTCTGAGGTTTCTGTTGGACATGTTTAAACCATATCATTCTAAAAATTAATTTTGAATTACGAAAAGGTTAGAGAAATTTTCTACGATTGATTTTTAGAGTGTTAGGCTCATTTTTTCAAGTCCCTTTTGATTACCTCCTCCTACGTCTTTACACCTCCCCTGTGTCTTTACGGTATTGTCTTATCATGCCATACTTCTATGCACTAATTTCTCTAGTCTCCGTTGGACATTCTATGCACTAATGTCTCTGGGTTTCCGTTGGACACGTTCAAACCATCTCAACCGATATTGGACAAGCTTTTCTTCAACGGAAGCTACCCCCAGTTGATCACCTATTCCGTTGTTTCACTCAGTCCAACCTCATATGCTTATAGATCCAACGCAAGATACACATCTCCACGACACTTAATCGTTGAACATACCGCCTTTTAGTAGCTTTTTAACTAGCTAGTTGTTTATCAAAAAAAAAAAAACCTAGCTAGTTGTTAGCAGCAATAGATCCAAACCAGTGGCGGAGACAAAGGGGAGCGCAGGGGGCAGGCCCCCTAACCATCCTATAAATCCACCATATGATATTAAAGTCTTGCTAATTCTATTAATTAGACATACATCAACTCTATTAGGCAATATAATATTGGCTTATATTTGCACCATCGCCGGCCAAGAGACGTCCAACTACGTAGCCTGTAGCCAGATTTGAGTCCTTGACCTTGGTGAGCAGTCGCGAGTCGCCAAACGAGTGGCAATTTCCAGTTCGTAGTTTCACGCAAAGACGACGATACGCTTCTCACTCGGCATCCAGCATCCGCATGTGGCATCTTTATATAGTTAGTGAATTGGCCTCCTGTACCGAAATCCTGGCTCCGCCACTGATCCAAACATACTACGAGGCGAGCTATGCACGCCAATGAGCCGTTTCAAACAACTTAGGCGGTCGAGACCTTATATACCATGTGGGACCGAGTAGTTGCTTTTTAACTGACCATTCGAGCTACCCACAGGCATTAGCTATTTACATATGGTTGGCGATTGAACGAAAGCGGGAAGCATGCCCAAATCATCCCACCCAGCTAACGTTAGGCATGCCTCTTCTTACGAATAACAATGATTATATTACACATGAAGTGGAGGCGAAATCGGTGGCGGTCTGACTAAATATTTCATGGAAGGCCAATGACTTTTTTTAACCCAAGCCATGGCCCATGGGGGTCGGGATCGTCTTAGAGAAGATGCTTCTTATCATTGACGTGGAACGCCGACGTACGAGAATTCAGGGAGTCGCTACGTTTTCCTTGGCGAGCGGTGCAATCTCCTCGGCCTCGATGCCCGCCTGACTTCCCTCGACTCCAAGACCAAGAAGCACCTCCTCCCACTTCTTTGCAGGCCCCTGAACCAGAGAAGAGAAAGGGGTTGTTATCCTTATCTTGACAAAGAGCAGCAGAAAACTTAGCTGCTTACCTTCCAGGACAGGTCCTGAGCCATGCAGTTCTGAACCATTTCATGGAATACCGGGGTGTCGTACTGTTTCAGAGCTCGTGTGACAGTTGAAGCCACTGCTGTGACATCAGCTGGATCCACAGTTTCGCACTACAAAATGAAAAAAAAAAGTTACTGATCAATGACTATATATTTAGCCTGGGAGCAATGAACCAGTGGTTGCCTACTATTCTTTACCTCCACGTTGAATGAACCCATGTGGAATCCAGTGAATCCCTCCTTAACCGTGTCAACAAGTCCTCCAGTTGATGAACAGATGGGAATCTGCAAAAAACATTTGCAGAATTTTGTCACTTATGGTCATTTCCCCCACGTTCTCTACTTTAACTACTTGCTATTTTCTAACACTTCTAGAGAATCAAAATGTACCAAGGTAAGAAAGAAATGGATACTACTATTTAATTTGAGAAATATGTACTCAATTGGAAATGTAACAAGGCAAGTCAGAAATTCTTACCACACCATATCTCATCCCTTGCAACTGAATGAGACCACAGGGCTCAAACCTACTTGGGACAATAATGAAGTCGGCCCCAGCAAACATCATGTGTGCCAACGGAACGTTGAATTTGGCTATGCCTCTTGCATTGTTTGGATATTTCACTTCCAACAGCTCCAATTCCTCCTCCATTTTCTTCTTTCCCGTGCCCTGAATAGCAAAAGAATATTTCTCTCAGCAGCCATCATCTTGCACTATGTTATGTGAAAGCATCAGAATTCACTTTTTAATTGAAACATACCAGAACAATTATCTGAACATTCTCGCCCACGAATTCTGGAATGGCTGAAATAAGTATGTCTGACCCTTTTTGTTCTTCAAGGCGGCCAACAAAAACTATAACAGGGATGCTCGAGTCCACAGGCAATCCAACTTCAGCTTGCAACCCTTGTTTATTCAGGGCCCTTGCTTCAGTTACCTGACAAATCATTTTATTAAGGAGACAAATCTCCATATGTGGTAAGAATGGGCAATGCCATAACTCATTATAGTGACCTTACCGTTGTTGCATCATATTTCACACTGATGTACTTATCTGCTGCAGGATCCCATTCATAAACATCCATGCCATTTACGATTCCAATTTCAAGAGGTTTTGTGCGAAGGACACCATCCAACTCAACACCTTTATCTGGGCCAGAAGTGAGTTCCTTGACATAATGTGGACTAACTGTTAGAGCCAGATCACTCTCAATGATCCCTGCCTTCATCCAGTTAATCTTTCTCCCTACGACAGGCTTAACATATCTGCACACATCCGCATTCTACCAATGTCAAAGAAGCTAGAAGAATATACAGAAAATCTAATGTAGCAATAGAATATGAAGGCCCTTACCCATCAATGAAATCAAATGATGGCAAGAAACTGTCAGGTAGATTAAGAACATCGAAGTCTGCTCTTGCAAATCTACCTTGATAGGCAATATTATGAATGCAGAAAGCAACCTACAAGATCACAGTTAACAAACAAAAATAAAATTAAAATAAAATAAAATCTCTGGAGCACGAAAACTAAAAAGATCATTCACTGCTCCCAAAAAAAATAAGTGCACAAGATTGCCTAAAAGTTGAAAAACAAATGAAGGAAATGGACTACCTTAGCATTCACATAAATTCCATTTGGCTTGTACATGCTCTTCAGATAGCATGGCAGAACAGCAGTATGCCAATCATTCGCTATGAACACGACATCTTCCCCTGATAAAAAGAAGAAGAAAACATGAATGCTTGTACGTAAGGGAGTGTGGCCATGTTAGTTCATCTACACAGACATACCATATGGTCCAGAGAAATATTCAGAATTGTTGAGATTGAGAACTCTTGGAGCCTCCAATGCGGCCTAAAAATATAGCTGGATCAGAAGAAAATTCACTAAAATGATATCAAACAGAGAAATTGGTTGGATTGCAGTGTACTCTAGATAATCGAATGTTGACTTGCCCAAAACTTCGAACTAAGGTCAGTGGCTACATGTATCCTAAGTTGTAAACTGGAGCTCAGCAAATTAAATACTCATTTGCAGTCAAGAAGAAAAAATAATCATTTGAAAAGATCAACTGAGCTTCAGCACGAAACAGCTCACTCAAAACTCAAGTATAACCTATTGAGGAAACGTGGGCAACATATTAAAACTTCAACCCGTCAGGCCCTCATCCTACATATAGGCTCCAGCAAGACTGTCATGAAACTTGAAATGTTGATAAGAACAATGAGTAGAAGTTTTTTTCTTTGAACTATGTTTCATCCTCAACTTCTAATAACAATCTGAGGCCCAAGACCAACTAAACCACAATGTGGCCACACAAGCCTAGAGAACCTAGGTAAGAATTACCTTATGTGCCTACCTAAAGAAATAGCCAATCTTTAATAAGCTATTAAATCTAACTTAGTGGTTAGAATTTGGTTAGTAGATACCAACATGGTGCAGTAACTAATGCAGGAAATTTTAGCTATTAATAAGCTTAGAAAATCAAACAGTCAATAAGATGTGCCATCGAAAGAGCAGTCAATTGCCTCAAGATAACATGGAACAACATTTATCTAACAACAACGAACATGGTTTTCACCTAATACCAAAAATAAATTCTCCATAAATAATAATCCCTCCATTCTTTTTTAGTTGACGCGGTTGACTTTTTTTCAAAACTTTAATGCTTCGTCTTATTCAAAAAATGGCATTACTTATTATTTATTTTGCTGTTACTTGGTTTATCATTAGGTGTACTTTGAGTATGGCTTGAGTTTTCATATGTTTGTATAAACTTTTTGAATAAGACAAAGGGTTAAAGTTTTTAAAAAAAGTCAACCGCGTCAAATAAAAAAGAATGGAGGTAGTAGCAACGAATAGTGCAATTTGCTAAAGCAATGTAAAAAATATACATTTATTAGGCTGCCTGTGCTAGTTTATGTAAAAAATTAGCGAAAGTGGGCAGATTGGTGGGGTGGGTGGTGGCAAGGAAGAGGTAGAATGGGCAAAAGGGTATTTTTTTAGTGTGGCAACAATGCCAACATGACGAGGTGAAAACAGGCACATTATACAATCTTCAGTATTTTGAGTTGCTTTATTTGGGCTGCAATAGTGCAGCAGAAATTGTTAAGTGCCAATATTTTCAGTATCAAACATCTAAATCTCATCCAACATTTGCTTCGGAAGTAGCATCCCCTGATGTGTTGTGTATTATAAAAAAGAATATTCATAATTTTAGAATAAGATTCTGCACAATTAAGGTTTCTAGGAGTCCAAGAGATCAAGAGTTGCCAAGGATTACTAAAAAACATCAAGGGTACCTTAAATTAGGAAAAATAATTAGTGGGCTTGCTAAGCATATAAATGTGAATAAATTGGATTACTTACAAGGCACAAAAGGCAGAACCTCAACTGGTTATCTCTATAATCAGTTCCAGTAGTAGGACCGTACAATTTTGCTCCTGTCTTGCCCCATACCTAGAGTATATTATTCCAATGCAACATCGAAAGGTCACCATACCTGCTTAGGTTACTCCATAAGGATACAGAAGTTCAGTTCAACAGACCTTTTCAAGAAACATAGGATGATCAACAAAAACACGATCGACTCCTCTTTTGTAGCAGTGGAAGAAGCGAACTGTTTCTACCGTGTCACCAACATTTACCTGTGGGAGTGAAACAATTTTCAGTCTTTTAGCATAAAGCAGCTACAAGCTAAAACCAAACAAAATCTCAATACAGAGAAACTAAAAACATATACCTCAACAAGGACATTTGTATCCCATGCATCCTTGTATTGATCATAACGAGGAGCTATCGTCATGACCCGGTGGCCCATGGCCTATAAAAATTGATATGTACATAATGTGATGTTTTACACAGAAATGTCTATGCAAGACATGCTCAACAGAGAAGAAATAAACGAGTATATGTATTAAGCAGCATTGTACTAAGCAGAAACTATCTTGAGTTAGTCTGCTGCTATGGTTCAATTCAATAGTGATCAGACATTCTCAACGGGACCTAATAACCTAAGAACTGAAATATAAGTGGTTTGCAGAATGGATTCAAGCTTTGGAACTTGCAGTTATTGAAAATTGCAATGTGTTGCAAGAGTACTTACAGCCAAAGCTGGGGGCAGTCCTCCCACAACATCACCGAGGCCACCAGTTTTGCACCATGGGTGCACTTCAGTTGCAACAAAAATTATGGTCATTCCAGTGGAACATACTATAGGTGCCCGAGACCCAGTAATCTTTGGATGGATTCCATTATTTGTAGCTCTTCTTTTGGCCAGCTGTGTCTTACTTCGCATGGATTGGGAATGCTTGCTTAAGAATCTAACACCACTGCTACAACATTGTTGGAATTGCATGTGAGGTGCCTGCTTTAGTGCACTGGGCCTATTTGTTTGGTAAGAACCATATGCCGATATTGAACCCATGATTGCAGCCATTCAGTGGTGACCTGTCACCAAATGGACATCAAAACTTTTCACGTTATCCTGGTGCAGAGAAACATAAAGACTACATTGCCTGGTGCACATGTTCTTATTTCTCAATGGAGAGAGGTACAGATTATGTTGATGTGCATGGTCATGAGACTAGATCCATGTATAACTTTTTGAGGCTTCAAGTGCTTGAATGATGAGAATAGTCAAACTTAAGATGCTGAAGTTATTAAAGAGGACAGGATAGTCGCCCCACACACTGAAAAGAGGCATCCATTTCAATCAGAGACAGCATCCAAAGGGAGGCCACTTCTATCAATGCCGGCTAAGACCACATTAAATCTATGCAAATTGTTTGTGGGGTTTCTGACATCTAAATCACCATTCACTTCAGC
Organism: Paspalum vaginatum; assembly: GCA_030272315.1. NCBI lineage: Eukaryota > Viridiplantae > Streptophyta > Magnoliopsida > Poales > Poaceae > Paspalum > Paspalum vaginatum. Next base: position 35,720,155 of record CM059013.1, on the reverse strand, counting down.
TGTTCAGCACCCTCATGCACAAGATCAGTAACCCAATTCGGTCAATTTGACTCAGATATAGTAATGAAAAGTTGAAAGAAGCCTTTCACACCGAAAAAAGATCAATAAACTAGGTTCTCTGTTTATTTTTTTATTTGATTTTATTTTGGTCCAAGGTTTCCTTGCTCTTGTAAGTGTGGCTACCTACATCAGCAACCACCACCACAAAAGCTTTTTAAGACCCAAGCAAGTCGGGGTAGACGAAATGAGAAAAGAAAAGATTTCCACATGGATGAATTCTACTTAAATAACTCTGGATCATATTCATAAACGAAAATATGAGATTTTGTTTGTCGAAAAAAAAGATTGGTTCATCGAGGAAAAGGAGAATGTTCATACTAAGAAGGATCGCACGTGGAGAGATGATTTAAAAAACATGTTTACATTTGACTGATGTGATTTTAAAAAATGATCTGGTTAGGGTCCAACGAAAGCAATTTAGGGTGTAACACAAAATGGAAAATCCATTATTATCACAACACAAGATGTCGCTGTCCTAGCAACCTACTGCCATGTTCATCGTGAAAAAAATAAGTGGATCCAGATGCTCCTGACATTCTCTTACTTTCTTTTATTTTATTTTTTGGAACCATCCCTTTCACCGGTATCAGCACCAAACGCCAAGTACCAAGATTCAAACATTGGAAAAGAAAATGAGTGACGATGAAAATATACGTCCAAAAAAAACCTGGCAAAGCAAAGTGATGAGAATAAGTGTGGAAGTTCAGAAGGCAAGATCCTGCCATCACAAAAGCGTGCACGTAACGGCATGGAGGACGAGAGTAATGATTCCTGTAAGAAACGGTCCCCTGATACGAAAACATCCTGTGAAGCATACTTACTGATCACAAGTGCCTCTCAAGAAATTTCAGTGCTACACAACACGGAGTTTCTGGGTAAGCTGACCACAGACTACTACTTCCTCGGATCCTCTAACTAGCTACCCTGCCGGCCTCTGAACTGGGGCGGAGCAAACGGTCGAGCACAACAGAGAATCTACTGCGCTCCCAACAGACACTGAAGAAGCCATAGCCCGCAAAATCCGCAGCGCGCAGGAGCAGGAGGCGCAACACAAAAGGAAGAAAATGGGAGGAAAAAAGCTGCGCCGAAGAATCTTATCCTATCCCGAGTGCAAAACCACACAAGACAAGACAGCTTCGTAGTGGACACGCAGCATACAACAGTCCTGAGTCCCCGAACCGCTAATCCCCACCGATAAATTCCGCATCCCCCCATTCCTCGAAAATCCCAGGCGCATTCCGAAACGAAAGCGGGGTGGAGAGGAGGAGGAGGAGGAGGAAAGGATCTGCATCAGCAATGCCAGATACCTCGTGCTGCTCCGCGCTGTCCACGACCGCGGAGTGAGGAAACGAAGGCGAAGCGGCTGGCTGCTCTGCCGGGCCGGCTCGGGGGATTGCCGCGGAGAGAGACTGCGGAGTGCGGAGGCTCACTGGAGTAGGCAGCAGCAGAAGTAGGACAGCGGAGGAGCAGGGAAAAAATCGCGCGGGTGAGGTGACAGGCGGCGGGCGCCTAGTGGCTGGCGCACGGGCGCCACACGATGGCTGCACCAGCAGCACGGCCACGACCACAAATGATGGGGGCGCCCTGCGCTACGCCTCGCCCACCGTCGTGCCCGCACCGGCGCGACTGGTTCGAGGCGAGGAGCGGCGAATATGCCGAGGCAGCGGGGGGCCTCGGGGCGGGGCAGGCGGCACGAGGGCCGTCGGCTCGCTCGCCGGGCCCAGCGGCGGGAAAAGGGCGTAGAACTCGTGGTCTTCCCCGCGCGCGGCGGCAGGCGGGGGCGCGTGAGCCCTGAGCCGTTGGTTCGGGGTCGGCGGAGGCGGAGGCGGCGTCGGCTAGCGTTGATGGGACGGCAGCCTGCGTGCGTGATGTTGGAGTTGGAGGCCACCGGGAAACGACGCCGGGCAAGTGTTGGGACGGGGCCCCACCCCCGGGACCAGGTGGGGCCGTGGGGGTGATCGCGCGCACGAGATTTTTTTTTTTTCCACCTCTTGTCGGTTCCTTTTTCACCCATTACAATTTTCTGCCATCAGGGAAAACGCTAACAATTTTGTTTTCTCTTCGTCCTACACAATAAACTCGGAGCAAAATTCTCCACCAGAAAAGTTTTATGTCCAACCCTAAGGCTACCGGTACTACCTCCGTCTCAAGTCTTGAAATAAGTACACCTATGTACCTGTCCTAAATCGAAATATAACAAGTATGACTAAATTTATTAAAAAGATGGTCGATATTTATAAAACTAATAGAGGCGCTGTGAAATATATATTTCATAATAAATATAGTGTTGCTTATTTAGTATCATAGCTGGCTATTACTCCCTCCGTCCTCATGTAGAGCTCGTTTGATTTTTTTTCACCAAGTTTGAACTGACTCGTATTATTTAAAATATTTGCGAAAATTTAGAAAAAACTCAATTCATAATTAAAGTATATTGTATACTAAACTAAGTCACAATAAAAATAAATAATAATTGTAAAAATTTTTAAATAAGACGAGCAAGTCAAATTTGATGTCAAAAAAAAATCAAATAACCTATAAATTGAGACGGAAGGAGTACAACGTTATTATATACGTTTGCTCAAACTTCAAATGGGTTGACTTAGAATAAAATTAGAACCATTGTTATTGTTGAGACAAAGAGAGCAGTTAGTTTCCATAGCTGGGACGTCACCCACACGCTCTCCCTAGAAACTACTCCCTCTACCCCCAGAATATATGGTTGCACTTTATTCTAAATCAAACACTTTTCATCTTTCACATATAATATATGTAAACTTAATTCTTCCTTGCGTATCATGAAAGTTGGTTTCACCACGAATCTACTATTATCAGATTTATGTTATCTTATTTATAGTCAAATTTGAGTAGATTTAACTTAAAATGAACTTGAATATTTGAACTAGGAGGGGGGCAAGGTTTACCATTCTGACGGTAAACGATTTTTCATAGGTGACCTGAAATGAAAAATGGACTGAGATCCAATGAAATTTGATTTTTTTTTTTGGTACAAAAAGGATATTCAAATTCAGAAAACAGAATCATGCTCGTTCTGACCGGAATACGGTGTTTTCGACTGAAAAATATGTATTTTGACAGGAAAATAGTGCGTGCATTACAAAAAATGGAAATTTTATTTTTACATGGAAAAAACAATCTTTCCGGTCAAGAATCCGGTCCCATTTTTATGTTTTTTAATTTATATTTTGGAATAGATTTTTCAGAATATTGAACCGGAAATTGTTTCCGTAGGTGACCGGAAACAGAATTTTACCAAATTTTGATGTTTTCCAACTAGAAAATGACAGAGACAGCAGTACATATCCAATAATGCATTGTATAGTATCTTTTGTGCATGGTGGCAACCACAGCGGCGATGGAGTCGGTGTGCGCACGGGAGAGTTCGCATGCGCATGAGAGAAACGAAGGTCGCGGCAAGCTTCACATATGGCAGTGCCGCTCCTCGCTCACGGCGCTGAGGAAACCTTGCACGAGGCCTGAGGTCATAAGAAACTATACACTATATATAAATATGGAGTTTAAATACGAATAATGAGAAAATAACTTGGTGAATGTAAATTTGGAGTTTAAATACCAATAATGAGAGGATAAACCGGTGAGATCACGTTTCTGGTCTGGCGCGATCACTTGAGCAGCCACGGCTATATATGCAAGATGAATATTGAAAGCCTGATTGACTCTATAATTAATAAATGACCTGCAGCCACTATCAATGGGCGGTGTGGCGAGTGATCCTCTGCAATTGGGTCCTTTGCATGTGGCCCGGTTCGGAAACAGAGTATTTTTTGGTTTTGAAGGCAATACTACGGTATTAGAGAATATCATGGTATTTAGACCAAAAGATGTTTGGGAGCTCTATGTATCTAAAACTATGGTATTGCCAATATTATAGTATTTTTGGGGTATAAAAAACTTTGGTTTAAACCAAAGTTTTCCATTGTGGGAAGGAAGTGAGGCCAAAATACTATATCTCCAAACAGGTGATAGATAGACCATGATATTCTAAAACTATAGTTTTATCGTAACATTTGATAGATCATAAGTACTGTAAAACTATGTCTTGAAAACTTAGATCCCAAACAGACCTAAGTGTGGGTCTATACGTTAGAGACTTGGATATCGTTCGGAAGGCGTGACCGCGTGACGGCAACAGAGGGCACGTGCTGCTGGAATGGCAGCTGCAGGTGGAGTTTTCCCCTGTTTACAAACTGCTTTCGCAGATAGACTTAGGCAAAACTTCTTATAAAATTAGACTCAAACATCGGCCTGTTAGGACATAGCGCCGAGCGTGAGTACATCGCCATGGCTTAGGGAGAGTGACTGAGCGAGTGGGTGCGGCGCTAGCCACCCTGGTGGACATCAAGCCGTCTCGACTCGGTTTGGTCCAGCTCGGAGCTGGCTCGTTAAGCTAATGACTCGGCTCATTAAGGTAATGAGTTGCCTGCAGCTAGCTCGTCTAGGTCGCGAGCCACGGGGCAAAGTATGCATGTATTTACCACAGTCCTGTTGGTTCCCATGTTTCTTAAACTAAATTAGTCTTATCCCAAGGCAAAAAAGAAATAATGAATAGTCCAAAATTTTGAATGAAGCATTGTTAAAACTAGGCGCTTCAATTTAGGTAAATTGAGGTACAAATTAAATTAGATTTTTATATAAAAGATAGGGCTCAATTTTCCTATTGTGATATCCGCAATAAATATAGGGCTTGGGCCTGTTTGGTTCAAGGCCTTCAATGGCCAGGTCAAACTTTGACCACAGTTTGACTTTTTGACTCTAGATAAAAATTACATTGTATAACATAATTTTTATTTATATGGTTTTTTGGATATGCCTAAACCATATAAATAAGTAATTTATTTTTTGATTAAATTTTGATCTACATTCAAACATGGTTTGACCGTGGTTAAAAGTTTGGTCTGGCCACCTTTTTTTTTTCAAACAAGATAGAAGCCGCGTCTTTCATTAAAAAGATAGCAAATTACAACTACAGGGAATAAACCATAACCAAACAAGCCCACATCTTCTAGCACCTTTTAGCCTTCCTCCACCAGCTGCTGCAGTCTCGCAGGACAGTAGGAGTGGTATATGGGCAGAGGGAGTTCGCGGAGGAAAGATAAACGGCCGTGCTTCTTGGATCAGTCGCATGGTCTTTCTTGCACTCTAATGAGGCTTGGGCTAACTGGGTCTCTTGCTTAGTAGGGTGCAACTACAGCCCGCACATGATATGTCGAGTTGCTTTTTTCTCCTGTTGTCATCGGCTCGCAGCAACTCGCAAGCCAGCTCGAACTGGCTTGTTTTAGTAACGAGCTAGAACTATGGCCTCAGCTCGTTGAACCGACCTCAGTTGACTACAACATGAGCGATTATCAAGTTACGAGTTTTCTGTAGGGCACATCTGTCTTTCCCTCAAAATTATCCCTAGAAAATTTTCTTTACCAAAACGCTAGGGAACATTTTTCCTACCATATTTAAGCGTTTCCATAGAAGTTTAAACCCTAGGGAAACATGTGGATTTTAGTAACATATTTTCTATCCCTATCCCAAATCATATCATTATCCAATCTCCATCCAAATACTATAAAAAATAATGCAATTGTATTTATCGTCGTGTATCACTTGTAAATTCTAAACATAAAAAATTGTGTAAACATATAAGGCATGATCAAACTCTCTACAATGATAAAAACAAATTATAACAAAATAAATAAATTATATTTTTTTAATAAAAACGAGTGATTGAAGTTTTGGAAAAAAAAAAAAGCTAGCCGCAACTTATTTTTAACTACGGAGGAAGTAACACAATTGTATTATCGTCATGTATCACTCGTAATTCTAAACATAAAAATTTGTGTAAACGTATAAGTAGAGCTCAAAGTCTCTACAATGATAAAATAAATTATAACAAAATAAATAATAAATTATATTTTTTTAACAAAATGAGCGATTGAAGGAAGTAGATGATGACGAGGCTAAGTCGGCCATGGTGGCAAGGACTCAAACCTTGGTGGGTAGGATGCCAATAACTGGCACTTGCCATCCGCACTAGGTGCGGTTCTTGGAGGATTTGGCATTTTGGCCCATTACTAAGTCGCGAACATGGATGGCCAAGATAAATTTATTATTATTTGGTTGAAGTCCAATATTTATTATTTAACAAACAAATTATATCTCCTTCATTCTTGATTGGTTACGGCCAAATCTCTTAGCCATTTTTGGCACCAAAACCAAACAGTCCCCATAGAACGAAGTGAACCGATTCTTATCTGATTTTCTGTTATCAACTCATTTTTGTGTATCTCCAATTAATTTACACTAGCATGTTTTGTTGTGTGCGTCATCGATGTCCTTTCTTAATAAAATCGCCCACCGCCGCCTCCAATCCATCTCGAAATTACAGCCTAGTAATTTTACCCGGGGTAGTAGTTTCTTTTAAGTAAAAGAAACTTGTGATTTGCAAACGCACTGACAGATGATTACCACGACACAGCAATACTGTGTTAACCACCGGAAACAGGCATGACGGGTTCACAAAGCTATCACACCTATCTCAACTTTAACCAATCACCTTTCTGCACACTTCAATGGAGTTTTACAAATATTTACGTGCCATGTCATGAATTCTTATGACAAACCAGAATGTACAAACTTCACAACACGCCGTGGCAAACCTCAGTCGCCTGTCCGGTGATGGGCGCCGTTTTCTCTCTTCGTCAGGAATGAATGTCTAATCGATGTACAAACTCTACAGCACAGTGGAATTCCACTCCCTTTTACTACAATCTATACAAAACACACGCCCTTTTATCTGACCTAAACCATATTCTGTTGTCCTACAGCTACATGTTATGGTGTAGCTTCCTCAGTTGTTTGAGGCGCATCTGAGCACGCTCAAGGTTGGGTCTATGGTGCGCCAAACCATGCCAAGTCTCTGCCTGCCTTCCGCTCAGCATTTGAAGCCTCGAGAGCTCATCATGGAGGGAAGCGACGTTCACGATGGGCACAGGTGGTCGGGCGCCCATGAGCACACTGCAAGAGAGGGTTTTTATTCAGCCGAGCTGCCAAGGAAGCTTGTCTCCATCACTGGACCACAGAACAACGGCAGAGATAAGGACCAAGGATTCAACAATCTTCTCACCTGGAAGCATAGAGATGTTGCTTTCAGTTCTTCAATAATAAGACAGCACTCTGATGGCAGCAAGGGGTCACCAAACATGATCGCGCCTACAGTAAGCCAAGAAGAAACATCAACAAGCACCATTTTATCAAAGTGAAATATATAGAAATGGACACTACGGACAACTATAGGGGGCAAATAAGTAGTAACCTCTGCAAGCTTTGAAGTTAAGGATACGGATAACTGCTGGGGGGATAGCTGACGACCCATCAGTCTCATCAAGCTGGATGAAACAGTAACATGACCAAAGGTTAATTTAGAAATTTCCATGTACCATTCATACAGAAAGACAGAGATGGAAATCTAGGGTCATTTATTCGTCCAACTGTTTTTGCAAGTGAATGAGAATATTTTTTTTAAAAAAAAATAAGTTGCAAATAATAATAGCATAAGATTGTGGCAGTTACCTGCTGAATAAATTCCATAAGATCTTTCCCCGTCAAATTGACACCCAAAATACATGGAACCTGTGTAGTATAGAAGGTGTTTAGCATATATAAATACCACATTATAGCTTTACCTGACAAGATTTGATCAGTTACTTGTTTGTAATTGTAACACCATTTTGGAATCTAACTGCACAGGAAGGAAGACGATCTGGGTCCGAAATTTGTTTTTTTTTTCTCCTCAGAAAACATTTGGTATATGACTTTGGACAGATCTGGGTTCACCTTTCTCTCATTCTTGTCATACATAGTTTTATGCACACTTTGTGGACATCAAAATCAAATTACAATGGCTTTGATAACCTACTGGTTTACTACTACATCCATTCTCAAATATTTGTCACTGGCTAATTCATTTTTGAACTAAAATGCGACAAACAAAAAACGGAGGGAGTAAAACACAAACAAACAATAAATAGAAATCCAAACCTAACCATGTCAATTAAGGAAAGCATGTAGTCCTGCACATAAACTGACACCAGAAAGAAAAGACCACCATGTCTAGCAGATTAAGAGCAACATAAGCAACTACTCAACACATATTAAATGGTAGACAGAAGCAAGAGTGTTCCTTACGGAAACTAGAGTAACAAGACGAGCTTGTCGCCTCAGAATGTTCATGTTCCTGGAAAATACAAAGCAAATTATTAAATGAAAGTCATATATTTGATCCCTATAGATGAGGTGAATGGCTTCTGCACTTAAAGAATAGTTAAGAGAATGGTTGATCAAACTATCCATAGCTCAATTACGAAAAAGAGGAGAAACAACAAAGGAGGAAACAGGTAATTTTCTATTTCAGGAAGAAAGTTGGAATACTTCAAGCAGAGAGGACTCGAACCAGTGTACACCCACAGCTTCCACCGATAGAACTAGGTTAAATTCTTGTACTAAGGAAAAGACGCTAGCTCTAATCATTCAACAAATTATTCTGCTAAATTGTGTACCTTGCGAAGAAACCATTCAGGAAGACTCAGATTGTCTAACAAAGGGAAAAGGAGCAATCATAACTCATAACCCTCCCCCCCCCCCTCCACCCCTAACCCCCCCCCCCCCAAAAAAAGGGGGGGGCTGCCAAAAAGACACGTGACGTGAGCGAAGCACCTACTTTCTGAATGATCCAGAGGAACTGCTACAACTGCTGATGATCCAACCCCATTTCTGAATCTGCTCAGCATACTTCTGCAACAATTGAAACACAGTCTCCGGGAGAGACTGAAAGAAAATTGGCGTAAGTAAAATAGTGAAAGCTGCATTCTAGTATTGAAACAAGTTCAGGAATGCTATATATTGAAATAATGCAGCAGATGCTGACTAGCAAACATGACATACTAGTTCCTCCTCAGATTCCAAGTAAGAAACTCCATGGCCTTCTTCTGATAAAACCTGTCGATCACACCAGGATATGAGTATGCAAGAGTAAAGCAATGTTGAAGAATTGTTATTGTTCACTTAACATTGACAACCTTTCTATGGAGCTCCTCCAAACGTATCCTTTCATCAGCTGCATGCTGTATAGCAATAAAAGAGGGCATAACTTGCTAAACCTTTCGAAACAAAAGGCAGTTCAGCACACATATATTACTGGTTCTGAATGAATATGAACATAAGAAACATGTGTTCCACATTTCGCTATTAGACATATAATCCAAATGCTTCATGGCATGTTTTAAAAACTAATTTATAGCAAGCTTAATAACAATATTAAATAAGATAAGTGTTTCCCTATAAATAGTTAAATTTATAGCAGTTTTAATAGTGCGCCAAAAGGTTTCCTGAATGGAAAATGGATTATTTCCCTCGGACCCATTGAATGAAATCCCACTTACATGACATCCTATGTATGACGCATGGGCTCATATGTGGATATGACATGTAGGCCTAGTTGCATACAAGGGATTGGGAAAAAATCCAATGGCTAAAAAGATTAAGCAGTAGGTAACACATCATGAGCATTTACCCATGATTTACTGCTCCAAATGCAGCAACCACAACACAATTATTCCAGCAAAAAAAAAGGAATAGATAACCTCCTACAGTCTATTACCATTTGCCATAAACATGGTATCAAACCCCTAAAAATGATGGTATCTTCCGAAATGAGAAAAAGTGAACCTGGTCAACAAGGAGGATAGTTTCCCCAGATATAACAGGAATAAATTTCTTGTCCAGCTGCAACAAAACCCTTGCCTCCTCAAAAAAGTTCTTGTCAACACATTCAGGAACTAACGAGCTACAAGAGAGATGTAAGCTGCCAGAAGAAATGCTCAGCACATCATCATAGCATCCAGAAGGACCATGTGGCGAATTCAAAGCCTACAAAGGGAGGTAAAGCAGTAAGAACATCGCAAGACGCATAGTAGAAAGGACGTATGAAAGTCCCTCTATGTTGGTCTCCCAAACTCAAATGCTTAACTGTGTGTTGGCCACAGTCCTCTCGCAATTTAGTTATTTGAGCAGCAGAATCTTCAAGCCCTTCAGAACATGCATCTTCACATATTTTTACAAATCCGCTTGATCTGGCCAAAATGAGAAGTGTATAGTAAAAAAAAACAGGCATAGAGAGATATTTTCGAGTATTAAAGGTATATTTAGTCAACTAGCCAAGGTGAGTATACCTAAAATTTAGGTCTGGAAATTCACTGCTATCAGTCTCAGGAACAGGTTGGGTTGAACTCACAAGTGAGATATCCACGGGTGCTGGTGCATTGTCTGCATTTTATTTTAAGGGCGTAAAGTTAGCACTCATAAAAATGCAATTCAAACAGGACCAAAGGTTGGATGTACCTTCAGGGTTATTAGTGCAGATATGTTTATTACTATCTGGGGTCGATTTGCTCAGCGGTTCATTTAGTCTAGAGAATTTCCGTTTCCCTCTATAAAATGGTGGAGCAGAATGACTCCTAGATCTACTACCCTCTGAAGGCTTGGATCTCTGATTCAGTCCAACGTTGTGTTGATTCAGGAGATCTTGAGCAAATGTCCTGCCATTTGCCTTATTGGAAAAAGAGACATTCAGATGGCAACCAATATCACTTCTATCAGGAGAAATATCGGCTGACAGTCTCATGTCAAATTTTGATTTCCAAGGTATCAAGTCATCTTCAGAACCAAATTTGCCAGTTGAACCACAATCATTACTGAAGTGATTAAGGAACTGTATTTCATTGTCATAGTAATCCAAATGTTTAGTTCCTTCACATATTATTGATGAATCAATGCTAAATCTGTCCAAAGAAAATCTAATGTTGCTGTCAATATTTTCACAGTTCCAAGAACCAAAGCTTTTATCTGACTTCCTGTGAAGTATCAAACCAGTTCCTGTGTGACTGCAAGGTGTATCAACCAACAAGGATGGATGAGGAAAATGATGGAAACTATCCCTGATGGAGGACCTATCCATCAAGTCACTATTCCACAGAGCATGAATACCAGGGAAGTTTATCTGGCTAACAGCGTCAACCTCAAGGCCTTCAACAAATCCAGCTGTAGTCCCTAACTTATTAACGGTGCTGCTCTTTTTCAAAACTCTAGAGAAGTCCCTGGAGATGCTAGCATCCTCGTGATAAAATACATCACTGAGCGGTAACATCTCTGGGTAAGAAATATCAGTGATTGTTTCTGTAGCTTCATTGAGTAGGCAATCCCCATTTAATTTATCAAACTCAACACAGAATCTATCCCAGCCTGATGTGTGTGTCTTTATGTTGGTTTGATTTTGCACAAAATCAGAGGTCATTCTGTTTGGCCTATTGAGAAACCCGAAGCAAGATTCTTGTATTTCAACTTCTGGACCAATCAACTCAGGCTCTTGTTTGTGAATCAGAAAACCTTCAGCTGTTGCATCTTCCAACATTCCAAAATTACCAGAAAATGCATACTCATGGAATATATCTTCTGTCCTCTGCCTTTTCCAACAAGTTGGGTTAACACTTGAAAGACCATCATATAACTGGGAAGGACCATCCTCTAACCACCGATGATTGGCACTTTCAGAATAATGCCTTTGCTTATACCCTAACTTGTAATCAATACTGGGAACATTGTCATTCGACAGGGATGAATTAGTGATCCTTCCAGAAAAGGAGACATGCCGCATGGATGGCTCCATAACAAAAGAAGAGCAGCATGAATCTTTTGGTTCTCCTGTGGAACTCATATCACTGTTGGCATCTCTGACTGCATCCTTCTGCTGAGTGCTCTGAAAGTCAGTATATTCTTCCTTGTTCTGCACATTAGGATCCCTTCGGAGGCCCTTATTCAATTTCACTGCAACATCACCGTATGAGAAAAGCCCAGAACCTTATGAGTTATGACAGATAAAAGGAGAGAAAAATTGAAGTCTGTTCAACAAGTCACCAACCATCATTTTTTACAGGCACGCGGGTACCACCAGCACAAGCTCCATCTGCAAATGGAGAATGGTATAATAATTGTGGAGTTCACAGAGATGTGCAAGGAACATTGAGGTCTGATTATCTAACCTTTTGGTGATTGCAGTGCATGCTTTTTCCAGTAGTTTGTGACAGTTCGTTCAAAGAAAAGCAAGACAGTTTGCCAATCCTAGAAGTGGGAAAAGGAGATATCAGCGATTATAAAAAGTAAATTATTTAGAGATGAAACAACATGTATACAAAAAGGCAAAAAGACACTTTTACTAGGAGACGGTCCCACTCACACAGGAACATTAGTTACAAATGAAGCTTACTATAAACAAGGAAACTCTAAAGTCATGGGTCTGTAGTGAGTTACCTTGAATTCCACAATGGTTTTGGTAGCCTCAAAATGCAAATCATATCTAGATCTTGGGCAGCAAAAATTTAGTACAAAAGCAGGGTAGATATCAGTCTTCTGCCTCTTCCTGCTCTGAACTTCAATTTCTTCGTTCCTCCTTATAGAAGATTGAAAACTAGATGCCAGATTATTAATCATATTATGAATCGGGTTTCTGTTCACAAATCTGGAGTTGATATCTTTGGAACGTCAAGGATGTCTCCAAAAATTTGAAAGATAGTAAATAAAGGCATATAATGGCGAATTGGTGAGGAGGATACACAAGTATTGGAAATCCTGAAAAGGAGAATTGTACTTTGCTGAAAAACACTTTATCGACCTTTAGCTTCAAGAGATCATAGATTAAAAAATGGACTTACCTTCGTGCAAAACACATCTGTAGGTTCAGATATATGACCTGAAAGAACCCACCCTTGGTCAGAGACAGCTATCTCATGGAGACTTCTGGAGATATCATCCCCAAAAATTTTTGACATAAGAGGCAAAGGGGATGATGAAGCGGCTGTGTATAGCAATTCATCTTCACTGCATTAATAAACAGGCACGTCAATATGTTATGAACAAGTAAAATTGTAATAAAGGTAAAAACTAGACGGCAAGTTTAGAACAACAGACAACCTGTCAACATCAAGGAGTCTGAGTGAAATCTGTGGATGAATAAGTGCAATTTGCAGGACACACTTCTTCACATGATGTAGTTCTCTCTTCTCACTAAAAAATATGATATGGAGAGACATTGATCAAATGATCTATTGGGAAAACATGTGAATTAGAAGAGACATCTGCATACAAATAGTAGTTAATAATTATCGCATACCTAGATTGCATTTGTTTCCTCCGTACTGGTTGATTGTAAAAAAGCTCCCGCACAACAACTGCAAAGATGAAAGGCCTGGTAAACAGCTAACATAACACAGGACAAATATAAATAACACACATGAATGGGTCTTGAATAGACCGTTACTATCCCACTGTTCACATGTATTATGTATATATTCACACTACTTCGTTTCAACTTTCAAGGAGAAAAAGAGAACAATTACCCGTTGTGCCGACAACTTCCCTCTTGTCATCTATTCCCAGATGTAAACATTTAGACCCCTGTGCGATTATCAAAAGAATTCAGATGCTGGAACCATGGATAAATCAAGATTATGTACAGCATTACAGAAGTACAGTGTTCCAGCCGTGCCTTTATTATCTTGCAATATGAATTTGGTCTCCCACGAGCTTTCGTCCTGACTTCCACCACAGAGATATCAGAAAGTGAGGCGAGTACTTCTCCATTTAGTCCAAAACTTCTAGGAATAACTTCCCCATCAACCATCAAATTATGAAATTTGGATGTTGCTGTTACAGCAGAAGCAAATATACATCATTAGCACAGTTATAACTTAGAACCACATACTGCCATTGAGTATATTGTTATTTCAAAACCTACACATATTTCAAGTAATGAACTTAACAGAAACATATAAAATAATCAGTTTTAACACTGATGGCAGGGGCACAGGGCTCCCTGCTTGTCAAATAAACAAAAAAGAAAACTGCTTTTTAAACAAACAATACGGAAGTCATTTTCATTGCTATGTCCTAGGCAAAGCAGCAACTCTGTATTCTACAAAACCATTTCTTTGTCACTTGCAGCAGTGAAATTTGACATGACAAAAACAGTAACATTGAATGTAGGAAAATTGGAAAAGACAACTAAATAAATAAATGAGTTCTGACTTACTATATTTTTCTCCCAAGAGAACCAATTCATCTCGTGTAATACCACAACCTGCAATTCATACAATAAGGCAAGAAAATGAATGGAAAACCTCTACGAATGTTCTTTCAGAAAGAAAAAAGGATAAGTACATACCATCATCTTCCACTTTTACATAACAAGCTCTGATGTTTACAGCAATATCAATCTGAAATAAATATAGAGTACACGTATATTAATGACAACGTGTGACATAGAAGATATTATATGTTGCCTTTTTTCCTTTTTCCATATGTAAAGAAATACCTTACTCGCGTTCGCATCAATACTATTATATATCAACTCCTCAACAACCCTTGGAAGGTCAGACAGAATAATGCTTGAGTGCAAGGAGCTATAGACGCTCTTCGGCAAGCGCTTTATGGTTTGCATTTACTCAATTCAGGGGCGAAACATGCTGAAATAAGATTATAAGACAATAGTCAATAATGAAAGGCATATGCGCATAACAAATAGGTAACATAATTTCAGAGTTTCTGTTCTTAGAGCATCTCCCGCAGATCCCCAATATCATCCCTATCACCAAAAAACTGCCACTATTAGGGATGGGAGGACAATTTTCTTGCTCCAACAGTTCATCTTTCTCATCCCCTTCATCAGGGATCACCAAAAGAACCACCCAACTCCCAGAATGGTCCTCCACCAATACTCCACACCAACAGCCACTACCAGATTTTGCCCTCCCGCGCTTGTGCGAACTTGCCACCCGTGCCCAGCATTCCCACCCCCTGAGCCCCGGCCACCCCACACATGTTGATAGATGAGGCCCAGATGCAAGACTACCTATTGGGGATGAAGTATTGGTAATCTAGTGCAGCACCTCCGCTCCGATAAGCACAAACTAAGGGCAGTCCAAATACTAACCTAGTGTGGATTGAGTAACAGAGAATCGCTGGAGATGCTCTTAGTATGTTTCTTGAGGAACTGATGATGATGTTAAATCCAATATGTATCTCTATCATTGAGGCACATGTTACATCACATTTCAAAGTATATCGGACTAATACAGCAAGGCAAGATTATACAAACAGCAACGCCGCGGATTTCCCATCCACAAGTACAAACAACTCAAATTTAACCCATTCTTCAGCTGAACTGAACCGGCCCCAGAAGAACCTTGCTTTCCCCACACAAACTTCGCCCAAATGAAGTAGTACCTCTATCGGAATAAACAAGAAACAGGGAGCAATTGCCGCGGGATGTTTCCCCACACAAACTTCGCCCGAATGAAGTAGTAACTCTATCGGAATAAGCAAGAAACAGGGAGCAATTGGCGCGGAATGGGGGGTTAATCCCGCACCACCATTTTGGTTAAACATAACTACACCCTCACCTAGTGTCCCAAACTCGCAATCACCAGGCGCGGACCGAGACTGATTATGCGCACCCCAGAAGAAGATCCCAGCGGAAACGGAGTAACGAACTAGAACCACGAAATGGGTGGTCGAGGAAAAGAACTCGAGGAAATTAGAGCTCGTTACCAGCAAGACAATCCCGAGTCCGGATGGAAACCTCCGCTCCACGCCAACCCAATACCAGTGGAGGGGTGACGAGGGGAAGGTGGTGGGAGAGGACGAGGAGTGCTACGGCGGCGGCGAGCTCCTCCGCGATGGCAAGCGGTGGCCGTAGGTCGGCGGCCGGCAGGGGAGGGAACGGTGGGTTCGGCGGCCCGGGCGCGCGGGCGGAAAAAAAAAAAGAAGCAGCTGGTGTTCGGCGGGCTGCAAATTGCCTGGCCGTAAAATAGCGGACCAACAAGTCCACCGCCCCTGCGGCCCTGCAGCGATCTACTGTGAAAAGGTCCGCTATCTTTCAGCCTTTCAGGTCGAGGGGACGCCATCCAGTCCATAATCTCTAAATATTTATCTGAACAACACAATTCTTTATTTATATATATGTTGTTTTGGTCCAAATAAACCATATGAATGAAATTCTTTTCACAAATCATATGAACGGAAATTATGTTACTTAAAAAGTTAAATTTAAATTTAGGGTCAAATATAGTCAACCATGATAAAAAATTGGCCAGGCCACCAAAGACCAAGGGCTTAAACCAAATGGGCCTCAGATGTCATGTGGTGAGCATGGACAGTGCCAGCAGGTCTCCTGTCGAGAGGACCAAAGTGCCAATATTTTTCCTTTTAGGGCTAGTTTGGCGGCCCTATTTCTACGAGGGATTTGGGAGAATGGAGGGAAAATTAGTTTGGCAACTCCATTTCTCCAAAGAATTTTGGGGAGGAGGCATTTTTCCCTCCATTCCCCCAAATCCCCCCTCTCTAAATCCACTGAAGAAATGGGGTTGCCAAACTAACTCTTAGGGGAATTTGGATAGACAGGGAGAGTATATACATTATACATGTTATTTGTGCCTCTGGCCGTACATTATTTTGATTATTTTAGAACTTGATATTTCATTTATTGGCACAATTCAAATTAACATTATTTTGTAACCACGATATACACTATGTAAATATACTTGTGCTTGTTGAAGTGGTGATTGGAGATGTATACATATAAACATAAAATAGTACATAGTGGATGGGGATGAATACATGAAGATGTAGAGGAGAAAATCTTTTAAAGTAGGCTTTTTCTTTCAAATGATAAGATTTAGAGGACATTTTCAGTTCTCCGGGACGGGAGGCACTAGGCCTCACTAAAACCCGACTCAAAGAGCGCAAGACAAGCTTCGCCCATTAAACTGACTAAGCATGGTAGTCTATTAGGTCCCTCATGGGATTCTAACAAACGCCATTACTTCAAGGGATTGAACATGCACTGGGTGGCTCACAAAATGAGCACACAAATTACAACAAGACACGCAGCTGTATAGACATAAGTGTAATATTACAAACTGAATTTTGCTTTAAATAATTATATAGAGCATGAAGTACCCCTCCAAAGAATACCGAGACTCGATGTGTACTACTTCTGGTCTTCCTCTTGCACGGGATCCATCTATGTATGCATGAGATGGCCAATGCATGACATGATGCAATAACATGCAGAATATGATTATATAGGATGACAAGGTCGCTCAAAGTAGGGAGGAAAATAAAAAAAAAGTTATCAATTAATCCTAAACATGATTTATGGAGTTTAGTCACTAATTTTCAAAATGGGATTAATTATTCACCCATTATGCATTTATAATTTTATATACAAAAGAATTAACGCGTGCCACGGTGAAGGTTAGCAGTGGTCGGCTGGGAGCGAGTTAGCAGTGGTAGCCACATGGGGGTTTTGAGAGACCCCCCTAGAGCTCCACAAAAATTCTAGAGTTGGCAACCCCTATATTAAAACACTCCTCATGGAGCACAAAGAAATTCTAGAGTTGACGACCCCTGCATTTCTTTTTCTTAGAGCTAGAGTTTGCGGAACTGCGCATGGCTAAGAGAAATTAGAGTGGAACTAGAATTGTTGGAGTGGAGTAGTCCCAAACACCCTCAAGAGATGTATAGTAAGAAAATAAGTTTTTTCACTTCTAGTGCGTCATTTGGTAGAGTGACGCTAAACTCTTTACACTATTGGAAACGAAAGGATTTTCGTCAGACAAAATAGTTTTTGTCGGTTGGCGGGGGCTCGGCCATTGAAAAAAATTAATTTTCGTCAGCCACATCTAGCCGACAAAAACTATTATAGTGTTCGTCAGCCACGGGAATTGGTTGACGAAAATTACCTTAACTTTCGTCAGCCGTGGGCTGGCCGACGAAAGTAGAACCACGGCAGCCCCCGGCTAGGGTTTCCAGCAAAAGCTTTCATCAACTATGGAGTTGCTCGACAAAAACAAATCCATTTTTCATCAGCAATCGTGAGGGCCGATGAAAACTCGAGGCCGACGAAAGGTAGATCCAATATGGACCCAAAATTCCAACCCCCCCCCTTGGCTCACTACTCGTTGGCTGCCTCCCTCTCCCCGCACGCCTCCCTGTCGGCCAGCACCAGAGCCCGCCCCGGCCACTATGAACATCTTCCATTAGCATAGCGGATATGTTGTGTCTAATCAACGAAACAAAACAATGTCTTCCATGAGCTTGCCTACACTATTATTGCAAACACTAGCTATGTCGGGTAAGACTAGGGTCTTTAGGACAATCGCAAAAAAATGATTCACATGGTAGAAAACATCATGACTTGGAGCCACAAGCAGAGATAGAACTGTGCAGATTTCATTCTTAGAAATTCTCGATTGTGTATGTTATATACACGTGTTTTTTGTGCGTTTAAGTTGGTCAAATTTCTTTTTGGTAGAACTTTCCACCTAGGCTATAGACATGGTATGCATGTTCACGTTGCTCTATATTTATAAATATAAGAATCAACTATTTTTAGTCTCTTATGGATGATAGGGCGTGCGTGTGTATTCACAAAAGGTACTCCCTCTCACTCTTCTCTTTCTTTTATGTCACGAAGTGCTAGCATCTAGCACTCCTCTAGGACTTCTCACATGCTTGGTTCCATGGGCGAAGCTGCATACAACATGCACCCCCTATGACTCAAGTGCATGCACCAAGCTGGCGGACTCAACCTGTGTAGGCGGTAAAAGAATACTCCCTCCATTTCAATTTGCAAGTGGTTTGATTTTTTTGACATCAAATTTGATCGGCTCGTCTTATTCAAAAAATTTCAGAATTATCGTTTGTTTTCATTGTGATTTAGTTTTGCATATAATATTTCAACTGCAGCTTAAAATTTTCTATATTTTCATAACTTTTTTGAATAATACGAGTCGGTTAAACTTGATGTCAAAAAAGTCAAACGACCTATAAATTGAAACGGAGGGAGTAGCATTTAGTGTTTAACTCTATGAACTTGAAATTATTGTATTTTTGGAATCGATAACTTTGTGGTGGGGCATATGTGAATATGAGTATTTTGGACACTTTAAACTTACGTGAGACATCTTAACAAGTTTATGTAGTTGAATGTACCCTATGATATGTCTAAGGACCGACAATACATTTCACTCTTCTACTCATGATACATTGTGGGCATATAAACTGGTCTGTATGCGGTGCTTTCCAAGAGATGTTTTCAAAAATTCGAGCCCTTACATGAGTTGTCTTGAACCGAAATTATTTTTTCAGTATTTGTCTATCGGTCCACAGTAGATAAATTAATGTTTTTACGCATCTTGGGATAAGTGGCAAAATCAATATATCATGTAAAAGCAGAACACAAGTGATCAATCTATCGCTATAACTAACTGTTCCACACGAACAGAATGCGTAATCTGCTAGGAAGATAGAACGGACAACAGCCGAACAGAATATGAATCATCATTTCCTGGCTCATTGCAAACTTCTCATTCAATCATTTTCCCCAGTAGTTACAGGCCTGCAGAAAAATGCAGCAGCTAGCGGCCCCGAGTTAACTGCCACCACCTGCAGCCTCTCCCATGCAGCTCCAATATATCTGTCCATTTCTTTCAAAACCTCTGCCTCAGTGACGACCCTAACTAAGCTATCAACGAAGCAATGCAAGTGGTAACATGATCAATGATTTGGAGGTTTACATTGTAATTTTTTTCACAAGCTTTCCTCAAATATCTGTAAGTTACGCTAGGATTTGCTAGCACTTTGCTTTCTTTGAAGTAAAATGATTTTCAGTATTTCACTCCCTGTTAACGGAGAAGATAAGTTACTGTTTCATAGATCATCATGTTGAAAGCAGAACAAGTTCAATCACTGTTATAACTGTTACATTACTGCAACTATCGGTTTTGAGGATTTCACTCTATACTTGAGAATTTTACACTGAAAATTTTCAAATTCAAATAAAATTTAAAAATTTAGTGCTACCGACTTTTCTTAACAATGAAAAATTCAAGTTTCTGGCTTCCGCCACTGTTGAAACTCAGATAAATTTCCACTGATAATGGCTTAATATAATATACTCTACTATCCTCCAACGGTACACACCTTCAGAAAGGTTTATTCATCAGCGCCTTTTGGGATATTCTACACAGAAACAACATCCTTTGTGTCCCATTGCATTGCAGTGCAGTGCTTCTGTGCATGTGCCCAGACCAGAGGATCCAGTCCACTGCCACCGTGCCTTGGAATTTCCACCCGCAACACAACACAACACGCGCCGTCAGCGTCGTCCATGGCCGCTTCATGCCCTACAAAGGTTTACAGAGTGAGGCGGCCGGACAGGCGCTACTACGCGTCTCGTATCTTGCCCTTGTCCCACTCGTCGCGCCAAATGGCCGGACCCCTGCTCATATAAGCCGTTGCGAGCTCCGGCTGATTCCTCGTCGATCGATCGATCTTCGTGCCGCGAGCTAGAGCTCGTTTGCGATCGACAATGGCGGCGGTGGAGAAGCTGCAGGTGCTGCACGCGCTGGACGTGGCGGAGACTGCAGCGCTACCACGTCCGCGCGGTGGTGATCGCCGGCATGGGCTTCTTCGCCGACGCCTACGACCTCTTCTGCATCACCCTGGTCACCAAGCTCCTTGGCCGCATCTACTACCACGACGACGTCCCGGGCCGGCCCGGGCGGCTCCCGCCGAGGGTGGAGGCCGCCATCAACGGCGTCACCTTCTGCGGCATGATCGTGGGGCAGCTCCTCTTCGGCTGGCTGGGCGACAAGGTCGGGCGCAAGAAGTTCTACGGCAAGACCATCATGCTCATGATCATGGGCTCCTTCCTCTCGGGCCTCTCCTTCGGCAACACCTCCGACGGCGTCATGGCCACGCTCTGCTTCTTCCGCTTCTGGCTCGGCGTCGGCATCGGCGGCGACTACCCGCTCTCCGCCACCATCATGTCGGAGTACGCCAACAGGCGCACCAGGGGCAGCTTCGTCGCCGCCGTCTTCGCCATGGAGGGCTTCGGCGTCCTCGCCGGCTGCATCGTCACGCTCGCCGTCTCCGCCACCTTCCAGGCGCGCTTCGCCGCGCCGCCCTACGAGGAGGACCCCGCCGCGTCCACGCCGCCGCAGGCCGACTACGTGTGGCGGATCATCCTCATGGTCGGCGCCGTCCCGGCCTGCTTCACCTACCACTGGCGGATGCGCATGCCCGAGACGGCGCGCTACACGGCGCTCGTCGCCCGCGACGCCGACAGGGCCGCGCGCGACATGTCCAGGGTGCTCCAGGTCGACATCACCGGCGAGCCAGACAAGGTGGAGAGCCTCACCAGGGACAGGGACTACGGCGTCTTCTCCCGCCGCTTCGCGCGGCGCCACGGCGCGCACCTCGCCGGCGCCGTCGCCTGCTGGTTCGTGCTCGACGTCGTCTTCTACTCGCAGAACATCCTCCAGGAGGAGATCTTCAGCGACGTCAAGTGGGTCCCCGACCCGCGCACCATGAGCGCCCTCCAGGAGGCCTACCGCGTCGGCCGCGCGCACGCCATCATCGCGCTCTGCGGCACGCTGCCGGGGTATTGGTTCACCATCGCCTTCATCGACGTCGTCGGACGGAAGCCCATCCAGTTCCTCGGCTTCGCCATGATGATGGGGTTCATGCTCCTCATCGCCGCGCTCTACGACGGCCTCACGAGCGCCGGCCGCCGGCTATGGCTGGTGGTCATGTACACCTTCACCTTCTTCTTCGCCAACTTCGGGCCCAACAGCACCACCTTCATCGTGCCGGCGGAGATCTTCCCCGCGCACCTGCGCGCCACGTGCCACGGGATAGCGTCCGCCGCGGGGAAGCTCGGCGCCATCGTCGGCACGTTCGGGTTCATGTACGCCGCGCAGAGGGCGGACGGCAGCGGGGCCACCAAGACAGGGTACCCGTCGGGCATCGGCGTGCGCGCCTCCCTCTTCGTGCTCGCCGCGTCCAATGTGCTGGGGATACTCTTCACCTGCTTCCTGCCGGAGCCAAAGGGGCGCTCGCTGGAGGAGGTGTCCGGCGACGGCGGGGGAGAGACCACGAACAGAGATGACGCTGACGCGGGTGACTCCAAGATTCTCCCGTTGTAGATGTTCATTGGGACGTGTAAGGAACTATGCCGACGCTCGTGCCGTGGTGGTTGAGGTCTGAGGGGGCAATAGATTTTGTGCTCATTATTTCGGTTTAAATTATACTAGTAATTTAATTTTATTTATATAAACGTAAGGAAAAAATTAACAAAAAAATCATCTCAAATTGAATTGTTCTAAATGATCAAACAGGTGATGGGGCACTGGGCCGGCACATAGGCCCATTTTGAAGATTGAAGATGGTGCCAAACTGAGGGACTGATCAATCTTGAGACGCAAAAGTCCAATCTCGATTTTTTTTTTGGGTCTGACATCATTGATGCCGAGGAAAAGCATGCAATTGCGGTCCACAGTCTGCTTGGCTTTGGCGGTGACCAATGTTGGCCCATGACAAGAGAGAGAGAGAAATTGTTTATCTCAAAATGATTCACAAGAGAAAAAATTGCAAGGCATGCTTCACTTTTAATATCTTTTTACTTCAGCAAAGCATGCATGTTTGATATAGTCTATAGAGCATCGAGCATATTTGATACATAAAGTAGAAAATTGTATAAATACATACTACCATCAAATAGCCTTTGTTAAGCAGGAATTGGGTTAGAATCATATATTTACTAATGTCACCAAAGGAATCAGGCTTGGGGTACACAAGCATAAATGAATAGAAGATAACACATAAGAGCTAACGCTATCAGGTGGGCACTTAGGCTAGAGGCAACAGGCTCCCCCATCCACCGTAGCAATTTAATTTCTGTACTGTAGACAGAAAAAAAAGTAGTTGAAATAGTGATAGGGAATAGTAAAATAGAGGAATCATTGAACCCAGCCTTATAAATCACATCAAGTACTTTATTGAAGCTTCTACCATAGCAGTGTACGCACTTCCAGAGTTCCAGGTACATCGTAGAAGACAACACTAAACATCCAGCAACGTCATCACAACAAACACACAAGACAATGCCCGACGTGTGTCATTGTCCCCGAGCTAGTCACAAAGTTTACCAGCAGGCAGCAGCTCCGACTCCACACAACCACACACCAAACATTAGCAGAGCCAGCAAGACACTGACACCTACAAACAGCCTACACTGCCACAGTCCACAACCGGAAGGAGATCGCTGCACGTCATCGTCATTATTGCCAAGCTTCGTCACACCCACGAACAAGCAGCACCAATTTTGTCCCTGCACAGGAATGGCAGCAGCACAGAGCACACCACAAATCCACAATGCAGGCAGCGACACCGAGAGGGAGTAGCCTCGACAAGGAACCCATGCTTGCAAAAACGAGGGTCAAAACGCCCCATGCAGGCCAACCACCACCAAGCGAAGCGAGAAACTCCAAAGAGACACCATCAAAATTGAAACAACGCCACACTGCCGTCATTGCCCGCCCAAGCTAACCTTGGCAAAGTTCTCTTGAGACAAAACCCCAAGGTGAGGTGAGGATATAGATGTCCATATGGGTCGCGCCCACCAGGCGGTCCAAGGCACGATACGCTTTTGGCCCGGCCCAAACCTAGCCCTAGCCCGATGGGAGCCCGTGCTGTGCTTGGACCGCGTGTGCGGCACGGCACATAGTGTAGTCCGGGCATGCCTCGTTAAACCAGCTAGTCCGATCGACCCGATGGCCATGATTCCCTGCTTATATAAAAGGTGAAATAAACCCTATTTTACCTCTTCCTCTCCCCTAGCCGCCAACCCGAACTATCTCTACCTGCCCCGACACCCGTTCCTCCGAGTTCAGACCCCAACTCTCTCCCTGGCCTTCGACTCCCATCCCTCCTGACCCCGACTCCATTGCCCATCTTGGTCTCCGCAATCCCTAGGCACCGGCGCGACGCCCCTTCCTCTCCAACTCTCCGCGCAGCGTGGGCAACTGTGGTGTGCGGTGACGGTAGCATGGTGTGCGACGAGGACCTGTGGGGCGAGCGGCGAGGAGCGAGTGGCACCGGGCGGGCACGCCATGATGAGCTGCCCGGGCTTCCGTGCCGTCACGACACGAATAGAGCATCCCCTTGCCGTGCCTAGGCCGAGGAGCCAGCACAACATGCTGGCATGGCAAGACATGTCAGCATATTCATGTTGTGCCTAGCCCCGGCTCAGGACCGTGCTGTGCAGTGCACGACGTTTGGACATCTATAGGTGAGGAAGAGGCCCTCTAATGATGCATCCAACAAAGACTGTGGGCTCGGCTCGCGGGTGTCGCCAGCTCCAGCGGATGCTAACTGAGGCCTTCACCCAATGCCACCAAGACCACCCCTGCACAAAGGCAGACAACACCTCACGGTAGTCGTAGGCCGGGGTGAAAACGGATAGTATTCGGATACCGGTTTTTTTGTCTTTTTTCTTCAATGACAAAGAAATAGGACATCGAATGTTCTATCCAAATTAATATTATTGTTGTTGGTGTTAAGCTCACTAAGATTCATGAAAAATAAACCCCAAATTCATTATATATTTACTCAAATGATAGAAAGGAAATTCGGGTAGTATTCGGATACGGATACTGATATTTTTTTCACGGTTACTAAATAGCAATTAAATAAGGCATCATTTTTACATCTACTTTCGTATTCTTGTTTTTAGCAATGAGCTTGTTCACATGGAAAGAAATTTGACACAAAATATGTTCTATACCTATTTGAAAATTACATATTTATCTAAACGATTCGGGTAACCATTTTCATCCCGCCCTGCAAGCACCGCTGAATGCAGCTAACTCATGCGAAGTACCTCTCACTGGAACCTGACGCATCATGAACCCAAAGCTTAGGGGCGCACCGCGCAGTAACGGCACGACCGGACGAGGGGGAAGCTCTCAGCCACGCTGGACCACAAATTCCGCCATGCTCCCACCAGACCACCAGCTACTTGATTCAAAACTAAATGGTTTGGCGAAATGAATTTTACTCTGCATTCAGGACTTCATAAGAGTGTTACGTAGTTTGAATATTTCACTAATTTACGAAGTGTTTCTTGAAGTTGTGCGTTTTAGCTTCAAGATTTGGCCTACAATATGGAACCTTTACATATTACATGGTTTTAGTGTAGACCAACTAAATTAAGGTGGTGAATGAAACAGGTGGTTAAGAATTGAGTATCCTACCTGTACATATTGGACATTTACACAAACGTAAATTGTCCTATTGAAGCAATGCAGTGGTGGTCCATTGTTGTTTCCCAGCACCATTAAGAATTCAGGATTTGCAACAAAACAAATATCAATACAATACCCCCAAATTTATAGAGAGAGAATCAAACAGAGCTCTCACAATGAGATTGACTTCACCATTGTAGCGTATAAAAAAAAAGGAAGAATTCCATTTTACAACCTCGTATTGGCACGATAGTCCGATTTTCAACCCCGTATTACGAAACCGGACACCTAGCACCCTGAACCGTCACAAACCGGATAAATCACCCCGTCGAGCACGGTTGAAGGCTATTTCAAAAGTGGTTTTGCATACCTGGCACACGGGGCCCACAAGTCAGTCCACGTCAGCAGCTCCATCCTTTTCTTCCCTCTCCTTGACAAGTGGGCCATATGTTCCCTCTACTGCCACCTCATCCCTCCCCCCTTTGCTTGGTCGCCGCCGCCACCTCCTCTATCTCCTGTCGTATTGCCGCCAGCCGCATCCACGCAGGTCCTCCCTCCCCATAGGTCACTGCGGCCTTCCCCTCCCTGCAGCCGCCGTGGCGGTCTCTTCCTCCCTTCCCCCGCGGCTGCCACCACCCTCCCCTTCCTTGCAGCATTGCTCGTGCCCGCGCTCGGTGCTTGTCCCCGCTGCCGCCTAATCTCCCAGTTCATCGCGCTGTCCCATCACCTCTCGATCTCCCTCGCAGAGGCCGCAGATGCCAGGTCCTTATGGCCACTGCCACCGACGCAAGAAGCGAGGCCTCCTCCTCCTGCTCTGGCACTACGGATGGGAAGGGAGGTGGTGGTGTCGTGCGACAGCGCGAGGGAGAGGGAACTAGTGGCACTGCTGGAGGATGAGGGATGCGGTGACGCTGCAGGAGGGCATGGGAGTTGGCGGCGCATCGAGAGGGCGTAGGAGGCGGTGGCACAGTGAGAGGGCGAGGGAGCCGCTAGCGCTGTGTGAGGGGGAGGGTGGCGGCGGTGAAGTAGAGGGAGGAAGTGGCGGAGGCGTTGGCAGTGCAGGAGAGGAAGGAGGAGGTTGGCGGAATATGTAGGGCCCACCTGTCATTGAGAAGGAAGAAAAGATGGATTTGCTGATGTGGACTGACTTGTGGGCCCCGCGTGCCATATATGCAAAACCACCTTTTAAACAGCCTTCAACAGTGCTCGAGGGTGTGATTTGTCCGGTTTGTCACAGTTCAGGGTGCTAGATGTCCGGTTTCGTAATACGGGGTTGAAAATCGGACTACCGTGTCAGCATGGGGTTGTAAAATGGACTTCTTCCTAAAAAAAAAAGAGCTCTCACAGGATTCTTATTACATTGGTGTTTCCAAAATGATGTTCCAGCATAACAGGTAACACCATTGTTATTGTGTTATTACCATCAGAAATATACTCGACTGTAAGGGCTGCTAGACTACAGGTTCAGTTTCGTTGGACAGGACTCTGATGTCTAAAGCTGACCTTCATAGATGCATGCTTTGAGTTTGCATAGCTTATATTTTCTAAGCAAACATGATCGCTTATTAATTGATCAAAACACTTGGTTCTTATATATAAAGGTAAAAAGTGCTATAGAAGTGTTTGTAGAAAAAAGTTGTAGCGGTACAAATAGTCAAGCCTGAATGGCATTTTCTTACTAACCACTATTTCTGAACAACACTCTTCCATTTATCGTGCAGTGAACAGACTAAGAATCTCCTGTGCAAGATCCTAAAATGACCAGT
The DNA here is from genome assembly GCA_030272315.1 of Paspalum vaginatum. NCBI lineage: Eukaryota > Viridiplantae > Streptophyta > Magnoliopsida > Poales > Poaceae > Paspalum > Paspalum vaginatum. Next base: position 35,693,100 of record CM059013.1, on the reverse strand, counting down.
AAAGCTACAGTAATCCGAATTAGGAAAGTAGGTAAGTGCTTCTTCAAAAACAAAGATTTTTTTCTTTGATAATCAGAATTAGGAAAGTAGGCAACAATTTATCCCAACATAATGTTGAATATCCGTAAGATTGTCATAGTCTAAAGCCCTTTAACCGGAAGTGGTGATTATTCATTTAAAGCTTTTTTTTCTTTGATACTGCAAAGAATATTGATAGTTGACGATCTTCTCATGGCCCTGACAAGTTACAATCTTTGAACAAGGCTTTACATATAGTAATATCAATGCCTTAGGCTGGCACAAAAATGAGAAACTCTTATTAAGGGACAACAACTCTAAAAAAATACTTGATGGAACAATAATCAACTGTTTATCTCTTTTTCTGTGATGCTTGATGTTACTGCAGAAACAGACTCACTTTACATTACAAGATTGACAACCTACCCTGCCTATCTTCCAGCAAAACTAAAAAAACAATTGGAGCAACGATCTTCTTTACCTTATGTGACGCTTGCTCCAGATGACAAATCTTCCCTGTGACTATTATTATGATCTTAGATTCGAAGCAGCTAAAGGCTTAGTTGAACAACATGTTTTCCAAAAATGAATCTTAGGTAAGCTTGAATAGAATTCAGGAACTACGAGAAATACATTCTAGGCTGCTAAGCAATCTGGATCATAAGACTGAATCCAGCAAATCGTGTAAACGGTCGTGTATAGTATAAAATAATACTGTAGCGACAATGTTCACAAAGAGTGATGTAGTTCGAATAGTAGATAGAAGAGTAGGATAGATGATCTGCTGGACTCCGTCTAAGGCATATATTTTGAACTGGCCAAAGTCCATGGTGGGCTAGCACTTGTCTGAATTAGAGATATCCACTGAAAAAAGGCCAGTCCGGTGTATGAGCTCCCGCTTATGCGGGGTCTGGAGAGGGGTCGGACTCACTTGGGGTCTATTGTACGCGGTCTTTCTCTGCATTTATGCAAGATGCTGTTTCTACGACTTAAATCCGTGACCTCCTAAAATACTAAAGTTCTCTTTCAGACATATCCACTGAAATGCTAAAAAATGTGAACAAATTATTAACTGGAAAATTTTCAACACATACTAATGCATACCATGAAATTTCAACCAGAATTCGATTTTTTTTACCATTTTGAATCTAACGACGCCTCTAGGTTGTTTCCCAGCAGGCACCTCAAAAGATGGGGCGGCAACGCGGTGCCCGATGATTTCTAGTTGTAGCATATTTCAGCATGTTTGCATGGTCATAAATTGTTGTCATCACTTGAAATTCACGGTGAACCAAAAATGCACTTGTGAACAAGTTTGCATTCAGCAGGCTTTGCGTATTTTTTCCTCCAACTCCAACGCTGCCTAATATCAGCTTCTTAAAAAGTTCAACAAGGAGCTATAAGTACAAACAATCTTTTCAATATTTCACTCATGTTATTCCCAAAAGCAGGCAAAAGAACCTACACATTTTTTAGTTTAAAGTAGACTAGTATAGAGAGCTCTTAACTACACAAACCTGTACCGGAGGGGCATCTCAGCAGCACTGGACGAGTAGCTGCAGCAAGGAGGACGAGCGGGCACGTGGCACGCTGGTGGACGGTACTGGAAGCACCGGGTGGACGACGGCAGCGGGCGGTGCTAGGAGCCGCAGGAAGATGGCGGCGGCCCGTGCACGCTGCTGTAGGACAAATGCAGCACGGGGAGGGGGTCCCGGGCGACTACAGCACATGGGGCTGGCAGCTAGGGCGACGCTGAATCCCAGGTGGCTGTGGCGCTGGGGGCGGCACTGCGCTGCGGAGCGAGAGCATGCGGGCGGAACCAAGATAGCTAGCCGGCGCGCGCCAGCCACAGTTATAGAACTGGACCGAAGGTTTGAACAGGTGAGACCCTCGGTCATCGGTTCATGGTTTGACCTGGATGCGTCGGCGGCTTCCAGGTGGCGCCGGCGGAAGAGGTGGGAAGAGAAAGGAAGAAGAGAGAAGGAAGGGAGGGAAGGAGGAAGAAAAGCGTCGGGTGTACCTGCTGGCGCGCGCGGGTCCGAGAGAAGTACCAGGACGGAACGGTGTGCACAGTTCGTCAAGTGCGGGTTGAGGGCAAGACCAAGGGTGGGCGGGAGACGAGGAGAGCGGGGGCGAGGACGGCAGGCAGGGTGGCTGTGGAGCCACAGATTGCGCGAGTACGGGACCGCAGTTTTTTAATTTTACAAACAGAGAAGGTATAAAAGCCCTATGGTTACCAACTGTATTTACACTTCCCAGTTCAAGCAGACTTAATTTCTTTTTCTTTACATAAAAACTTTTTATGACTTAAATAAACTATAAAAGAACATTCATATAATCGATAGTTTTGTGACAAAACAGAGGTTTATTTGCAACCTGTTTGCTGATAGGATAAAAAATGCGTGTTGGTTAATTTGCAGATAGGGCCAGCCCACTATTGCGGCTTAGCTCCGGACGGTGCTTTAAGAGAAAAACAGATGATTCCTATTCCACTTCATGAATTGTTTTTCCGAACGACGTAAAACAGCTGTAGAACAGCTGCGTGTCATTTCATTAAAAAAAGAAACAGAACAACAAAAGAGGGGGAGGCATGAAGATGCATCCAGGATTCTGCAATCACGTTTCCACATCTTCCCCAATGTTCTCATAAAACTTTCAAGGCTAGCAATTTGGACAAGAAACAATCCTCCTTCCTGAAATTCTGCTCATGTGTACAGTCATAACCAGCAGTTTTCATTGGTTCATGAATAATCTGCACGATCTTTTCTTCTGTGCTTGTGGCGCCTAGAATGCTCTGTACTTCTGTCTTTATCTGACGATCTTCTACTACTAGATTTATATCTTTCCTTGCGTTCATAATCACTAGAATCGGTATCAGGTGTGTAAGTTCGGCGATGCCTTTTCTCCTTGTGTTTTCTTTCATGTCTGGTGTCACTGGCAGATTCAGTATCCGGAGTTCTCCTGACTTTTCTGTGCCTTGAATGATGCTTTCTTCTCCTGCTCCGATGGTGTTCACTAGAAGAGTCAGATTCTGGAATTCCATTCCGGATGTGAGTATGTGATCTTCTTTTCCCACTCATATGCCGTTCACTAGATGAGTCATACCTCAGACTATCATTCCAGCTTTGCTTATGCATAGGGGGAGACCTGTTTTCCATTGTTCTATTTTCCTGCTTCTCATATTGCAAATCAAGCTTTTCAGCACTGGCTAGCAGAGCATCTTCATTAGCACTGCCAACTTTCACCATGGAAAGAGAGCTCTGATTCTCCTTTACTTTCATGACAGCAGTTGCTATCCTTTCATTCTGAGACGAGACACTTGCACCAGCACCTGAAAGTGTTTCAGGTCTAGATAAAATGTTAGGTCTTTCTGGCGGGACCTCTAATCCCAGTTCTTTACCCAATGATTCTAGGAAATCCTCAGCAACAAGACGATTGAGAGCCATGTTGGCGCCTTCACTTGTCTTCACTGGGTCCACTGGCTGATCATTAAGAATTTCATCCGTATCATCATCTGAATCATCAGAAAAGATAGCCTTGTAAAGATCAACAGGTTTGTGCATGCTGCTGAGCTCAATGATAGAGTCATTAGTGGTTCCCTGTGATTCAGCATCAGTTATGCCTTCCATAGAAGCATGCTGTGTATGCCTACTTGAGCTCTCCATTTCAACCAAAGATCCCTTATTTGATTCTGTCATAAATATAAGGTTCTCTATCTTGCTTCTTGGTCTTCGAACAGGCATCGGCTTCCCCATGAAAGGGTCAATGATATCAAAACGTTTGCACAGAATTGGTGAAGGCCGCCATTCAAACTGTTCCCTTCGTGGATAGATGGGCTTCTCGTCTTGAGGCAACACAGAGCTCTCTAGTTGAGTCGCTGCTACAAAACGTTGTTCATTCATTCCAGGCAGCGAGAACACAGACAAAGGATCAATAGCATTTCCCCCCTTCCCCTTCTCAATTGCCTCTGCAGCTGCCTCAAAATCAAGCCTTTCTCGGGCACGGTCAGCCTCTGACATGGCACCTATAGGTGCAATATTTGCAGCACGAAGACCACCCTTATACTTATCTCTTAGAAATTGCTGAAACCTGACTTGTTTGGCAGGATCATTGGCAAAAGGCTTCTCAGACTCTTGTAGACCATCAAGGGATATTGGCTTCACAAATGTGTCAACAAGATTAGATTGCAGTTGAACTGCTTCCTTTGCAGAGAGAGATGGGCTTTGTAGTTTGGTAATTCTATCAAGAGGCCTCTCACCAAGAATTTTCCCACGATTCTCTGCTGTCAACTTGTCAGAAGAAATATTTGACTTTGCAGAATCAGGCCTTTGCAGACCAATATATTTTTGCTGGTTCTCCCATAATTTTCTTGCATAATATTTACAGCCATCTCCTCCACTAAGGAAAAGGAACTGTTGGTTTGTCTTGCTTTTCTCCTTGTAGAAATCTTCAATATGTTTCCCACAACGTGCAACCATAGCTGCACAACCGTCAATCAATAGTGTCAAGCTATTGTCTTCTGGAGGAGGAACTTCAAGTGGAGCTGAATCAGAAAAGTCCTTTGCAGACTGAATTGGGGTTGGAAACTTATGTCGAGCATCAAAATCATCAGGGATTTCAGGAGGAAGGTATCTTTCAAGTTTGTACTCTGAATTTGAGGCAATCTTAAAGCTCAGGTTGAAACCTCTTTTTCTGCCATCAAGTTTGTAATTATGGTTGCTGGTTATTTGTGAAGCTTCAATGTCAACTTCAGTTTGTTCATAGGCAAAACCTGATGCATAAATATCCTCATCTTCAACATCAAGATCTTCGAGAGCTCCAATCCCAAAGCCTGGTGCATATTGTCCTGAATTAGAATTCAGAAAATCTCCCCTCGTTGAAACCTCATTTGTTCTGTGGCCCCTGTCTCTTGACTTCTGCAATGTTTTCCTGTCTCTAAACTCAGGAGCATGCTTGAATGGATCATAACCTAATCCATGCAAATCCTGCTTTGGATGAAGCACATAGACAGGGGTACTTCCAGGTACACGCATTTCCTTGAGTGACCCCACGACAGCTTGATCTGAGATAGGCTTGTCAGAACTTTGGTCTTGATCCTCACCATTCCTGGTGCCAGAGAAAGCAAGAAAAGCTCTTCTAGCATTCCTCCGTGATTCATACAAGGAATCAGCATGCGAGTCCCTGATGGAGCGTCCTTGGCGCCAACCCATTTTCATTAGCAATGTCACACCTATTGAATTTGTTGCGGGGACCAACAATTCATCAGGTATGGGACCAGGTATAGCAGATGGTCTCTCCTTTTGTTCCTTGGATGCCTGTTTTCGAGCGTGCTCTGCAGCTGTGAAACCAAACGTATCATACTGCTGAGATGTCTCCAGAGCACTACCACCCATATCCTTCACATCTTCCTCATCAAGAAAACTAGATATGCTTTGCTTTTTGACCTCAGCTCTATTCTTCCGCGATGATGTAAATGTCTGTGGAGTCCACCCCTCTTTTGAGCCGACAGTATTGTAAAAGCCAGCTGAGAAACCTCCAGTAAATGCACCATGAAATCTTCTTCTTCCTTGCTCATCCCTCACCTCCTGCTTCCAGGTGGGAAGCGCACGGAGTTGACCAGCCTCGGCGACGGCCCGGCGCTTGCGGGCAGAGGTGTCCTCCTCCCGTTCGATTGGCGTCCCGTAGATCACATGATCCTCGTCGTCGCTGTCAAGCCCCATGGCGGAAACCGGGAAGGCCGATGGAAGCCGGAAACCCACGGGCAGATCTACCAGTAGGGCGTGGTTGGGCAGTCGCCCTACCTAAACCCTGCAACATACAACTCTTTCAATGCTTATTTTTTGTTGGAACATAATCAATATAGCAGCAATAACATGCAAGTAACAGGCGACACATAAGAAGAAGAATACAATGGGCATGTTTGCTTGTGCTTGTGATGATAGTTGTTGCATAATCGTTGCCTAGATTATGACTGATGTGTGTAGCAAATGATACTTGAATACTTGACATGAATCTCCGCCCTAATCGTTGCCTAGATTATGACAGATGTGTGTAGCAAATGATACTTGAGTACTTGACATGAATCTCCGCCCTACCTACAATCTTGAGCTGGCTCCGCCACTGCGGAGCCCAGAGCCCTAGCTCGCGGCCTCGGCGGCGGAGCTTAGCGCAGGACCGGAGGCCGGGTGGCGGATCGACGTGGGCGCCGTGCGCGAGGAGTGTGCCGCGGCCGGACGAGGACCGCCGCCGAACGCGCCGTCGTCGCGGGTGACGCCGGAGACCGGGGGTGCGGCCGACGCGACGGATACAGCTGCGACGGAGGAAGACAGGGGGCGGGAGAGGTAGCCGGCGCGGAGGGAGAGGAGAGGCCGGCGGTGCGAGAGGAGCGGCCGGTGGATGGAGTGGAGGGAGGCCGGAGGCGGTGGGAAAGAGAGAGAGTGGGGGTGTGGGGGTGCGGGGGAGGCGGCCGGCGCAGAGGAGGTGGGCGACAGGGCGAGGCGGCGAGGAGGTGGGGCGGCGGGGTTCCGTGGAGGGTGGGGCGCTGTTAGGTTCCACCTGGTGTTAGGAAAACGCGAGAGATCTCAGCATTGGGTACCCAATTCGCGTACCTTCCGTTATTTGATTTGTGACTCAATTCACAGGCTTTTCGGATATGAGATCCAGGTGTGCGAATTCGTTTCACGTGTTTTTTACCTTTTTTCTTCATTTGCAGGATTTGATTTAGGACTCAATTCACGCGTTTTTTAATTTGAGATTGAGATGTGCGAATTCTTCGTTTCAGGTGTTTTTTTACCTCTTTTCTTTATTTGCAATCTTTTTCTTTTCTTTTTCACCTCCAGGCTACGTCAAGTGACCGTTTTGCACCTTGTCTTCTCAGATCGAATCAATACAGACTTCACACGGGACTCAGGCCTACTACCACCACCCACCACGTCCATGGCACCGTCCGACCGCCTGCCATAGCCCCACCTCTGCGCTCTACCTCTGCCTACCCACGCCCACGCAAGACAGGTGGTGAACAGCGAGCATGGTGGAGAGGTGACGCGACGGTGCAAAGTGAGGCGGGCGGCGGCGTGGGCTGAGGCTGGGGCGCGCGGCGGCGCGGAGCGTGGCAGGCGAATGGCGGCGGGCGGCAGCAAGAGCCGAGGCTGGGGCACGCAGCGGGGTTGGCAGGCAGCGGAGCCGTGCCGAGCTGGGTAGGGGCGGCGGCGGTGAGGAGAGGCGGGCGGTGGTGTGTGCCGAGGCTGGGGCATGCACGAGCCGATGCGGGGTGCCCGGCGTCGCGGGCCGACGCCGGCGAGCGGTGGACCCGAGAGAGCAGGACGACGATGATTTGGAGAGGGTGGAGGGCGTGGTCGTGGCAGCCGCAGGCGGTGGCTTCTCGATCTGTCAGGGCTGTCAGGGTAGGATTCGATTTGGGAGAAGGCAAATAAATGGGCAGAGGCAAAACGTTCACTTAACAAAGCCTGAAGGTAGGCAAAAAAAAATGTGCTATTAGACAAAAATACCAGTATCATTAGACAAAAAATACATTGGTTTTTTCCATAATGAAAACTTACAAATTTGCCAAATGAAAACCTACAAATTTGCCTAATGAAAATGTACAAATTTGCCTAATGGAGAAGTGAAGTGGCCCGCCATGAGAGCGCAGCAGCACGTGGATGCCATGTCCTCAGCGGTGGCCATGGTGCCGGGCGTAGGGCAGAGGGCGGGCGACGTCGGCGGAGGCGACCTGGCCCACCATGGGCGTGCAGCAGCACGCAAACGCCGCGGACGCAGCGGCGGCCATGGCGCCGGGCGTAGCGCAGAGAGGGTGGGCGACGGCGGCGGCGACCTCCTCGCTCGACTGTTGGATCTAAGCGGGACCCGTTGGAGTTCCTCTCCCACCTGGATGTCGGAAGCGGGGGAGGAGGCACCATTGTCAAAGCAGGAGGCGCGGTGGTGGGGGTGCGTCATGGCGACAGTGGGAGGTGCGCCGGCGGGAGGAGAGGCTGAGATGGCACAGTGACCCAGGAGGAGAGGGTGTTGCTAGCTGGGGCGGCGCCGTCGGGATGCTCCCTGCGGGAGGCTCCACCGGCCGGGGGTGTGCCAGCCCAAGAGAAGAGGTGCCGGAGGGTGGGATCCAAGGGAGAAGAACAGGATGAAGCCTTGGAGTTCAAGCTCTAGGGGTGGACGGGATCTAGATGGCGCATGATCCGTGGGAAGAGCATTTGAATCAGGTGCTGGAGATGAGGATTCGATGATGGACAATAGAACACGGCAGATGATGATGGACCTAGGCTGCGGTGGCGCTCCCCTAGTCGCGCGCGCTCTCTCTCTCGTCGCTCATTTTGGATGAGGCATATGCACTCGGTGAGACTCAACCACAGGGAAGTGGGTTCAGATCATGTGGGGTACCGTCAGATGAATGATGCACGAACGGCTGGAGTGTGCGTGCGGAGCATCAAACCCGCAGATGGCCGTGAACAAGTCTTTAACCAAAACTTCTGTATATAAAACATTCTATTAGTTTTTGTATATAACTTGTATACAACATTAGTGGCAAGTTTAGCAATGATCTTATAATAATAACAGATACAAGTTCAATATACAACTTGCTCCAACCGATGTTACATGTCTAAAACAAGTGTAAGTTTGGTATATAAATTGGTACATTATCACTACATAAGTTGTTGCATTGCCTCTACATAACTTGTAACAAGATACACGCCATCACATATTTATAAATAAAACGACTAACAACTTGATATAAATTCTCAATATAAGTTAGTTATATACAAATTATATAAATTATGTAAAATAAGCTATTACATGTCAATACGCAGATTTATATAAGACATATAAGGCAAGTTATTAATTTCAAAATATAGCATGTCTTGCTACACACTTAATGCATAAATTACTACTTTATATAGGTCTTGTTTTATAGATCTCGCAGCTAGAAATACAAGGGTGCAATCAGATTTGAAAATGGAGACCGGATGAAAGAGTTACGCTCGATAAAGAAAATGCATCTATATTTTTGTTATGATGTTAGCCATGATAGCGACATCTCACATTTATGCAAACACCGCCATCCATGCTAGCAAAGGAATCACTTTGCATACTGCAGAGGACACCTCGTCAGAAGAGAGAAAAAAAAAGGAAGGTTTGGGGGTCGCGCGCTGGGTAATTCGCGACCCAGTTGCACGATAACGCGGTCATTTGCCACCCCTTACGGATGGCACATCTTTGTTTGTCATGTAGTTTAATATTTACATATATGCCATAGAAGAGATGCCTTACAACTTACTTGACCACGTATTGCATACCACATATGGTACTGCATAAGTAGATGGTAAAATACTTATCATCTCTTTTTCAATTTATATGTCGTTTGACTTTTTGATATCAAGTTTGACTTTTTCATTTTATTTAAAAAATATATAACTACCATTTATTTTAATTTTGATTTAGTTTCTCATATAATATAATTTAACTATGACTTTAATTTTTCTGTTTTTTTATTTTCTTTGCATAAAACGAGTTGGTCAAACTTAATGTCAAAAAAATCAAACAGCCAATAAATTGGGACGGAGGGAGTATTTAACACATAAATGGTAGGTAGAGGGTATATAAAATAAATAAATAAGAAGTCAGTAAGGATAACAAGGTCAGAACATCAAACATCTAACCGAACATATGACATGAGTGCATAACAAGAATGAGAAGTACTTCTTTGAAACATCTTCACACTCTTTCAGCCAAGTACTTATCTAGTTCAGTCTTGATGCCCTTGCTGCAGTTACTTGATCCCTTGATCCACCTCATTCTCTTTGCAACCACTATCTTCATCACCCTTGCACAACCTCGACTCACTTTGTTCACGTTGGGTTAATAATCGCTTGTTCTGGGTGTTGCAGTACTTTTACTCGAAGAATAGATGGACTTGTATTCTTAAAAAAAAGACACTTGGTTAATACATCCCAAACTTGTTGTCCAATGCCTTCATGATACATTTTTGGAATAGCCACTTCCATATACTCTGAAAGCTTGTGCCTAGGATAACAACAACAACAAAGATTAGCATGTTAATGTTCTCCTTCCCCTTCTCCTTATCCAAGTCAATACTAATATTGTCATGGCACTGCCCTCAATACTTGCCATACTTCTTTCGTTCACTTTTCCATTGTTGCTTTGTGTAGGGCCATAATTGTCCATCCAAATGCACCAATGTTGACCTATCCAATCGTATAGAAGTAAGCGTGAGAGGTCACACTTAGTGATGCTAAAATACATCTAATGACATTAGCAAATAACGGTCTAGGAATCCAACCATTTTCATTGCACCGTACAATCCCCTTTATTAGCAATACAAAGCCCTTGTCACTGATCATTTCAATTGTTAAATGTGTGTCTTCCTTTGTATATCTTATAAAGGCATTTTCATAGGTGCAAGTAGCTTCCAACATGTCATGTGTTGAGTCCCAACTAGTGCAAACATCTAGGCTCAAGAAGGCCTTTCTGATGCAGACATCACCACCATTGGTAAACCATACATGAATACTCTGGGCCAATGACTCGTGCTCGATCTCACCAATTTAATTATTAGGTTAAGTCATTACTAGCAAACCACATGATCTCTTTTCAAGACGGGATGCTACTAAAGTCGTGTGATGATTATATCATGCTTAGGAATGCCGGAGAGTACCTGAACAAGGAAGGAGGCTTCGATGCCAGTTTGGAGCATCCGTTCTAATCTGCAAACAACACCTCGCTGCAACCACATAAAATTTGTCATAACTCTTAACTTCGAAGGGTGATGAAGGCAAATAAGTACTTGTTGAAAAAAATCTTGACATCTACTTTCACGTGGATCCACCCACACGATCGAGTAGATCATAATCATCAAAAGAAGTCTCATACATCAGTTTGGACTGCAAGTGGAAACAGCCAACGAATAGGCTTTTGGCCTTGTTTTGGCCCATTAAGGGTGGACGTTTAGGGTTTCCTTCAGCTCGTGGCTAGTCCACCTATAAATACTAGTACCAATCACCATTCAGACTTGGGTTTTATTTTGTTGCAAGTTAGCTACTATTGTTTCCTTGTAAATGTGTGACTCAGCTAGAGCATCCGATTTACTCGATTCATAACCCCAGCTTCGTGTTTGTGAGATTCGTCATTTGGGCAAGGTTTGTGCGTTCTTTGCTTGTGCACTCGTTCTTTGCTTGTTATCCGATTTGCTTGCAGGTTCAGGGTTGTCCTCGGCACGGCAAGAACAACAACAAATCCAAATCGACTTATCCCCATCTCTCACCGAAAGATCGGAAACCGTTTGTTACATCACTTTATCTCCATCTTCAACTCATCGCATCTCTTAAATTTGACCAACCTAGAGGCACTATTCTTAACAAATCTCACCGTAGCATGGACAAGCTTGGTGAAATCATCTATTTAATTCAATCCATATTGTGCAATCGAGTTAACAATATATGCAGCACACCTCATGGAAGGTACTTGCCTCCTACTATGCTAGTTTTCAAACTATTCATTTGCTTCCTCAAATAACTAACACTAGTATAAACGGTAGCCATTGTCATTACTATTTATAAATATAATCCCCTTTGCATTTTAAATTGAGAAAGTAATTATCTTCTTGTGCAGCGCCAATCATTTTACTGAAATTGTATTGTAATCTTGTTAATGTAAATGAGTTAATGATTTAACAAAGGAATAATGTGAGGAAAGGGTGTTATTTTCGTTGCGACTAAGTTTTCACTATTATTTTTATACCCATAATCTTTCCAATATATATGCAATATTTTGACCTTTGAGATTAAGCATTTCTAAGATTAGCACACTTATTTATTTATTACTTATTTATTTATTTCTCATGAGTATTAACCCCTCTATAACTAAGGTTTATTAAGTGAATTTTATTTTCTAAATATTCCCTACGAATATTTGTGCAAAGATTATTTATGATTTAGGAGCATTATCTCTATGAGCTATAATATTCTCAATCACTTGTATTTATGCATTATCTAATTAATTTTAAGTTTTAGGTGAGGTTTTGAAATTTCTAATATTCATGGATTTTTAGTTTAAATTACTTTTATGTCTAAATTTATTTAATTCTAGAAAATATTTTTAAATATTTTGATCTTAATTAAATAAATATTTTAATCTTACTTTATTGAAATATGTATAAAGAAAAAAAGATCAAAGTCTATCCATCCGCAACCGGCCCAGCCCGTCTCATGTCTCAGGTATGCCAAAACAAAACCCGATGGGCGCCCGATGGAACCCTAGCACCCCTCCCACTCCTTACCTCCTCACTTGCCATCCCCCACCCAGTGTCAAACAAAAATTCTAGAATAAAAATTCTCAACTCAATGTGCAAAATTAACACAAATTATCAAAATTTATGTCCAAAATAAAAAAGACAAGTCACAGATTTTGGCCTTCCATCGTGCTGGGCCACAACCAGCCCAGCCGTCTCATCCCGCCACCTTGTAAGGGCCATCCGATTCAATCGGACGGCTTCAGGTGGCTCAGGCTGGAACAAAAAACGGGAGCCGCCAGCTGAACCCTAGCCTTCCCCCCACCACACTGTCCACACTCCCTCTCACTCTCCTATGTCGGCCGCTCGTCCGCCCCCACCACTCCATCCTCTCGCAGCGGCCACGTCCTCCCATTCCGCCAGGCCTGGATCCGCCGTTCGTCGGCCGCCTCCTCCTCCTGCCCCGTCCACACTCCCTCTCGCTCTCCTGCGCCGCTGCCTTGCCGCCGCTCGTTTGCCCCCACCACTCCTTCCTCTCGCGACGGCCGCCTCCTCCCACTCCACGGGGCTCGGATCCACCGGCCTCCTCCTCCTCCCTTCCCTCTTGGCCGGTCGGCCTGGGAGCACCTCCGATCTGACCTCTGCCCCGCCACCTCCCTGGGCTTGTCTTCTCCGTGGCTCCTCCCTCTGATGCCGCATGATTTCTTTCGTCCGTCTCAGATCTGTCATGTTAATGATTTTTTTTGTTTGTCCCAGATCTGTCATAGCTTGTTGAATGAAGTTTATGAATATGCCTGTGCATAGTTGAGATTGCACTTTGGGATTATAGCCTATGTTCATGATGTATATTTGCTTTTGTTGGGCCTTTGTCAATTTGACCTAAGAAGTTAAGAGGATTTCAGGGATATTTGATGATCGTTAAGAGTCCTCTACCACGGGGCTCATTGGGTAGCTCGGCAAGGGTAGCATGATGGGTAAGAAAAATGTCATGTGAAAAAATCGCGGAGGAAAGGCAGAAACGTGTAAGAAAAATCTTACGCTGCTGCAGTACAAAACACCGACCATTGTATCCGCGTTGACTACATTAATAGGATTTGTGGGTCCAGATTTGTGGGTCCAGGAACTAAATCGATGGCTAGAATTAAAATTATAGAGGATCTAACGGATGGGTATAACTTTGGGTAGATAAGAATTAGGTGTAAAATAGATTAAGAAAAACTCGCTTTTTTATAGGATATATATAAAGTGTGTTGTAACAATTATGTAGTTCCCTGGCTGCTTTGACGTAACATCCCGAAAATTAGCACCGAAATTTTATTTTCCTTCTAAATCCCTCCCTGATTCAAATTGATTTTCAAAACCTTGGTAGTTTGTTTGAGTGTACTAATATGAGCTCAACAAAAATCTCCAGATAATCCCAAATATTCCCCACCAAACTTTCCACAAATGTCACCTCACAATCCCGCTCAAATTTCGTAAAATTCAAATCCAAATTCAAAATTAGAAAAAGAAAAAGAGAAAAAACCCTCTCCCTGCTCATGGGCCGCCAACCACCCGCGGACCCAACTCCCCTCCTTTTCCCTGCTGGCCCGCCTCCCTTTCCCTCCACCTGGGCCGCCAGGCCGATCCACCAGCCCAGCAGTGCACCCCGCCTCCTTCCCTCTCTCACTGCCACCTCGGGCCCGTGTGGCGGAACCGCCGATTTAATCCGGGCTAAGCACACCTGCCACCTCTGTCTTGCAGTGCAATTAGACCGAACTAAACCCGGTCGTCCGTCGAGAGTCATTCGGCTCCCGATATTACCTTTTCCCGGAGGAACCGACGTCATATACATCCAGCACATGATGGAGCCACAACAGTTACACCATCTCAGGCAGTTGAATATAGCATATATAAACTTATTTTACAAACCAATTCGAAATAAAGATATAGGTTTCAACATAATGCCATACAATAGGCAAGTTGGAATCAGATAGCGGAAACGAATTCGAAGACATCTCACAGCAGAAACAAATTACTTTAGTAGTCCTCATGCAACGATGATCGAGGCAAGCCAGCACCAAGCCCACCGGTACTACCCTTCTCCAAGCACTTGTCCAGATATCACCGGTACCTGTTTTCAAAAGGTGGGGGCAAATACTGAATACTAATTACTCAGTAGGACTTAATGGAATGGCTTACGGCTGACGCGAAGCTTGCTTACTATCACGTGGATCCTTAGACATAGATTTTAAACAAAGACAGAATATCATAAAGTAACAAGTCTCATCATTTGCATATAACTCCATAATAATAACGTGCAGAAATGTAAGCAATACAATATAAACATGTAGTATTTGAAAACATTAGTAACAGATATAATATATTCAAGTAGTTACTACGTTGTCCATGTGCATTACTACGTTGCCCGTGTGCATTATCAGCATTCCCACACCTGGTGGGCATCAGCGATTCGAATCGATTTTAATTCCCGGGAATAACTATCATGCCAGGGGTATATGCTTACTAGCCATCGCGTTTCCACATATAGTCCCAATCTTAACCTGTCTCGTCCCAAGTTCGATTCACTCCCGCCTAGCCCCCGGGTTGTGCCCCCATGACGAGCCTGCCGACATCTCGGTCTCCCCGCCATGAGTACCAAGCTCCCCCGGGCCACGTTCCTCTCAACCAGCGGGTAGGAACGTGTCTCTGTGCTTCGGACGAGCCCAGGAAAGACTTTACCGGTCTCATTTCCCGGTTAAGCACTCTAGCAATGTTATGCCGAACAGCAGGCGAACAGCGGACGGGCCTTAAACGACTCGGGCGGAGCCAAATGATACAACAACGCACACCACCAAATAAAATTATTCTCCGCCCAGTCTCCATTTAAATCATGATCATAATAATAACTTTCAGAACAGTAAGATTTCTGAAATTTTTTTGAAATCACCTACGCGACGAGTGACTCCATTCACTCGTGTCTACTCGAACCTAGCAATTCTACGCAACTCGTCCTACGAACTCTAGGTATAGGTGCTAGGACCAGGGCGGCCAGGGAGTCTAATGCAAAGGTTTTCAATCAACTCCTAATGCGGGTGCGTAATCATCAATCAAGATAACATTAGCTGGGAAATTTATGGTCCTGCCTACCTTCCTTAATAGGGTCAGTAGCTGCCTCCTGAGCGAAGTCGGGACCCTACTGCTGGTCTTCCGGCTCCTGGTGCAGCTCCTCCTCGGGCTCCTCTACGATTGGTTGGTCCGGCGGGTGTCCTTCGTTCGCGGGATCTATATGCATGACATAGTGCAATTTGAGCATGTATTAGTGCAATACTTGCTTATGATGATGCAGATGCGATGCGGTGAATCATGATTTATGGATTAGAGCTATGCATGTTGAGGCGAAATTTGTTTAGTACTAAGAAATCGTACAAGCCATCATCTAAAGTTAACTTAGTCTACCACATATAATAACAAGGGGCGCTTAGTGATTTATCATTCATTCTCGTAAAATGACCAAAGCTTGTTTAGCGTAAGAAGACCAAAGCTTATTTAGACATCTATTTTCCATATAGTCGACTTAGCATTCCCACATGTATTTCAAAACAGTAGTTAAGAACTACATTGTACCCCAATTCGGTTGCTAAGACCCACATACCCCTATGTATCAGATATAATCTATTGTAGCTTTTATTAAATATTCTGGTCTCACATTTTCTGTTATTCAATTAAATATGCATTATTTCTACTATTTTTAAATCAGTGACTACACTTCACATGCACAACCTCCTACCCTAACAGTGAGTTATGGTCATAACCTAGAGCTCATACCAAGCCCCTGAAGTCACTTGGAGCATTTTTCACCATAGCAACCTTTTTTTAAATTAAATATATGCTTAAATACAAGACAAGGGCAAAATAGTAATTAATCAGTCAATGCTAGGGCTACCAGAATTTATACAGAGCCTACACATGCTATCAATGCCTCTGCCCAAATTTCATAATTTTTTAAGCTTATTTAACACACATTTCCTATTTATTAAGGTTTTTCATGCATGCACAATATCAAGGGCAAAAATGTCTTTTACTACTCAACCATCATACTCAGCAGATAGATCTTTTAACAAGGATAAAAATGCAACTTAGTTTGTATTTTTCTGATTTTTATTTGATTTATTACGAATTTCCAAAGTTTCAGCCGAATTAATAATCATTTAAATGAAAATCCACAGATCTAGGGACCTATACGTACTTAACCCCAAAGTCCAGGGGGTAGCATGTAAGTTTCTCATGACTCATTAAACAGTGCTCGAAACTGAAACATAAAATGTTATAAATGCAGGGCCTAATCTCGAATATGACATCTCCCTGGGTCTTCTTCCTCCTCGCACTAGGGAGGAGAGAGGGCGGCGGCGGCGCGGGCTCCGGCCTGCTGGGGCGCGGCAGCTCGGCCAGCGGTGATCAGGGAGGGGGAGAAGGGCGCAGAGAACCTCGCCCCCTACCTTGGCATCGGGAGACGGCGCGGAGAGGTGCGGCAACGGAGCTCTGCTCCGGGCAAACTTCGGCAAAGCAGGCACGACTCGACGGGGAGGTTTCGGCGGCCGAGTCTTGGCGTGGTGGTGGAGCAAGGGACGGGGATGGCCGGTGTGGTGGTGTGGAGGCTCGGGAACGGCCGAGCAGTGGGCGCAAGCGTGAGCTCGAGCTCCCTGCTATGGCGACGGCGGTGGCGAGCAGAGGGAGAGGTAGGGAATGGCTCGGTGAAAGGGAGAGAGTGAGCCAGGGAGACCGGGAGGAGGAGAAGCTCCTCCGCTTTAAGGCCAAGGCGCCGGTCTGGCAGCGGGGAGGCGCCGGTGGCCGGTGGCCAGGTGGCGAGCGGCGCAGGCGGTGGTGGACGCTGGTTGGGGGAGAAAGGAGAGGGGGCGTGGCTGAACCGAGTCCATGGACCAGATCTCGCTGACGGGTGGGACCAGTAGAGAGTGGGGAGGCAAAGTCCAATGGATCGGGTGCGCGGAGCATTGGAGCTGGTGGGGCCCGCAGCGCTGTCGTCCGGCGGGGATCCAAGGGACCCGTACAGGTGGGAACCCACGCGTCATTGAGACAAAAGACGAAATGAATTCCGAAAATGGGAAAAGGGCTGTTTGACCGCAGAGACCCCCGTTTGAAATTGCAGTTTTTAACTAACATAGATACCGAATTAGTGAAAACTCAAATTATAAGAAATGTTCTAAACTTTGTGCTCTACAACTTCCTTATAAACTTTGTGGTGAGTTTATTTTTAAATTTGAGTGAAACTCGAATTCAAATAACTGACCCAGGTTTGACCAACGGAACCCCTCAGTTTCGAAATTCCAAAAGCCCATTTTATGGTCACTTTCATACAAGGAGTTTTATACCATTGTTGTTCAGAATTTCATGATCTACAACTTTATTATATAGAGTTTTGCATGATCAGGTCTTTTGGCCAGCTCAAAATTTGAATTTTCCACTCAAGCCTAGTTTGACAGATTTCACTAGATGATCGAAAATGACTTAAAACATCATGCAAACCTTTATGCAAGTCAACACACAAAATACCAAAGTTGTAAAGCATGAAATTTTCTACAAGTTTGCTATAGAAATCTTAGGCTAGCATCATGTTATATTTTGAACTACAATCACATTTGTATTCAAAGGTTTGGTAAAACTACAAATTTCAATTTATGTGGAGTCTTTCTTGTTTTCAAGGTTCGGGATATCAAATGAAGTCCAATGAGATCAAGGCCTAGTGCATTTGAAAAGTGATGAGTTTAATTTCATTTGATAGAAAGGAAGATTTTGAAGTTGTATAGTCAAACCGAAAGTAATTTCAGAATGAAATTTGGGAAATAGTGCCGACCCTAAACTTAGCAACATTTCCTGAGCGTAGCCTACCTGGGTTTGGTTTGAACTTTTGAGACCCTTAACATCTGATTTTGAAATTGTTCAAAATAGTAAATTTGAAGGTAACCTCTTGAACTAAAACTTTTGTATTTGATGTCTTGCATGAAAATGTATAAATGTCTCAACCAAGCATCGGAGAGTTTTGCAAGTTCAACTTGAAAATTTTTGACTTAGTGGTTTACTAGCCTAGCTGTTGCTCTTCTCTAAGCATGATTAAGTCCAATCCTTGATAAACATTAATCTAATTACGTGTCATGGTTTCTGAGATGCCGGGGGCATCACAGCCCGCACCTTTCTCTCCCTGCCGCCGGGCCCCGCTCAACAGCATCTCCTTCCTCCCTTGGCCGGACGCTGTTGACGCGGCTTATGTACGAAATTTATGCATCATTTTATATGATCTATCATTGATTTTATGCGTCAACTATATCTTTCACAAACATTTATCACCGATAATTGTGGATTTTGCAATATTGTCTTGGAAATATGCTACATGTGATTTTTACTAGGTTTTAGACCAATTTTTCGCGAAATTCACCATGATCCACTTCGAGTAAGAAAAGACCGCTATATAACATGGATTGAAGATGAAGAACAAGAAAGACTTGGTGTACTCATAGCCCCTCTGTGTAGATCAAGGCTCCCTAACCAGAAGATTCAATGAAGTGTCAAAGAGCTACAAGAAAATAAAGATATTTATTCATTAAAGATGATGAATATGACAAAGGTCAAAAGAATTCATCGAAGCTCGGCCCATTACGAAGATTCCAGAAGCATAAGAGTCCCGAAGGCCCCGCACAAATATTACTTAAGCATTAAGGAACTACCCCGCAAAAGATGGAAAGCAGAAGACGCAGGAAGAGTCCGGGTCGGCCGACCCTGACCCTCCTGGTCGGCCGACCCCACCTCTCCGAACGTCTGTTCGACTTGCCTTTTTACCCACGTCATCCTCAGGGTATAAATAGCGAGTCTAGGCCCCGAGTCGAGGCATCCAATTCATTATCAAGGCGTGAAGTCGGCGGAAAGAGGGGCAACAACTAGAGAGCACAGAGGGTCGAGTTTCTAGTCTAGGATTAGAGTTCTTCTAGTTCCTGGAGGTGATTAGAGGCCTTGCACTGTGCTCTAATTACCAATCTTTGGAGGCCTAATTATATCATCAAGGGAAGGTATGATCATGGATGTAATGTTGATACAGTTAATGAATGAAGCTTTGTTCTTGTCTAATTATCAAGTTCTTGTTCTAATTATGCTTGTTCTAGTTCTAATTAGATTTAAATCTAGATGCTTGTTGATTAGACCATGTCATTAAGGGTGTTATTTATCTAGCGTTCTTGATCTCTAATCTAATTTACTAATGATATAGTTATGTTTCTAGTTCCTGTGATCATGGTGATTAGAAGTTCTAGTTGCTTTAATTATGTTATTAGACTATGTGAAGTAATTAGAAGCGCATTCTCTAATTATGTATGCCTAGTTGAGAGTTTCTCGTCGATTACCTGGTTACTAGTGACAGTAGAGCCCGGGGAAAGGTTAAACTCGATCTAGGGGAATTAGATTGGTTGATCATGATTTAATTATGCTATGATGAATATGCTTGAACATGCTTGTTTGCCTTAAGCTACTAGTTATCTCGCTGTTTTATCTTAGATGTGATGCCCGTTATCGCATATGTTTTGGATCCGTTTAGAGCCTGATTAGAAGCTAGTTAATACCCTTTAATTAGTTCTCTAATGTTGTTCTAATCGTCTATCTTTTATATTAACATATCTAGTACAGGTTAAGGATTGGTTTAGAATAAAGATTGGTTTAGAGTTAACTATACACCTTTCACCCCTTTAAGTTTATCTCAAACTCTTGTTAATTAGATTACCTTTAGTTCGTTCCTTGGATTGACAAAACCCACGATACCCATCCTAGAGAAAAGCTACACACGATACTGTCGCTTGCAGTATAAGGTTTGCCGTGATTAAGTGACGTCAACAGACGCGCACCGCACAAGCGCCAACACCGATGCGCGCCGCGACACCGCCCGGACCCACTTCGACCTCAGCCAACCCCACCCGACCCCGCTCCACGCCTGCCGCATCGTGTCGCCTCTTGGCCCCGCCGCATCGCTTCACCAGCTAGCTCCCCCATCTCTCCACCATGCGTGCTCGGCATCGCCGCGCCACGCCATTGCGTCAAGCTCGTCGCCTCATCCTTTCCCCAGCTATAAAGAGCCCCACTCGCCGCTCCTCGCCGCCACCACTTGCCTCCTCCTTCCTCACCGCAAGCCGCAACACGCCATTTCCGAGCTCACCGTGCGCTGCCCAAAATCCCTGAGCAGACCGCCTCCCTGGTCGGTTCGGAAAAGCGCAAGCTCCACTCCGCCACCCACAACCACTCCGGCATTGCGCCGCCCCCATTCCTTCCCCAAACAAGCACGCCGCTGTGCTCACCTCCGCCATCGCCGGAACACCCCTACGATGCCGCCATAGAGGCCACCCTCCCACCTACCGCATCGCTTCCCATTGCCACCAATCCAATTGCCTCCCCACCCTAGTGCTTTCGCCGGTGGTCTCGTCACTAGGACCGTCGCCGGCGGTGAGAACCGCCGGTGAGACGCCTTAAACCAACACCCAACCGGTCCACTCGGTTCAAACCAGACCATCGCCGTCCACTGCCTCGGACGCCAGTCGCCCCTCGGTGCCGCTGACGTGTGGGCCCAGCCAACGGCATCAGCCGCACCATCCCCAACACACTGGGCCGGCCCACCCGACCGCCGTGCCGCGCTCGCTACGCGCGTGGGCTGACCGGCCGAACCCCCTTGCCCGAGTTCCCTTGCTCACAGGCCAAAAGCAATAGTGCGCCAAGGAAATGTCTAAATCTACCCCCTAAGCTTTCTCCAGTGGATAAATCTACCCCCTAGTCACTAAATACCACGTATCTTCTCCGTTCCAACTCCGATTTAGGTGATTCTTGCTCCTAAATTCATATAGACTTAAGTTCTATCCATCTATACACTCCACATGATCCTTCTCCCCTAGCCAAAAGCCGCCGTCATGCCACCATGACGCTGTCCTACGCGCAGTCAGTGCTTCACACCGGTCGCACAAATATTGTGAGCCTGGTGCTTGATGTCGTTGCCCTCCTACTTTTCATAAACTCGAAATGTTCCTATCTTGGTCTCTTCGAACTCCGTTCTAAATGACCCCGATCTTCGAAATCGTCCCCACCAATCGTATTCCATCGAGCCCTACTCTTTCATCGCTTCCTCCTACAGAAACTCCCCACCTAGACGTCATCATGCGACCACCATCGCTTCTGTTTTTACTCTAACCATCGCTACTCACTACCGTGGCGATTCCGCAACGATCGCTATCGTGCCCGCCAAAGTGTCCGGCCAATCACGACACAATCCCCTACACCCTGCTACTCGCCAGAGCCAACCTCTCTGGTGAGCAAGACCCGATCAGCAGATAATCTATATTCCCCGCTAAAGCTCTCTTCTATTCCACCACACCCAGAATCAGTGTTGAGCTTATGTTATACCTCGATATGCGTGTTTTTCCTTGTTTGTGTACGTAGGCTATACCGGAGGAACCGTTCGGCCTACCCCTCACGGTATACTACGCGATAGTCAGCGCCCAACGCCTGCAACAATTGATGAATCAACCGCTTCAACAAAGCAACAGGCAAGCCCACTGAAATCACCACTTGATACATAAATTTTCTATGTCTTATAAACACAACTCTTGGCCTGGTAATCACAGTAAAAACTTGCATGTTTTGCTTGCTAAGGTAATCCAGTGTAATATAGCCATCTAAGCTTATCTAGAAATAGTGCGCATAGGTGACATCGCTCATATAACTATATCTATCATAATCTTGAGGTTGAATTGGATTATGGTTGTGGAACTTGATGGGTCGTGGGATATGGATATGTGGGTGTGTTTTGAAATAAAATGGGGGAAAAACCCCGGGTCGGGATCAGCCATTTAAAGGAAAGGGTTTGAACGGGTAACTTAGCAGCTCGCGGTTACTCCAGTCCCGGACTTTGTGTAAAAGGCCGAGAATGTGGATGCTCGCGGTGTCGAGCAATGGAAAGGTGGAATGGTTTTAACTGCGCCCTGTAAGGATCGCATTGATTTTCATCTTGCCTAACTCTTTAGTACAACCACTCGCTCTGTATGAGACATTGGCTAGACACGAGCCTAAAATGGATAGTCTAGCGGTAGCCCGTGCTGGCGCGCAAAGGCGAAGAGACTGAGTTGTGTGCTGAGGGGGTGTCGAGGGACACTAGGGTGCGGCTCGGTGGCCCTGATCCTTAAAGCACTTTCAGACCATGAAATAATGGTAGAGGCTTGGTTTGAAATTCGGATGCTTATTTGGTCGTAAGCAGTCGCTGAGTCCAACTTGTGGAAATTAGTACAATATCTGATCAGATTAAAACATATTCGAATAGTCCGAGTCCATTGGTATGGATGAGTTACGGCTTGGTTTTTCAATTAGCAGATTTTCATAAACTAAAATAGTCGGCTTGGAACAAAATGGTTTTTAGTGGATGTTGGAGCTACGGGGATAAAAACCCAGTAGCAGTGTGGAAAATGTGTTGGCAGATACACCACGAGCCACGTGGACCAGCAAGTCCAGTGACAGCACCTTTAAGAAAAACCATATTTTCAGGAAGAATAAAACCTGGTATCTACCTCGAACCCCTGCATACAAAATGTTTTTATGCAAAACTCTCTCTGAGCTCCAGATATATCCTGTATATAGATGTAGCTATACCCCTACTCCAGTATGGAGGAAAGTGTGCTACTGAGTACGTATGTACTCACCCTTGCTTTACTGATATTTTTTTCCAGTGAAAACGATGCGGTTAGCATATATTCGGACGAGTAAGAGTTACGACCTGCTTTCTAACCGTAACCTGAGGAAGTTTGGGCATACGATTTATATTTCGCTGCTTAGTTTCAGGGTTGCGTCCCTTTTAT
Source organism: Paspalum vaginatum (assembly GCA_030272315.1). NCBI lineage: Eukaryota > Viridiplantae > Streptophyta > Magnoliopsida > Poales > Poaceae > Paspalum > Paspalum vaginatum. The sequence continues at coordinate 35,669,952 of CM059013.1, read as the reverse complement.
GTTCGACCCGTTAGGACGGATCTATAACACTCTGACGTAAGAATATGATTATCAAACACTGAGATGTTAATAAAGCACGTTTTAGTCCCATTATGTAAACTAGGGCGTTTCATTTGATGCCCAGCCATCAGTTATAAGGCTTACTCTTTGACATTGCTGTTGGAAAAAATATTTTCAGGCTTCCTACACATCATTTGGATGATTTTTTTTCAATAGTTATCATCCACATTTGTGTATGGGGGTAAAATATCTCACTTCATCCTTCCCCACAGGCCACATCCATCCTCGCACCCCTGCTGTCGTGCCACCCCACCGTGGTCGGCCGCCGCCTGTCCCCGCCACATCGTTGTGCGGAGGGCAAGCGGTCGCGCCGCCAGGGAAGAGGGAAGGAATAAGGTGGCACGACATGGAGGTCCTCCCCCTTGCCGCCGTCGAGCGCGCCCTCCTCGGTGCGTGGCGCGGTCCCGCGCACCCAGCGCCGGTCAACGGCTGCGGCATCGGCACTCGGGGTGCCGCCCTCCGACGAGGCCCCGTGGTGGTGGCGTGGCCAACGGGAGCATGAGAGGAGGGAAGGGTAGAAGAAAGGGGTGGAAGGTGTCACTGCCGGCGTGGCCACCGGGAGCAGGATAGGAAGGAAGGAGGTTGGCATTGGCGCTCGAGGTGCCGCCCTCCGACTGAGGACCTGCGGTGGCAGCGTGGACAGCAAGAGCATGAGAGAGGGAAGGGAGAAGAAGGGGGGGTGGAGGACGCCGCCGCTGGCGTGGCCACCGGGAACAGGAGAGGAAGGAGGTGGAGGGCGCTGCCACCGGCACAGGCACCCACGGCCCCGGCCCTCTCCCGCACCGCCCCGAGTGCTGCCACACTGCGGCCAGCCGCAGTCCCCAACCCTCTCTAGCAGTCGTCGCGGCGCAACAAAACGAAAGAAAAAAACACACACAAAAGAATTAATGGTCCAAAAAAAAGACTGAACTAGACCCAAAACTAATTAAACTGAGCCCAAAATATGATAACACAAAATTACATGATAAGAAAAGTAAATAATCATCCGAACCATACACAAGAATTGTTTTTGGTTTGCCTTTGGCTAGTAGACCGGAAAAAACGTGTTAAGCTAGAAAAGAAAAGAAAAGAAAAGAAAAGAAAAGGAAAGAAAAGAAAAGAGCGTAAGATTCCAGCCCACAAAGCATCCTACTAGCAGAAGCCCACAACCGTGCTCTACCTGTTGGGCTGAGAGGGCCGTAGATATAAAACATCCTCGTCAGTTTAGAAAGAGTGAGAAACCTAAAACCCTGCCTCTCCCTGCCTCGCGATGGCGGCCGGGAACGGCGGCAGCTCGCGGCGCGCGCGGCCGAACGTGCTCGTGACGGGGACGCCAGGCACGGGGAAGACGACGACCTGCTCCCTCCTCGCGGAAGCTGCCGGCCTTCGCCACGTCAACATCGGCGACCTCGTCCGCGAGAAGAGCCTCCATGACGGCTGGGACGACGAGCTCCAGTGCCACGTCATCAACGAGGACCTGGTAAGCCCCCACCTCAGCCTGTGTAGCAGACTAGCAGTCCTGCTTCCTATGCCTGTTCATTATACCGTGCAATCTGGACCGCGATTTCATCATTTGCCCTGTAGATTAAAAGTAGGATTTGCCCTGTAGACTAAAAGTAGAACTGAGGGATCTGATTTGTTATGTGTGGAACCTGAAAATCGGAGTTTATTCTGAGGTTGATATGCGCTGCTTTTTGCATTTTCTGAATTCCAGGCGCCTAAAACCAGCATGATTTCAATCGACGCCTGAATAGATTAAAATAGAACCGAGGGATCTGATTTGGTACGCGTGGAACCTGAAAATCGGAGTTTAATCTGAAGTTGATATGCGCTGCGTTTTTCATTGTCTGAAATCTGAATTCCAGGTGCCTCAAACCAGCATGATTTCAATCGACGCCTTAAAAACGCCTGCAATGGCGAGCATGTTAGAACCGCCCATGTACTTACCTTGTTAGAATCACATAATCTATCAAGAAATAACACAATGCACTATGTTTGAAATAGATATGCAATTAGTTGGTGACCACACGCTAACTCTTCTGTTCCTGCTACAAAATAAACAAAGAGAAGCTAACAAAACACGATACCTTTTATGTGGCACGCCGACTTATGTATAAGACAGGTGCAACTCACACACTAAATGAAACACAAGTGTACAGCTTAAATAGTCTAGCTAATCAACAACCCACTACATGCACGCTACTGTCCAAAGGAAACCAAACTCATGCAGCCTGAAGACCCTTCTCCGCACGAATGGAGGCTAGCAACTTACGCAAGCCCTCAAAATAGGTGTCCTCCTAGTCACGCATCCACTGCTCCATATGCATGTATGCAGACCAAGTTTTGCTGCCATCACTCCAGCATTCCGTCACGACCATACATAGCTATGTATAGGAGACGTGTTTGGCTCTGGATCATCAGCGCTCCAACGCTATTGGCTGCTAGCTAGCTTTTGGCACGCCACACTATAACAAGCACAAACAAAGTAGCCTTGCTTAAGTCTCCAATACATAGCTACGTGTACTCGTGGCGGAATGCTGGAGTGATGGCAGCAAAACTCGGTCTGCACACATGCGTATGGAGCGGTGGATGTGTGGCCAGGAGGGTGCCTATTTTGAGGGCTTGCGTAAGTCACTCACCTCTATTTGTGCAGAGAAGGGTCTTCAGGCTACATGGAGTTTGGTTTCCTTCGGAGTTCAGACCGTAGGGTGCATGTAGTGGGTTGTTTTTTTTTTTTTTGATAATATGTAGTGGTTTGTTGATTAGCTAGACTTTTTAAGCTGTACGCTTGTGTTTCATTTAGTGCGTTTGAGTTGCACCTATCTTATACATATAAGTTGGCGTGTGTTGCCACATAAAGGTTATCGTGTTTTGTTAGCTTCTCTTTGTTTAATTTGTAACAGGAATACAAAAGAGTTGGCGTGTGGTCACCAACTACTTGCGTGGGTATTTCAAACATAGTGTGTTGCGTTATTTCTAGATAGATCACGTGATTCTAGCAAGGTAAGTACCTGGGTGGTTCTAATAGAGCAGCTGCCTGAGGGGGAGGGGTTAGGGTTTCGGGGCTGTATGTTAAAGTTCTTTGGATGATTCTTTCTGAAGCTATATGACTGCTTGTCATACAGGATTAACTAATGAACTTGCAGCAAGTTATCCTGTTTGTTGATTATGATTGTTGTGGACCTGTGATGTCCGCCCATGGCTCAACCGACGCGGGTATTCAAGAAGACACAATCTCCTAGTGTGATATTCCAAACGGAATCATTCCATTCTCGTTGTGTCTAAAATTTCTTCCTTGAGACTAGCATGGGTCTATTTTATGGACTTGCATCCTAGCTCTACGACAAATTTCACCTAGAACTGGAGCTTTCCGCTTTAAGTTCTTTGGATAATTCCATCTGTAGATAGTTGCAATATGAAGCAAACCATGTTACACAAAAGGGTAATTAGTATGCTTTAGATGGGCAGCCCAGTGCATGTGCTCATCTGAAGATTCTTATGATGCGATTTGCGTTTTACCACACTAAACATTTCAAAATTCTTACTAGTATAAGCTTGGCAAGTGAAATTGTGATATTTATGTATTGGATTAAGTGATGACTGATGACTATGCAACAAAGTTCTCATCTTTGATGATGGCTGTTTTAGACCATGGTCCATGGATGTCTGTCCACTGTACACAACTTGATTCACGGCTGTTGAGGAAGAAAGCACAATCCATAAGTGCTGGAATCCACTCAGTTTTCCTTGAGACTTGCGTTGTGGACCTACATTCTAGCATACAGTGAGATAGGAGCAATCAATTGCAACTCCATTGATGATTCCTTCTCTGTCTGGCTGTAATCATAGCTGATAATTGTTCAATAAAATTGGTCGTTAGTTCTGCCCATAACATGTTGGGTTCCTTTTTTCCTTGAGTAATCTAAAAATGCATTGGGATAGTGTAAGTTATAATTGATAGTTATTTATGCGGTTAACAAATAAATTTACAAGAAATCATCTGCTCTTTGATGATGACTGTTGTTGGCCTGGGATGTCTGTCCATGGATCAACTAATGCCAGTGCTGGGAAAGAATATCCTTGCTCTGGTGCTCATGCACTCATGCTGTTCTGTTGGGCTAGTTTTTCTTCCTTAGGACTACCGTAGGGTTGTTTTGTGGATCTACATCCTAGCTCTACAACAGTCATCAGCAGAAACTAGAGTGTTTTATTGTATGTTGTGTTGCAGTCTGTTTACATTTGTTTCCATATTGGTATTGCCATTAGTTTGGTTGATCGTATGATTATGCCGATGCTTTCATGTTCGACATTATTATTGTGGATGTAAGTAAAAAGAGACGAGTCAGTCCTTAGTGTGATACTGTGATGAAGCGACGGCTTCCCTCACCCATCGTACTCTATTGTGGTTGCTTGAAAGAGCGAGCAGGCGAGCAGGGGTTGGATGGGCTTAATTTGCATAATACTTGTCTTGCTGTTTATTTACATGCCGGTAAACATGGTGCCTGTGGTAATTCATGAATTCAATTGATACTGTATCCGATTTCTTCTGTTAATGGGTTAATGTCTTGTACAATTTTTCAGTGTAGACTTGTGCAAATGAAGCAAATATTCAATTCTGATACTTCTTTTACATATTCTAAGGGTCTGTTTGGCTCGTGCTGTGACCACCCATGCCAAATCGCCAGCTGCACCTAAGCTTTGGCGAGCATTTTCGGTGCCGCAACTCCGGCATGCTTCGGCGGCGAAAATGAGCTAGCATCATGCTGCAGCTATGTGGCACGCCTAAGCTTGCAGCAAGAAACAAACACTGGCCGTGGAAGCAGTTGTGGCGTGGCGCGCGTTGCCAAGTTCACAGCACAAACCAAACACTCCCTAAGTCTCTTTTCTTTTCTTGTTTCTCCTAGTTTACAAAGATTTGGACCATGAACTTTGATCCATGGCAATTAAAAAACTTCATATATAAATGACTGTAGGGAGTACATATCTATTTCATTTTTGAAAAATTTACTGGATAATCTCTGTGGTATACAGTTACTCCTTTTCTGTGTTTGATGGCGTGACTATTATACTCCGTGCGACAAAAACCAACTTGTATAGTGATCTTTAATATTATAGTTGGTATGTTTTAGTTATCCAATACCCCTCTTTGTTCCCATGATTTACTTCAGTTGACTGAGAAGACTCTCAATATACCTTGTTTCTGCTGCTGTATAATAGCTATACTTTTTGTTACAGGTCTGCGATGAGCTTGAGGACATGATGGAAGAAGGTGGTATACTAGTAGATTACCATGGATGTGATTTCTTTCCGGAACGTTGGTTTGACCTAGTAATTGTGCTCCAGACTGAGACATCAATTCTGCATGATCGCTTGACCAGCAGGTAATCCAAGTTGAATTACACTGAATTTCATAACAATTGACACGTTGTGCTCATTTTTCTGACTAAATCGTATAAGCAGAGGATTATATGGGTTCTAAGCTCACGAACAACATAGAGTGCGAAATCTTCCAAGTGCTCCTTGAGGAGGCGAGGGAGAGCTACAGAGAGGACATCGTGATGCCCTTGCGAAGCGACAACCTCGAGGATATTAGTAGGAACGTGGATACGTTGTCAGACTGGGTAAACAATTGGAGGCCTAGTTGAACTGGCTGTTCTCATAAATGTTGTTATAGGGTAGGGTATTCACTAGGGGTTGCGTTGACGCCCCCCGATAAGAAATGTTACGTGCGTGCTTTCTGTCTTGAACTCTTGATACGTTGTGGTCGAGATATGTTCAGCATGTGTGCCGTAGATCTCTATAATACAGTTTTGAATGTAGATTTATTATTTTAGGTATTCATAGGGACTAATTGTATTCTCTCTCTTTTAAATTATAAACTGGTTCAGTTTTGTTCCAAGTCTAGTTTTAACCTAATATGAAATATATATATAGAAAAATTTCTTTCTACATGCGCATACAGCTACACTCATCTCTGTATCTTAAGATTTTGAAGGTATCTGGTGGAACGAAAGGTACGTACACGGAATATGTGATCGTACTAAACCATATGTGGTGGTATATACGTGAGGTATGGGAGTACACTTGAAGTATGTGGATATATATTATTATATGTAATAATATAAATGTATTATTATAATAAATTAAAATCAAAGGCTGTTTTGTAATTTTTTCATATGGTGACTTTTGAGGTATCTTAAAATAAATATGTGAACATATTCAAACTGATAAATGAGTATGTGAACATACTATTATTGGTTTATTGAAGGTGAGTGTAACTACATGCGCATGCAGATAGTAAAACTCTTCGTATATATAATATTGAATAAATAAAAACTAAAAATAGAGAAATTTTAACAAAACTTGGTAAAATCTTAAAAATAGAGAAGTTTAACTTAGAACACAACTAGAATAATTTTGAAAGGCATGCCACCTGCCATTTCATCTATATGCTAGACATCGTGAGATGGTCTACATAGTATAATTAGGCCACTGCATCGTGTGATTGTCTTACGGTTTGTTTGGTACAGAGTTTTTTAACAGTATTATGGTTTTGGAATACTATGGGTTATGGTTGTATATGACAAAAATATTGTGTTTTATCTCTACTCCAATAAAACTATAGTATCTCTTAAAACCATACACTGTTTGGTCCATACCATATACCGTGGTTTATCTCCCCGAGCATCCTCTCCCCGTCGTAGTGCCCTTGCCGGAGAGGCGGGTCACGCCGAGCGGCGGCGGTAGTGGAGGCGGGCTGCGCCGGTGGGGAGGCGGGCTGCGCTGGCGAGCGGCCACGGGAGCAGAGGGAAGGTGCGGCCGCGAGGAGGCGCGCGGTGCGAGGGGGAAGGCGGCGCGAGCGAGGCGTGAGCAGCAGAAAGACTAAAAATTTTCAATATTCCAAAAATACTGATATTGATAATACCATAGTTTTGATATAGAATTTTCAAAGGAGCTGCCAAACACCTTTTAGCTAAAATATACCAAGATGCCAAACAGACTTTTAATGGTCCATAAATTTTATTTCAATATATTTAAGAACATTATGGACTAAAACATACTGTGCTAGTCAGCCGTCCAACCTTTTGCCGGTGTTTGTAGACTACAGTAAAAATGGTATGAAAAAACAAATTGATTCATATGAATGCCACATTTATACAGTACTAGCTTCACACATTTCTAAAGCTAATGTGTGACCAATAAAGGAATTTTCAGAGTTGTATCGAACATAAGCTCAGATTCTTCACAGCTGCAAACTTCGATTCCGACAAGACAACTAATGCGAGGGTTTGCTTCTGCCTTGATAGGCTCAAAATAGGGATTTATGCGGACGAGCCTCTGGCTCGGTGGTAAGCCGTCCGCCCGCCCGCGTTCGATTCTCGTTGAGATCGGACGCGGGTGTCGCACCAGGATTTATTTTCTAGAGGGAACGGAGCGTGTGTGTGGGTGTGTTGCTTCGCAGGCGCGTTCTGAGACTGCTCAAACAGCTTCACCTGCGTCTGAGTGCGGAGTTAGCATATGTGTCCATACGAGTTCTTAGATGAATAGTCAATGCTTCTGGCAAGATTTAAAAAAAAGGATTTATATTTTGTGGGAAGTTTTTTTTGGCTAACATGAAAATGAAAAACCAATGGTTAGATTTTTCAAATTACGGATGATGAGAAATAACCTACATGCCTCCATTTCATTATGCACATGTTCGTGGCTTTTTGAAAAGATAGCTGACAAGCTAAAACTTTATCTTTGATGATAGAATTGTAACTTTTTAGAACTGAGGTAGCATGTGACTGTTTTTACAATTTTCTCCATAAAGCAACGATATGGTAGCCATCCATAACAAAATTTGCCGGAGGAACGTGGAAAAACCATAATTGGTGCACTTTTTTAATCTGTAAAACCTTTTCAAGTTAATGCAATATAATATCGAAATATACAGTCCACTTAAATAAATCGTGTTTGCGATGCCAGCATGGCAGTATGGCACACGTGAAAAGAGAGGCTTTCCGTCTTGACACCTCAAGCCCACTCCGCCCCCTCAACTGCTGAGTGCTGAGTCTGCCCTCCTCTGTCCTCTGCGCTGTCGGGTTCATCGTCCGGCCTCCAACCAAGGAAGGGGCCGAGGGAGAGGGGCGCAGGAGCCGGCCGGCGGAATGGCGGCGCCGCCGAAGGCGTGGAAGGCGGAGTACGCCAAATCCGGGCGGGCCTCGTGCAAGTCGTGCCGGTCCCCCATCGCCAAGGACGAGCTCCGCCTCGGGAAGATGGTGCAGGCGACCCAGTTCGACGGCTTCATGCCCGTGCGTAATCTCTCCACCCGCGCAGCCCATTCTCCTCGAACTCTAAGCAGCCAATCTCTGTTGATGCATTGGCAGGTCTTCGTGAAATCTTCGAGGGGTTCGGGAGGGTAGGGTTTAGGCGCGGCTTTTGGTTGGGTCGGGTGTGTCGTGTGCGTATGCAATGCAGGATAGATTGGATGGGTGATGGCGAGTTTGGGGCCATTTCGTATGTAAAAAAATCGGCAGGCCTGATGTGTGGATGGCCATTTCGACCTGTGGATTTTCCCTGTTCATTCATGGTAGGGTGTGGTGCGTTTGATTGAATGTACTCCCCTCTGGGTTCTAGAATGTGCTGCTCGCGGTGCATTCGCTTGATACTGTACCCATTTGCTGGATTAATTTTACACTGTCAAAATTATATTTCTGCACTTATTTCATGAAAATGGCATTTAGAAGAAAGATGTGATGGTGGGCTTGGATATTTTCTGGGTCTACAATACATGCCACCTGCATCTTATCACCATCCTCTTGAACGAAGATAGTTTGTTTGACATCATATTTTTCCTGCTTTTTGGATGTATATAATTGATGCGCGCAACTGTCTTGGTGATGTTTTCGTAAGCCATATCCTTTTCTCTTATTTTGAATTTTTTTTTTGGGATGGTAGAGTTGTATGATGCCACTGCTGGACTCAGGGCCCCAGCTCAGGCTCCTTGATGTTTAAGTCCACTAGGCCAGATTATTGAGTAGCCTATACATAGAGGAAATGGGGTCTCTAATTCACTATTCAGCTGCTAACCTGTCCAGGATCCTTATACACTTGGACCTGTCACTGTATGATCCTTCAGTCAGTTATCTTTAAAAAAAACTTTATGTTCCCTATTTTCTCCTTTCCAGATGTGGAACCATGCGAGGTGCATTTTCAGTAAGAAGAACCAGATAAAATCGTAAGCGACTCTTTTCTTCTTATGTGCCAAGTAGATTTTAGGCTTAACTTTCAAACTATTCAGTTCTGTTTTATCTTTTGGGTATTGACCATCAACGTTTTAATTTGGTTCTTAATTTGCAATCAAGTGTTGATGATGTTGAAGGAATAGATGCACTTAGATGGGATGATCAAGAAAAGATAAGAAACTATGTTGGAAGTGCCTCAGCTTCTACAAGTTCTGCAGCTGCTGTTCCTGATAAATCTACTATTGAGGTTGCTCCATCTGCTCGTACTTCATGTAGGCGATGCAGTGAAAAGATTACAAAAGGAACAGTAAGTATGTTCTGATTAATGAATGTCTTGTGTCATCATCTCTTGTGAAGCATTACTATTATTGGATAACACACATGCATGTGTTTGGGTTGCCAGATGTTGTTAAGTGTTTCTTTTGTTATGCTTGTAGTACGATTGCGAACAAAACATTCCCTTTAGTAACTTGCACTTTTTGGATTTTTGAACTGAAACCAACTGCATATAATTAAGCATACCTAATTCGTATACACCCAATGAGTTTTTTGTGGTATTGAGATGGATATCATAGTTTTTGAACTTGAGTCTGTTCAATAACTGTAGATAGTGCCAAAGCTTTTATTCTTCTTCTCTGCTGGAATAGGAAAGAACTGATCTCTTAAGTCACTAGCGTGTCCCTGTATTATTGTGTTACACTGCGGATAGCGCCAATGCGTTTGGTATTCTGTTGTGCTGAAACCGGGAAGGTGCTGAAACTGGGAAGAATTGTACTAATTTGCTCCTTTGCTAATTGCTATCTAAACTTCCAATATCTATGATTTATTGCTGAGGTGACCTATGAAGTGTGGAAGAAATGAAACACAATGTAAAAGGTAGGAATTGGTAACAAATCTTACTATGTTATCTAGAATTGCATATTTGATATGTAACCATTCACTGATACTTAGCAGCTTTTACTGTAACACATGGTGTTGTCTTGGTTCAAATTATCAATAACAGTTTTATATGTTTGACTAGGTCCGTGTTTCTGCTAAGCTTGAAGGTCAAGGTTCCAAGGGTATACCATGGTATCATGCCAACTGTTTCTTTGAGCTATCCCCATCTGCAGCTGTGGAGAAATTCTCAGGCTGGGATACTTTGTCAGATGAGGATAAAAGAGCTGTGCTTGATCTTGTCAAGAAAGATGTTGGCCACAATGGTAAGGAAGCATGGAGATCAGATACCCCAACCTGCCTTTGTTCTACTTCAATTAGTAATCTGACTTTGTTTATTTTGGCCACCAAGAACAAACTAAGGGTTCAAAGCGCAAGAAAGGCGAAAATGATACGCAGAGCTGCAAAGCTGCCAAGATAGATGGAAGTACATCAGAAGGCACAGTGCAAAACAAAGGAAAACTTGTTGATCCTTGTGGTTCCAATGCTAGTTCTGCTGATATCCAACAAAAGCTTAAAGAGCAAAGTGATACTCTTTGGAAGTTAAAAGATGAACTTAAGAAGCATGTGTCAACTGCTGAATTAAGGGATATGCTTGAAGCTAATGAGCAAGATACATCTGGACCAGAGAGGCACCTATTGGACCGTTGGTAATTTGCATTCTATTTCCTCCTTTTCTTATAAGAACTTGTTGGTATTGTTGATTTTTTGTCCTTTTTTCTTTAAGATTGTGTCTCTTTGGACTATATTAGTGCAGATCAGTTGACATCTAAACAAATAATACCACTGCCTCATTGTTTACATAGGCATTTCTGGGGCATTGCTCATTTGTGTTTCTTGCACAGGTTTCAGAGGCTTGCTCTTTATAACATTTTCATGTATGCAGCGGACTTTGATAACTTCCTTTGTTTCCTAACAGTGCCGATGGAATGTTATTTGGAGCGTTGGGTCCTTGCCCAGTCTGTAGTAATGGCCTGTACTATTATAATGGTCAGTATCAGTGTGGTGGTAATGTGTCAGAGTGGTCCAAGTGTGCATACTCTACAACAGAACCTGTACGCATTAAGAAGAAGTGGCAAATTCCAGATGGAACAGATAATGAGTACCTTATGAAGGTATGCCTAATGAAAAATGGCTTGATCTTAATTCTTGTTTTCGGCAGTTAATGGTTGGCACATTGGTATACATTGCAGTGGTTCAAGTCTCAAAAGGTTAAGAAACCAGAGAGGGTTCTTCCGCCAATGTCACCTGATAAATCTGGAAGTAAAGCAACCCAGCGATCACGGTTACTCTCTTCTGAAGGATTGGATAAATTAAGATTTTCTATTGTAGGACAATCTAAAGAAGTGGTCGTAAGTAAATCTTCAACTTTATTTTTGCAGTTATTGTCCTTAGGATCTTCGGTTATTTTCTGTGTTCCTTCTTTTTTAATTTATCCTATTTCAAAGTTCTATTAGTTACAAGCAGGTGCTCTGTTAACTGTGTTGATCTGATTTAAAAACAAGATGTGTGTCCCTTCCAAAAGAACATATGCCAGCAAGCTGTCTTTCTATGAGTTGCATCAGTAGAAGGAGCACCCATTTTTCCATGACCTTCCTGCAAGCCTGGTTTGCCACACAGTAAAAAACATAATCATGATTATTTAGGTTGTTTGTTGTCAGTATAGGTTCTTACTACATTGTGCGAAAGATAAGTTTGTGCGTATTTATGTATCATGGATTTAGTATTGCTCTTATTTGTCCGTTGCAGGAAGAATGGATTCAGAAGCTCAAACTTGCTGGTGCCAATTTCCATGCCAGGGTTGCCAAAGGTTTTTTATTCCCTTTTCACTCTAGAACCGACGTTTCGTGTAGCTCAGGCGTATGAACTTCTTGTTGGATTTTAAATGGCATAGGGGCCTAAGAGATTGCTTCATGAAAGGAAGATGAACGATTCAGTTAGGTCATTATTTCTTAGGATAGTAAAAAAAATGCAAATATTCCCTTATAGGTCATTTCAAGTTCGTATATATCCCTTACAAGTTTATTAGTTGCATTTATTACCCTGCAATTCTAAACCCGCTGCAGAATCTCCTGTAAGAGGTTATGTTGATAGCATGTTTGGCTGTTTGCTGTAATGTGACTTTAGATGCATAGTAGTTGCCTTGACAACCCAGACTGAGTTGCAGTCTAGTGGGCTCTAGTGCGTCATTAAACCCTCAACCCTCCTCTACCCCTCACACTAGCAGCCTAAGTGGAGCACGTGAGGCACCGACAGGGCGTTGACTGAATGGCCAAAGGGGAGAGGGTTCTTCACTAAGCTTAGCACCCCCCTTTTTTTTCTCTTTTAGATGAATGCTGATAGTTATGAGACGGTAAATGCAGTTAATAAGCTTCTGAGGTGGTATTTGCAACCTGAAGTGATTTCTAGGGGGGATTTGCAAATTTCCAGTACTGTTTTTAGAAAAATGATGTTGCATAATGCTTATAGGGGATACTTGCATTGCAGATATTGATTGTTTAATCTCATGCGGTGAGCTTGACAATGAGAATGCCGAAGTCAGGAAAGCAAGGTCTCTATTTTTTCTATCTCTTTTCAATTATAATTTGTGTATTCATTTTTTAGTTATCAATGGGGTTCAAATGCCGCGATACATATGCCCATTTTTTTGCAGGAGGCTGAAGATACCGATCGTAAGAGAAGAATACATTAGGGAATGCATTAGGAAAAATAGAATGCTTCCATTTGATTTGTATAAAGTAGAGAGCACCTTGGAGTCCTCAAAAGGTGGTACTGTCACTGTTAAAGTTAAGGGCCGAAGTGCTGTTCATGAGTCCTCTGGTTTGCAAGATACAGCTCATATTCTTGAAGATGGAAAAAGCATTTACAATACAACCTTGAACATGTCTGACCTGGCACGAGGTGTGAACAGGCAAGACACTTCTGGACGCTCTGACTGCTCTTATAGGATTTCTCTTGCTTGGCTAACTGATGGTGTGGCTGTGCTTTTATAGCCAACCCCTCACAAACTAACAGCCCAAGTTAACTGACATTATATTCTAACAAATTTTAGCTCTGATAACACAATTATAAACAAACTAAAGATAAGTGGTGCGGCTGGTTGATGCTGCTGGTGAACTGTTGGCTCTGGGCGAAGACTCGTGCCCATAACATATTCATTATGTTATTCCATGCTATGATGCTATTGCTTTGGCTCCTTTCTTGATAGTTCTTTTTTCCTTTTTTGCGAAGCTACTATATACTCCAGATCATTGAAGAGGACAATGGGTCTGAATGCTATGTATTTCGGAAGTGGGGGCGGGTTGGGAGTGAACAAATTGGAGGCCAAAAGCTAGAGGAAATGTCCAAAAGTGATGCAATCCAGGAATTTAAAAGATTATTTCTCGAGAAGACTGGAAACACGTGGGAAGCTTGGGAACGGAAAACCAATTTCCAGAAGCAGCCTGGCAGATTTTACCCTCTTGATATTGTATGTTGTAAAAGTTTATCTATGTACCCACGTTTATTTTTTCAACTTTTGTGGATCCTAATCGATTGATAAATCCAATGCAGGATTATGGTGTTAAGCAGGCACCCAAGCGGAAAGATATCAGTGAAATGAAAAGTTCTCTTGCTCCTCAGTTGCTTGAACTCATGAAGATGCTTTTCAATGTGGAGACATATAGGTGCATTCTTGCTCCTCTTTCAATATCATGCTTGTCTACATTTGTTGCTCCTTTTCTTGTATTATTAAACTCAACGTTTTTCCAGATCTGCTATGATGGAATTTGAAATTAATATGTCAGAAATGCCTCTTGGAAAGCTAAGCAAGGAAAATATTCAGAAAGGTACGCTGATATTGTTCCTTGTGGAGCTCATTTTTTTAATCTTTCAAATTTGCCTTGATATAAATGGTTAAACCTGCACTATTTGCAGGTTTTGAAGCATTAACTGAGATACAGAATTTATTGAAAAACACTGCTGATCAAGCACTGGCTGTTAGAGAAAGCTTAATTGTTGCTGCAAGCAATCGGTTTTTCACTCTTATTCCTTCTGTTCACCCTCATATTATACGGGATGAGGATGACCTGATGAGCAAAGTATGTGCTTATTACTTTTATTCCTGTAAATTGGAGGAACTATCCTATGTGTCTTTCTTCTTATATTTTCTTAATTCATGTTAACTTCCTCATATGGACCAGACCGTTTTCCCCATAATTCCTCTGAAAAAAAGCATGTCTATAATGCTGTAGTTAGTAGTTCATTCCTATATGCTTATTAATGCTTTGTGACATGTATGCTATCTACACCATTAGACATGCTAATGAAAGCTAAAACAGAGTCAAAACTGTAAAGAATATAGAATTGGTCCTGCATATGATATGGAAACAGAGCTACATTTTTCATTTTTCTTTTGTGAAGTAAATATTTGTGTCCATACTGCTGCTACCTGCGCAAATTCTAATTTTTCTTGTATTTTGATCAATCTTTCTCCATGGTGTGCACTTGGAAGGATTTTGCAGAAGCTCATACCTCATAGTACAGCAAGGACATTTGTTCTTTTGTTAATGACATACCGTCTCTTCCTTGCATTAGACACACTACTTAGTCTATTCATCAGTATTATTCTGCTTATTTTCTGCTGTTCATGATTCTCTAGTCGGTTTCCTTGAATATGGTCACAGAACATTCTTAGACCTAACTTGCCTATAACTTATGTGCAGGCGAAAATGCTTGAAGCTTTGCAGGATATAGAAATAGCTTCCAAGCTAGTTGGCTTCGACAGTGACAATGATGAATCTCTTGATGATAAGTATATGAAGCTTCACTGCAACATCACTCCGCTGGCTCACGGTAGTGAAGACTACAAGCTAATTGAACGTTATCTCCTCAACACACATGCTCCTACTCACAAGGTATGGTCCTATATCTCCTCTGCTTACAGAAGATTTTTGTTGGTATGTAGAATATATGGCTAATTTTAATATTTATTTGGTTCCTCTGACAACCTTTTTGATATATATATTTTTTGAAGGACTGGTCACTGGAACTAGAAGAAGTCTTTTCACTCGATCGAGATGGAGAACTTACTAAGTACTCAAGATATAAAAATAATCTGCATAACAAGATGCTACTATGGCATGGTAAGCAACAGTTTGAATAATCGTCAATTGAAGTACATTAGTTGTAGGTAGCTTTCAGTGTACATGCTGGTGAAATAGGTAGCTTTCAGTGTACATGCTGGTGAAATAGTTTGTAGGAAGTTGACTGTACTAAATGCATATGCTGGCATTTACAAATTCACAGTTGTACAGTTTATTCGACAGCATTTAAGACCTCTTGAACATTTCTGCAGAATAATATGTTACTACCATCTCACTGTAAAACTCAATCTGTAGGATCAAGGTTGACGAATTTTGTGGGAATTCTTAGTCAAGGACTAAGAATCGCACCTCCTGAGGCTCCCGTTACAGGCTATATGGTTTGCTTTTTGTTCACTTTCTATATGTTGCAAGTGTAGTATCAGTCAAAATGTTGGTTGCATGTAATAATGTGATGACGCTCCTCATTTTTTTGCAGTTTGGCAAAGGACTCTACTTTGCAGATTTAGTAAGCAAGAGTGCACAATATTGTTATGTGGATAGGGAAAATCCAGTAGGTTTGATGCTTCTTTCTGAGGTTGCTTTAGGAGACATGTATGAACTAAAGAAAGCCACGGTAAGCTTCAAAATATCTTGGTGAAAACACATCTAATTGGTCGTATTTGCTCTTGCACTGTATCTGCCATGCCATGTCTGTTTTCTTGAGTGTGTATCAATGTGACTGGTGGTTTTTGAACTAGCCTTGTATCTTGTTCTCATTGCTATGAAGCAATTCCATGCAGCTCCCCTGCATGTTTGAGGGAAAAAACAGGATCCTGATAAAATTTAGACGATCTAAGAGATAGCACTTTGGTCTTCCTTGTGATCTTACACATTTCACTCCATGCTTCTGAGCGCCAAAGCTTAACTACATACATTCTAACCCTTCTTTAGTTTAGGGCTGTTCTATACTATTGGTATGCACAACATTGATTATCTTCGTCCAGTAGATAGGTCCTTGTGACAAATTTATTATGGCTTTTGGTGCTCATAATTCAAATGTCATTGTTTGGTTCCTTTGCCATGTGTTATCCTGGCTTAGTACATCCTTAATTCCTTATTGATGCAGTCTATGGACAAACCTCCAAGAGGGAAGCATTCAACTAAGGGCTTGGGCAAAACTGTGCCTCTGGAGTCAGAGTTTGCTAAGTGGAGGGATGATGTTGTTGTCCCCTGTGGCAAGCCAGTGCCATCATCAGTCAGGAGCTCTGAACTCCTGTACAATGAGTACATCGTCTACAACACATCCCAGGTCTAGATATGTTCTTCGCCCTGTGTCATTGCTCTTGTGGTTTCCTTGGAGAATGCCACTGACCTTTTGCGAAACCTTGTCTGGCAGGTGAAGATGCAGTTCTTGCTGAAGGTGCGGTTCCATCACAAGAGGTGACTGGGAGTAGACAAGTAGAGTTGGAGGACACTAGAGAAGTAGAGTTGGTTGATCCCTCTCTTCTGGTATTAGTAGTGTGGCTTGTGTATATTCGGTCCTGTTAACCTGTTAGTTTAGGGTAGGGTATGCGGCGCTCGCGCTTGATCCATTTTTGTAAGCCTTTCTTGGGCATCAGTGCGAGTAAGCACAGATTATCCACGGCTTATGTCTCCTGCTAGATGACAGATTAGTGCTTAAATTTCGGAGTAATGTGACATCTGGAACCTCGTGGTCCTGCTATTTTATCTTCTCACTTGCGCTGACTGTCTTTCGATGGATCTACGGTGTGTCTTGTTCCAAGAGTGGGATGATAGATCCACTTCCGTTGACTACGAAGGGGCAAACACTGATTCAGTGGTCACTTTGTTTCACCAGTACTACGAGCATTCCTGGCTAGATGAACTTTTCCAGGGAAACATAAGGTGCTGTTTGTTTCAACAACTGGTAACGCAAACGGCAACGCAATCCGATCACGCTGGTATCAGTGGGGGAAGCTAATGACTGCGGGTTTTGTTTGAATTGGTGCTGGGAGTGGAAGCTCGTGCGGGCACTGCGAACGACAGTCGACAGAGATGGCTCCCGTTTGATATCAAAATTTTTCAATACTATGGTTTTGTAATATTATATTTTAAAGCTGTACATAACAAAAATACTATGGTTTTTCTTTACTGCAATAAAATTATAGTATTTTTTAAAACTGTACCTTGGTAATATTATATTTTAAAGCTGTACATAACAAAAATACTATGGTTTTTCTTTACTGCAATAAAATTATAGTATTTTTTAAAACTGTACCTTGTTTGGTTCCATTGTATCTTAGTTTACCTACAGCCCAAGTGCCCAACACCCACCGGCTCATTCTCCTATTGCCGCCCTCTCGCTCCCTCTCCCTCGTCGCCTCTCCCTCTCCCCCGACGGCTCATCCCCCTCTACCGCCCTCTCCCTCTCTCCTTCTGCCGGGTGGAGACGCCGCCGCGAGGGTGCATGAGGCTGCGGCGGCGCGAGAGGCCGCAGCGACGGCCGTCGCCGCCCAAGAGGCAGTGCCGCGCTGAGACGTCGCTTGTGAGGCAGGGCAGCGGCGCGGGAGACGCCGAGGCGAGGGGCGAGGGCGTATGAGGCTGCGGCCGCGCAGGAGGCAGGGCAGCGGTGCGGGAAAGGCGCCCGCGGCGACGCGGGAGGGTGCCGCGGTGACGGCCGGCGGCGCAGGGAGGGAGGCCGTCGCTGCGCGGGATGGAGACCGTTGCGGCGGCGCGGGCGTACTGAAGGCTCGTGATTGGTAGAGCTATGTTGCAGAGACGAATACTTTGGTCATGAGTGAAGTATCCAATACCACAAAAATACTGTGGTATTGGCTAAACCACAGTATTGAAAATGGAGTTTTTTATAGGCGAACCAAACACACTTTGGGCTAGAATACAATGGTATTGCCATATACTACAGTATTATTTAAAACCTGTAAAAATACTTTGATATCAAATATGCCCGCAGCTGCAATATTATTTGTTTACACCGACAAAGGAGCGGTATCAGATTCCTTAGCCTAGGATCGTATACCACACATGGTAGTTTGATAACCTCGCATTGTGGGGGATGAGAGTGGATTGGAAGGGATTGAAGTGTATTTAAATTTATAATAGAACAGAATCTCTTTCAATTCTTCTCAATCCACTCCAACCCCCTCAATCCGAGGTTATCACGAGACCCAAACGATTTACAGAGTACCTAAACCAAACATGATTATTGGAATTAGATTGCAGTGTGATCGGATTACCTGAAAATGTCCAACCGAACAGTACCTAATGCAAACCAAAGCTACGTTGATCCCACTTTTCAAACATGGGTGTTTTTCGTCCAAAGAACGGTACGAGTTTCAGCACGTCTTAGTTTGAAAATGGAGGCCCGTTTCTAGAGACCTCGCCGAAGACAACGACGTTACCAAAGACAGATCGGAGCAGCGAAAGTACGCATGGCGTCGTCATGACAACTCCATTGGGATTTTGGGAAGAACAAACCTAGAAGTTTATTTATCCTAACTGAACTTCTACACTAGCTATTACCCTTCCTCTCATTAATTTATAGTAACGTTTTTTATTTCATTGTTGGCATTTTGTTGGAGCAACTAACGGGCGTTGGTTTGGTGTTTTAGTTTTAGTTTTTTTTTTTTTGAATTTGCCATGCACCCATACACGCTGCATCTTCTTCCCGTTCTTTCGGTTTACTGACGACACAGCAGTATTCCAGCTCCAACTGCACGGTGAGGGGCAAGTGTAGGTCTTCAAACTTCACACCTTCAGGAAAATATGTCCGATGCTTAGTACAGTATTACAAACCGTACCATCCGGTCCGTTGTAATCCTTGACTGCTGCAATCTTCACACCTTTGGCCAACTTTCTCCAACCATCGTGACGGTTTTACAGACCGTACTGTCCGGTTTGTTGATCTTGATCGCTTCAGCCGTTGTCTTCTCTAAAATTGTCCGGTCCGTTTATTTCTTGGGGGTTCGGATCGTCCGATCTTCCCAACTTGCCATGATTCCAAATATTCACTCCTTTGTCCATAATGGTCCGATGTTTAGTAAGGTGTAGCAAACCGTACCATCCAGTCCATTGATCTTGGTCACTCCAAATTCTTCACCCCTTCAGAAAAATAGGTCCGGCGGTTAGTCCGGTCTCTCAGACCGTACATTCTGGTCCTCACAGACCCTGTTGTGGCGGAACCCATGTTGGGGCGGCCTTTTGGACCTTGCCTTCAGCTTTTCTTCTTCTTTATCTGTTGGACCTAAACACCTGAGAATATGTATCTAGATAAGCTTGTTAGTCCAAATGTTGGTTGTTAATCAACCACCAAAACACAACTATGGCAATATGATATATGAGGCCATTTTCCTTACATCGGTGAGGGCCCCGGCCAATCTATTCTGTGCCTCTATCCCACCAGACTTGGAGGAGAAGGGGAGGAGGCGGCGGAGGAAGGAACAGAGCGCGACATGAGGAGGAGAAAAGAATGACTTCGGGTTTTGGCCGAGCAGCTTATTTTGAGTTTATATACCGCTGCCCTTGCCACCCTCAGTATTGGATTGATGAATGACACAGATGAAGGCGTGCCCGAGCGCCCGGAGATGGGCTGGCCTAAATGCGCAGCCCAGGCCTATGATCATTGGGGCTTGGAGCGCAGGGCACAATGGGAGCTTGCCAAAATGTGCTCTGGTGGGCCGTTTTTTGCCATAAGAATAGTGCACGCCACTGCCACGGGTGACACGATGGAACCATCATTGCCCCCACGACATTGGTCAAGCCTCCCTTGTTCATCCCCAAAGGTACACTCACCCTCTCTCTCTTTTTCTCTCTCTATCACTCATGAGATCCATCCATATGAACATCCAACATCACGCAAAAACTCTAGTGGTAGGTGATGGAGATGTGTCCGAGTGGCAATTTTCGGATTTGACTCCGAGTATTCGGCTATGGCATGAGCCGATGCAGAGACTGATCGAGACGCAACCAATTGGGTTCCACACTACAACCTTTTAGGCCTTCTACGACAAATACACAGTGACAATAGAGATATTCGTCACAAATTCTTTCACTTTATCATGATTTCTAAGAAGCAACCTAGTTTAGTGACGAAAATTTTGCGTCTGTCATTAAAATCATCATGAATTGTTGTAGCACCATGTTCATGACGATATCTTATGACAATATTACATTGTCACAGGTATAAATCGTCATAATTTTGCTCACTATGCTATTCCAACGCTTTTGTTTATAGTTACACGACAACACACTTAACGATGCTTCGTCACCCACAGAATTAGTACAAAGTAAAATAATTCCTGTATGCAATGAAATTTCTACCTTATCAAAGTTGTTAGTCTGTACTATGTAGCCAGGGTTCGACCCCTGTGTTGCTCATTTTTGTGAAAATTCGGTTGAATACCTATTATTTTTTTCCAACAAACTTTTTATACATACATGTATATACTATATACGAATTATAAAATAGCTAACATCATAAAATAGCCAACGTCTCCTACCAATCTGACCCAAAATATCCTTAGGCCTGAATTTTTTTTTATTTTTATATTTATTTAAATCGTTTTTTGCAAAAATAAATGGACGATTCAAAAAATTGCAAATCTATACCAATACCGCCGGACCATCCGGCGGTATTTAAAAAACGCCGCCCTATCCGGCGGTTTTATGACGTGGCATCCTAACAACCACCGAAATTTGGCGTTTTTTAAATACCGCCGGCCCACCCGGCGATATTTAAAAAAAGCCGAATGGGCCGGCGGTTTTTATTTCCCGTGGCGGTATTTAGGTCCTGTTGGCGTTTTTTAAAAAATGGCTGGCGGTATTTAATCCTTTTGGCGATTTTTAAATAAAGCCGGCCCATCCGGCGATTTTTGCTCCATGTGCATTTTTAAAAAACAAGAGCATGGTAATTTGTTAAATAACCAATATGAGTATACGTACAGGCAAAATGGCAATTAAAAAACTATTTGAATGTGGGCATGGAAACTATTGTAATTAGTACCGGTAAATTTGTATTTCTTTAATTTATGACGTAAAATATTTGTTTTCTTTTTCTTAGTATGGAGGACAGACAAAAACAAATTATGAGAGTACACGTTAAATTAAATTGAAATCACAGCGTTACATTGAGTACGACATGAACAATTGATGCAGAAGTTAAAACGCAACATAGATTGAACTCGGATACATAATTCTCAATGTTGACAGCGTAGATTAACGACATAAATAAAGTTGAACACATTTGCGATGCCTTGTCGTTGTAGCGCGTAACTCGCGCTACACAATTGACTTGGCTTAGGTAATTTGAAATGCTAGAAACGTAAAAATAGTAGGAAGTTCGTCTAAGCGAATTGATTCGGGTAGTGCTGCGACGGGCCTCGGAGATCATAGTAGCCGTAACCTCCGGATGGTGGAGACTTGGGGGGCATACGCTGCCGCGGGTGGTACGGGCATTTGCAGAAGGGGTCAGGACACAGGGGATCATCTTCGAGTCCAACCACTATCGCGTTAGCGTCAGCCTCGTTTTCCAGAGAGTTGACGCGACACTCAAGGTCGTGGATCTTGTTCTTCAGGTGGTTGATATAGTCTTCGACGTAGGCATTGTGTGGAGGATCTACCCACTTGGTGAAGCGGCATGCCGTGTCAGTGGAATCCTGCAATCATATATATCTCTTTTTAGAAACAATTTGAGTTATGTCAGAACAAAGTGTAGAGAGCGAGTTTGAGCACACACATAGCCAAAAGGGCATCTGTAGAAGCGACGACCTCCATCGATGAACTCATCGAACACCTGCACGACACAATACTCACCACAACGGCACGTAGGCCACACCTCCGTGCGATCATCGTAAGGCCTAAGCCTGCGTTCGCCAATAAAGGCGTCTGGTCCCTCTAGCGGGAAGTCCTCCAGTGGATGTGGAAACACGTCTGGGCCTTGAGGACCTCCCCAGAGGAAGTGGTGGCTACGACGTCCTCCACCCCTCCCTCCTCGGCCTCGGCCGCGGCCACGCCCCCTTCCTCCCGGCTCGGCCATTCCTCCCTCGCTCTGGTAGTGTGTTGTGTGTGTTCTTTGAATGTGTGCCGTCTTTTTGTAGTCGAGATGGGGGTTGAGTTGTCTTCTGAAAACGAAAAAGTTATTAGGTCAAACTGGAAATGGTACTGAAAAGGCCACGCAGGTGTTGTCACGTCGAACGGAAACGGCTACATAGGTGTTGTCACGTCGAACTGAAAAGGCTACATATGTGTTGTCACGTCGAACTGAAAAGGCTACATATGTGTTGTCACGTCGAACTGAAAAGGCTACATATGTGTTGTCACGTCGAACTGAAAAGGCTATATATGTGTTGTCACGTCGAACTGAAAAGGCTACATATGTGTTGTCACGTCGAACTGAAAAGGCTATGAATGTACCTGTAACTGAAAAGGGTACGTCTTGCGCTGTCACGTAAAACTGAAAATGCTACATAGGTATTGTCACGTCGAACTGAAAAGGCTACGCATGTACCTGTAACTGAAAATGCTACGTGATGCGCTGTCACGTCGAGCAGAAAAGGCTACGGAGGCATATGTATCTGAAACGATTGCCTACGTGTTGTCACGGCCTACTGCAAAGGTGAAAGTGATAAAATACATGATGACGAATGTACACCTAACTAATGCAAGTCAACTCTGGAACTATGATCTAGCTACGACCCCTCTTGCTCCTGCGTGCAGCTCTCTGGGCAGCCCAAGTGTGGCGTGACCCGTGACTAAAGGGGTCGGGTGCCTGTCGAGTACGTCGGCCAGGGACTGCATCGGGCGCTGGTGGCTCCTGTGACTGCTGAGTTTCGTGGGGTGGCGCCTCCTGTAGCTGTGAGTAACCAATCTCATCATGTCGCGGCGGCGACGCGAACAAGGACTGCGCCATCTGTTCTGCTGCACCTGGTGGACTGTCAGGAGCGTGGCCGGCTCCGTAGCTGTCGTCAGGGGTCGTGCCAGCTTCATATCCTGCAAATTAATCGTATGGATTAAAAATGTAAAGTAACACTGTAAAAGGCATGACGAGTCTGCTGCATGTATGTGAATGCCACTTACCCCACTCAACGTCATGAGTCCGTGATGTCCCTGCAGCGAAGACGTCGTGGTGGTAGGTAGGGTGACGAGACGATGACCCAACATGGGTCCCATACTGTGTACCTGTTGCACGGAACATCCATAAATAATTGACGAACTCGTGTTTAATAAAATTGACCTGTACAAGAAATACCTGGCGGCGGGTAGGTCATCGGCGGAGTCTGCGCAAAGAGTGGTACCGGAGGTCGTACCGGAGGGGGTCGTGGCGCGGTCGGGTTAGGGGGAACAAACATCGGCTGCGGTGGTGGATGGGCAACATCGTCGCCACGGCAAGACAACGACCTAGTCACTCTTCTGCACAGGTCCGCTATCTTGTCGTACGCCGCCTTGTGATCTTGTGGGGCCATGGTGAGGGCATTACGGCTGTACGTCGTGACGTCTGCATGGATTTGCCGGAGCACGTCATGCTGTTTCAAAAAGATTGCATTAGTTTGCCATGAAGTATGAACTTAGATGTCTTCTAATGGGGAATCGACAATCAGGAAAGAAACTTACAGCTATATACGCCCCCTGGTCTCGCTGTGTAGGGTAACTGTCCGTGACGGACGGTGTGCGGCGGGGCAACTCCTGTGGCGTCGACAAGACACGCAGTCGTGTCCGTGGGAGGTACCAACGGAGGTAGTGACCCCAGGCTGCATCGTCATGTGGCCTACCCTCCATGACGAGGTCATCCAAGGCCGTGGACCACTTCGCCACGAACTCGGCAAGACGTGGTGCCCAGATCTGGCCAACGTTCTGGCCCTGTCTCGTAAACCTGAAAATAAAAATAGTTTTGTCGGTGGACTCAGCATGTGAATTATGTGAAATATATAACTTTACGGTAATGTACAAGGTCGGCACGAACCGGTGCAAGTGTGGCGGCAGTAAGCTCTGAGGGACGACCACCTCCTGCCGCAAGCCTAGCTGACGGAGCACGCGGTGGACTGCGTGCTCCTCGACGTAGATGTCGAAGACAAGTGGGCTGCGCGTTCTCCAGTAGTCGGCGTCGCGTACGCACAACGACGACAGCCCGTCAGGTGCACGACTCTCCACTGCCTCGTCAGAGTAGGGCGTCCAACGAACGTTGTCGTCACGCAGGACGTCGAACTGGCCTACGAAGTCAGGGTAAGACTTCCTAGTCTGCACGTGAGCGTACGCGAACTGCGAAAGCATTCAATTACATCGTTAGTACAGAAAATTAAATACACACCCAAATAAGTAAACGAAGAAGAATCCACGTACTCGTCGGTCGCACCACAGAGAGCCCATCGTCGGGCCGTCTACGTCGTCGCGTATATACGCGTCGTACGGGCTGTGCACCACCGCGGGCCGACCAATCTGAAACCTCTCGTGGGCCCAAACCTGCAGAAGTAGCGGGCATCCCCCGAAGATGGGCTCCGCTGACGAACTCTTCAAACAACTCGTGCACAGTCCGCGGTACGTCGCAGCTAGGACAGCGGACCCCCAGCTGAACTGCGGGATCGACTCCAGTGGGCTGTCGGCGACGTAACGCGCGAAAGGCAGTAGGTTCTTGGGCACAAAGTTGCCCGCAGAGCTGCAGAACATCACCCACCCCATCAACCACAGCACGTACGCCTCCAAATGCCGCGCAACCTCGTACTCTGTGGCACCAATTCGAATGGTGCCGGCCTGTAAATAGTTGCACATAAGTAAGAACCATATGAATTTTAACTATGCCGGTTGCGGTCGAATCTACTCACCTTGAACTGAAGAATCCACCACTTTGGGGGCCCGCCCGTGTACGTCGGTGGGAACTCCCTGTAGGGCTGTGCGTTCCCGGTACGCTCGACGGCACCGAACCGAGCCAGCAAGTCCTCACGCCAGCCGGGGCCGACGTCCGTGGGGCCCATGGCATCGCCCCTCAACGGCAACCCAAGCAGGTACGACACGTCCTGCAACGTAGGCGCCATCTCGCCCACGGTGAGGTGCAAAGTGTGTGTCTCCGGTCTCCACCTATCCACCATTGAAGCAAGGAGAGAGAAGTCGTAGCTGAAACGCGGTCCGTCTCCCTCGACCATGCGAGCAAGTGGGAGCAGACCAGAAGCGCGCAGTCTAAACAAACGATGAGCATGGCATTGTATAAATTTGAAAGAGATTGAATATATCTGAACGGGAGAATGAAGCACGTAAAGCGAACCTCGGTAGCCAACGAGGGTCCAACGCCATCGTCTCCATCGGAACACGTGCGCGAAACTGTCCAAGGGAGCTCCCCAATACCGCACTGAAGTAAGACCGGTGCTTCTTGTCCGTCGCTGCATCGAGCAGGTCGGGGGTCACGTAACCCTGTGGGGCATCCATCCCTAAAAAAGATTGATATCGTTAGTCCACATTATAAACCAAGTATAAACTAACTAATACATTAACATAAGACTGCATGTAATTCAAAATAACATCACATAACAATAACATAACATTGCATATCATAGCATCGAATTCAAAATATTAACAAACTAAATGGCATAGTCACATAATATTATTACAATCCATGATAGCAAATCCACATACACAGAATTTCAACTAATGCAAGAGTAACGTAGCAGAGAAAGGTTCCAAACATTATGTTATTACAATCCATGACAGTAACTAAAAATCATTAAATGACTTCATTTGTTCCTCCACGATCGCGTCGACCGTGACTCGATGATCCTGGCTCAGGTATGTTCGACACGGTTCCTTGAGGTGTATTAGCGCATTTTTTGTAGCTGTGCCCGAACTCATTGCATTTCGAGCATATGACAATTCTTGGCCCAGCTTCGGCGTCATCCATGTTGTTACGAATGCGACGAGTCTTGCGTCGCCCTATCTGTTGTTTCATGTCAGGGTGAGGATTGGGTATGAAATTAGGAGCACCCTCTGCAATACTAGTGAAAGTCCCCGCAATGGCGAAACCATATATCTCAGAAGTCCAGGTGTGGTAGATTGCATCCTTCAGGTAATAGGGGGACACAAACATACGAGCGTTCAAACCTCCAACTTCCTGACATGCAGCTATGACATGTGTACACGGCCTGTGGTATAACCTCGGCTTGTGGCAGGTACAAACACAATGGTTATTGTACAGGACACATTCTTGCACGTGCCTCTCATGATTGCCTCCTCTTCGGCCTTTGTCCCGACAAATGATCTCAAATCGATGCTCAGCGACACCCATGTTCCTGACACGATGTCCTGCGGCTTTTTTGTTTGCTTTGGCCATATACTCAAAGAATTTCTGCCCATATACGAGGCGGTGGTCTAGAAACACATTCTTTGCTGCTGGATGACGTTCCCGAAAGTATTGTGTTGTACGGTATACGTAAAATTCCACAATCCCGACAAGTGGCATGCTTCTGCTTCCACGTAACACCCAATTATACACCTCGGCAAGGTTCGTAGTCATAATACCATAACGTGCACCTCCTTCATCATGCAACAAAGACCACTTCTCCTTTGGCTCATGCTCAATCCACTCCGAGAATGACTTAATCGAACGACCAGGCCTCCGTCGCACATTAGGACCATCGAGGCCCACATTTTCCATTGCAATTGGCTCATCATCTTCTAAATTCGCCCCTCTAGTACTTACTTCCGTAGCGTTCTTCTTTGTGACTTCATCAAGTTTTTTCCACAAAACATTGAATTTCCTTTCTTGACTCTGACTACACAACCTCTTAAAAAGTTTTGTTAGTTTCTTGTTCTTGAACTGCTTCTGAAAGTTAGCTCCCATGTGTCTCATGCACCACCGACTCTTCAGATCGACCCACTTTGGTATTCTTTGACGTTGTACACATCCTTCCTGTAAATCTTGCACCGCTTGCATAATGCCTCCATGGCGATCATGAATCACACACACATCTCGCCGATCCTGAACAATACATGCTTTGATCCGCTCTAAAAACCAATACCAACTGTCCCCATTCTCACTCTCAACAAATGCAAAAGCCAGTGGGAGCACCTGATTGTTTCCATCTGCCGCAATTGCAGTCAGAATTGTGCCATTGTACCTCCCTGTTAGGAAGGTCCCGTCGATGCATATCACTGGGCGACAATAATGGAATGCATTGATACATGCCCCCAAAGCAAAGAAAGCACGCTGAAGAACACGCTTTGTCCGGTCCTGAGGCAAATTATAGTGCTTAATCTCAAAGTAACTACTCGGATTCCGGTCACATAGTGTGTTCAGCACACGTGGCAGGTTGTGGTACGATGCTTCATACGTACCCCATCTCATTTCCAACGCCTTCTGTTTTGCCCTATAAGCTTTGCTGTAACTTATTTTGTACTGAAAGTCATCCTCTATGCTATTGATTATTGCCTTCGGCTCATATGCAGGATTATTTACTATCTTTGAGTACATATGTTGAGCCACGAAATCAGCTGTCAAGTTACGATGATGACTCTCAAGCTCTTCAAGGACGCATGTATGATGTTCAATTCTTGAAACGGTCCAGAAAATATCATACTTTCCCAAAAAAGCATGGACCCTAAAAGGACAATCATCTCGTATGCACTTCACATCATAGACTTGTGGACTGCTCTTTTGAACTCTGAACTCTTTCTTCAGGCACTTAGCCGACCATCTTTGCACGGCCTCTTTCAGCTCTATCTTGCTATGGTAAATAGCTCCCACAGATACTTCATTTTCACTATATTCCCATGGAACCATTTCACCTTCATTTACTAGCAGTTCTGAGTGATCAAAGTTGGTCCATTGACTTGGAACCTGGTTCAATATTTCATCTTCACTGTCTGAATCTTCATCAACAGGGACATTGGCCTCGGCATCCTCCCGCTGCATCTGTTCAACCAAACCTACAATTTCTTCACCCTCATCTACCTCACCCCTTGGTTCCCGTACTGTTTCATTAGCTTCACCTTGCTCACCTATATCAACGCCCACCTCGTTAACCTGATTCACATTATTTTCCACCACTTCTTCAATTGTTGTTGCCTCATCACAGCCCTGTGAGCTTTCTTGTTCAGCATTCACCTTCTCGTATGCTTGCACAAAAAGAACCAGGGGTAACCCATGACGCAAGCTAACGTCAACAAACCTCCTCCATACGGCAGTGCTTTCTATTTGCACTAATTCATAATAAACAGGAGATGAACTCCTAGTTGTTACTGCTGAGACGCTCAGTTGACATTCATTATAATCCAACTTAAAACACTTCATGAACCAGTTATACACTGAACGAAATGGCCTCTCAATTGCTTTGTCCAGCCCTTTTGTCACTGACCGAAACCCACTCAAATCTACCCCGAACTGACCGTAACGTATCTCTCCTTCACCAAAATATATCTGAAAATATGTTTTCTGTGACATGCCTGACCACAAATGCGACAAACAAGACAGTACTTAGCACATATGTAACCACATTTCTATATAACACTCAATTTTTCTTATATTATAATGATTGAATATTCTATCTAAATCTAAAACTGGTAAATGTGCTAATGTCAACTAAAATAGTATGAGTATTACATAAAACGAGACTACATCCGCTAATGGTAATTCAAACTAGTGCTAATATTATATAAAATACTACTACTGTTACCTAATCTATTAATATTGTATCTAAACTACTACTAATATCAAAGAATACTACTAATGATATTTAAAATGCTAAAAAAAATACATGATTCAAAGAAAATTTACCTGCAACCTTGGGCTCCTCTACTCTCCCCTATCTGCTCAGGCGCGCGGCGGCGCGGGCGGCGCGGCGGCGCGGGCGGCGACTGGAGAGCGGCGAGGAAGAAGAAGAAGAAAAGAAAAGAAAGGAGGCGGCGCGGGTATATGGGCTAAAAATCGCCGTCCCCGCCGGCGGTATTTAAAAACCGCCGGACGGGGCGGCGGTTTTTAAATAACCGCCGTCCCCGCCGGCGGTTTTTAAATACCGCCGCTCCATCCGGCGTTTTTTAATCGGCGGGCCCACTGGTCGCAGCGCCCGCCGCACTGCCAACCTCTTCTGGCGGTATTTAAAAAACGCCGGTTGCTCCGGCGGTTTTTAAAAACCGCCGGATAGGGCGGCGTTTTTTAAATACCGCCGGATGGTCCGGCGGTATTGGTATAGATTTGCAATTTTTTGAATCGTCTATTTATTTTTGCAAAAAACGATTTACAAAAATATAAAAATAAAAAAACCGTCCTCGTCCTAATGTGGCCCACGACCAAGGCTGTGGCCCATTAGGCATTTAGGCCCAACCTCCAGAAGCTCTCCCTAGTAATCACGTGCGTTGTGCGTGAACCTCAAACCCCGATCAATTCCCCAACCGGCCAACCCTAATATCTCTTGTGCAGCGTAGATCGACGGGTCACACGGAGGCTGTTGGAGTCCACCCACAACACCCGTCCACCCACCCATGCTGTGCACCGTCATTTATTTGCTTCATGAGCCGAATGTATTTACGCTGGCCTATTTACTGTTTTGGCGTATATGAAATCCAGTTTTTTGTTTATCTTTCATGGTGTTTGGCAACTTTCTTTGACTGTTAAGTGCCGAATACTACACGTGGCACATACTATACCCTGCTACCTTCAGGTCATATACATGTCACACATTGATTGAATTACACGACACGCATTTGGTCATGACTTGAAATTTATATAATAACATTCATTTCACTCGCATAATATTATTTTGGTAATGTTATTATGTTAAAATATTATTCTTTTCTTTATTATGTTAAAACATCAATAGCGGCAACA
Source organism: Paspalum vaginatum (assembly GCA_030272315.1). Classification (NCBI taxonomy): domain Eukaryota; kingdom Viridiplantae; phylum Streptophyta; class Magnoliopsida; order Poales; family Poaceae; genus Paspalum; species Paspalum vaginatum. The sequence continues at coordinate 35,639,869 of CM059013.1, read as the reverse complement.
TACTCATGGATAGAAAAAAAAGAAAAAGAACATCGATGCTGGGAAGCATACTTATGGAGACAAATCATGGAGAAAAAGATAGAGATCATCAAAGTCAGACATACGCACGAGGAAATGAAATTCATAGGGTTAGAGAACAAAAATGGCAAGAACAGACGACATTATTACATACACAAAGTCTGTGGAAAAAACAGAGAACATCGGACGGCATAATCATGGAAAATTTATCACATTAAAATAAATTAAACAACCTAAACGGACACGCACTCCAAAAAAGAAATGGCCAGTAGCTAATGAGACAGCTCGCTGTGCGTGGCGTTAAACAAAGGCCCTGAGGAAGAATTCGGCCCAATACTAGTTTTAAGATCTTCGGGGTCACGCGGGGCGACGCCTTGGCAATCCGATGCCGGTGACGCGTGACGCGGAGGCGCGGCTGCGCGGTCGCATGGAACCTTCGCCCTTCGTGACACTGTGGCAGGCGGCTGGTGGAGGGCTGGCCGCTGGGGGCGTCGCGCCCGGCACAACCCGCGTAGTGGCTTGGGCGGCAGCCGGCCGGCTCTGCTGCCAGTGCTAGGTGGCCAGGCCGGCCGAGCAGGAATGCAGGCAGCGGCCTGCTCTATCTGTTGTCCCTCTCCGACTCTCTATTAGTTTCTCTCCTGAAGATTCCAGCCGGTCTCGACAGTCCGCGGCCGCCCATCGCCGTGCACCTGCGATCCCCAAGCTGACAGGTAAGGGCGATCCCATCTGTGCAAGCGCCTCCCCCAATCCCATGTGCTGAATGTCTCGCGGCTCGATCGATCAATCAACCATGCCCTTTTCCTGGGTTTAAATCTAGAATTTAGATGTGTTCAGCATTGGTTAGTTTTCAAGCGCAGGTTGCTGATAGCTTCTTGGGCTCATGCTATTGTGGAGAATTCCTACTGCACTTGATATAATGTTGTCCAATAGTTCTTAGATTTGTACACATTATACGGTACTATTCCTGACATGCCATGAAGTTTGTCTCCATTAGCATTGTTCCTGGGTAGGTGGAAAGAAGGATAAATCACTTTGCCTTGGTATATGAGGATAAGTAGGATTTAACAAATATTTGCATGTAACATCTATTTGGAAAATCTATCAGACATCACGAATGGTGCCAACAACCTTTCATTCAATGTATGTGTACTTTCAATCATACTAGACCTTATACTACTGCGTGGCTTCCCTGAAATCTGAAACCATAAACCGTAGTAGTGTTTTTAAACGAATTCTCTTGTTTGCCCTTTAGCTCTGAATGGATCACTCTACTTCATTTTGAGTCCTATGCTGTTTTGATCTGATTAGGTGCTCTAAGAGGCCAGCTCAAAAGGAAGTAGTGTCTTACATATTATTGAGTTTGGATTAGGTGAACTAGAAAAGCTGAGAGGGTGTAGTGCAAATTTATTTGTTTCCTACGTATTACATTATACCCTCCATTTGTCTCCCGTAGCATATTGTATGAGTTGCTAGAAGTGGCCAGCAACATTTATCTACAAGGAACTTTATATTCGATCGAGAAGCCTGATGGCTTTTCTTGTGCCTTTTTCAGATATAACTAAATACACAACAGGACATGACCTACTCAGATTACTATTTGTGTTGGGATGTAAACAAATTCTTGCTCACAGCCTGCAGTCATCATTCAACCGCCGCTTAGCGCTGCTGACAGATCATTGACTTATAGCCAGGTGAGAACATGTTCATAGTTAGCATATATGTGGTTAAACATATACTTTCCCTTGAGCAATTAACTTAGGTAACTAGTAGAACCATATATTAAAGTTTTCTCACAGGTTTAAGCTGTTGTAAATCCGTGATGTTTCATCTGATATCGTTTCATTTGACTTATTTATTTTGACTGATTTTTCTAATATTATTGCTTGTCCACCACTTATATGCTGAAAATAAGTATTTCAATGGGATACATGCTAATAAAGTGGAGAACTACTTCGCATGTTTCAAAGGTGACTGACAATGAATGGAGACCAGGTGCCTCCATCTTAAGTCTGCTTGACAATTATTGGAGCAGCAGCCTTGCTGCTGATATACCGGTTATATTAGCTTTGGATTTGAGTATCAATATTGTTTAATGTTTAGTACTTTGAGTTGAAGTGTTATAGGATTTGCTTTAATTTCTAAGATACAGTACAAAATTGTGTGCTGGATAAATTATGTGTGGATTTTGAACAAATTCATGTGCTATTTTGGTTGTGATGCGAGTTTCTAATATTACATGATGATATGAATTCATATGATCTGAGCCTTGTTATCATATTACATGACGATTGTATCTGTCACAAACACTTCACCACTTGACGTGCATGTCATCACATTTTATGATGACAATATTAGTCACAAATGCATTACTGCGTCAACTGCTACATCCTCGGGTTATGACCAAACTCCTTGTCACAAAGCATTTGCCGCGTCACCTGCCATGAGGCTTGCCACGTCATCATATTTATGACGAATATTTTTGTCACAAAGGTTTTGCCACGTCATCTGCCACGTCACCTATCACATTATTTCACCATGTCATCAGCCACCTGGCAGTGCAAGGTTGTACGAATTGTAACGTTTGCAGATACACTTATGATGAAGTAGAGCGTCATAGATTTAGTGACGAATGTGGTGTGCGTCATAAAATCTATGACGGTTTTTTGCTAATCGTCATAGTACCTCATTTAACACACACCTTTTGTAAAAATGGCCTTTTTGTCACAGTGGCGTCACTAAAATACAAGCTATGACAAAAACCCATGTTAGTGACGTAACCATAATGTCACAGAAGGCCTAAAAGGTTGTAGTGCGACTTGGAAGCTCGCAGATGGTCTGCACAAGTTGGATCTCAATGAGGACATGAATAGTTGATCCACAAGCAATTAGAATCCTGATGGGCCTTTACGAGGTTAGGGCCCATTGGTGGGGACTATAAATATGCATGAGGGGGTACGACTTTGGTAGAGATGTGCGTGAGAACCATCGCAGAAAAGGGTTCTCTGAAACCCTAGTTGTGCTCTAGTCCAATCTCTCAAGATCCTCTACCAAGTTCGTGGTGGTAGCACACCAGAACTCGGCATCGCCTTCCCGCATGTGTGGATAACATAGAGGTGTTGTTGCGACTGCTACGCTCATCAACCGATAGGTTTCGAGGGCGAACGAGTGGTTCTTGGTCGAGGTCGACTGGCTAGATTGGCATAGTCTCTTCTCACCACATCGACTCGGTGCGCACAACGTTGGCACTCGACTGCTTCAACTCGTCTTCCGTTGCGCCGCGCCTCTAGTGGTAAAGATCTATGATTTCTTGCTTGTATGAGTTCCTCTATTTACGCCACAGTAAAAAAGATTTTCATGCTATGGTAGCCTACCCCGTAACTCAACAGTGGTATTAGAGCCGATTGTACGTAGCTTTTTTTATCTAAATTGAATGTAATAGATTGGATCTATTACCATAATAGATTGGATATATTAGATTGGATATATTGTGGCTCTATGGTAACATATTGGATTTGTTACAGGCCCTACGCATTGATTCATTGGATGTATACATGTCCATACTGGGCTAGCTCGGCGGGAGGCTCGTGGCCCGCACGCCGTGGCACGACCCAGACCCGGCACGGCCCGACAACCGTCGTGCTCGGGCCGGCCCAACATGCAGCTCTTATCCCTCTATCTCTCCCTCTCGCTCTCGAATTCTCTATCTCCTCCCTCTCGCTTTGTCTCTGTAACCCTAACCCTTGATATACTCAAGTTCTATACCAAGCTCGCGCCAATGACCCCTCATCGGTAGATCTGGTGCTCTAGCTGCGCAGGTTAGCCTCGGCTGCCTCTACCATCCAGATCTAGTACTTCTTCCCTCCTACACCACTCCGTCTCTCTCTGATGTTTCACTCTTTGTTGATCTTGTAGGTCACTGGCCTATGGAGTTGCTTCCATAGAGCGGGTGCGGCGCGCACCGTGAGGAGCCGTATACGCCTAGCAAGGAGGTGGCAATGTCCATGGATGATGATTCCGTGGACGACGAGTACTATCAAGCCGCTGAGGCCAAGGAGCAGGAGCTTGAAGTGCAGAACGATGTAGATGATGCCCCATGCTTCCTCCTCGGTAGCAATGCAGCTACTGCCATCGATGTGGATGGTGCCAGCGCAGACATGAGGATGGGAGCGATAGGGACGCCGGGCACCAGCACTCGCATGGATCCATGAGCCCGACGGTCGACACAAGCACATCCGTTAAGCGCTCGACGGAGGAGGAGGCCAACCTCCATGGTCTGGCTGGACTTTGAGGAAGTAACTACGATGTAGGGAAGTAAGGAGGTAAGAGTATCTACTATCTGCCTTCACTGCAAGAATATCTTGTCTGCTAAATCTTCTTCTGGAACTAGGGCACTTGATCCGTCACCTAGATCTGTGCCTTGCTAAGAAAGAGAAGGAGAAACATGGCAGAACTCAATCTGAGCTTAAGTTTAATGCTGATGGTTCAGTCGTGCACTAGGAGTACTCTCCTTTTGTTGCTAGAACAGAGGCTTTGCCATTTGATTGCTAAACAAGACCTTCCTTTGTGCTTTGGTGAATCTGATGCTTTTCAAGAATACATTACTCGCGCTCATAATCCTAGGTTTGCTAAGTCCTCTAGGCAAACTACTGCTAGAGACTTGATCCGACTATTTATTGATCATGCTGAACAACTTGTAGATGTCCTGAAATCTGGTGTTTCATCTGTTGCTCTTACATTTGATATTTGGTCTGGTAAGTCTAAAGAGGACTACATTAGTGTGGTTGCTCATTTTGTGAACTCTGATTGGTGCTTAGAAAAGAGGTTGCTTGGTCTAATACCTATAGAAGTAGCTCATACATGTCATAATATTGCTGAGCGTGTTGACATGGTTGCAAATGATTATGTCATTGCTGATAAAATCTTTGCTATTGTGCTTCATAATGCTTCATCTAACAAAACTGCTATGGATGTTCTAAAACCTGTGTTCTCTGGTTACATTGGCCATTTGTTGCCTAAACCTAATAAGAATGAAGAAGGTCTGAGTGCTATTTTCTTGCATCAGCATTGTGCTTGCCATATTATTTTTGATTGTTAAAAGTTGTTTGAAACGTTTGCAACCATATCTTGAAGATTTTAGGACTGCTATAACTTTCTTGAATTCTTCAAATCAACGCATTGCATCTTATAAACAGTATTGCCTGAGTGTTGGTGTCTGCCCTCGTAAGTTTGGAGTGGACATGGATGTTAGATGGAACTCAACTTATCTGATGCTTAAGCATTTAGTTCCTTATCAAAGTACTTTTCTATGTGGATCACAACAAATCACCCTTGCAAAGAGGATGGCTCTGTTTTACTGACTCCAAATCACTGGTCTATTGCAGAGAAGTTGTTATCTTTTCTTGAGTTATTCTATGATTTAACTGTTGCACTATTTGGTGTTTATTACCTACATCACCCTTAATGCTACATCATATCTTGAAAATTGCTAGACATCTAAATGCATATGAGAACCATGAATTGCTAAGAAATGCTGTTGTTCCTTATGAAATCAAAGTTACTAAAATACTAGAGGGACATACCCATTCTCTTTGCATTTTCTTTCATTCTTGATCCTAGAGATAAGATGAGGGGGTTTCATAAAGTTCTTCAGAGGTTACAAGCACTTAATGGTACTAATTATTCGAGATACCCATGAACTATTCGTAACAAGTTAACTAAGATGTATTAGGTTTATGAAAAGAAATTTGGTGTTGTTTGCTTGAGTGCTCAACCACTGCCAGGTGGTTGTTCTGGTAAGGCTACACATGCTTGGGATGACATATATGGTGATAATGATCTAGTTACTACTCCTGTTAGAGGAGGTGCAGGTACATCTGGTAGTTCATCTGTTCTATCTGAGCTCTCTTCATACCTTGATAGTGACACTGATGTTAAGTTTGGACCTAATTTCAACATTCTTAGCACCGGCAGGACCATAACCAGACATATCCAATCCTTTCTATACTTGCTAAAGATGATATGACTGTTCCTGTTTCTACCATATCTTCAGAATCCACTTTCAGTCTAGCTAGCAGGGTGCTCGAGTAGCAGCAGGTGATGTCTCAGAATAGACATGGTGGAGGTGCTCTCATGCATCAAGGACTAGGAGCTGGTTGACCAACAAAGCAGCACACTGTGGAGAAGGAGACCAAGGACCTTGAAGCTGCCTTTGAAGCTATGTACCTAGACGTTGAGCAAGAAGTATCATAAGGGAGCAAGAGAAAGGAGCAAGAAGGAGGCCTTGGAGCTGATGAAGCAGCAAGGAGCAAGAAGAAGAAGGCACATGTTCTTGGATATGGAGAGAAGGGGAAGAAGCCTAGAATCAGGAAGTTCAAGAGGCAAAAGAACTTGAACTCATTCTCTCTTTCTATCTATTTATGTTATCTGTAATTTTATGGACTTATGGACATGGATTGAACAATGAACTATGAACTTATAAGGAGCTGGCTGTACTCTTTTCCTTCCTAGGGTTTTCTTATGAGGTGTGTGTTTTTACCTAGGAAGGTATTTAATGAGGCAACATTGTACTAAGGCTCCAAGTTTATTTTGAAACTACCTTGTTTTGTGTTGTTTGTGATGCTTTGAATGTCTGATGGATGAATGTGTTTGAAAGCTAAGAATTTCTGTTTTGTTTGGATGAAATGGAGTTGAATGAGGTGTTGTTGTTGCCTGGGCACGGGCATAGCACGCACGACATGGAACTGCCGTGCTGGCCGTGCCCCAGATACAGGCATAACACGGTTAGCATCAGGCGTACCGTGCCTGGGCAGCGATGGCCTGCGTGCCAGCCTAGCATGGCACAACCACCTCGTCGTGCTGTGCCTAGGAACAAGCTGGTCATGCCATGCCTAGGTGTGCCCATGCCAGGCTAGCCTGACATGACTAGTTGGACATGTATAATTGGATGGATCGATGGTAACAGATTGGATCCAGTTACAGGCTCTATTCATTAGTTCATTGGATGAGCCGATGCAGAGTGCATGGATCTAACTTAGACTCGGCTTGATTGGATCAACCTGATGAGTTTTCATAGATTCGATTTGTGATCCATAATTGTTATTTTTAAGCCTATTCTTTCTTGCATTGGATGTCTTAGAGTAGATTCCCTTAAGAAAAATAAAGAGTTCTTGACGCCCTTCCAACCGCTACACCTATTAAGGATTTCAATCATTGTTAGGTGGGTCTACCAAAGTATGGTGCCTTCAATTATCTTAATCCAATAGGTTGGATGTCGGACATCTACGAGTATGGGATTGGTTTGCTTGACGAGGCTACCAAATTGTATTTGCGCCTTGGGCATGATGTTGGATGCCAAGACATTGGATGTCGAGAGTCACATAGGATGTGATTGAAAGTGGTTGTCTACCTATCTCGCTAAGTGTCTAGCAGTGATTCCGAAGCTCACTAGAGCCTTAGGTGAACATGGATCTTGTCCACTTTGTGTCGTTGAAGAGAAAAAGACTGCAAAACATATAGTGGGAGTGTCTTTTGTTAACATTGTTTTAATGAAAAATCCATATAAAACATTGTGCTGAAACTTTGCATATTTACTTCCTATTGTAGTGTGATCATGGGCGGTAATCACGCTCTGAGTTCTGGTTTTAGTTTGTGATCTATTCTTGATAAAGATAAGTTGTCCAGAACAAATTTACTGATTGGTATCGAAACTTGAGAATTGTTCTCAAGCAAGAAAAAAAAGGAATATGTTATGGAGGAGCCCTATCCTGACGAACATGTGGATGGTACTAGTGTAGCTGACCAGTAGGGCTTATGAAGCGCTAATATGATGTTAGCTATCTCATGCTTGCCACAATGTCCCTTGAGCTTCAGAAGCAATATGAGGACACTGATGCCTACAATATGATTGAAATGGCTCCATGGCATGCCTTGTTTGATTGTAAACTAGCTGATGGCAGTCAAATCAGTCCTCATGTGATCAAGATGATTTGTCAAGTTGAGGCACTCAACTAGACTTGATTTTGAGCTTGAGACAGAGCTTACGACGGATGTGATCCCCCAATCTCTACCTCCTAGTTTTGAGCCGTTCATTATGAATTATCATATGAATAGCTTGAATAAGACCTTAAGTGAGTTGCATGGTGTTCGAATCTAGAATGTAAATGACTAGAGAATGGAAGAACTTGTGTCTTTGCATTGGTCATGTACATATTTATACATGGGAAGGGGTGTGTCGAACAGGTGTCTGTTCCCAAGCGGCATCTGTTTGTCAACTACCAAAAGACATGACTGTTAGGATTACATAGTTAACTAACTAATAACTACTCTAATTTTTCTCTTGAGCGGGTCTCTTGTCTTGTATGAGATCACTTGAAGAGGTGTCTCTTTGTGAGGAGACATCGTTTCACAACACGCCCCCTTGATCGAATCTTCCTTGAGATCATTGCGTTGTTAATTCCTCGAAAAACCCTATGGGAAAAATCTGAGGAATATATTGACATGCCATAAAAACTGCTTTAAAACCCAGTGGGAAAATAAGGAGAAATAATATGGCATATAGAGCTGTGATTAATGAATCACTTATGTCTTTGGTAGTTCGTTGAAAAACCCCTATGGAGTAAAAATGGGAGATATGACATAATATATTGAACTTCTCCTGAAAACCATATAGGAAAAATATGAGAAGTTAATGAGTTGATATATGTTGAAAACTCCTATAAACCCAGTAGGAAAAATTAGGAGAAAACTGATACAATATATTTAAGTGATTGTCTCTAATGAGCTCATATCGGAGCTAGAGAGGACAATGCATGTCTTTGATGTTTTCCTTAAAAACCCCTGATAGGGAAAACATGATAACATGACACATATTATGATATGTGGATCATAACCGTAATAACCTCCCCTAAAACCTCATAGGAAAATATGAGGAGGAATACAATGTCTTTGATATCTTCTCAAAAACCTCTTTGGGAAAATAGAAGATATGACATATAGAATGTCTTGTATACCTGCTTCAAAAACCCCAATGGGGAAAATAGAAAATATGACATGTTCTTGTATTGATATTGCCTCGTTAAAAACCTTTTATGAGAAACCTTTGTGAGGAAAAACTCATAGAAGGAAAAGAGTACAATATGATGTTTGAACAAGTCATTGTTCACGAGAGGACTCCCCCTGAACCTTGCAACTCTCACAGTCATTGTATACAAATTCCATAGATGTGGTGTAGGTATAGACTTATTGAGTAGATCTGCGAAGTTATCGCAAGATTTAGTTTTGCAAGATGTTTATATCCTAAGTTATAGGGACAAAACATTTATTGGGAACAATATATTTGATATTGCTCATATAAGACCTGCTTGCATCTTGACAATACAAGCAACATTATCTTTGCAGATAATGGATGGTGATATGATGGAATCACTATTGATGATTCAATGTAGTCATAGATGTTTGGGCTTCAGAATGATAGGTGGAAGTAACCATTGTAGTCTATTTGGTGACTTTTGTGAGAAAACTTTACCACTATAAATCAGTATGTGATCTAGGCAATATTGGGGATAAAATGGCCATTATTTTGATATCCCATCATGGTCGCATCTTGATAACAAAATCAAGGTCTTTCGTTGCCATAAAGATATGACATCCTTCTCACTCCAACCAATTAGCATTATTGGAGCTGCGCTATTTGGAGCTAGTGGTATTTGGAAATGCAATATTAGGACTGTTGTGATTTGTAAGATACATAAGCGCTTTGATGGCACAAACGTTGTCATCCTAAGGTCTAAATGGATATTGATCCATCTTTAGGGAATTTAATGACCATAAATGCTGATGGATATATTTGTCCAATATTATTAGGATATCCATGAACAATATTAATTGAATATTGTTATACTGATATATGCGCTTAAGTGTAGACTTAAGCATAATTTTTTCATAACCAAATCTTTCATCTCAAATTCTGTCTAGGATGATTTCATATTTTATTGTGTGATTGGAGATGATATAAAATCCAATTTTGGGATTTCAACACAAACACACATATGCTATCATCATGATTGTAGTAACGTTTCTGAAGAAGGAACTCACATTGTCAGTTGTACCACAATCAACTTGACTATCTCATGGCATGGTGTGACTTAAGTTTCACACAATACATGTTGCAATTTTTGTTTTGGATTCAGAATATCGAGTCCATATGAGACTAATATGTCTGAAACTATCAAATTCATTTGATCTGCCACAGATTAAATATGAGAACCTAACTTCCACACAGACCAAAGGGTATGGTTGCTCAGTCTCTACGTGAAACCATGTGCTACAAGCTCTCATTATATCACCACCTTGCTTTCAAAGGAAAGCACTAGTGAGAAGATATTACTATGGTAATACTTCATATTATTCAATGAGAGTAGTCTCCTTAATTGCCACCTTATGTTTGACCCAATTTGAGTGTTTGGACACTCTGCCTAGGACTTTTGGTCTGGATACAGTTGGAGGTGTATAGCAATTTTTGAGGAGAGTATTGTGTCGATACTTTGTAGTCTTTATATGATTGATTCAATGGAACCAATATAGCTTGTGAAAATATTAACCTTTTTGAACTCCATGCCATTTCCCACAGACGATAGAGTTAAGGTGTTCCAATGACCCAACGTCCTAAAATTTATGCGCATATTGTGTTGGGCTTGCTTGACATCCATAGGCTTTGGATAATTAATATCCATAAGGTGTCTTTCAACTTAGAGTTGATTTGATTTGCATTTACTAGTCTTGGAGGATGTTCTTCTCCTGTTCTGAGTATGCTTGCAGGAAGCTGTATCCCATGTTATTATACTTCTTCCCCTCTTATTTTGATATGGGAATTGAGTGGTTTTATTTGGTACCTCCACTTTTTCCTGATACATTTGTGGGAATCGGATTCAGCGACACCTTTGTGACAAGTAAAATGCATTTGGCAAATTATTTGCATTATGATGCAAACTTAAGATGTTCTGAACGATTTGGTTCAGATTCTTAGCTACAGTGGATATGAGGAATGAACATCAACATATGTTATATTCCATTTGGATTCCTGGCATTCTTTGTGTGGTATGAATCTTCCCCTAATGCTTGGAATTGTCCTCAAAATATGATCAACATACTGGGCTATTTATGAATCTCTTGTGGAGGACCCGAGGTACTATATGAATGACTGGATAATTATACCACTGTTGGGATCCCCAATGCCCATTGGTATGTTGAGGTGGTGATATGGGTATGTAAGGAACGTACACAATTCGCAGATGAGAAATATTTGGTTGAGACCAAAATTCGCACGTACTTACTACAATGGAGGGAGCCACATACTTGCAGTTTGATGAATTTGTATTAATGATGCGGTGTGTAAGGCCGCATGTTACGAATAAGGTGTCAGTAATTTGCAATTCTTTTGATTGGTCAGTGATACGATTGTCGTGATAAGAGAATCAACCATATAACTATGAATATGGACATAAAGTACTCAGTGTTCTAGTCAGATAGAGCCAAATAATTCCATATGGATGGATTTTATCCTACGTTCAGAATAATTTTGCTCAAATTTGATAAATTTGAATAATGAATTTGGCAAATTTAGTGATCCTTATGATCAATAAAGGATACACATAGGACTATGTTGTAAATGCATTAATATACAAAATATAACACCAAGTTGGTCCATGTTCGAATTTTAAGGTAAGAGGGCCTTAAAATTATTTCCCTTATGGCACAAGGAGTTCACAACAAATCTTTGGATTTGGAGAAATGTTATGGTGACCAATATAATTGATAATAATTTTCTCATCATCCCTAAGGTAGAATGACCAAAAGCAATTTTGCCAGATCTTGATTGAATCAAGAGAGAAAATTATTTGTACGCAACATGTAATATGGGATTGATGTATGTATAATACATTCTAGATATGGAAGGAAAATTGCACATATATTTGATTTTCATATATGTTGCATTAAGTTGAGTGTAGATTTTCTCTGCTTTTAGTATTGGGATTCAATACGGAAATCATACAACTAGGATATCATGAAAACAAAGTGGAGTATTTATTGAATTAGGATACATGTGTGTATCTGATTAATTTGAATACCCTAGAGAGAGTGCAATCTCTCTTATTTTAATGGTTCAATGGACGCATTAAATAAATTTCCTTTTCATATAGTTGAATCCCAAATAATTCTATATAGAGTAAACCAAAATTAAGTATGAATTTTGGATTATATAGAATTTTAATTTCATGCCTTAGGACATCATAATGTCTGATGATAGACAATGCACTACATGTTATAGTAGAAAATTGGGCTAGTTATATTTCCAAGGATTATTTGGAGATTTTGCAAATCTCATTTGTTGAACTGAATCTTAAATTTGGTCGAATAACTCGCTTGCCTCTAATGAGTTAGAGGTATAGTTAATCCAAATATTTGAATTTGGAATATGTGAGTAGGCTAAGCATACTGCCACACACGTGGACAAATGGGAGATTTGTCACTATGGACATTTTGTTTTAAAAAAATGACATCATTCATTTGTTGGATCCATTACGTAATGAATTGCCATGTACATTAAAGTCCGTGATAAACAAATTGAGTAAACATTCGTTTATGATTTGGGCAATATTATACTCTTTGTTGACCACTTCAATAGAGAAGTCAGCAAAGAGTGGATGGACCATACTACTCAACACATTCAATTTTATTTTAGAAATCTGATTGAAGGAGATGTATGTAAATTCATATGCATGTGTGTAGTTGGTTTAGAAATTGGCTGGACACACTTGTGGAGAATGAGCCATCATAACAATGAGGCTACAAGTCACTAATGATATCTTTTGATATACAGTGTCCATGTTGGAGATTCAATCTCATCTAATGTGAGTTATAATAATTTTTCTACTAGAAATAGTAGCCATGTCCTACATAAGATAATCATGTGGGTAATAAATTTACTATGTGAGTAAATTATATAGCAATAAAGTGTTGTGATGCAGGTTTTTGGTCTCAAGGTGATACTTGAGTTTGGAGTAACCATTTGAACAAACAATGAAGTTATCACTAATGTTTTGGACTCAATTGCTATGGGAATGAGTGATGTAAGAATCATTACCAAAACATACATAGGGGGTTGTCACCAAACTAATGCAAAACTTTCTTGCTACTTATTTAAGAAAAATTGTTGCTCAAATAATCCATAATTCAAGATGAGTACTTGAATTGGTGTATGGATTATATTTGTGAAGTCAAGATGAGTCTTGAATCACAAATAGTATTGACCTTATATTTGTCAAAATTGAGGCCATATACAAAAATGCTACTTGGAGGATATTTTGTGAACAACAATTCTCTCATGGATAGAGATGAACTTTTGACCAATTATGATTGACATTGGACAGATGCTTGTCATTTATTGTTCATATCACTCTCTGAGAGCGAACCATAAAACGTATGGGTTTTTATCCATGATGTATATAGATTTATGACCTTGATATATATGTACTTTATTGAGATAAAGTCCATATTTTACTTGGTCTATAACTAGTGGTGCTCCAGTTATACGGGGCATTAACATCACTATGAATCTATAGATCAATAGGATGAAATTTACTTCACTTGATCATGTGGGATATTGGGGCCATGAAGAGTGAGTAAATCAAACTCTTTCTTGACCACTATCCTTATTTGGGTCAAACCATAGATTTGTTTAATTTACACTGTAACAGCTATAGCATTGTCGTGTAATATGCAAAAATAAGATGGAACAAGAGAAATTGTTGCATCATGAGTGTAAATCTCAACATGTGCAAATACTTTGGAGGCAATCACAAGAATTAGAGTAGACCTCATTATGGGGCATAGAAGGTGCCACTTGTGATTTGCAACATTGTATTAACACCTTAGGTAATCACTTAAAAGTGTAGACCTTGTGTAATTAATGTTTCTTATTGGGTATGCACATTGAGGATTAATTCCCGTAGTAGTAACAATGGTACTACCTTGTGTATGGCCAATATGAATAATGAATTATGGTAGTCACCTTTAAAAAGGTGTAGACCATCGTTCCAAATTTTGATATTGGGTACACACGTTGAGGATAGTCACTATGTATTATGCATAGTGTAGATCCCACAGTAACAACTAAATGTTACCTTATGAATTGCCAATATCTGAAATTTTGTGAACATTGTGTTATGCAAAATGAGATAAACACATAAATGGTTTTGCATTTAAATAGATTAAGCACTTATGGCTTTTAATGGTAAAAGCATATGGGCTTAAACAAATATTGCATGAAGTGCAATAAATGGGGTCGTTTAATAAAATAAGTGTATGTTTATTGGGTTTGTTGCACACTATGAATGGATTCTATGTGCTTGATCTTGAGGATGAGCTGATTCTTAACATTACTGCAAAATGGCTTGAGTCGAGTGGTTTGAATCCTACTTTTGTCTAGCACTGTCGCTTGGGCCATATTAACAATAAACATGTAGAGAAGCTCCATAAAGATGGTCTACTTTACGCAATTGATTATGAATCATTTGAGACATGCGAATCCTGTTTACTTGGCAAGATGACTAAGGTATCCTTAACTATTCAAGGTGAAAGGGCATAAGAGTCATTGGCCCTTGTACATACTGATGTATGAAGTCCAATGAGCTTAGTAGCCAGATGCAGTTTTCAGTATTTCATTACTTTTACTAATGACTTAAGTAGGTATGGATATATCTTCTTAATGTGGCATATTGAGTCGTTTGAAAGGTTCAAATAGTATCAGAATGAAGTACGGAATCACATGGACAAGATGATACAATTCCTACGATCAGATCATGGTGGAGAATATCTGAGCCAAGAATTCACTGACCATCTTAAGAACTGTGGAATCGTTCCAAAATTGACTCCACCCGAAATGCTACAATGGAATGGTATGTCTGAGAGGAGGAATCGAACCTTATTGGATATGGTGAGGTCGATGATGAGTCAGACTAACCTTCTGTTGTCCTTTTGGGGTTATGCTCTGGAAACTGCTGCGTTCACACTAAATAGAGTTTCTTCTAAGTCAGTGGAGAGGACACCATATGAGATATGGACTGGGAAGCATCCCAAGTTGTCTTTCCTTAAAAGATTTAGGGTTGCAAGGCTTTTGTAAAACGCTTGATGTCTGGTAAGCTTCTTCTTAAATCAGACAAATGCTACTTTGTGGTCAATCTTAGGGAAACCAAAGGATATTATTTCTCTAACCGGGATCAAGGAAGTGTTTGTTGCCCAAAATGGTGTCTTTTGGAGAAAGAGTTTCTTTTAAATGATGGAATAGTCAGAACCAGGTGCAACTAGAAGATGTTTGAGAAACATTGGAGAATGGTCCTGATTTGATTGATTTCCAAAAGGATGAACAAATCCTTGAGCAGCTTGTTGAAACACCATTAGCCCCACGTAAGTCACATAGGGCACACTGAGCACTCGACTAGTACATGTTCCTTACCAAGGGTCGGCACGATGTATTGTTGTTGGACAACGATGAGCCTGAAACCTACAAAGAAGCAGTGATGGGACGTAACTCTGAGAAATGGCTGGGCACCTGTGCCATCTGAGTTGAAATCCATGGCTAATAACCAAGTTCAGAATTTGGTTGAGCTGCTTGATGAGCCGCTCGAGTATGAGTGGGTTTTCAAGAAAAAGATAGACATTGATGGAAATGTTCACATCTCTAAAGCATGACTTGTGACCAAAGGTTTTTATCAGATTCAAGGTGTTGATTATGATTAAACATTTTTGCCCGTAGCTATGCTAAAGTCTATCTGAATCCTCCTAACTATTGTTGCATATCATGACTATGAGGTGTGGCAAATGGATGTCAAAACAACTTTTCTTAATGGAAACCTAAGTGAGGATGTGTACATGACACAACTTGAAGGTTTTGTTGATCTAGAGAATGTTGGGAAGGTATGCAGATTTTGAGGTGCATTTATGGACTCAAGCCAGCATCTCGGAGTTGATCTATGTTTTGATGAAGTGGTCAGAGGGTTTGGTTTCATCAAGAACGTAGAAGAACCTTGTGTCTACAAGAAGGTTAGTCAGGAGCACGCTTGTGTTTCTGTTGTTATATGTAGATGACATATTGTTGCTCAAAATGACATATTGGAGGCTATGTAGGACTCAGTGAGAAAGAGTTTCTCAGTGAAGGACTAGAGAGAAGCAGCTTACATCGTATGCATACAGATCTATAGAGATAGATCTAAGCGCTTAATTGGATTAATCCATAGTACATATATTGACAAGGTGTTGAAAAGGTTCAACATGCATGATTCCAAGAAGCATTTCTTGCGCATGTCACCTGGCACGATCTTGAGCAAGACTCAGTGTTCCTCAACTACTGATGAGAAAAAAGAGGAACAGTGAGATCCCGTATGCCTCCACAATCGGATCCATCATGTATGCTATGATATGTACTCGCTTAGATGTTTCCTTTGCTCTAAGTGTTAAGAGTAGATACCAATTATGTCTGGTGAAGGTCACTGGATATCTATAAAGAACATCCTTAACTACTTGAGAAGGACTAAGGATGTGTTCCTAGTGTTTGGAGGTGAGGAAGAGCTCGTTGTAAAGGGATACACCGATGCTGGTTTCTAAACAGACAAAGACGGCAATAGATCGCAAGCCTGGATTCATATTTTGCCTCAATGGTGGAGCTTGTAAGTTGGAAGAGTTCTAAGCAAGATACAGTAGCCGATTCAGCAATAGAAGCCGAGTACATTGCAGCTTCTGAAGCTGCAATGGGGGCAGCTTGGATCAAAAAGTTTGTTTCTAGGTTGGATGTAGTTCCGAGTGCTTCGTGCCCATTGGACCTTTATTACGACAATACCATTGCACAAGCTAAGGAACCTAGATCACATCAGAAGTCCATACATATACTCAGGCATTATCACCTAATCAAAGAGATTATTGATAGAGGTGATGCGAAGATATGTAAAGTGCACATGGATCTTAATGTAGCTGATCCGTTAACTAAGCCTCTCCCACACTCTATATTTGAGGCACACACGAAAGCAATGGCTATTAGATAGCTGAGTTGACTCTAGTGTATGTGGGTAGTGAGCATTGTTTTGTTTTATTTTTGAATAAGTGTTATTCTTATCCTTGAACATGCTACTGTAAACAATGATCAATGAGTGCGTGACTCATTCGTGAGACTCTTTTTTTATGCAGTGTTCTAAATGGTCCCTAGCCTATAATCTTTATATGGGATGATAATGATTCAAGGGCTAGCACATGGATTGATTGATGATCATATTTCATGGATCATGGATATTGGATATCAAATCAATGATGTAGACACATGTCAGAGAACATAGTGTCGGATTGACTCAGTCCGAGATGTCGCTGGGATTGTTATGTTTAATAATGTGCCATCAATTGGTCTCAAGTGATATACCCACTAAATCCTTTGACCTAAGATCACTATTGTTTCTCACTATGTGTACTGGTGTACTTAGGGGGTTACTAAACGCTATTCCAAAACTAGGTAGTTATAAAAGTAACTTTCGGGTACATCACGAAACATGGATAGGTTGCCTCTGGGCCCTTTGGGGTGGCTAGATTAGAAAATGCATGGCCGTGCTATGTGTCATGATTTTGAGCCCATAACAAGTGAATTTGTGATCGGTACGGGGGTGTTGCGGACTGCTGTCTTGATGGCCTAGCCTTGGGGGCTCGAATTTGGACACAAGGGAGATGAATGCAAGGATTTAGAGTGGTTTGGGATGAACTCCCTACGTCCACTATGTGTGCTTAGCTCATATTGCTTGTTCTTTGTGTTACAAACTTACAGGTGAGAGCTTTGAGATCTCGGTGCGTGTGTGCTTTGTCTACTGTCCGTGGTCCTCCTCAGGGCTGTTGGCGTCTCTTAGCCTAAATAGATTTTACTCCACAAGTGCATGGTGACCGCTGTAGCCTTTTACTCAGAGTATTCCAAGGTATTATAAATTTCTACAGGGAAGCGGTAGGCAAGATAATGTAATTGGATAAACTCAAAATGAATATACTTTATACTTAAATAAATGTAGAAACTAGTAATTTAGGCAAGGGTAAGCTGATAAAAGATAGGGGTAATTTAGACGAGGAACCGTGGGATGGCCTAGCAGTTGGTCTTGCCTTCTGTAGGCCGCCTAGAGGAGAAAAGGAAAAAGAGGGGAGGTGAGACCCCTCGGCCTCGATCGCTCATCGGTCGGGTGTCGTATGGCTTGTGGCCCCATGCCTCCCTTGCGGGGGTTGCTGCTCTTGGGTGCGCCTGGCCTTCCTCAGTGTTTTTCGGCCCATCACGGTGTTTTGGGCCATTGGGGGTACCCCTGGTATAGGTACATGTCAGTAGCCCCCGATCCTCTGGTCGAATCGAAGAATTGGTCGGGGGGAGGGGTCTTTTGCTTTGGTCGGTCGAGGTGGCTTCGGGTTCTCCGTCCAACGGTTGAGCCCGCAGAGTGTGGATTCTTAGGTGCTTCGTCTTCTAGTGCCTCCTTAAAGTCTAGTGCACGGGAGTTGTAACTACCCCTGATTCTCGAGTGGCTGCAATGATTCGTCTAGTCCTGCAGCCTTTATGTCTCACGCTTCCCAGAGCAAACGGTTATCTCGTGGCCTCCCGAGCGCGATGACTCTTTTCCTTCCTCGCTTCCTCCCGCTGCTATAAATAGCGAGGGGTGGACTTCCTTCTTCCTCACAGCCTAACACCATGGATAGCATTCTAAAGACTCGTGCAGCCAAAAGTGACCTACGTATAGCCTTGCCCTGTCTTCTTTGTGCTTAGAACTGAGTCTGGTTATGGGTATCTCTTAATATTTGCCTTGCGTCAGGTTACGATTGTCTCTTAAGGAGACTCTAATAACCTGCCTTCCCGGCATTGTTGCCTGCCAGCCCCATTCTCTTGGAGACACCCGCCTGCTAATCCACTATTATCCGGCTTCATGCGCCCTCTTAAGGAAGAGGGTTCAAGATCACGCCGGTGCCGATGCTACAACCCCAATTAGGGTTGGAAGGGCTGGCAGTGGTGCGAACGCGGCCTAGAGACTGGCAACGTCCATTCTGGAGCTCCAACTCACCTTGGAGAGGGCAGATCCACCACACGGGTTGGTGTGGGGGCTCCACATGCTTCTTCCACTTTGGGCGGTGGCTTCGGGGTCGTGCATAGAGATGATGTGGACAAGCCTTGCCCACATCAAAGATTTGTGCTGGCGTCTAGGCGGTAGCGATGGCGTGGGGTCCCACATGCTTTCATTCACTTCGATGGACAGCGCACGGGGCGGCGTGTATTGAGACAGTGCGGGTGTAGCCTGCTGTCCTTTTACGCATGCTGTACTCAAGTCAGTCGGCCGGAGTTGCGACGGGTGCGTCAGGTAGGAGTGTGGGTCGGGCTGCGCCACTTCGCATGGTCTACCCTCCTATCGCGTGGAAGCGCGGATGTCTGTAGGGAGGTGGAAGGACGAGGCAAGGATGAGCATTGGGAGTCAGCTACCACAACCAAGGACTCTGCGCCTACGTCATCCACCTCCAAGACTATCATTCCTAGGGCTGGTGAGTGCACATAATGTGTGATCTACCCCAGCTATGTGATGGTGCTTCTGCTATGGAAGTGCGGCCGTCCTGGGGGGTGAAGTGCTAGCCTTCAATGTCAGCACCACAATCCTTCATTGTTGCCTTCTGTTGGAGCCGCCGATGCCATCCACTGTGGAGACATCGTCGCTAGGCGAGGGCTGCATTGGTTGCTTTGGAGAATTGATAGCCTTGCGGCGAACCATCGCGGTGACGCTTGTTGACGGCACTTAAGCACGGCAAACCTTACACTGCAAGTGATAGTATCGTAGTAGTTTTTCCCCAGGATGAGTGTCATGGGTTTTGTCAATCCAAGAAATCAACTAATAAAGAACTAATTAATAAGAGTTAAGGGTAAACTAAAAGGTATTAGATAAACTCTAATATATGTCTAAACTAACCCTAATCTGTATCTAATATATATCTAAACTATGTTAGAGTTAGATGATAAACAAGTAGATCATAATTAGAACACCAATTATGGGGTATTAACTAGAGTCTAATCAAGCTCTAATTGGATCCAAGACATGCATGATATGGGCGCCACAAATAGATAAGAGCAACGAGATAACTAGGAGCTCAAGGTAGAAATAAGCATGATCAAGCATATTCTTCATAGCATGATTAAATCAAAATCAATCAACCTAACCCCCTAGATCGAGTTTAACCTTTCTCCTGCTCTACCGTCACTAAAACCAAGTAATTGACGAGAAACTCTCAACATGCATACATAATTAGAGAATGCACTTCTAATTACTTCACATAGTCTAATAACATAATTAGCATGGCAAGAACCTCTAATCACCATGATCACAAGAACTAGCTAAACAACTATATCATTAGTAAGGAAGATTGAAGATCAAGATCGCTAGAAGAATATAACCCTTAAAGACATGCTCTAATTAACATGCATCTAGGCCTAAAGTTAATTAGACCTAGAACAAGCATAATTAGAACAAGAAGATGATAATTAGACAATATCAATGCTTCATTAATAAATTGTATCATACTTACAACCATGGCCATAGCTCTTGGTGATACAATTAGACCTCTGGAGCTAGGTAACTAGAGCACTGTGCAAGGGCTCTAATTACCCCTACGGATTAGAGAGGATCTAATCCCTAGCCTAGAACTCGACCCTCTTCTCTCATCTAATTGTTGTCCCTCTTGTCGTCGCCTCCGCGCCTTGATAATGAATTGGATGCCCGACCACGAGGCTGAGACTCGCTATTTATATCTTGGAGGAGCCGTGGTAGAAAGGAAATCGGAAACTGACATCAGGAGTCCTGAGGTCGGCCGACTTGGGGGGGAGGGGTAGGGTTGGCCGACCCTAGCCCTTCCTCTGGCCGTTTCCCTCCATTTTTCGCAGGGTCGTTCATTGTCGCCTAAGTATGGAATTTGCAGTATTACTCGGACTCGTAGGGTTCTGGAATCTTCAGTATTGATCGAAAGATGTCGAGGTCTTCTGGTTTTGGATAGATATAAAGTGTCTTTCCCGTATATTCTTCCAGAAGCTTGTAGCATATGATATCTTCTAGAAGTTCCCCGAATAGGAAGCCTTGATCAACTTAGAGAGGGGCATGAATCAACCTATCTTTCCTTGTTTATCACCTTCTAGAATACCATCTCAAAGGCCTTTTCTTACTCGACGTAGATTTATGATGAATTTTGCGAAAAATAGCTCAAAAACCTGCAAAAATTAAGTATAGCATATTTCCAAGGCAATGTTGCAAAATCCATGATAATCGGTGATAATTGTTATTAAAAGATAAGATTGATGTTCAAAATCAGTAGAAAATCATATAAAATGATACAAAATATTAGTCAAAATATTACGTCAACAACATCCCCACTCTTAAACCTTGCTCGCCCTCGAGTAAGTCAAGAATCAGTGTTGCTTTACACTAACTTTTTCATACCTTAATCTTAATCAATCAAACTAACAAGCTCTCCCAAAATTTTAGTGTGAACCAGCGAATCATGAAAGAAAAGATATTCAACTAAACTCATCCCACAACAAAAGAAATTAGCAAGAGTTCAAATTTATCAAAGATACATCTCCTCATTTTAGCAATATGTTTTTTTAAAAGATAGTCAAACATTTAGAGATAAATTCTTGCAAAGCCAAAGGAACACACTCAACTCTCTAGTCTCTCAATATCTAAATGGTATTCAATAAATATATATAAGTAGAAGCTTATCTGGAGCTTGGTATAAATCCTAATCAATATTTTTTCTCAAAATATTCTCAAACCAAAAAAGAAATCTACTGGTTTTACTGAGACTTGTCAAAAAGGTCATGGAATAAAATAATATTGAGAGGAGAAAGATGGAACACACACATTTAGAAGAGTAGACATGTGCAAGTGTCGATGGATGATCTCGAGGCACAAATGAAGTCATTGCTATCGGATTACACATGGTTGGAAAATTTCTGGAGTATATATAAACATGATATCCCTCACTAATACTTAAAAAATAAACCCTTAAAATAACAACAGATTGTTGAGGAGCTTTTTTTTTTCTTCTCTCTTTCCTTTTCTTTTCTCTTTTTTCTTCTTTTTTTATGGCGGCCACATGGTCTTTTTTTTCTTTTTCTTTTTTTCTTTTTGCCTCGTCAAATAAATAAATAAATAAATATAAATAAATAAATAAATATAAATAAATAAATATATATATATATATATTAATCACTATATATTGTATATGTTTTTAACATGGCGTATACACATTTTTTTAACATGGTAGCTTTTCATCCCCACTCTTGAATAATACTCGCCCTCGAGTATATATCTCTAAAACAATAAAAATAATTTTAACCCTTTTATACTCTAGAAATAAAAATAGATTGTGGTCAAGGAGCGTACGCAAAAAGATTATCTTGGTTTGAGGATAGATTTCCAGCGAAGTTTGTAATCTCTCTAATGTAGAGAGATACCAAGCATGGATAGAAAGGCTAGCAAAAAAAATAGGTACGCAAAGAAATGACCAGCTTCTAAGTCTCATACCCTAGATCATGGTCTTGATCCAACTCATTTGAAAACAAAACTGATAAATCTAAGGTTTAAAGATATATGGCTCTGGTAGAAATGGCTATTGCAAGAAAATCTTATTAAGTTGATCATGGCATTTATAAGCAATAAAAAAATAAACAAAGAGATGATCATGATAAAAATTAAACTTTGCAAAAATTAAATCATATGAGTCTTTATGAACAATCATAATCAATCACAAATTTGCTGGCTAATTCAATTAAGCATGTTTTATGAGAGCCCGCTATTTTGACTAATCAAAATTAAAGCACGATAAAGATAAAGCGGCAACTTTCATCTTTTTCTTTAAAGCAGTGTTATCATTAATTAATTAAACATAGACCATGATTGTAGCATTAGTCACATTATAAACCTAGACTAACACATTTAAAATAAGAGAAATACAAATGGAGCAATAAGTTGATAAAGATAGACAAATATTTGTAGAATTCAAAATGAAAAGAGAAAGTGTTTGAAATATGTTACCAGAGATCCCTTCAATTTTCTTGTCATCAAATTATTTCCTACAAAACAATTTAAGTGCACATACTATTCTCGAGGTAACGGTTAAGAGTAGAAACAAGTTGCTAGAATCCAAAAATATTCCCAATGACATTTAACTCGTGGCCTAGTCAATATTTGTAAAAGAAAAACAAAAACCTAGTGGGTGTATGTGATATGCAAGTGTATATGCATGAAGTTAGTAACATGGAAGCTAGAACCAAACTTAAAAGAGTTTACATCTAGCATTGAACACCATGTTCACTACTAGATTGCCAAAATTTCAAGTTAAAACACCATATTTTAAGCTAAGAAACAAAGCACTCTAATTTGTTTAGAAAATCAAACACGTTAACTTAACGAATGCGGAAAGTTTATCCACAAAAGACATGATTAGCAAGAAATTTTTTATTAAACCTAATGATGATGGTCTCAAATTAAATCTAAACACCATGTTTACACTTAATTTAACAAAAAGAAAACTCTATAGAGTTTCAACATAATTATAAAGTATCTATCATGAAGTTTATGAAAATCCCCGTACTAACTTAACATATGTGAAGAAACAAATGAAAATGCAAATGCAAGATAGAAAACATAATTTGAAGTGATGTGATGGTGATTATCTAAAACAAAGGTTAGACTAAGTTAACTAGCCACAAATTAAAGATTCAAAGGGTGGTGTTATGCTTCCCATTTCTGTATTAAAAAGACTCAAAGACTCTTAACACTAAAAAGAACAATGGGTTGCCTCCTGAAAAACGTTTTATTTAAAGTCATAGAGCTAGACTTCCCACTTACCTCCATTGAAGTGAAGCCATGGTCCTAGGAGTAAAAATCCAAAGTGTTCATGCAGCTTGATAATTTGATTATGCAGCTTCATCGTGTCTTGATCATAAAATCACTTGTGTGCACAATCTTCTGCTTGTGTGTTAATATACGAATGTCTTCGAAGATCTTTGAAACTGCACTTGATCATGTAAATCCCATGGAAGCAATGCCCAACCTTTCTTCATCATTGTTGCCATCATCTTCCTCAAGGTAGACATCATCATTGTTGCTGCCGCCTCATTCTTCAGTGGTATATCTCATTGATCCCGAGCAGAACATGCCACAAACGATAGATCCATTGGATAGCTTCTAAAATTATCTTTCCAACGAGTATTTAATGCGTTGTGAATCCAATTCCGTATGAAGGAGTTATACCCTTTTTACTCAAGCACTGCGTTCTGTCCAGATATCAATTCAGCTCGCACTGCCTTCAATAATTTGCACATTGCTCCTTGTAGAAATCTTCAAATTGAGTGATTCTTATTGCGTTGGAAATAAGACTTCATATACTTTCCAAATATAAGAAAATATTCTGTCTTTGCCTCCTGAAGTCGAGTTCCATATTGATATCTTCAGCTTTCTGTTTTCAGCTCTACCGATGCATGACAATCTTCAATTTCTGAAAACACCATCTGTTATTTTTCAAGCTTCAATTCTTTGCTTAACTCTGATCCAAGTTCTTTTATATGAAGCACCATTATTGAGCTCTCTACATCATCCAAATGTTAATGTTGGCTTTAAATTTTCTTTCTATATCCATGGATCACCACTAGATTATTCTATCTTCATTCACTTGGATTCTGTCATCTCCATTTTTAATCAAATAGCTTTGACCCATGAGTTTCTTTCCTCGCTGGTCTTAGCCCCAACTTGATTTGACTTTAATGGAGTTATTCTTCTCAAATGGTTGGCCATTCACGAGTCTTCAACCAATCTTCCTCAACCATCTCAAGTGGATCATCTTTTTCCTCGCTCTCAACTAAAATGTTCATCAATGGGTGCTGGTGTTAGCCATTTGATGTGCTTCTCCGACATGTGAGAGCGAAGTCTTGAATCCTCATAGCCTCTTTGAATGTGATGCAAATCTGAAAATATGTCTCGATGATTGTCTCGCATCTTCTCTTCATTGAATAGCTGTTTTGATCTTCTGATTTCTCCATAAGCTTTGTACTTGTCTTCAAGTTCCTTCTCCATTCAATCAAACTTTTGTAAATTATGATGATGTCTTCCAATCCTTGTCAAATCCTTCTATCGATCATCGTGAATTTGTCTTGTACTCTTTCACCACATTGATCTCATTGTTAGCTCATATTGCACACATATATAATATAATAGCATCATGGCATTGATTAGAGATAAATATAGAGTCACATGGTTGATTGGGGTTTAAACAAACATTTAATTCATGATTCAAAGACAATTATGATTCAAATGTAATTACTTAGCAAATCACTAAGGCATATATAATTCATAGATGATCTTGATTCATAAAATCAAACATGAGATAAACAAGATGAGGTTCCTAATTATTTTGACCAAATTAGAGAGATGATTTTGAAATAAATAAAATAAAAGTGGGCTTAGATAAAATCCTCACAAACGATTTTTTAAAGGATTTTTTTAGAGAGACCTAAATGTTTTGAGATTTCAAATTTTCAAAGATAATATCGTGCATATATAATAAGTCATGAGAAACATGCACATGCTCATGTTTATAATTTCAAAAGCAATTTAGCACATAAATTAATCCTGGGCCGAACTACTAAGGGGGTTCTAGTGGTCGGCCCGCTCTACTTTTGCACAAATCTTGGATCTTAATTTTTTTATAACTATATGATTATCACATGAATATGAATTAGGGGAATATAGGTTTCATGAAAAATGAAAAACAAATCACAAGAAGGGATAATAGAATAATAATCAACCAAACAATATTTTAATGATCATTTTGAAAGATCTCTAATCAAATTCAAGTAATCTTTAATTATATTTATGATTAAAATGAGAATTACCTTAATCCTAAATAAGTGAAGTTCAAATCTCATCATTGACTCCATGGTGGCTTCATTCTTCTTTCTTGGAATACCACTGATTGCATGCACCATCAAGTGTTGGAGAGGAATGCTTCTTTGTCTTTCTCGAAATTCAGCTTTCCTTGTTCTACACCTTGTGTAATTCGACCATAACTTTCCTCATTTTTTTCATTTGAAGCTGTTAAGGTCTTCGAATTGGGTCCACAATGTGCTTCTATCCTGAATTTCGAGAGTATCTCGAGATTAGTTTGGAGCTTGGATTGGTTTTGAGATAAACATTGCTTGTCTTCAGTCTTCCTTGTACTCAAGCAATCCTTAGCTTTCGGAACCTTCTCGGCTAATCATCTTCTTCTTTTGCTTCCATTATCTGTAGCTTAGAACAAACGAGCTCCAAAGAACATTAGTATTAAAAATTAATTAACACAGCAGACATACCTTTATCACCATAGTTACTTCTTTATAATAACTGTAGAAAAACTCAACAACGGATCATAGGCCATAACAGCGTTAGCACCTATTATTAAAAGCTAGGTTAGAAAATATATTTTTTTTTATTGGACCGATGCTTATTTTTCCTGTAATGTTAGTCAAAGAAATATATATACAAGAGAGATATATTTACATGAAACGAAACTATTAGAAAACTAACTCTTGGTTAAGCAAAGCATAAACTATTATCTAATCAAAGATCGTGTACAAACAAACAAAAAATCAAAGAA
Organism: Paspalum vaginatum; assembly: GCA_030272315.1. NCBI lineage: Eukaryota > Viridiplantae > Streptophyta > Magnoliopsida > Poales > Poaceae > Paspalum > Paspalum vaginatum. The sequence goes on along the minus strand of CM059013.1, from coordinate 35,613,127 downwards.
AATATTTACAAAAAGGTCAAGCTAATTATTTGCATAAACTCAAGCTAATTAGGACTCAATTAATTAGTTCCTCGGCAACGGCGCCATAAAATCTTGTTGACGGCACTTAAGCACGGCAAACCTTATACTGCAAGCGACAGTATCGTGGTAGTTTTTCCCCAGGATGATTATCATGTGTTTTGTTAGTCCAGGAAATCAACTAATAAAGAACTAATTAACAAGAGTTTAAGGTAAACTAAAAGGTATTAGATAAACCCTAATCTATGTCTAAACTAACCCTAACCTGTATCTAATCTATATCTAAACTATGTTAGAGTTAGATGACAAACAATTAGATCATAATTAGAACACCAATTAAGGGGTATTAACTAGAGTCCAATCAAGCTCTAATTGGATCCTAGGCATGCATGATATGGGCGACACAAATAGACAAGAGCAACGAGATAACTAGGAGCTCAAGGTAGAAATAAGCATGATCAAGCATATTCTTCATAGCATGATTAAATCAAGATCAATCAACCTAACCCCCTAGATCGAGTTTAACCTTTCTCCTGCTCTACCGTCACTAAAACCAGGTAATTGACGAGAAACTCTCAACAGGCATACATAATTAGAGAATGCACTTCTAATTACTTCACATAGTCTAATAATATAATTAGCATGGCCAGAACCTCTAATCACCATGATCACAAGAACTAGCTAAACAACTATATCATTAGTAAGCAAGATTGAAGATCAAGATCGCTAGAAGAATATAACCCTTAACTACATGCTCTAATTAACATGCATCTAGGCCTAAAGTTAATTAGAGCTAGAACAAGCATAATTAGAACAAGAAGATGATAATTAGACAAGATCAATGCTTCATAATAAATTATATCATACTTGAAACCTATGGCCATAGCTTTTAATGATACAATTAGACCTTTGGAGCTAGGTAACTAGAGCACCGTGCAAGGGCTCTAATTACCCCTATAGATTAGAGAGGCTCCTAATCCGTAGTCTAGAACTCGACCATCTACTCTCATCTAATTGTTGTCCGAATTCTAGAAGTTCCCCGAATAGGAAGCCTTGATCAACTTAGAGGGGGGCATGAATCAACCAATCTTTCCGTGTTTATCACCTTCTAGAATACCATCTCAGAGGCCTTTTCTTACTCGACTGTAGATTTATGATGAATTTTACGAAAAATAGCTCAAAAACCTGCAAAAATTAAGTATAGCATATTTCCAAGGCAATGTTGCAAAATCCACGATAATTGGTGATAATTGTTAGTAAAAGATAAGATTGACGCTCAAAATCAGTAGAAAATCATATAAAATGATACAAAATATTAGTCAAAATCTTGCGTCAACAACGCTATCGAGGGGAACTGGCAGATTTTCCCATTGCACAACGTTTCGTTCTACCTTATCTTCTGGCTTGTAATTTTGACCTTTCTTCAATCCAAATGCATTAATTCTTGAGATGGAAATATATAAGCTCGAGTCGTCTTTTATCTTTGTCTTGAATCAAGTTTCAGACTTAATCTTGTGTTGTGTAAACCGCCCGGTGGACGCGACAGCAGAACTTTGGGTTGTTCTACGGCGATTCGCGGATCATAATTTGGTTAGATCTTACGCAATTGAAAGGGCTGGCCTTAGCCACAAAAGACTATTGGTCATAGGTTCGATGGTGCGCGTGGCACATCCGATGGACGCAGCCCCTGAGCCCCCGAGGGATTCCTTGAAATCGGTCGGCGGGCCGATCATGGGACTGACCTTCATGTGACTGAGCGGCCGTTGAAGGTCTTAGGTCGTACTTTCGACCGGTGAGCGTGGTGCGTCCGGTGGATGCTAGCCCCTGAGCGATTACTTGGAATTGGTTGGGGGGTTGATCGAGGGACTGACCTTCATGCGACCGAGTGATCATTGAAGGTCTTAAGTCGTCGGTCCGACTGGTGCGCACAGTGCGTCCGACGAACGCAGCCCCCGAGCCCTAGATAGATTGCTTGGAATCCATCGGGAGGTCTATCGTGGGGCTGGCCTTCATGCAACCGAGGGCCGTTGAAGGTCTCAGGTCGTAGGTCTGACTGGTGCATGTAGCACATCCGGTACATGCAGCCCCCGAGCGATTGCTTGTAATTGGTCGGGGGTCTATCGTGGGACCGACGTTCATGCGACCGAGCAGCTGTTAAAGGTCTTAGGTCATAGGTCGGACTGATGCGCGCAGTGTGTCTGGTGGACGCAGCCTCTGAGCCCCTAAGCGAATGCTTGGAATCGGTCAGGGGTTTATCGTGGGACCGACCTTAATGCGATCGAGCGGCTGTTGAAGGTCTTAGGTCCGACCGGTGCGCGTAGCACGTCCGGTGGGTGCAACCCTCGAGCCCCCGAGCGATAGCTTGGAATCGGTCGGGGGAGGGGGGTGTCTATTGTGGGACTGGCCTTCATGTGACTGAGCGGCCGTTGAAGGCCTTAGGTCGTAGGTCCGACCAATGCGTGCAGCGCGTTCAGTGGACGCAGCCCCCAAGCGATTGCTTGAAATCGGTCGGGGGTTCTATCTTGGGACCGGCATTTATGCGATTGAGCGGCCGTTGAAGGTCTTTACAAGGTCTTTCGTCCTTGCTTCTGGCTTCCGTTGCTGTCACGCCTTAAGGTTGGCGGTATTTTCCCATTATACGCCCCATCCGCGGGTATCTTGGGACCTGGAGGTGGTGGATATGCTGGCACCTACCATCGCTGGTGTGAATGTCGTATCCGTCGAGCTAGAGTTAGGTGATTCGAGCGAAACCTAGGGGGGGTCAACCCTAGTAGGCATTCCCGGCTGGCGGGTGCCTAACCCGCTGAGGGTGTTTCGTAAAAAATCCTTCCTTACTCGACTTAGATCGGACTCAGGCCTTTCGTCGCCATGCGAGCGATCAGCGACCCATCACCGTCGAGGGACTTTGCAGAGGAGTTCTAGGTACGGCTGTTGCCGCAAAAAAATGACGGGTGAGAGTCCCACGGCAAGAGCACACCAGGAGCCGGGGATCGTGCTGCTGATGCTCTCGTCTCCCTGTAGTGCGGCTCCGATCGGCTCCGAGCAGAGCCGATCTGGTTAATGATGGTGATGCGGGCGTGCCACTTGGCTTGACCTTGCGGCTAGGAAGGTTAGGTGGATGCGGTGGTTGGCTCTGGTTCTCCCTCTAAGCGTACACAACAGACTTTAAACATTATATTCCTGCCTGATCGCTCGGATCGGCACCACGGGAGATCGTGAACTCCGGTCGGCATGCATGTACATGCTCGACGATTGATGAAGCATGAAGCATCGTAATAACCAAGACCACATCCATCTTCGGCTCCTCTTGAATAGTATTTAGTTATCACCTTGGCTATAGCTAATGTTCCCATCTTCCTCCTCTTTCTCATCGGCAAGAAATCTCCTACTCCCATCGAAAGATCATCGCGATGGAGTCATCCGTAGGGAGCAACACCACCTCGCCGCCGTAATCGCCTTCTCCATCACCACCATCCCCTTTCACGGATGTGCCACCGGGCTTAGCCCCCCTTGCGACTGCAGGAGTGGGTTAGGAACTATCAACGAAGACGGCTGATGCAGAGGAGGTGCCGCTCACCGACGCTGACAAGGCTTGGCTGGCCATCTAGGGCCCAGACATCCCAGACCCCCAACCCGGGGAGAACCTTGGGGTGGCCAAGGACCTCGAAGACGCAAGTGGCGTCTCCGCTGTGGAATACACCTCCGCCGTTGCCACCACCACCGCCATTGGAGCTTCCCTCCGACTATGAAGATGGTGACCCTTCTTTGGATTTTGGGGTCAATACGGACCCCGAGTCCTGGAACGAGGCCACCAGTGGCTTCATCGACATCGTGGCAGCCATCCTCGACTCCTCCCCTTTCCAGCGTCGACATGCCTTGGTTCGACATGCCATCGAAGAAGCGGAAGGAGCCGCCGTCTTGCTCTCCACCAATGATCCAGCGTCCTTGGCGTCGATACCGGCGAGGGAGCTCCAGCAGCAGCGAGGGCGGCAGGTGTCGACGATGATGAGTAGAATGCCACCGGCGATGATGCACAAACCGCCAGCCAATGTACACCAACGGCTCGTAGAACTAGTTAGCCGTCTAGGGCCTAATAGCCGTTGCATCAGGCTCTAAGGGGATTAGCCCCTTGATTATCTTTTGTTGTGCTTTGTGCAGAATATCCAATGATAAATGAAGTAGTATGTTATTTAACTCCTTCTTTGTGATTACTACCTTTTTCATTACACCCATATGACATTAGATCTGGCTTTTGTCTTTGATACACCGTTCTGGGATCGACCGATGGCCCTGGGCTCAACCCCACTTATCTGAAATTTTAGCCGGTTTTCCATCGGCTTATCTTTGGGGATTCGACACTAGAGTCACACTTCGAACTGTCCCAGACTTGACAAAACATGACGCGTGCCTCACTTGCGCCAACACTGTCAACTTCTTCTTTCACTTAGCTTATTCTCTCCAGACGCTGGGCATGGCGGATACAACGAGCTCGACATTGGCGGACATGCTACCTCAAAAAATATTTGGCCTGAAGGTATATGCTCTGGCCCCTTTTCTATATAAGTAGAGTATCCCCCCGCATTGCTGCACGCTTTCCTTTTTTTCATGGATGTTCAGCTGAATGACATCTTGATTTCTCAGTCGCCAACCTCGAAATCTTTCGGTTTAGACCGTCAATCCTTCGAGCCTCCCTTAGATTTGATTGCCGCCTGAGACTAATTGAGTCCCTTTTGTAGCTCAAAATCTAGATCTTGACCGCTAGGACGGACCAGCTTAGGGCTTGGCCCTTTCCCATGGAAGGATGGGTCGATTGGTAGCGGGCAGTCAATCTGGCACAAAATAGGAATATCCGATGCTCTTTTACATACCCTGTCTCCCATAGAGAAACACGAGAACCTCCTGCAGGAAATCGGCTATTTCTGATGAAACGCTTTGAACGGTTTCCTATTTGGTCTTGGCCCCATGACCCCCACTTTGGTGGACGTTGTCATGATTCTGGGTCTAGATATCCATTCAGTTTGACCATCTCCCTTCTCTTTGGAAATCTGTAGGCACAAAATTGTTGACAAGGCGTCAGCTAAAAACTGGAGCCAATATATTGACCACCACAACAAACGCTCAGGGCCAGTTGATCATAGAGAACACAATCTCCAGCTGGATCATTTTCTTTTCTGTGGTCCTTCCCTCGCTCCGACAAAAAATTACCTGGACCTGGCCAACGCTCTAGCCTCTGGCCAACAACTCGCTTTAGGAAAATTGTTCGTCGATATACTGTGTCGACATCTTTCCTTGAACGACATCTTTCCTTGAACAGTACTCGACTTCTGAATAATGAGCGCATAAAGTCAGGTGGCCCCTGGTGGTTCCTAGCGGTACATTCCAAGATTTGCACGCTTGCAGAACACACCCTTCCCTACTTCCTCAGGCGAACTCATCCGATGCACCTCTTTTGGCCAAGCACTATATAGGCTTCCTGGCGCTAAGCCCAACGAAAAAGAAATAGCCAAATGGTTCAAACTATTTTACCAGTAAGCTCCCAATCTCTTCAAAGCAACTAGCTTATTGAATTAAGGGATAGTCTATTAAATTGTCACATGTGAATATGCTGGATTATGAAATGAATGTGAAATGAAATGAAGTTAAACAAAGCTTCATGCTGTCATACATAAGCGGTCAAAGTAGCTCAAACTATAGGCGGATTCCACCATCATTCCTGGTGTCCTATATATCTGATTGGGCACATTATTGTGAGTTCAAAGAATGACATGTTTTGTTGTAGTGTTAAAGCTCTCAACCCCAGGTAGCTAAGCTGCAGAGCAACCTCACTACCAGTATCAATTCAAATGAAACTCATATATGTAAGTATGCCAGTATAGAAGGGCTTAGGCTGGTGTCACCATCTACGTCTATTCCCACCGTCTATATTTTAAACTCTACTGTATACACAGTGCGAAAACATAGTTTTGTATGCGTGCAGAACAGCACTTTGTGGCTACAGTCTCTTAAGCTAATTCTGCTCTGTTGGGTTTGCAAATATAGATATCTGCAAAATATGCTGGTAGTTTCCCATCATCATAGCGCAATGATATTTCACTTACAAGTAAGAAATATACTGGGCCTCAGATGGGCAATGTCTTTGATCACAGAAGTGTTTTCCAGGAACAAAGGCAATGGCCACTATGCTTCTGTACAACTCAGTCTCAGCATATCATGGTAGCTATCATCCAGATAAGGGCTCAAAATTGACCAGCCCGGATGTCTCTATCTATGCGATCTGCATTAAGTGTTCCTGGCAGCTCCCTGAAGTCTTCGTTGAATATGGAGTATGCACTGCATGGAAGGCGGAAAAACAAGAATTAAAAGTTAGAAAAAAAATGTGACTTCCCAATATATTCTTAAAAAATTCATTAGCTAATAAAACAAAATTTGGTACTCCCTTCTTTCTATGGATCCTGGTTAGTTGAAAAGTTCAGATTTGAACTAATTAATGTCATATACTCCTTCCTCCATCCCAAGATACTTATACGAATACAAATCGAATACATCAATCTTGTGTCACAAAAAAAATTCATTAGAGTAATCGTTGGTCGAAGCCTTGTCTTAATGAAACAAATTGTGCCTTATATATATCAAGACAGGGGAGCACTGCAAAATCTTTGCATCTGAATAGCCCTCTTCATTGTTTTCAGATGCAAAGCACTGGCATTGATTAAAAAAAGTTGATGGCCTGGGTCTTAGTAGAGAAGCATTTATTTGGTTGATCATCATGACAAGCCCAGACAAACTAGAACTGAACAGAATCAACTTATGGTTCAGCACTGATGAAGAGAAAACAGTTGATCTTCAGTGCCATAATAAACAGACATGATATGGTTGTTCATCATGGTAAGCCCAGACATATAAGGGCCTGTTTGGAAGTGGAATGTTTCAATATTGTAGTACTAGAATACCATGGTTTATATTTGTCATGACATAACCATATGGTTCCCTTACCATAAAAACCATACTATTTTAGCACTTGTTTGGTTTCATAGTGTAGGAAGGAGAGGTATAGCATTTAATAGATTGGATATATTGCATGGAGCCCTTGGTCTGTATATACATGAGTACATGACTTGGGGGCTAAGACACCTCCCAGGATACATATGGCAATCCTGCATAGAAAATACTCGTAAAGATACACGATATCTAATACTACCAATTATACTCTTAACATCCCCCCTCCCCTCCCCCCCCCCTCGCAGTCATAGCGCGAGCATCGCAGACAGTCAGACTGGAGAAGAAGCTGAAAAGCTGACATCCCCCTGCAGCCGTAACTGTGTCGGGAGCTCATGTGGACGATAGCCCTTTGTGCCGATGTCAAGGTAGCCAAGCACGAGGGCACGAAGCCATTGTTGAGGTGCCATGCATAGGGGTAGCTATGAACGATGGAGTTGTCGAGGTGCCGAAGAAGGCAAGTTGCCGGTGCGGGTGCAACATGTGGGAAAGCCCATAGCACGCAAAGAGACGCCAGGGTGATGGTGGTGTAGAAGAGGGGCGCCATAGACAAAGACGGTGACGCACTCGAGGTAGTCAGTGAGGAAGGCCGACGTCGAGGATGATGTTGTCGGAGAAGGCCTCGACGACAGTTAGCGGTGCATAGAAGAACTGCAGAGGAAGAAGGTACCGAGGCAGGCCGCAGTTGTCGGAATGGACAAAGTAGGTGAGGATGAGACAATGATGTTGTCGACGATGTTGTGCTAGACGAAGGCGAAGAGGTAGTTGTGGCAATGCATTGAGGCTCCTGGAGTTGCGACGGCGGGAGAGCCACGACGCACAGGAAGAAGGGCCTCAGTTGCGCCATTAGACCTGTGACAGCTGTGCTTGAAAGAGGCAACAAAGAACTCGAATAGCCGGCAGGGGTTGATAACGATGTAGATGCAACGGCGGGGTTGACGATAGGCGGCGGCGCTGCTGCCCGAGGAGCCGATACAGCGGCAGCCCTCTTGCTCGGCGAAGCAATGTGCGCGGTAGATGACACACATCACGGAAGGACGGAGTCACTGCACACTCGGTTGATCAGGCCGAGGGCGCGAGTCGAAGACTGACAAAGGCGATGTCGACGGTGGAGCCTCCCGATCAGTGGTGGCGGCAACCTGGTGAATGTTGACATGCAGGTGAAGGGGCACGGTAGAAAGAAATGAGAAGGCCGATGTTGTCGATGACGACGTCAATGTTGTGCCAAGTTGACGGGCAATGGGCGACGCAAACCGATCTAAACAAAATGACACACAGCAGCAACATGTTTGATACACATCTAGCCCCTCATCAAATCTCTCACCTCCTCGGAAAGAACAAAGTAGAGCCAGTCCCTTCGGCTCCCACCCTCACTTCGTCCTCGCCAAAGGAAATAGGAGAGAGAGAGAGAAGACGACAAGGGCCCGATGGCCCTGACCACCACAGGCGAGGGGGCAACGCGGCCTGACAGCCCTTGACACGGAGAAGCCTAGCGGCGGGGCCAAGGCCAGCCGTGGGAGCCGGTGTAGGTCAAGTGGCTACCATGGCGGCAGGGTGGCCGCAGCTTCCGTGTGACAAGGCTCGGCCCGCCGGTGAGGGAGCGGTGTGGACGGCCCCAGAGGCGGTGTCCGCAGCTCCACACTGGCAAGACAGCGGCCCCAGGGGCAGGAGCCGGCGGATCTGGACCGAGAATAGCTAGCCTGAAGCACGGAGGTGCCCGTGCGGGTGACAGGCCCAATTGGTGGTGAAGTAGCTTCTCGTGGTGGATCCTGAGCAGCCTACACGCATCTGTCACCACGACGACATGCAGAGGAGTTGCTTGGCCACAGTGGATCCATCCATAGCAGTCACCAGACGACGTGTGGAGGGGACTTTCCGTGACCGGTACCAAATCTTGTGACACAGCGAGAGGCTACAACCACCACGATGCCCAAACCTAGAAGAGTGCCAATCTGGTGTTTCTGCACAATGTAGCATGATGACAACGGGCACGGTTAGAGGGATCCACCATGCATCCTACGAGGGTGTAGCCCCCGGCAGAGATTGATCTCCCCGGTGGTGGCACGGGTGGCAGGCGGCTGAAGCCTAGGACTAGGATTGGAAACGCTAAACTCGTGATACCATGTAGGATGGAGAGATTGCGTATAATAGATTAGATGTATTGCATGGAGCCCTTGGGTTGTATATATAGGAGTACAAGACTTGGGGACAAAACACCTCCTCAAATACATATGGTAGTCCTAGATAGATAAGACTCATTAAAGATACACAATATCTAATACCACCAATTCTACCCTAACACATAGTGTTCTTAACCTAAATATTGAAGTTTTACTAGTCTCTTGCTCACTTGGATGAGAAAACTTTGGTATAGAGTGGAGCTTCTAATACTCCTAAAAATACAATGGTATTCGCAATACTATGGTATTGAAAACAAAGTATTCTAAAGAGCAACCAAACACCATTTGGACTAGAATACTATAGTATCTATATATACCATGGTATTGCATCGAAACCATAAAAATACATAACTTCCAAACAGACCCTAAGTGAATTAAAGCTTAGGACAAAAACACAATCAAAGTTAAAACTTAAAAGCTGAAAAAAAGTTAGTACAGAGCTGAAAAAAAGTTAGTTCAAGAAGCTTTTTAACTACTATTGCTGTTGGAAAACTTGTTTTCCGCTTAGGAAGACATCTTTTCCCCCCGAAGGAATGGAACACATTTTAGCTTCTGCCAACATTCCAAGTTTCCAGCCATTGACACTAAAGATATCATGCAATGTATCGTATCATATCTAGATGCTAAACAACTAAGCTGTAAGAACAAGCTGATAGGTATAACAAAGCACTCACTGTCAACAATTAAACAATATCACATACTGAAGGGATCAAATGACATACCTAACATCACCTTGTTGCCGTCTTCCGAGATTAAGAAGTATGATTAAGAAGCCAGTGCCAAGTATCTGGGCACAGATCAAACAGTAGCATATGTCAATGAATTGAAACATGGCAAAGATTTCCAAAAGTTTGGTCATTGCAAACCCCCAAAATTTTAATACGGATCTAGTAGCATCATGGTTTGACACAGTATCAATATCCCATGGATGGAGTTAGAATTCCTCAGGAACTTACTCCAGATGTGGTTTAATTTGTTAAATGCTTAAGTGTACTTCATTGTTAGAATGAGCACAATATATATTGCTGATAATAATTGCCTTGAGCTACTGATTATTGAAGAAGTTACTTACATATATAGGCCCAATCTCATACTTCTGAGCAAAGGGTGCGAATAGAAACCACATTGCAATCATAATCCATGCTTTCATACTGAGAGAAAACAGCGCCATCAAAATGATATCTGAAGAAGCAGAGTGCATGTTACACCAGCATACTGCCATTTCGTTTCACCAGAAAATAGATGTGAAGCATGCATGTACATTACCCTGGTAATCTTAATTTGTCTCGAAGAAACATGAAAACTTTCCTCTTCCACCATGTTGTCGTTTGTGGTATTTTAAACTTCTAGAGAAATGCAGAGAGAGACAGAGGCGAATTTAATGAGGAGCACCAAAATATCAAAAAAAAAAGAAAAGAAACCTTGGAAGTACTGTGAGAAAACTATACCAGTTCTTCCTCTTCCTCCTGATCATAGTCATCGTCACGAAGATGATTAGCAGGAGGCTTAGGCACCACAGCAATTATTAGAGTATCTGCAGAAATCGAAAACGGAAAGACAGAAGAACTCTCATATAAACTGATCTATCTGGTGTGTATATAAATATAAAATGACAAACTCAAGAGAACTTCAAAATATATAATACAAGGCTAGTATGAGTGAGTCGATACTTGAATCTTTTTTTTTTTTTGCAACATATATGAATCTAAGATAAGGGGATTTAGGTCACCCACCCCCGTCGCGGAGCTTGACGTAGGCATCGTCTTGGTGTGTGACCGTCCTCCCCCGCAGGACCAGGCGGATGCGACCCTCTTCTGTGGCTGTGATACGGCGGTCGTGCGCGATGCGGCGACGAAGGTCGGCGACCTAAGAGAGGAGAAATATCAGGGAAAGCAAGGGAAGGGAAGGCAGCCTAGTGGAGACGAAAGAGGGTTTCGATTTGTTGCTATTAGCTACCGACCGATAGAAGCGGAGGGAGACGGAGAGTTGTGGGGCGGGACGGGCCGACGGCGCGCAGCGTCACCACCACCGCCTCCTGCTCGTCGCTGGCAGCAGCCATGGCCGACCCGGGCTGCATCTTGTCACGACTCGGGAGTCAGGAGCAAGCATAAAGATGGCTCCGCTGTTCTCGTTTGAGACTCGAGATATATGTGTTTGGATCGGGAGAAGCTTCCAACGTTACATCGGATAGGAAGTATTAAATACGGATCGGTTATAAAACTGATTACATGGACGAAGGCTAAACAGTTTAATTTATGATTGACTGAATGGCTACCGTAGTATTACATTAGTTAATAATAAATTAATTAGGTTTAATAAATTCGTCTTGTCCATTTAGTCTTAATCCTGTGTAATTAGTTTTATAATTAGATTACATTTAATGTTTCTAAATAGCGTCAAAACATCCGATGTGACGTGGACTAAATTTTAGCACTGCGGATCCAAACACCCTCTATAGGCACGATTGGTTGCCTGGTTCAGCGCCAAGTCAGGCCCTCCGCGTGCAACAGCCGCACGTTTGGTTGCCTGGCAGGCCGCTTGAGCCAGGCCCCGCATAATCCGAGACGCCCTTGAGCTAGGCCGGACATATACGAAAATTTTGGTCGCACCGGTGCAGCCGGTTGTGTGTGTGCGGGGACACGCAAATCGAAAAACTAGTTTGTGTTAGGGCATCCTACAGTGGTTCCAGTGAAATCATCCAGCCTACGTGGATGAGGAAAACAATAGAAAATTATAGGCCCTCACTTCCATTCGCATTTCACAGCGTGAAGCTGAAGACATAGTTCTTCTCGGTTAACGTGCGAGATAGTCTATTCAGCCGTCGCCTAGCGAGATTGTTTTCGGTTTCCTCGCTCCTCCACGTAGGACACCGAGGTCCCAAATAGCCAGCTCAAATAGCTCGTTGGAGACGCCCTTATATCTCTTAATTAAAATATTTAATCATATAGCTAATTTTATATTAATGTTGTTGACATTTTTACTGAACAAAACTAGACTAAACTTGTATATAGATTTCAATAAAAAATATTTTTTATTTTTTATATTTATGTATTTTTTCGATACAGTTAACCAAACTGACATCTCCCATGGGGCAAGGCCAGGAAAGATCAAGCAACCAAACAAGCATAATTGCATGCTTGTAGCTTGGCTACTCAGGGCCTAGTTCTCTGATGCGATGTAGGCTAAGCGCGGTCCAGGCAACCAATCAGGGCTATATAGGGATGTAATGGTTTTGTTCTAGATTATAGGGATGGGGTGGTTCTGTCCAGATGCTGTAGCTCCGTCCCGCTCCCCATCGCCGAATCATCCGATGGTTGAGCGTGCGGCTTGCCGGGATATGTTGAGCCACTCCAGTCAGGAGCGGTGGCGCGCAGCTCCGTGTGGGCCCACATGACAGCTATCCTTGGGAGTCATGCTGTCGTCTGGGGAGGGCTAGGTCTTTACGGCTGCCATGTCGATGCTGCGTGGATGCGGCATCCTGTTTGCGTTAGTAGTAGGGTGCATTGGCAGTCGCTGGGTGGGTGTCGTCCTTCTCCATCCTTGGACCCTCTTTAACATAGTTTGAATGCGGCTACTGTGTCGGTCCTTCCGCTCTGTGCGGAGGTATGGTGTGCAGAGGGAGTGGTTGGCTGAGGCAGCACCAATAGGAGCACCTCGGTCTTGCATTACCTCCTTCCTTTCACTCGCACACCTATCCTCTCATCCTTCCCTAGCCCCGACGCCACTGCCCCTGCTCTAAACCCTACCTTCTCTAGATCTAGCCGAGGAGTGGTGACTCGGCTAGGCATGTGTGGATGAGTGGGGGCATGGATGACGGTGGGTGTGGGCGAGTGGTGGCACATGGCATCATGGCGTAGATGGCGAATGCGGATGAGTCATGTGGTGGAGCGGGACGGGGTTTGGCGTGTGCTAGCCCCCCGGAGGTCGTGCCCCGACCCCACCGCCCAGCCCTAGCCCTCGCTCTCGGTTGAGAGCTGATGGACCGGCCTCATTGCTCTCTTGGCATGACGAGTGATTGTCAACAAGCTCAAGTCCTCCGATGAATAGGAGGCCCTCTAATGGACGGGATGTTGGAGATGAAGACCCGGATGGACTCAGGCAGAAGACCTTGATGGGCAAAGGCAAAGGCTCGGTGTCTGTCGATCACGGCAGCTCGGTGCACAGAGGGGCGGATTGACAACTGTGGTGTAAGTCCACTATGGCTATCTTTTCTGTGTTTTATCTAAGTAGTGTTTTTTTGTGTATTTCTCTTGGTATTTATCCTTCATGCTTGTATGCTTGGTGGACTAGCCACATATCATGCTAGCCTTCAATTTGCTATTTGTATGTCTCTGTTGTTAGTCTAGTCTTCCGTGCATGCTTGCTTGTGATTCTTGTGAATCTCGTGCCATGCTTTCTTAGCTTTGACATGTTATTCACTTGTAATCAGGTTGAGTGTTCCTAGCTGTTTTGCTTTTCGTTTTCTTTAGTAGATTTTGCCTGCTAGGTTTGTTTCTGCTGGCTAGCCACATGACATGCTAGTTTAGTGTGGTTCTTTCATACACCATATCCTGCTAGCTTTGTTTGTCTTGGTGGACTAGTCACCTTTGCATGTTAGTGTGTGATCCTCAGTGAACATCTTGCCATGCTTGTGTTGGCCATTGGCAAGTTATTCATTTGGTTCATTTTGTGTTGCTTAGCATGCTTGTTTAGCCTCTTGTAGCTGTTTTGCGATGCACATGAACACCATGCCATGCTCACTTCGGCTTGTGACATGCTATTCATGTGGATCATCCTTGAGTGCTAGTTTTAGTTTTTTTTTGCACTTGTGAGTCCTTGTATATATGTGCTTACTTTGCTTTGCAGGTTTCATGCTTTGTGCTTAATTCCACAAGTGGTACCTTTCACTAGTGGCATACATTATTCTTATGCATGTTTGCCTGCTCTAACCCCCTAATGTGAGCCATGGACTTTTTTAGTTCATTGGGTTCTTTTGGTTCTTCGTTTCTAGCTTTTGTACAGCTAGATGGCTCAATTTGAGGGGAAGCTTCATCTCTGCTTCATCACCTTGGAAGAGGGCACTTATACTACTACTTTCACTACTACACGTATTCCACCTCTACAAGGACCGCTTCCCGTACATGCAGAGATGTAAGGGAGGTGACCTTAAGGTGTGCAATGCGCCCTGAAAGGTCCAGCGGGATGATTTTTCCAGAAGAGTGCCACAGGTAAGTGGCTTTGCAGTTTGTCTTCCCTTTTGTCTTGGGAAGATCTAGTTTTGGTTCTTTTGTGCCATTTTCTTTTGGCTCTTTCTGCATTTTTGTATTATATCATGCATTGCATTGTATAATATGCATTTTCACTTACACTTACACTAGCACTAGAGGTATGTTGGTATGACTTGTTAGTACTTGCTTGTGCTAGATTGTACAATTGCTTGCATGATCATGGTTGGCTAAGCTCCTTGAATTTGTTGAATATCATTTGTGAGCGAAGTCTTTTGTATTTGCTGAAAATCAAAAACCATGGTCACCACTTGACTTGGCTACCTAGGATGTGTAGGAGTGTTGACTGCTATGCTATTTTTTCATGCTTGGATATGCTAGTCGTATGCCTTTGTTAATTTATTACCTAAGCATTTATGACACCTTGCCTAAATCTGAAATCTAAACTAAAGTTGTTTATAAGTGGTGTCTTGTGAGCTGAACTGAAAAGATCCAGGTGGGTTTGTTTGTCACACTGACTTAGTTTGAGACAACTTGCCTTTGCACTTTGGCAAGAACTTGGACTAAGCTGTGAATGACTAAAACCTTATCTTAAGCTTCTGATGGTTCTCTGAACCTAGGCTTGGCATTGGTTGGTAAGAAGTGGCTAGAAAAGTAAATAACCCCTGGCACAAAATTAGAACTTGCTTATGATTCACAAAGTGGTTCATTCTAAAATTTGCAAGTCTCTAAATTGCTTATGGCCTGTTGTATATGCTTTGGTTGAGAGTAGCACACCTTGTATGCATTGCTAGCATCTTTTTGTTCATGCCTACCTTGCTAGATGCTATTCATGTTGGTGATGCTTTGTTTTTAACAACCCTGAAAAACATGCTCCTGATCTGTATAAGATAGATTCACTCGAGCTTGTTGTATGCTTCCTTGCCATCACTTGCTCTATGCTCGAACTTGTATTTACTAGCTTTTCATTCCTGCAGAGCTCTTCATGGTACACTTTCTGCATTTCATGGCATATTTTGAGGAGGAGTTGTCTAGTTCAGGGGAGTAGAGTTCTATGAACCCTTGATGTGTCCATTGTCAACAAGGGGGAGAGATTGTTAGCTCTCAGGGGGAGTTCATGGACCAAGGGGGAGATTCTAGAGAGAACTAGTTTAGGGAGAGTTGTGCATTCATCTTGCATTTGTGAGGATGCATTTTAGGGGGAGTTTGAGCTTTGCATGCTCTTGTATCGGTGCATTTAGCCATTAGCCTCTTTTTGGAGGAACCGATGCTTTGCCTGAGCATGACTGTGTTGTGCTGGTTTGCCTCTTTCTTTAGGGGTCATGCTTTAGTTTGGTCGAATGCGTTGAGCGGTTTCCCTTATCTTAGGGGATCGATCTTTGGCTTTGTTTTGTTGCTTTAAATTGCCCTTCTTCACTTGTATTTGGCTTTCAGCCATTTTGAGCAACTTTCTTCTTTTCTTCCTTCTTTTCGGTTTTACGCTTTTCTTCTTGTCCTCCTTGTTCTATTTCAGGTTACACATTAAGGGTGTTGACAATGCACTCATCAATGGGGAGATTGAGAGCCAATGGACTGTCCTCATTGCTCTCCTGGTGTGATGAGTGATTGCCAACAAGCTCAAGCCCTCCGATGGATAGGAGGCCCTCCGATGGACTGGAGGTAGGAGATGAAGACCCAGATGGACTCGCGAAGAAGACCTCGATGGGCAAAGGCAAAGGCTTAGCATCTTTTCAGTCATGGGAGCTCAGTACATGGAGGGGCAGATTGGCAACGGTGGTGTAAGTCCTCCTGATGGACGGTGAGGTAGCTCCGATGGACAAGAGAAGCCAGGGTGCATCCATGGTGCTCTAACCCGAGTGCGTGGTGTGAAGACATGCGAGAGTGCTTTGGTGGCTTCGGCTCAAAACCACCACCCTAAGCTATCCAAGCCTTCGTGAGTTGGGCCACGACTCGCCAAGATAGATGAGATGGGCCAAATTCTGCCCAGGTGGAGACTTCCTAAAGTATCCCAGGTTTCTGACTTCAAAACCGGGGGCAGATCAGCGGATTGGACTACTGGCCACGTGGAGAACACTTGAGGATTGCTTGGAACTTACGAAGATCAAGACTTCATCGTGGTCGTCCATCCTGAAATATCTTGTACTCTTTCGTTTCAGCTCCTCAGGGCATTTCTAGTTCTTAGGACCTAAGTGCAAAACTATCTAAACAGCACTAGGGTATAAATAGGTCAAGGGCTGGTCATTAGAACGGCTCTTGGCTTGTGTTAGGGTTTGCTAGGTGCAGGAATTTCGTGCCCTAGGCTAAGAGCTTCAAGATTAGAGAGCTTTGGTGAGATTTGGCTCCATCAACAGAGGGTAGGAGTAGGGATGTTGCTTGGGCACGAAATCCTTGTAATCTTGTGGATCTTTGAGACCCTTTTGGGCAGCTAATCTAGTGATTTTCGTGTAGCAACTTGTGTGTCTTTTTCCTCCTCTTTCCCCTTAGTTTTTGACTCCAATCCTTGTCTTTTTGGGTGTTTGTTTTAGCCAAGGCTTGGATCATTTCTATTGCTGGTGTTTTGGACTTGCTAGGACATGGAGATTATGTATTAGAATATCTCCATTCTGTAGGATTGCCATGAGCAAATTGTTCTTGAGTTTTCCCCTTTCTTACCCAAGTATTCCCGTCACGAGATCTGAAATTTACACTAATCTCATGATCTTTTTCAGTAGATCTTTTCAGGAAAAACTTGGGAATGGTGCTAGTATATCTCCTGAAGATTGAGGAAGGTTTGGTCAAGATTTGGGTTTGAGAGCTCCAGAACCGGGCTGTTTTCTGCTGTCCAGTTTTTCATGAATTTTTTGTCCGTCCTCTAACCTTGATAGGTTCTGTGGCCAAACCTTTGAATTTTGGATCTGAACTTTTGTGGAGCTCTTGTCTTATGAATCATTAAAGTTCCCATAAACATTTCGGAATTTTTAGAGGTGTTTTGACCAGGTTTTTGTATTTTTCTCTTGGGGTTAGTCTGCCTGTTTTTGAGTACCAGGTGGTGTGATGGTCAGGACCACTGGATGGTCCAATGTGTGTTGAATTTTTGTTTCTTGTCCAATTGAGCTGAAATTTTATGGAGTTGTTCCTTAACCTCTTCTCATCCTTCAGTAAAAATTTCATAATTTTGGGAGCTAGTTTGATAGGGTTTTTGATCAGGACCTTTTTAGGGTGTCAGTCTGTGCACATCAGACGGTCCGATGCTCAAATCATTGGACAGTCCAATGATATATTGTTTCTCTAATTGCCCTGAATTTTTTAGGAGTTGTTCTTGATTGTCTTGTGAGGGTGTGGTAATTTTTGGGAGACTTTTGGACTCTGCTTGAAGGGTATTGGCAATTTTCTTTGCAGCCTTGTCTGGCTAATTTTTGCTATCTTTCCAAGGTTGGGTCGTTTTACGTCTTGTCTCTTCGACTTTTGAGTGTGAGCTTCTGCTTTATGTTTGGTACGTATCTGTTCAGTGGACGGTACCAAGCACACATTGTGAGTTAGATACATATCCTGTCAGTGGACGGTATCTAGTTTCCTTTGGTTCAGTTTCGAGTCGGGGTTTTGGTTTTGAGTTTTTAGCTGCTCCTATTCACCCCCTCTAGTTGCAGTCTTCGGTCCTACACCGGTCTCTTCACCATAAGCGCACGGAGATTCGAGAATTGTAAAATCCATAGGGAAGCAGTGGCTAATAGATAGAATGACGTAACGTTCAAACTAAGTAAACAGTAAAGTAGATAATTAACAACTTCTCTTATATAGGGTTAAGAAAAATAGGATAGTGTACGGTGGGATGAGAGAGCAGCGAACAAAGCAGTCGTAACTAGGTATAACTATCTTGGAGGACAACGAGTGAGAAAAACTTCTGAACTCTAATTCTTAATTGCTATAGAGGACTATTCGCGGTTGAACTAAGTTATGTAAAAGTAGACTAGGATCTTACATCGAGCGAAATTATAGACTTCACCGACGAGGCTGGGTGTAGATATGAGGCCTATCGAACAGCAACTAGCTATGCCTATGGGCTTGCCGACGGAGTTGGAATACAGAGGGCACACTCACACTGTCACCGAGAGGACATACCAACTAGAGCTGTGTGGAGAAGATGAAACTCTACACTCACTTGATCATTAAAGTTCTTCCTTGATCAGAGGGCCTTAGATCTAAGCTTAAAGAAAGCTTATAGCACCGGCAAGTCTAGCAAAATTTGGATAACTTGAGAACAACACAATCAAAAGCTTTGATCTACTGTGCAAGAAGGTACACCACACAAGGCAAGTGTAAGAAATAAAGCAAAGTATAGCTAAAATATAGAACAAGGAATTAAAGTTGTACTAGAATAGCAAAGGTACAAAATATACTAGAGTTTTTTTACCAAGACTCAAAGCTAACTCCTAGGACTATCCTAGTGCTGCAAATGCTCAGACTTGACTCTAACTCCTAGGACTATCCTAGTGCTTCAAGATTAAGGACAATGGTATGCTTCTCTTCACTTCCACACTTCACAAGTGAGCCTTCCAGGGGTATTTATAGCCTCTCGAGGAAGAGGGGTATTTATACCTGAGTAGGTTAGTAATCTGGTTAAGTCAATGGAAGTGGGGGCAGGTGGTAGGCTAGGCAGCCAGCCAGGGGTCAGGCAGCCAGACAAGTAGGATGGGCGGTCAGCTCTAAGGCGTGGCCTCCCTCAACCGCCAAGAAGATTTAATCTGAAATTCTTGCCAGAAATCAAGGATGAAATTCAGCGGATGTCAGAAGCTGGGTTCATTAGGCCATGTAGATATGCTACATGGATTTCAAGCATTGTGCCTATCCGAAAGAAGTGTGGCTAGCTTCGGGTTTGTGCTGATTTTAGATATCTTAATAGGGCAACCCCCAAGGACGAATACCCAATGCCGGTAGCGGATATTCTCGTAGATGCTGCTGCAGGGCACAAGATGATGAGTTTCTTGGATGGCAATGCTAGTTACAACAAGATTTTCATGGCCGAGGAAGATCTTTACAAGACTGCTTTTCGTTGCCCAGGTAACATTGGTTTGTTCGAATGGGTTGTTATGACTTTCGGTTTTAAAAATGCTGGTGCAACCTATCAACGGGCCATGAATTATATCTTCCAAGATCTCATTGGTCGGCTTGTCAAGATTTATATCAATGATGTAGTTGTCAAATCAGTTTTTCAAGACACACACTTAGCCGATTTGCGTCAAGTCTTGGAGCATACAAGACTCCATGGGTCTGAAATTGAAGCCCAAGAAATGTGCATTCGGAGTTACTGCTGGTCAATTCCTTGGATTTATGATTCATGAGCATGGGGTTGAGATTGGCGACAACAGCAGAGATGCAATTGCAACTATGGAACCGCCAAAGATCCAAGACCGAGTTGCAGAGTTTGATCGGCAACATAAATTACAGCAGGAGATTCATATCGAACATCTCTAGACGCATCGATCCATTCATGCCTCTTATCAAGATTAAAAAAGATGAAGACTTCGTTTGGGGGCTGTAACAACAAAAGGCGTTCGATGATCTCAAACAATACTTGATGTCACCTCCTATACTAATGCCACCCCAACTGGACAAGCCGTTCGTCGTCTATCTTTCAGCCGATGAAACTTCCATTGGCTCTGTGCTAATCCAAGAATTTGAAGGCAAAGAATGGGTCGTTTCTTATCTTAGAAGACATATCTTAGATACAGAAACTAGGTACACTGAGATGGAACGCCTTTGCCTCTATTATATTTTACTTGCACTAAGTTGCGTCACTACTTACTTAACACCGAGACCCGGGTAATTGTTGACGCGACATTTGAACGAATATTTTGCATCAT
This sequence comes from Paspalum vaginatum, assembly GCA_030272315.1. Taxonomy (NCBI): domain Eukaryota; kingdom Viridiplantae; phylum Streptophyta; class Magnoliopsida; order Poales; family Poaceae; genus Paspalum; species Paspalum vaginatum. The sequence goes on along the minus strand of CM059013.1, from coordinate 35,592,889 downwards.
TTTATGTAGTTTTTCACTGATTTCATGCGTCAACTATATCTTTTACTAACAATTATCACCGATTATTGTGAATTTTGCAATATTGTCTTGGAAATATGCTATATGTGATTTTTACAGGTTTTTGACCAATTTTTCGCAAAATTCACCACAATCTGCTCCGAGTAAGAAAAGACCTCTGAGATGTTATTTTATGAAGACGATGATCAAGGCTTTCTAACCAGAAGCTTCTAGAAGACATCAAGTGCCACAAGTTCATAGAAGAATATGAGGTCAAAGTATTTTAATCAAGTCCAAAACTAGAAGGATTCGACAAATCTCGGAGAATATAGAAGATTCCAGAACCCCAAGAGTCCGAGATCCTCCACAATTATATTTCTTAAGTACCAAGCAACGTCCCTCGCTAAAGATGGAATGGAACTTGACTCAGGAGGAGTCCGGGTCAGCCGAGCCTAGGGCCATCTGGTCAGGCCGACCCCACCTCCTCTTAAGTCGGTTGAGGTTTCCTTTTCTACCACATCATCTCCAGACTATATAAAGCTAGCCTAGGCCCCGAGGTCGGGCATCCAATTCATTATCAAGGCGTGAACGTGGCGACAAGAGGGACCCCAACTAGAGGAGAGTAGAGGGTCGAGTTTCTAGTCTAGGATTAGAGTTCTTCTAGTTCCTGGAGGTGATTAGAGGCCTTGCACGGTACTCTAATTACCTAGCTCCAGATATCTAATTGTATCATCAAGGGACGGTATGATCATGGCTGTATTCTTGATACAATTTACTAATGAAGCATTGTTCTTGTCTAATTATCATATCCTTGCTCTAATCATGCTAGTTCTAGCTCTAATTAACTTTAGGTCTAGATGCTTGCTAATTAGATCATGTCATTAAGGGTGTTATTTATCTAGCGTTCTTGATCTCTAATCTAGTTTACTAATTACATGGTTGTGTTTCTAATTCTTGTAATCATGGTGATTAGAGGTTCTAGTTGCTCTAATTATGTTATTAGACTATGTGAAGTAATTAGAAGCGCGTTCTCTAATTATGTTTGCCTATTGAGAGTTTCTTGTCGATTACCTGGTTACTTGTGACAGTAGAGCTCTAGGAAAGGTTAAACTCGATCTAGGGGATTAGATTGATTGATCTTGATTTAATTATGCTATGATGAATATGCTTGAACATGCTTATTTACCTTGAGCTACTAGTTATCTCGCTGCTCTAATCTTGTTGTGGCACCCATATCGCGTATGTCTTGGATCCAATTGGAGCTTGATTAGAATCTAGTCAATACCCTTTGATTAGTCCTCTAATGGTGTTCTAATTGCTTATCATATATATATATATATATAATTTATCTAATTTAGGTTAAGGATTGGTTTAGATTAAGGACTAGGTTTAGAGATAGTTTAGACCCTCTTTTTTTACCTTTAGTTTTCCTTTAAACTCTTATTAATTAGCTCTCAATTAGTAGGTTTCCCAGATTGACAAAACCCATAATACTCATCCTAGGAGAAAAGCTACATATGATACTATCGCTTGCAGTATAAGGTTTGCCGTGCTTAAGTGCCGTCAACAGTAATCTGCAAAGCCGATGTGATTAAGCATATGTTATCGGCTCCCATACTCAAGGGTCGGCTTGCCAAGTGGATGTATGCGCTCTCTGAGTTCGACATCTGCTATCAACTAGCTAGAGCTATAAAGGGGCAAGCTTTGGCTGATCTCATCACAAAAAGGATTACGCCACCAATCCAATTTATAAGTATCAAACCATGGGTCCTTTTATCCGACGGATCGGTGTGCGACCTAGGCTGTGGTATTGGATTGTACATTGTTTCTCCCCGAGGGGAGATTTATGAGTTTGCTATTCGATTGAAAGAACAATTCAATAACAACCAAACCAAATACGAAGCTATTTGCAAGGGTTTGGAGTTGTTGCTTGATTCGGGTGCCGAAGTAGTAGAGATCTTTGGCGACTCAAAAGTGGTGATCAATTAGTTGATAGAGGATTACAATTGTACCATTGATTCTCTGTACAATTACTTTGTCAGGTGCCAGGAACTGATGGCACGATTCCAGATGGTCACGCTCAGTTGGATACCTAGGGAGCAGAATGACTGAAACTAACAACCTAGGCGCAGATGACTTTTGGGTACATACCTCAGAAAGACGATACCTACATAGATATCTTGCAATTGTTTGCTGCAGATTAGAGAGCCAATCTCCTCAACTACTTGAAGGATTTGGCTTGGGGGGGCAGATAAGAAGGTATTGCACAAGGCTGTGAGGCATGTACTGATCGGTGATGAGCTATACTTTCGAGCTATTGATGGCTTACTCCTAAAGTGCCTTGGACTGACCAGAGGCGCTAAAGATGATGCATGACGTCCACTGAAGGTACCTATGGTACTCATCAATCATCTGATAAGATGAAGTGGTTGATCAGGAGATCTGGCTTTTATTGGCCATCCATGCTAGAAGATTATTTCAAATATTATAGAGGATGCCAAGATTGTCAACGATTCAGAGCATGTTTAGATGGTGCCAGCTCATATGCTGAATCCCATCATCAAACCATGGCCGTTCAGAGGATGGGGCATAGATCTAATCGGTTAGATCAACCCGCCAACCAGCAAAGGGCACAAGTGGATAATAGTAGCTACTGACTATTTTACCAAATGGGTAGAAGCAGTGCCGATGAAGAATGTCACAATCAAAGGATGTGATCAATTTCATCAAAGAACATATAGTCTACAGATTCGGCATACCTCAGACAATGATGATAGATTAGGGCTCTATTTCTATAGCAGAGGAATTCAAAAATTTTTCCAAAGAAATGGGAATTACTCTGATCCTAGTCATCACCATATTTCGCTCAAGGCCAATGGATAGGCTGAGGCATTCAACAATAGCCTGATGAAGCTTATTAAATGCAAGATTGATGAGTACCCTAAGTAGTGGCACTGGCCGGTTAGTAGAGGCATTATGGGCTTATCGTATGTCAGTATCATGGGGCTACCAAGTGCACTTCCATATCAGCTTGTCTATGGTAAAGAAGCCATAATGCCATGGGAGATTAACATCGGTTCACGATGCGTCACGTTTCAAGATAATCTATCAGCCGATGATTATGCTTCTCTTATTAACATCAACATAGAAGACTTGACAGAACTTCGGCTATGGGCTTTGGAAAAAATAAAAAAACAAGGCAAAAGTCGCGCGAGCCAACAACAAGAAAGTCAAGCCGAAGGGATTCCAAGTCGGTGATTTAGTCTGGGAGCTCATTCTACCCATTGGCACCAAAAACCCAATGTATGGCAAATGGTCACCCAATTGGCACAGTCCTTACCGCATAGTGGAAATAGCACCATGCAATTCATATCGCATGGAAACACTAGAAGGGGTAAAGTTCAGCAGGAATGTGAATGGAAAATAGTTGAAAAGGTACTACCCAAGCTTATATATCGGTTCTTGAGATCATATGCTAGGGGGCACCTATATGCCAATCCCCGAAGGGCCGACGTTTGCCATCAGCACAAAAATATGAAGAGCCGATGCTGGTGCCAATGACTTCAGACAAAAACAAAGTTTTAAAAGCCGATGTTTGACCATCGACTTTAGGCACCCATAGGGTTGAAAGTAGGGCCGAGTTTTTCTGCGAACCCTCATAACCGCCCCGCAAAAATGTTGTTCGCGGCTAATGCATTATGGCCTGCAAATTGGTCACTGGCTCACTATTGTCCGCCCCACTACTGTCCGCGAACAATAGTATTAATCCGCAAAGAACCGCAAGGCCCGTAAGAACAAAAATATGACACTCTAATATTCTATATTAATCCATTCACTCCAATCGATACATTAGTAGCGCTTTTAATTCTCATACGGATGTCCCTATCTTAATGCAAATATCTTATGCCGTAATCCGTGGACCAATATATGTTTTATGCTATACCATGGTTTGGACAATTTATCTATATACTGCGGGTCTCGCGGGTTTGCGGTTTTTGCCGCAAAGACCACAAACTCAATGTTCACCGCACTATTGACTTTGCAGGACAACCAGAAACCTGCAAGAATAGTTTCGTGGCATGCTTTGCGGATTTGCGGCTGTCCACAACCCGCCTCAGCTTGCATGCCTAGGCACCCTACATCAAAAAAAATTTCCATACTAGTAGCGACACCAAGCTACTCCAAAGGCTGATGTATTGCCATTGGCCATTGCAACAATATTGCACTTGACAAGCTTCACACATGGGCTAATCCTTCATACAAGGAGATGTGAAGGTATGGTAGTTCAACAGCTTAGTCTCTAGGGAGATGAGCTTGGAATCTATCGCAGGAGGGTAGTAGCTACAAAAGACACAAGTCATCTTCTCTGAAGCATCAATATCAAGTTTTATCAATAGATGCTGCAACTTGAAGCTGTTCACACACTGCTTTGAAATCAAGGAAGTATGACAGTTCAGGGGAAGCTATTGATAGTCTTAAGCAAGATGACTTCGAGAAGCAGAGTATCGGCACTCCACGGGCGACGGATGTACCAATGTTTAGCATCAGAAGCCAAGCGGGTCGCGTGGCTAAATAAGACAAGAGTTGATGCAAGAATCCAAGACCAGAGCCGATGTGTTGCCATCGCCTTTAGGAAGGCTACTTTAATATTTTCATAAAGTAGCATAATCGATTAAGAGCACAACCAGATGCAATATACAATTATGACCAAATGATGAGGTATTTTTTCATTATTCACATTTTCATTTGGATCAAATGCGAGCTTGAGGTACAAATCCACCTGGTATCCACCACCTCCCTAGAAAATACACCCCTGTCGTCCTGTCAACTCAACTCAACTCAACGACAAAGAGTCGACGACGGAAGAAAAGCCTAGGGGGTATGTTCGGTGGGGCATGCGAAAATTATTCTTAGAGTTTCTTACAGGGGATCGGAACTGTGTATGCGAGCTGGGGGCCTATATAGTCGAGCAACCAGGAGGAAATACTCAACTATACCATGGAGAATGACCCCAGCCCAGAAGGGTGAAACTCATGAAGATTAATTTATACTCTAGCACCCTATTCGACTGATCCTATAAGAAACTACATGATATTTATACTCTAGCAGCACAATCGGCTTAATAGCCGATACCTTAGGGATTATCCAAGGTTGAGGTTCTATGCCCAAAGCTATAAGGTACATCAATCGGCGATGCCACTTGTCAGCCTTGGTATAGTCGCTATCATTGGGACGGTCTAACATGTCAGGAGGGAAGGAAACCTAAGGGATGTTAGTATAACCTTCGACTAGGAAGACGTCGACTCGGGAACACGCCTGCCGATGGTTCTCCAGGATTTCTCCGGTGATAGCCACATAATTTCAAATTTTGTTGGCTAGTCTTTGTCTTCAATTCGTGGGTACTCTGGCCATGGTTTACTCTCAACAATTTGGGGCTGGTAGTGATACTCTTGGGAAGAATTGATGGAAGTAGTAGTGGATTGAGGGCTTGGCACATCCATGAGGAAGGCGTTGGTGCAAGACGATATATTTATACACCTGGATAAGGAGACTCGACTAATTATCTGAAGAATGAGGGGTTGAAATGTGAAAAGATATCGCAATGAATATGGTCTGGCACGGGGAGTTGACATGCATGGGGGAAGAGCCAAAGACAGTCCTTTTCAGGTGCCGCTTTTCATTAAAGTGACTACTCGGTTCGAAGCATGGGAAGCTATACAACGGAATTGAACAGTTTTTCCTCCTCTCGCACACCGAAAAAGAAATGATCCCTGTGACTTCAGTCTTTCCAAGACCACCATGCTACGATCATTAAGAAACATTGGCGTGTACAAGCTGAGAAGGGCTAAAGGCGTAAGGAATCCGAAGCCTAACATTGTGATCCCTGAAAGCAGGTTCACATGCTGAACATGAGTCCTGTTAGGGTAGGGAATGAATGCTTCTGATCAAGGAGGAGGAAGTGTTCCTTTACCATTATGGTTCTGAAATAAACATTATTGCCAGAACCAAGGGGCATGTGTTATTGCCAGAATTTAGCCGATCTGCTAGTTGGGTCAGATCGGCTAATGGGCTTAGAAAGGCTGCTCAAGGGAGAAGTAGCCGATATCAAAGTCAGTTTAGCCCAAGTAGGTTAGGGTTTTTTGCGTAATTCTAGCTAGAATCGAACTTGACGTCCAAGTCTCTGGACTATAAATATGTACCCATACTCACTGTAATAAAGTTGATAACAGACAGTTCCCTAACATCGGTTGTCTCCAATCTTCTCTCGGCGCATCGCCTACCCCTGAGCAATTAGGGTTTTCAAGGTAATCGTCATGCTTGCTCTAATATTTCTCTGATTCATTAGGGCATTAGGGCGTGAGCCATTTGGTGAATCGTGTACTAAAGCATCTTTTATGGCACTGGTTTGCTAGTTATCCTGGTGGGTCTCGCTCACTTGATGCAGAGAGTTACCGATTATCCAGATTAATCTCAGCGTCAAGCTCTGCTCAGCGCGAGATCCATCAGTTATCCCGATGAATCTTGTGATGTGCTTTGCTCGATACGAGATACGTCATTTACTTCGCATGTTCGTCGATCTAGTTTTTGTTTCCTGTGCTTCATGTTATAGATCGATCATCATGTAGCTCGTGTTACTGTTACCTAGTCGCTTATCATAACCCCACGATGTGTACGCTGCCAACACGTGCACACGACATGCCGACAGATCAGCGTATCACGAGCACCCTATCCATACACGTCATAATCTGTATCTATTTATCTAGATGGATCTTTTTGGATGTCTTGGTTTGAAGCCGATCTAGGCTATGCAAATCTTTTACATCATGCTTTTAGATAGGGTTTATTTTCATCTTATTCATGGATGTGGCTTTGGTTATTATAATGTTTGATTTATACATCATCGACCTGTCAAGCATCTACACGCATGCCGACCGAAGTTCAAGATCCCTCGTTGTGCTGATCTGAGTGATCAACCAAGAATTTAACTGTTTAAATCTATTGTGTACACTTTACAGGGAGAACCAAAGCCAATCCGCCGCATCCATCCAACCTTCCTAGCTGCAAGGTCAAGCCAAATGGCACGCCCACATCACCACCTGCCACCTCGATCGGCTCTGCTCGGAGCCGATCGGAGCTGCACTACAGGGAGACGAGTGCAACAGCAGCAGGATCCCCGACTCCTAGTGTGTCCTCATCGCGCGACTCCTGCCCATCAGTTTTTCAGTGGCAACACTACCCTAGATTGATTATGCTATGCATCCAACCAGATGAAACCATCGATCACACACATGAACATATATCCGAACCCCCGAAGGGTTTCATCTAGAATAAAAGATACAAACTAAAACATGTAAAGCAGGGTGCCAAGCGTATATCAATCTCTTGAGTTACCCCATGCACATGTTGCAGCTCATGTCGTGGAATGTAGTAACCGAACAAGCTATGCACGTTTGGCCACATGGTACCAATCTACAGCATGAAGCTTAAACAAAATAGTAGATCGATATCATGCATGATAACTGATGGATCTCAGTGTCAAGCAAAGCTTGGTGCAAGATTCATCAGGATAACTAGCAAATCTCACAATCTGCGAAGCATAGTACGAGACTCACCTGAGGTAACTAGCTGACCTTGCCATAAAAAACGCTTCAGTACAAGGTCCGTTGTGGTTCCGATAAACGCTTCGCTGCCTTAGCCGACCCGGACGACTCCCCTAGGGTAGCGTGACGCTTAACTGGAGAAAATAACCATGAGAAGGAGTGGCGATGCACCGAGAGTTGATGAACGAGACATTGCTGCTTGAGAACAATACCGTCGCTAGTTTATTAGTGAACAAAGAGTTACATATTTATAGTGTGCAGACTTGACCCTCAAGGCAACCCTTTCCTAAACTAATATATTATAACTTAATAAATCTAGGACTCTATTACTAGGTAACGTGATCTGGACTCTCCCTTGCATCGGTCCGGATCCTCATGAGGCTTTCAAATATCAGCTGAAACATGCCGTATAATCGTTGTCGACTCTGAGTGTATCTGGATGTTATTCTTGCGGCATTGGAAATCTTATCTCCTTAGCTTTCCATCCATATGTACAACGCCCAAAACGGAGTTCGTATGTGGCCTGGACGCCCGTTTTCGTGCGGTCTACTCCTGCAGTCCGAACCAGTTTTGCAAATATACTGGGCTTCAACATGGATTAGGCCTGTGACTCCATCTCGGCTTCCTTGGGCACACAATTATCATCATGTTTGGCCATACTTTTGATATGAGCCTGTCCAAGGGATTCCTTCACCGCGTGCTTCTTCTGACATTTTGGTCTGCTAGTCCTGGTAAAAATCTGGCGGCAACACATGCCCCCATGTTTGGCCAAATATATCAAAATCTCCCCCATGTGTCAGCTGCAAATCACCCAAGAATGATTGTCTTTTTCAACTTGTATTCTCATGCTTCCGATTGTGACCCTGAGCCGATGGTTCGGTATTCATTAGCTGACGCTGTTATTTCTTGGTTTGAATCCTTATACATTATTACATCTTTTTTTATGGCTGGTTGCTTGAACCGGCCTTACTACTTTATTGATCTACTGACCGGTTGCTAGGACCAGTCCTAACATTGTTTGAGACTAGCCTTGAACTTCATGTTTCTAAACTTGGTGCTGCCTTGTGGGATCGCTCTCGTGCTTCATCAGCTTAATATTTCTGTAGCCGATTGCTTGGATCAGCCTTGACCTTTCGCTTCTCGTCTAGATCGATCGATGACTTACAATTGTGGACGACAGTCATGCCGCTTGCAGCCTGCTCCTCAGCTGATTTACCGATGGCAGTTTTTTTTGATAGGTAGCAGCTGACTGCGGTTAGCTGATTGGCCGAATATGCATACCGGCCTCCCCTTGCCTCCTCTTGCTAACACAGAAAAGTTGATGAAGACATTTATCAGCTGGAAGTATAGCTTGGTCGACCATACTTGGACCGAATAAGAACGTGGACTCCGTGGATTACCTACAAAACATTTGGTCATCGGGATCGGCACTACCAAAAAATGTGAATAAGCTAAAAGCCGATGGATCATATTTGGTCTTGCAAAAAGTCGATATAAGCCAAACCAACAACAAGGATAAAAACATCTCATCCCACAAAATATGCTATGTCATGCAAGGCGTGTAAGTGAAAGCTTTCAAGTATGTCTAAAAGCATTTACATGTGCTAGCACGTATATACAATAAGGGTTTAGCATATAAGACTTCGCATAGAAAAGCTCAGGAGAATATATCTATATTAGAAGATGAGCAAGCAGTTTTAAGATTTTTCAAATAAAAGCATCATCATTTAACCCTAGCCAACTAGCACGATAAAGCATGATAAGCAAAAGCTAGCAAGTATCTACACAAGTGAGCTTTCCAAAACAAGGATCTTTAGCAAATTCGATTGCTCATGCCCCTAGGTCTTGCAGATTAAATATATTAGATTCAAATTTCAAGCAAGGCTTTGATTATGTGCCAGGGGTTATTTGTTTGTTAGGCCACTTCTTACCAACCAATACTAATCCTAGGTCCTTAGAACCATCAGAAGCTTAAAGCAAGGTTTTGGTCATTCACAATTTAGTCCAAGTTCTTGCCAAAGTGCAAAACCAAGCCGTCTCGAACTAAATCAGTGAGACGAAGCAAACCCGCTTGGATCGTTTCATTTAAGTACAACATGGATATCTTATTAATTTTAATTCAATTTAGCACAAGATTACCATGTAAGCGTTAAGACTCAAGCTGTATACTTGATCCCAAAGTAAAGGACATAACTAACAGGCATGTACAAGATAGCAAAAGCAAAATCAGGCCTACACATACTAGCAACCCGGCAAGGCGGTGACCATGTGACAGATTTTCAAAGAATAAAAAGTCATGCTCAACATTGGATAACATATTCAAAAGAGCCTAACTACACATGGTTAAAGGCATCCACACCTCAAAGCATATATATGAAGCACAAGTAAAAGCTACTAACCATACAAGGAAGCTAGTGCAAGTGACAAGTGTATATACTACACGACAATGCGAGGGTGGGTTTGAGTCTTACTAGTTGAATCGACTATTGAGAAACCGATAGCAAAAAATCTCATTTAGTTTGTGCTCTCCATAATTACAATCTCATCATAACAATCGACTATTGGGAAGCCGAACATCCATAACCTGCAGTAGACCTAGTGTAGCATATAATAGAAATAATACGTGCTGACCTTAGGGTGAAGTTGATCTAAAATCCAATCAGTGAACTGTAGTCCCATTCTCTATCGAGGGAGCTAGAGTAGCCGATGATGATGGTGCTGAAGGAGTATGGTGGCTCAATCAATCAGTTGAAGTGATGAGCGCTTTGGTGTAGGAGCCAATGCAGCTGATTCCGATGGCGATGGTGTCGTAGAAGCACTGTAAACCTAGATCAATCAGCTGACATGACATATGCTTTGCATAGGAACCGAAGTAGCCGATGGTGATGGTGGCATAGAAGCTCTAGTGACCAGATCAATCGGCTGTAGTGATGTCCCACCGGGCATGCCAAAAGGTGTGTTGCTGCGAAAAACCGACAGGGCGAGAGTCCCGCAGCGAGAGCACACTAGGAGCTGGGGATCGCGCTGCTGCAAGCTCTCGTCTCCCTGTAGTGCAGCTCCAATGGGCTCCGAGCAAAGCTGATCTTGTTGACGGTGGTGATGCGGGCGTGCCACCTGGCTTGACCTTGCAGCCAGGAATGTTGGGTGGATGCGGTGGTTGGGTCTAGTTCTCCTGTAAAGCATACACAATAGACTTTAAACATTAAATTCCTGCCTGATAACTCGGATAGGCACCACAGGACATCGTGAACTCGGCCGGGATGCATGTAGATGCTCAACTGTCGATGAAGCATGAAGCATTGTAATAACCAAGACCACATCCCTAAAGAATGAATATAAACCCTATCTAAAAGCATGATATAAAAGATCTGCATCGCCAGATCAGCTTTTAAACATAACCTCCAAAGAAGTCCATCCAGATAAATAGATACAAATTAAGAGATGTATAGATAGGGTGCTTGAGATACACTGATCTATCAGCATGTCACGTGCACGTGTTGCAGCGACACGTCGTGGGTTGTGACAAGCGATTAGGTAATGTAAAATGAGCTACATGACTATCGATCTATGATCGTGAAGCATAGAAAACATAAACAGATCGGCAAGCATGCGAAGTAAACGATGTATCTCGTGCCAAGAGAGACTTGGCATGAGATTCATCAAGATAGCTGATGGATCTCTCGCCAAGCAGAGCTTGACGCAAAATTCATCTGGGTAGCTGGTAATTCTCGCGAGATTCACCGGGATAACTTGCAAACTATGCCATAAAAAACGCTTCAGTACATGGTTTACCATGTAGCTCACGCCCTATGCCCTAATGAATCTGAGAAACATTAGAGCAGCATGACGATTACCTTGAAAACCCTAATTGCTCAAGGGTGGCGATGCACCAAGAGAGATCAGAGACAACCGCTGCTAGGGAACTTATGTCGTCAATTTTATTACGTAGGGTATTGGTACATATTTATAATCTGCAGACTTGGATGTCAAGTCTGACTCTTCTCTATAGCTAAAACCCTATTTTACCTGGGCTAGACCTAATTCAACTCTAACTAAACAAGATACATGGCCCACTGGCCCTCAGAAATGCCTCTTACTTGGGTGATTAACTACAGCCCATCACCCGATCCAATCCATCTATTAGTCAGCTAGCTCAACCCATTTTAGTTGATTTGGCCCAGACACAAATTGGCTAGATTTTGGTGATAACAAGGTCTCAGATGCGTAGTTGAGCAGTTGGTCGGTCCGCCCATCCCAAACTGTTAGTGGTCCCAAAATGTGGTCCTGCTCATAATATGTCCCTCGCTCTTTGGGTCGATGCTTACCCCAGTCAATCATCTGATGACCATCCTTTGGTAATTTCGATATTGTGGCCATGTTGGGCCGGCGGCGTGGGCCCCGACGCTCAGCCAAAAGGGTTAAGACCAGACAGAATGATCTACGAGTTGCGAGGGTACTTGAGTACCTAGGGTGGGCATTGTGATGTAACGCGGCAGATCCGTCGTGTCGTGTCTGCCTTACCTGCACCTGCCATTGCCATGGGCCCGAAGCATCGTGCCATCTGGGGCACGAGTGCATCAAGGCATCGCGTTCTATGGGTGCGGTTGCTTGCGACGCGGCCTTATACTTCAGATCTTGGGATGGTTTTTGCATTCTTTCGCATTCTCGTCTGACTGTTGTTACTATTCCTCCCCTTTTGCCTCCTTCTTCCTGTGTAAGACAAAGGAGAGGAGAGCGGGGAAGAAAAAGAGAGAGGAGAGGAAGAGAGATTTTGGGGGTATGGCAACAAGTGGCAAAGTTCCTTCGTGGGGAGCAGCTGCGACGGTGGTTCGGGGACAGTTGCGGTCTGATGCAGGTAACTGCTGTCGGCGGTGTCAGTGCCTGCTAGTGGCGCCAGGGTGGAGAGCCCTACTACCGAAGAGGCTAGTGATTCTGGGCATTGCCATGATGGGGCGGTGGCTTGCAGGTAAGGGGCGTTGAAGCGGCGGTGACATCTGGGGGGGCGGCGGGAGCCATGGCAGACTGCGGTTGAGGTCTCGACAATGGAGGTTACAGCCCCGAGGACGTGTGCCGACCATTGCTCCTATGTCCATGCCGTTCCCCAGGTTGTACCTTCACCGAGGCAAGGGTGCAATTATTGATCGAAGTGGGGCCTTCCTCCAGGTGGAGGGGTGGTGGGTCACCCCTACCTCTTTTTCAAGCGTGGGTTCGGATTCCCTTCGCATCTCTTCATACAGGGGATGCTGCTCTTCTACGGGTGTGAGATTCATCATCTTAATCCCAACACCAGTGCTCTTCATTACCGCATTCATCACCTTCTGCGAGGCCTTGTTGGGCATTGATCCCCACTAGGACTTGTGGAGGTACCTTCAGCTGTGTTGCCTTCCAGTTGTGCAACTCCTGACTTGTGGAGTATGTGTCGGTGCCATTCCCTTCTTCGATGGGGAGATGGCATGGTGATTGGCTCTATGTCGAGCGCCATAACGCCCTAGCATTCATTGGGCGCTGCTTCTCGGGGAAGGCGCAAGATCTTTTCAGGCATAGGACAGATACTAGGTTGAAGAAGAAGGTCCAGTTCATACTAGAGGCAATGGTAGTGATGACGAGGTATTCGGGTTTCTAAGGTTGGGGTGGTGTGGACGTCATGAGTTATCGCGTCCAACTGCTAGGCGCACCTGATATTCCTCTACTGAGGGGCTGTTGGACTCTATAAGGGAGAGAGAGCAGTCCTTTCGGATGACGAGGTCTGACGACGCGTATTGCCTGTAACTAGCGGCATGGTGGCATCGATGTTGTCGCACCTTGCTCCATTTACCATGAGCTGTGCTTCCAATCTAGTGAGTGGCAACCTTCCCTTCCTGTTTCTTTCTACCGTCATCATCGTGCCGTGTTAGTTTTAATCAAGCCAACGTTTTTGTATGGCCTCGGTGGTGCCAGGAGCATGCCGAAGGCCGGAGAAGGAGCCGCGAGGTCAGGGCTCTTAGGCGAGTGCCTAGAGGACATGGCCGTGGCGAAGCGGAAAGCGGCGGACACAGCCCAGAAGTAGAAACACGATGAGTGTCGCGCATGTAAGGACATGTGGCGAGGTCATGTTGAATGAGACGCCCTCGAGCTTCACGTCCTCAGAGACCAAGTTGACCTAGGTCACCATTGGCTTCGAACCTGAGGCATCTTCGGTGTTCGAGGTGTCTCGCATTCTCCTGTTGCCGAGCATGATGCCGCAGAATTGCTCCGTGAGGTGATTTTCTCGGCCACTCCATTTGATTGAGGCATTTGGTGTACGCACTCTTGTGTTAGTTAAGTCAGGCCTCGGCTGGAGGGGGAGGCCTTAGCGCATGCCTGTTGTGGTGTTGCCATCGTCTCTAGGCTGTTGCTTGGCCAGTGGCGGGAGCATGATCAGGTGGTGGCACCCACCGTCGATCAGGTGCCACCCGTAGAGCCATGTGGTGGGGACTCCCCGACGCAGGGCATCATGGCGGTGACCGAAGTAGTGGTGGAGGCATTCACCTTGCTGCTGTCATTGGCGGGATGCCGCTGGTCAAGGCGACAGCAGGGCGACCCACGGCAAAGGCGTCGGCTTCGCCTTTGCTGGCTCCTTCATCGGTCGAGGAGGCCTCAGTTGTGCCGTAAGAGCAGCCAGGGGACATCCCAGCGGATACGGTGGAACGCCTCGTGGAGGAGCTCAGGCTGCTTCTCCAAGGTGAGCCTACGGGCTCTGCTAGGGAAGACGTGGTGGTGCCGCCTCTGGTTAGAGAGAGGTCTCTAGGGGGTGCCACTATGGTGGTTTCCAGCGCTGCCATTGGCCGAACGATGTCGGTACTCAGCCCTCCACTATGCCCATTCCGGCTGGCACCCTGCGGCTCCCTTCCTGATGAGGTGCGAGGATGTCATGACGATGTGGTACACCCTCTGTTGCCCAAATAGTGTGGTGCAGATGATCCTCTTTGACAATCCAGCTGAGCGCGACGGCTGGGAGGTCGTGAGGACCAGAGTTCACGATGCTCGGGGCTGCTTGAATGGGTTGAAGCATAGCATTGAGGAGGAGTTGAACGCCATCCTCGCATGCTTCACCCAAATGCGAGTGGAGGTCTCTAGGGAGCTCAATGTGGTTGGCCAGATGATTGGCTGCATATGTGCCACTGGGTAGGTCCGTACTTGAGGCTGAGCTTTGTCAACCCCGATCCTATAGTTGTCACGTATTTGTGAATGCTCTGACCTTTGTTTTTCTTGTTGTAATCCAAACTCCGTGTGTCAGAGCAGGCCCTTGTCCCAGCAGAGGTTGAGGGTGAGTTGTGCATGGCCCATGAGGAGCTTGCGTGGTTGCAAGCAGCAACTGGGCCCAACCGAGGAGGCCCTGGTGTAGGGGCGGTTGCGTTGAGCAGCTCAGAGCGGTCAGGTCGCTATCCTTACGCTAGGATAAGGATGAGCTGCTAACGGCCCAAGAGGTGCTCACTGGAAGCCACAACCCAGGCGAGGGCTCGAAGGTTCATTGCCTTGCCCCCGCTGCCCCACCTTGTTGCATGACTGCATTGACTTGACTTTTTGTCTTGGATAGCTCTGTCGCTAGCTTGAGGGGGTGGCCTGTGATTGGGATGTCCTCTAAGCGGAATGAACTGCCATGTGGTGAGGGCCAAGGAGGTAGTGGAGGCAGACCAGGCTGACACACTCACCACCTTGGAGACCACTAGGTGTGAACGCGGTGAGCAGTCGTGGCCTAGGAAACCCTACAGTGTGAGGTCATCTATATGGTGACAGCCAAGGAAGTGGCTGAGGCAAGGCTGGCTGAAGGCGGTACTGGCCAGGTAGTAGGTCGAGGCCCGGCCCACTGCCTTGTTTTCCTTCATTGCAGAGTTGACGGGGCTTCGCGAGGTGGGGCAAGAGGTCTTCGACATGCTTCTACGGAACGCGCCGAGGCCAAGCTCACTGGCCACTCGGCTCCTGACCATTCCCGGTCAAATGGCATCAGCTTTCTGTCAGGCCATGGCGGCTGGCGCTGGTACCAATGCTGGCATACTCTGCCTTGCACCACCCTAGCTTTGCTATCAACGTCGTTGTTGCTGGCTTCACTGCCGACTGCCTTGGAGAAGGAGATCGATGAGCTAGAACAGATGATGATGCCCCATGGCATACTCTGCCTTGCACCATCCTAGCTTTGCTGTCGACGTTGTTGTTGCTGGCTTCGCTACCGTCGCCTTTAGAGAAGGAGATCGACGAGCTAGAACAGATGATGATGCCCTATGGTGGCGAGGTGGCTTGCAAATATCGACCTTGAGGCACTTCCTCTCACAAGAATAAGACTTGTATCAGTACATGTATATGTGTTGGCTATTGCGGTAGCCGATATTTGCACTCTGGTCAATGTAGCCCTTTGTGCTTTATTCACGATGGCTTCGACCATTCGATCATGTTATGAGCATTAGCCTTCAATGGACCATCAAGGTTGAGCGTGTGCTTGTGTGGATTCAGGGGTCATGAGCCTTATCATTTTGCTCGGCGAGACCCCGCAGGGAAAAGGGGAAAAGTGGGGAACAGAACAGCTAAGGGTAGAATTTTCTTAACTTTTTGATATTCCATGCGTTGGCGAGGACCCTTCCATTGGAGTCTTGAAGTTTGTAGGAACCCGGTCATAGCACCTGTGTGATGGTGTAGGGCCTTCCCATGGCGGGGACAACTTATGCTTGCCGTAGGATGAGGTCTCCAATGTTGAAGGAGCGTGGGCGCACATGTCGCTCATGGCTCCTTTGCAGGGCCTGCTGGTATCTCGCCGATCTTAGGAGGGTCGTCTCCCTTGCTTTATCAAGCTAGTTGACGGCATCTTGCTGTGCCTCCTGAGCGCGATTCTCAGTCGTAGGCGACAACTTGAGGTGCACCATACCATATGTCAGTCGGACAGCCTCTGAGCCATAGACCAAGAAAAAAGGAGTGAACCCCGTAGAGCATAACAGGTATCGTACGCATGCTCGACAGGACAGAATGCAACTCCTCCATCCATCGTCCCGCGAATTTGTTGAGCCTATCGAAGATGCGAGGCTTAAAGCCCTTGCAGCACCACCCCATTGGCTTGTTCGGCTTGCCCATTCATTCGCGGGTGGGCGACTGCTATAATAAACGCGTATGTTGAAGTCATCACGGAACTTCAAGAACGCGGCACCCATGAAGTTGCTTCCATTGCCCATGATGATGAAGTTGGGCACACTGAAGTGAAAGATGATTTCGCGAAAGAAATTTGTCGCTCGGATGGAGGTGGTGGAGACGACGGGCCTTGGCCACTATCCACTTGGTGAATTTATCCACAGCAACGAACTAAGTGTGTATATCCTCCTAGGGCCCTTTTGAAGGGGTCAACCATATATAAACCCTAGACGGTGAACGACCAAGTGGTGTGTATTCGTTGGAGGGCTTGCGCCAGGACATGGACTTGCCGCACATAAAACTGGCAGCCCTCTCAGGTGTGACAACCTACTCTGCATTGGCCACGGTGGTTGGACAATAGAATCCTTGACGGAAAAGCCTTCCCTAAGAGCGATCGCGGGGCGGTGGCTATATATCCCTTCATGGATGTCCTGCAAGAGATGCCTACAGTCATTATTTGACATGCACTTTTGTAGGATTCAGCCAGGCTTTCGCTTGTAGAGGTGATCGTCGCCTAGGACGAAGGTTTTGGCTTCGCGAGTGAGGCATTGCAGCTTCGATGGGTCTGTGGGGAGCCAGCTGGTTCGAATGTTTTTCTCAAACGTTGTCCACCTAGTACGTACGCTCCGACGGTGCTGGGTGTGAGTCACTAGTGGAGGGGCTGGCCTGAGTAGGCACGAGCTTGCACTGGGGCATCCGGTGGATGTCTTGGTGAAGGGTATCTAGGCCACAAGGCCCATCGGCCACTTCGCCTAGCGTTGCGTTGATTACAATCTCTACATGGTGTGCGGGCTTCATGGATGGTTCATTGAGATCGGTGTTGGCGGTTCTTAGCCTAACAGATTTTACTCCGCAAACTCAAGGAGAGCGCTATAGCTTTCACCCGGGAGTATTCGAAGGTATCGTATTTATTCACAGGGAAGCATCGAGAAAGAATATAAACTCATCGATCACCTAGTTACTACCAACTCATTCATTCCAAAAGATAACAAGAAAAGGTAAAGACCAAACACCATGGGGTACAAACCAAACACTGTTGGCGCGAATTCATGCTTAAGCTAGGAGGACAACGAGTCGACGGTTAAGGTTCGGTCTTCCATCTCTACAAGCATACAAGAGCTATCCATACTAAGGTCAAAAGGATCAAGACAGAATTATGGTCTTGCGTCGAGTGAAATTCCACACTTCACCGAGGAGGCACGGGGAGTAGATAGTTAGCCAACCGAACAGTAACTGGCTAACGCCTACGGGGTTACCGAATGACGAGATCGGAATACATAGGCTCCCTAATGCTGTCACCAAGAGGGGCTACCGACCAGAGCTGCGTGGGTAAGATGGCATGCTATACTAGTGCTCAAGCGACATGTTGCATCTATCACCATAATAGAACTTGAGCACTAAAGCTCACCCTTAGCTAGAGGGTGAGAGCTAACCAGACTTCCTAGATCTAAGTCTAGGAGAGGCTTGTAGCACCAGGCAAGTATAACAAAGCTCAATCTAATTCTAACTTAGCACAACTCAGGCCTCAAACTTGGCATGCCCAAATGGAAAAGGTGCTAGCAAATAAATGCAGCCGCATACATGCCAACTCTGAGTAACTAACTTGAGACGAAGACTAAGTGCATAGAGTAGAAAGATAAAGTTCTTTCACTTGTCATATATCGGAAAAATACTACTTAACATAAGAAAACAAAGTACATTATCGAAGGTTCCGACCGACTCCGAGACTGTAGAGCCTACTCTAACTCCTAGCTAAACAATGAATTCAGAGTGGAGGCACCACCCGAGGGGCGCCTCCTAGAGAGGGAGAGAATGATTACATGGTGAGGTGCATGTGTGAGAGGAGGGTGTGCCTCTCTATTTATAGGTGGAGGAGATGGAATATTCCAACACCTCTCATGCAAGATTCCTCCGCAAACCTTCTCCTTGGGTGCCATCTATCCTCTAACTGACTTGGATAGGTCAATAAAACTGTTCCACACATGCTGGCATTCAAAACCGGACCCTAAGTAGGTGAACCAGCCATTGGAAGGGAGAACCGTCCGTTAACAGTTGTTCTGGGTCAAAAACCGGTCGTTTGGGCAAGTGGACCGAGGCGAACCGGGCCTGGACCGGCAGCGAGCACCTCCGCTTATGCCACGTGCCCCCTTGGGCCGAGCAGACTGCGCCCCGCTTCCTTCCGTGAGTGACGTGTGGCCTAGTGGGTGGGCGAGCCGGCTTCCAAGCCCGGGCGCACGCGCACGCCCCCGAGCCGCCACGTGGCGGGCTCCGGTTGGTTGCGCCACCACCCCGTGGATGGCGATCCGTGGCTTCGCTTCCTCGCCAATGATCGTGTGCCATATGGCGCCGTCTGGTTTTTTCCCGCTCTCATTGTGTACGGACAGGGGGTGCTGACGTCAACGCATCCGCCATATTTTTGTATTTCCATATCTTTTCCGTTGGAGCTCCAAATGCAACAAATAATATGTGTGTTGGAATTGTCTTGATGAGCTCTATGTAATGATGTAGTCCTTGAGGGCATTTGAGATACTTTTTAGTAGTAGAATTTGTGGTTTTGTCTCAAGCCCTTTTATGCGTGAATTCTTTCTTGCTCCAAATGATGTCATCTTGCACAGAATTTGAGCTGCTCCCTATGATATATCTAAAACCACCAAAACTCGTGGAATTCATTAGTGTTAGGTACCCCGTTTATTAACCAAGGAATTGGCGGTGGGAATAGGTAAATCATGACCGCCAACAATCGGCCACAAAGATCCCTAGTGGGATTGGGCCACAGCTTGATGCCAACACAGCCAGGTAGTCAGCTTTCGTACTGTTTCACCAGTAGCTGTGGTGCAGCTCAAAACCTTTGAATATCTCCTTGAGCTTGCGGACCTCATCGTGGTAGGCAGCCATTCGCTCGTCACGAGGCATCGCCACCTTCATGACCTGGTCGTCCACGAGCTTTGAATCGCATCACACATGGAGGCATTTTGCTTCGAGCTCGATGGCAAGGAGGAGCTCGCTGATCAGGGCCTCATCTTCTGCCATGTTGTTGGTGGCATCGAAGTTGAGGCGTATGACATATTTGAGCTTGTTGCCGAGTGGGGAGTTCATGACGACCCCCGCTCCAGATCTTCTTTTGGTGTGGGATATGTCGAAGCACATAACATAGTACTCAGGGTCCTCAATCCGCTATGGCCTACAAGTTGATCACGGTTCTGGGGTTGTAAGCTATGACGAGGCAACTAAACTCGATTGCCCATTTTGTGGTGCACCCGGAGGCATTGTGGTTGCCAAAGATCTCACCTAGGGGAGCGATGCTAACCACCATGTCACACCTGGTTTTCAAAGGACAAAACCAAAGCGAATCCATATGTGTGCCAGGATCTAATCTCACACATATAGAGACAATTAACAGTGATATCATAAACAATGCTTTATTACGTATCGTTAAATCAGATTTACATAATACAACAAGTCTTTAACACAGAGTAGCGGAAGCGTAACTAAAACTTTGAGCCATCCAAAGGGAAACCAACTAGGGGTCTCACGCCTAGAACTTCATGAACCTTCACTTGTACTCCTTTAGGCCTTCATCTTCTGGGCAACGGTTGGAATCCCTCCCCCCCCAACAAGGAATAAAAGTGAAGGAACAAGTGTGAGTACACCAACTTGTACTCAACAAACATAACATGAACCATGAGGCTCTAAGGTTGGCTGACTCTAAGGTTGGCTGACATGAAAGCATGAGCTTTTAGTTGGTCAAGTTTTATTAAGCAATTAATTACTACAAGTGAGTTCAAAACCATTATCCCAAAAGATATTGCATAAGATCATTAATCAACATTATTAACATCAAGACCAACTCCCAAACCAAACTAAGAACCACTAATCAGCATAAAGGATCTGGGTCGCTCATAACCGTGAGCACGGCTGGCATGTCAGTTTTACACTCTCGAGGGGTTGCACATCTTTACCCACAAGTCGTGAACTATGCTAGGAGTTACATCACATTGCCTTAGATGAGATGACTAGCAAGTACACTACGAGGCCTGTACAAAAATCACACTAGTAGTTGGTAACCGCTAAGGATTCAGTGGCTTTACAAGTGATGGAACCCTTCTCCAAGGGGTGAAGCTCCTAGCACACACAACCCGAGGTAGCCAGGGGACCCATCTCCCAGCCTCCCGCCTCTTGCCCCATCGATAAGTTACCAAAAGCTAGAGCAATCTAATTAGTTAGCCAAGACCGTCCCATTCCAGTCTCATGGTTGCACTGTTGTCCCAAGTTGTCAGCTTTGTGAACCGGTCCTTATGGAGAGTGGCTATGAGCAAACCACTAAGCACATTGCTCATGCCCCCTAAACCATGTGTTGACGGCACTTAAGCACTGCCAAACCTTATACTGCAAGCGCACAGTATCGTGGTAGCTTTTCTCCAGGATGAGTATCTTGGGTTTTGTCAATCTAAGGATAATTACGCTTAGGCTGTTATTAATCTAATATTAACTTAATTAGTAGCTAGTTCTAGTAGATCTAAACAAGCTTAACAAGGGATTAAAACTACTCTAGTTATACTTCTAATTATGCTCTAATTATACTCTAATTACGGTCTAAAAGAGATCTAAACTCTAGCATAAAATGATAAATGATAGAACAAGTATTAAGCTATAAACGAGATAGATATGATTTAAACATAGCGAAAGGATCCACAAGAAATATGAGACAAACAACTTATGCACTAAGAACCACCTTGAAACAAGATCTATCATTAAGCAAAGATTAAACATGATCATGAATGTCAAAGGTTTACTCGAACCTTTCTCCAGCCCTACTGTCACTAGAACCAGTTAATCGATGAACTAGCAAACCCCAACCATCTCTAAGCATGAGTAGATTCAATCAACTAATTAAAGTAAAAAGATCTACTAAAAGAACATGAAAACGTTTAAATCTGGCCAGATAATCATGCTGGAATTAAGCATTGCAAAGCTATGGATCATAAACCATGCATAAACAAGAAGCTAAGTCTAAAAGACAAACTTTATTGATCAAATCATCAAGGCTTTATCAAAGTAACATAAGAAGTACAAGAAAACATCATGAACTTGAAGCATAGTCGTCGGGATGAACTCGACGAAGAACATGTCGAAAGATGAACTCGAGAGCTCCTCGGAACTCCCTCATTCGAAGTCCAAATAATGCAAACTCTGACTCTAAATTATAGAGCTCGACGAGATCTACAACTTTGGTATTCAAACTTTTTTCATTTGACGTCGTTAAGGTATCCGAATTGGGCCTGCAAGGTGCTGCTGTCCTGAAATCCGAGAATATCTCGAGATTTAATTAGAGTTTGGATTGGACTCTTGATAAACTTTCCTTATCTTCATATTCTTCATACTCAAGCAATCTTTATCCTCCGGAACCTTCTCCATAATGGGCTTGGGCCTTCTTTTGGGCTTTAATTGCTCTTCTTTAATTAATCATCTCACCTCCCTGGACTTGTAGCATAAATCCTTTCTTCGAGAAATCCTCAAATTTATATCAATTATACCCTATTTTCCTGCAAAAATCAATATTGCACAAAAACAAAGAGCATTCTCGAAAACGGACTTATTTGTTAGCAAAACAAGACTAAATCAAAAGATTAACTCTTGAAAAGATATAAAAACAGAGCATAATTTTAGTCGAAATCTTGCGTCAACACCATGTTGCTAAAAAGCCATTTTATTAAGGAGTCCTGAACCACTCAAGCCTCAGCACAAAGGGTCAAGCTCACAATTAAAATTACATGGATCCATTAGTCAATTTATTAACAAAAGGCTCACGCATTAGTGCAGCAACTAGCATATCCAACATGCATCCCCATAGGTATAACATCGAGTAAAGAGGCTAACGTATAATCCTTATAGGTATACAAGTTAGACACATGCATATGAAGTGATTAAAGGGTTATTAGGTTGCCCATGTCATACTTGCCTTCTTCAAAGTACTCTTGCTGCAGCTGACACACGTCGATCCTCAGCGCAAACAACTTAAGCAACAAACAAAGGGGAAACTAAGAACAATACACCACACAACAAAAGATTTTATAAACAACATAAAAAGAACACTAGTCGTTACTAATAACATGGGAGCACAACAACTGGAACAACGACTAACAAGGAGATAAAGATGGCTTGAAAAGAATAAACTCATGATGAAGAATATGAAGGTTTGAACAAAACGATTAGGTAGTATATGGAAAACATTATGATGAGAGTTTGTCATGAGTTTGATGTTTCTCAAATGGCCGATGAGTGTTATAAGATTATCATCGGTTAAGGGAAAAAAATACTTGCAGCAAGACATTGGTGAGGAGGTTGAAATCTTGGAGTAAAGCATGCCATGATAGGGATGGAGGTAGTGGGTAGACTCGCTGAAACCTTCCAAGGGCAATGGATTAGTGGGTGGTCATTTGTGGAGGTGTCAAATGGATTCTTCATGTTATGGTCATGGTTAAGGAGTATGTATGGTGATATTTTGGCATACCATAGAGAGTTCTTGGGAAAACACTTTTGACCATAGTATGCATCAAGAGCACCGTTGGATCACCGGGGAACATGGATTTGTTATCAGGCGGGCATGCTGAAATCTAGTAGACAGTTGGATAACAAGAACAAAACAATTGGCAAAATTGGTCCAACCCAGTACCAAATGCTGCACCAATTTCTGGTAATGTGCACTGCTATATAAAGCACCCTTCTAGATCAACAGAGAACGCGAGTGTAAGGCCGTGCGGCATGGCTGTGTGGACAGCAGTGGTAGCAACCATGATGAGCAGCAAAATCCTAAACTCAAGGGCTCCTCTGATGGGAGCGGGGGTTCCCGATCTTCCATCAGGTGGAGGTAACTATCGATTTGGTGGAGGCACGACACAGGCGATCTGGCTTCCAATCAACACGATTCAAACCCTGCAATCGCAGCACCACGTCTCCTCTGCTTATCAACTGTGCACACACAGTTGACCTCACCTCGAAGGCTTATCCCTGCCTATGAATCGAAAAACACAAGCAAGAACACGGTAGATGCAAACTGAATTTGCGAATAGAAAGATTAATCACACGAATTGGGGTCTCACAAACCGAAGTATTCACCATGGCGAAACTGTTCAATGATAGATTAATCTAAGCAAAACCCATCTATCCTAATGACGGCCACTGCGTATATAGAAGAGAGAGGCTAGGAGGCGGCCAAGGGGGTGGCCGGGCAACCCTAAGGAGTACAAGGCCTTCAGGCCCAAAAACAGGTGTTGGACAGATTCTGGTCATCAACTTGCTTCGACGATTCCCGTCGACTCGGAGTGTACTTTGGCATGGGATCACCAGGGTTGGAAATTTATCTCCTTAGCTTTCTGTCAATATATAGAACGTCCAAAACGGAGCCTGTATGTGGCCAGGGCGTCCGTTTCCTTGAGGCCTTGTCCTGCAGTCCGAAACCGACCTCGCGAATAAATTAGACATCAACTCGGATTGGGCTTCAAACTCTATATTGGCTTGAGCCTTGGTCATATGCATATTGGGCGTGTCCTCATCATTCTTCCCTTCTTGGTTTGGAGTTGTCCCCGACTCAAAATCATTGATGCTTGTGGAAGTAATTGACATGCCTGACATCATCCAATATTGCTCCCCTTCTTGAAATTTACCCTATTGTGACACAACAAACAAAGAACAAGGTGGACTCGACGTAATATGATTGGTGTTAGTGCATCCCTCTAACTGATCATATTCACCAACAAGAAGAGACTCCAAATTTGATGAGATATAAACACGATGCACCATATATTCTCTTTTGTGATTATATTGCCCAATGACATGATATGTATATGTAGATAACCATGGCAAATGAACACTAAAAGAAAGTTTCTCCTTCAAATTATTTAGATTACATGGAATATCCAATTCAATATAACCCAAAGCATTTAAAGAATATAACAAATTCTGCTCATCATGCACACTTGCAATATGAAGAAAAAATTTATTTTCAGCACAAGTAGTTGGTTCGAGAGCAACAAAGTCATGCTTATTCACAAGTTGCGGCATAGAAATAATAGATGAATCAGCACACAACCTTTCCTTATCACAAAGAACAACAATCAAAATCATATTGTGACAAAATAAAATTATCACAAGATTCTACTATGGATTGTTCTTCAATCACCTGAATTGTGGATAGATTTTGTGCATCACAAATTTTCTCACCTTGTGTGATCTTTGCACCCATGTGATTACTTGTGGTTACATGCTTGATGCAATGCTCATCCTCCATTAGTGTGTTGTCCCTCTCATCATTAGTTTCAATATCCTGCCCAATGTTAGTAACAAATGAAGACTCCACGATATGTGTGTCATGATGTTTAATTTCAATAAGACATATATCATTTTTAATTTGATTCTCAATCTCGCAAGCTAGATCAATTAAATCATGTAGAGAATTATATTCCATATCAACAAGATTGTCCTGAATTTTTTTATTAAGACCATTTAAGAAATAAATTTCAGCGTCTTCATCAGTATTCATCTAAGTCACAACACAACAATATAGTTTTGAATTTCTTATAATATAACATGACAGTTCTATCTCATTGTTTTAGACTGTTTCAATCTGCTAAGGGACATTTCATGATATAAATTATCAAACTTTGTTTCCCAATTGATACCTGATGCTTTTGACGTGGATGTTTGCAATGTGGTGTAGCTCTCACATGTCTTTATATTTTCTTTCCGAGTAGTGCTATACCCTGTCTTTATTAGCAGAAAACAAGAAAACACACAAAAAGTATATATTTTCCTATCAACTACTATGTATAGGCAGTGGAATCACACACTCTCAAGCTTCTTACCGAGCTCTTACGAGTGTTCTTACTGATGCAAAGCAGTGGTCGGTACAACCGGTGGCTGTTTCGTGATACCGTGAGGGCCATGAGTGATGCGATTGCATAGGTTGAACCTGTACTGATCAGAAGTATATATGTGGAGCTTTGGGGAGGCTTTATATAGTTACAAGGATTAACACAAATCGAAATCAAATACCAAAATTGAATAAATATCCGAAGCACTAGTCTAAGTTGCTGGCCTAAACTTGTCCTTGAACTAGCACAAGCAAGCAAGTCACACATATAAAATATAAATGACACAAATGATGCAATCACTTCTGATTTTTTTATTTTTCTTTTATATTTTTTTTGTGCAGCTCCTTTTTATGCACTTGCCTTTTCTTTTTTTTTTCTTTTTCATCTCAAAAGTGCCGCAAGATCAAGATACAACTCCACACTATCGCAAAACTCTCGTCTGTAAATCACAGATTTTCTATCCAAACTTGAATAGACGATTTCGCACTTTCATTGACCTCAAATGCGAAAACTTATAATACCAAATTTGAAGCTCTACATTTTATCTTTCTTTTCAATATATGTAATACCTCTTTTGGACAAAGAAAACATGAGATATTGATCCCAAAATACAAACTGCTCAGAAAATTCTGGGTCACGAACGGATTTTCTCCCAACTAGAATTAGGCCTTGATAATAGCCTTTTCTGAAAAAACTCACTGTTGATAAAGTTATAGATAATTTCACAAGCATTCCAGAAAGTACTAGAACATTAAAATCTGAGGTTGTCTGTGGAAGATATCATCAAAATACTGAACTGGATAGAAACTAATCTGAACCGGACGCGATGACGTGATGGAAAAGAACTCGGTGACACGATGCAAAACTCAAACCAATCTAAGAACAAGATCTAAACCAGCAACAAGACCATGACTATGGACACAAACTCAATGATGCGGACTCCAAAATCAAAAAGTGCAAAGGATAAACTTGGCTATGGGATATGATGAACTACAAACCCTAGCTTTTTATACAGCTTTTTTGGACTATGGGACGAAACAAAAATAATCTACTAAGGACAATGTCAAGCAAAGCTGATGGCAAACCTTGCTCTGAACCACTTGATGGGAAACTATCGATTTGGCGGAGGCACGACACACGATCCGGCTTCCAATCAACACAATTCAAACCCTGCAATCGCAACACCACGTCTCCTCTGGTTATCAACCGTGCACATACGATTGACCTCGCCACGAAGGCTTATCCCTGCCTGCAAATCGAAGAACACAAGCAAGAACATGGTAGATGCAAACTGAATTTGCGAATAGAAAGATTAATCACACGAATTGGGGTCTCACAAACCGAAGTATTCTCCACGGCGAAACTATTCAACGACAGATTAATCTAAGCAAAACCCATCTATCCTAATGGTGGCTACTGCATATATAGAAGAGAGAGGCTAGAGGGGCGGCCAAGGGGGTGGCTGGGCAACCCTAAGAGTACAAGGCCTTCAGGTCCAAAAGCAGGTTTTGGACAGATTCTGGTCATCAACTTGCTTCAACGATTCCCATCAACTCGGAGCGTATTTTGGCATGGGATCACCAGGGTTGGAAAGCTTATCTCCATAGATTTTCCCTCTGTAGAACGTCGAAAACAGAGCACGTATGTGGCCAGGGTCTCCGTTCTCTTGAGGCCTTCTCCTGCAGTCCGAACCGACCTCGTGAATAAATTGGACATCAACTCAGATTGGGCTTCAAATTCTATATTGGCTTAGGCCTTGGTCATTTGCATATTGGGCATGTCATCATCATCCTCTATATGATAAAAAAGACAAGGGTGTGTTCAAGGTTATATGGCACATGATGGAGGAGGATCCCAGGGATTGGAGCAATGGTTTATCCGAGAACGCAGATGTTATTTGAGGCATAATGGCTGTCTGGACAGGAGGACAAAGAGCACAATAATGGACATATCTCTCATACTGCTTCACTAATAGCCAAACCATATTATGAGAGTGTGTTAAAGGATATGATACATGTGTCAGTTGAATGGATTGTTGATTGGAACTCAGGATCACTGAGAAATCATACGCCAAAGTGACAGCAGCGCTGATGTCTGGACTGCAGCGACAACGAGCACGGTGACGGTTGTTACTCTTGCACTGCTACACCTATGGACAAACCATTTTATTCGGACATGTTCAGGGATGCAAGGCATGATCTGGTGAATGGGCATGGCCCCTGGACTATCAGGTTAGTGGGGAACGCACCGCCAAGTAGGGACAGCGTGGCTGCCCGCTAGTCCAGTGAGACATTACACAGGTAAACATCTCTGGAACGTGACAGAATTTGATCTATGTAACATGATTCACAATAGGGAACAAGTGATCTACACAGCAAGGAAACAAAGGGGTTCTCACCACGGGGTTGGTGGCAGCTGAGGAATGAACTTGATGGTGAGCAGACGATGAAGAGCGATGTTACTAGGCTGCTACTTTGTTGATGCGACATTTGAACGAATATTTTGCATCATTTTATGTAGTTTTTCACTGATTTCATGCAGTCAACTATATCTTTTACTAACAATTATCACCGATTATTGTGAATTTTGCAATATTGTCTTGGAAATATGCTATATGTGATTTTTACAGGTTTTTGACCAATTTTTCGCAAAATTCACCACAATCTGCTCCGAGTAAGAAAAGACCTCTGAGATGTTATTTTATGAAGACGATGATCAAGGCTTTCTAACCAGAAGCTTCTAGAAGACATCAAGTGCCACAAGTTCATAGAAGAATATGAGGTCAAAGTATTTTAATCAAGTCCAAAACTAGAAGGATTCGACAAATCTCAGAGAATATAGAAGATTCCAGAACCCAAGAGTCCGAGATCCTCCACAATTATATTTCTTAAGTACCAAGCAACGTCCCCGCGAAAGATGGAAAGGAATTGACTCAGGAGGAGTCCGGGTCAGCCGAGCCTGGGCCATCTGGTCAGCCGACCCCACCTCCTCTTAAGTCGGTTGAGGTTTCCTTTTCTACCACATCATCTCCAGACTATATAAAGCCAGCCTAGGCCCCGAGGTCGGGCATCCAATTCATTATCAAGGCGTGATGTTGGCGACAAGAGGGACCCCAACTAGAGGAGAGTAGAGGGTCGAGTTTCTAGTCTAGGATTAGAGTTCTTCTAGTTCCTGGAGGTGATTAGAGGCCTTGCACGGTACTCTAATTACCTAGCTCCAGATATCTAATTGTATCATCAAGGGAAGGTTGATCATGTCTGTATTCTTGATACAATTTACTAATGAAGCATTGTTCTTGTCTAATTATCATATTCTTGCTCTAATCATGCTTGTTCTAGCTCTAATTAACTTTAGGTCTAGATGCTTGCTAATTAGATCATGTCATTAAGGGTGTTATTTATCTAGCGTTCTTGATCTCTAATCTAGTTTACTAATTACATGGTTATGTTTCTAGTTCTTGTAATCATGGTGATTAGAGGTTCTAGTTGCTCTAGTTGCTCTGGTTTAGAGATAGATTAGACCCCCATTTTTACCTTTAGTTTTCCTTTAAACTCTTGTTAATTAGCTCTCAATTAGTTGGTTTCCCGGATTGACAAAACCCATGATACTCATCCTAGGGAAAAGCTACATACGATACTGTCACTTGCAGTATAACGTTTACCGTGCTTAAGTGACGTCAACATGCTTGCGATTCCACAGAGCTGCAGTCATGGACGTTGTCTGGGATCATCAAGTGACAATCTTAGGGATTCAATGCAGCAAGACCATGGGGAAGATGAACATGAGAGAGGGGGCAGCAAGGGGGCACAACTCACACATGGTCGCCACTTGCAGCACAATGACGTAGAAAACAAAGTTGATGCCTGGAACGATGCAGTAGCAGAATGGATTTTCCATGGTGAGGGGTTTCGTTTAGGAAGGGGGGAGATGGAGGGGCACCATGGTAGGAAGAAGAGGAGGGCACCCTTGTGTTGGAGAATAATAATTGAAACTGAAGAAGTGTGGGAAGGAAATAAGGAGGGGTTATGCATAGGTGATTAAGGAGGGGATGAATGCAAGCAATAATGAGCAATTAGAAGGAGGAGAAAGGGGCGACCAGGAGGGTTCCCCTCTTCAGTTTCTTCATGAAAAACCGGGGGCAGTCAAGGTGGGTGGGGGCGACCAGGAAGGGGTGGTCAAGGTGGGTGGGGGCGACCAGGGGGAAGGGGAGACATGAGGAGAGGAGGAAAGTGATGTTTTTGAGCTGTTTCGGGCTTGTTTAGGGCTACCCCAAGATATGGTGAGAGGTGGGGAGAGAAGAAAGGATTATGGGCCTTGCCTTGATACCAAAATGAGAGTAATGTCAACCCTCAGTGATACTAGAATGGGTCTTGGGCTTGTCATGCATGCAATAGAAAAAGAAAAGAAGGAAATTTGACGGAATCGATTGGGCCCGAATTAGTAATTTCTCGAGTTTATTGAAAGAGAGAGGGAAGAGAGCATCAGTGGGACATGAGCTTGAGAATGACATTGAGTTTTACCATAGAGAGAGAATGATGTCAATGGAAAGAAATGATAAAAAGATAAATGCGGGGATGGGATGTCGAAATGTTGACTTGAAAAGAGGGAAAGAGGGGGAGGTCCGGGTGAGATCATCAGCATTTTGTGAATTTGACATGGATCAACCGAAATAATTGACTTGGTATAAAGAATACTCAACATGACTAGATTAGGGTTTTGAGTCGATGAAACTTCAGAGATTCAGCTTGAGTTGGTGAGGAAGAAAAGGACTAGGATTTTAGAGATATGGATCGAGATGGACTCGAAACCTAGCTGGTTTTGAAATATTTTGAAACCTCATTTTGCACACATAAACATTGTGCACTTCAGCATGAATGCAACAAACAAATGAATCTATTTGGAAAAACTTTTAAAAGCATACTCTTCTCTCATTCCAACAAAACTTACAAATTTGAAAATTTTAGAAAATTAAGAAATCCTTCATTTTATTTATTGTTATCTATTCACATCCTAAAATAAGAAATTTTGGGGTGTGACAACACCATGATATGGTGGCGGTCAAAGTAGTGGGTGAGTTTTCGCTTGGCCATCAAGACCATGTACATCAGCTTCTGAACTTGCGGGTACCGTGTCTTGGAGTCGGTGAGTACCTCACTAACAAAGTACACGGGCTGCTGCACTTTGAGGGCGTGCCCCTTCTGCACCCACTCAATGACGAGCACGACGATCACAACCTGGGTGGTCGCCACCACATAGTGTAGGAGGGGTTAATCCGGCGCTGGGGCGACCAGCGTCGGTGGTGACGTGAGGAAAGCTTTCAGGCGGTTGAGTGCCTCTTGCTCCTTGGCCGTCCGCTTTCTTCAGCAGCTTGTAGGAGGGCATCCCCCACTCACTGAGTTGCAAGACGAATCTACTGAGGGCCACAACACACTCGATGAGCCTTTGGACACCCTTTATTTCATGGATTGGCCCCATCTTGAGGATGTCTGAGATCTTATCATGGTTGGCCTCAATGCCTCAAACAGATATGATGAACCTAAGGATTTTTCCCCTCAGGACTCCGAAAATGCATTTCTCAGGGTTAAGCATTATGCCAAACTTTCGCAGGTTCGCAAAGGTCTCTTCCAAGTTGGTGATGAGGTCATCGGCCTTCTTAATTTTTTACGACGATGTCATCAACATAAGCTTCTAGGTTATGACCAACCTGGTCATGGAAGCAGGTCCACATGCATCATTGGTAAGTAGCACTAGCATTTTTAAGCTCAAACGGCATGCTTGTGTAGCAAAACGAACCAAACAGGGTCATGAAAGATGTCATGATTTCATTGGATTCTCTCATAGCAATCTGGTGGTACCTAGAGTAGGCGTCCAATAAAGACAAGGATTCACATCCCATGGTCGAGTCGACCACTGTTGGCGACTCTTAGCCTACCAGATTTTACTCCGCAAGTGCACCGAGACTGTTGTAGCCTTTTACCCGGGAGTATTCCAAGGTATCGTATTTATCCACAGGAAAGCAATGAGATAGAGATATCAAACTATCATTCATCTAGCTGTTATTACTCGTTTACATCAACCAATAGCTAGGAACGATTGACACCAAGCACCATGGTGTACAAGCCAAGCACCGTTGGCAAGAAAATAGGTAAAGCTAGGAGGACAACGAGACAAGGGCTGCAGTACGGTCTTCTACCTTTGCTAGCATTCAAGAGCTATCCGTGCTAAGGTCCAAAAGGATCTGAACAGAGTCATGAACTCACGTCGAGCGAAATTCTAGCGCTCTCAAGAGTCCAGGGGGTAGATAGTTAGCCACCGAAGGAGAACCTAGCTAATGCCTATGGGCCTCCCGAACGATAGGCTTGGGCTACACAGGCACACCACACGCTGTCACCGAGTGGGGCTACCAAGCAAATCTGCGTGGAGAGGACGGCACGCAACAAATGTGTTCAAGCGAACAATAGTTCATACTTGGCCAAAGGAGAGGAACTAACCAGAGCCTAGCGTATAGGTTGGATTGTAGCACCAGCAAGCACAACAACAATCAATCAATTCTAATTTAGCACAACTTAGGCCTCGAAATGGTGGATCAAAAGGAAAAAGCAACTACACCGCTCGAGTTACTAACAGAGACAAAGGTAAGTGCATAAAGTAGACAAGAGAAGCACTTGCTCTTGTCAATAATAGGAAAGTAATGCTTAAGATAAGCAAATGAATACATTACCGAATACTTCCGATTGAGTCCGATACAGTAGACCTTCTCTAACTCCTAACCAAACACTATTTTCATAGTGGAGGCACCACCTGCAGGGCGCCTCCTAGAGAGGGAGAGAGAGTTACATGGTGAATGGTACATTTTTGGAGTGGGGGAGTGCCCCTCTACTTATAGGAGTGGAAAGGTCGGTAAGGGGGGTAAGTCGGTTGGCCGGGAGACTAAGGCGGTGGCCGGCCGACCATACCCTATGGTCGGGCGACCAAAGGATTTACCGCCTTTTGTCATCCAACGGTCGATCTCGCTTCCTCATGTTAGTTGGCAGTTGAGTCGGTTGTTACATGTGCAAAATGTGTCTGAGGGGTGGCCGGGCGGCCAAGGCATATGGTCAATTGACCACGTGTCCTTCTAGAATTGGATGCACGTTGTCTCCTTTGGATTGATGACATCACTGAACTTTGTATGATGGCCTTTCGATGCTTAGATACATTGGATTCTTGATTCCAGGGTTGGATTTTGCTCAGCTTGTGATTCTTTGCATGTAGGTCGAAGGATGGCTTCCATGACATGGTCGGGCGACCATACTTTTTGGGCCAAAATGTTGTATTGGACCTTTAGGTGGCAGCCCATGGCAAATGGAGGTCGGGCGGCCATATTGGATAGTCGGTTGACCATGGTGGATGGCCGGACGACCATGGGTGGTGGTCAGCCGACCATGCTCATTTGCATGGCTGCCTTCCTTTGCATCCTTTTCCATGTTTTGCATCATTTCCTCCATTGTTTTGGACATGACAGGCTCATGCGTGTAACTTTGCATCGTGGGACCATGTGGTATGGCCGGGAAGCCAAGGTGATGGCCGGGCAAACATGGGTAGTGGCCGAGCAGCCAAGATAGTGGCCGGGCGGCCATGGAGATGGCCGGCCGGCCATGTAAGGTGGCCGGGCGGCCATGGACCATCCCTCTCGGCGTTGTCAATCCTTGCGACGGCCATAACTTTTGCATCTAGACTCCAAATTGAGTGAACCAAAACTCCATTTTGATTATCTCAATGAGCTCTTTGCAATGGTTTGGTCCTTGAGGGCATTTGAGATACTTCATAGTGATGATATTTGTAGATCCATCTCAAGCCCTTTTATACATGATTTCTCTCTTGCTCCAATTGATATTCTTTTGCATGGAATTTGAGCATCTCACTGTGATACATCAGAAACCACCAAAACTCATGGAATTCGTCGGTGTTAGGTAAATAATGCACTTGAATTTATCTATACCCCATTTATTCACTGAGGAATTGGTGGTCGAAACTGGGAAATAACGACTGCCAACAACTACTTCATCTATTCTGGGAAGAGGGAAAGGATCTTTGGGGCACACCATGTTCAAGCTTGTGTAATCGACACACATTCTTCATTGCCCGCTCTTTTTCTTGATGCGCACGGGGTTTGCCAGCCACTCTCGATGGTGGACCTCCTTGATGAACTCAACGGCTAGGAGTTTTCCTATCTCCTCCCCTATTGCCCTGCACTTTTCCTCATCAAATCGGCATAGGCGTTGTGCAACCAGCCTAACGGCGGACGGATGTTCAGGGAATGCTCGACGACTTCCCTTGGGATGCCCGGCATGTTAGCTAGTTTCCAAATGAAGGCGCCTCGGTTGGCATGAAGGAAGCCGACGAGCGTGCTTTCCTACACTAGGGAGAGCACGGTCCCTATGCGCACTGTCTTCTTGGTATCTTCTGGGTCGATCGTTACCGCCTTTGTGTCATCAGTGGTCTTGAAAGACCCTGTCCCCAAGCAATTAGCATCCGAGGTGGTCTCGGGGACTCGCTCTCGGACCTTGCTGAGGCCAGCCGCAACCACGGCTTGCGCAACCAAGTCGCAATTGTCACGCTCGCAATTGTATGTCACCTAGAAGCCAGCACTCACAGTGATCATGCCGTTCTTGCTTAGCATCTTGAGCTTCATGTACGTGTAGTTTGGCACAGCCATGAACTTAGCGTAACATGGACGGACTAGGAGGCATGATATGCCCGGCAAAATTGATGACTTGAAATGTGAGGGTCTCGGTGCAGAGATTTTCCACATTGCCTAATGTAACCGATAGATCGACCTGTCCTAGT
The DNA here is from genome assembly GCA_030272315.1 of Paspalum vaginatum. Taxonomy (NCBI): domain Eukaryota; kingdom Viridiplantae; phylum Streptophyta; class Magnoliopsida; order Poales; family Poaceae; genus Paspalum; species Paspalum vaginatum. The sequence goes on along the minus strand of CM059013.1, from coordinate 35,558,460 downwards.
GGATAGGCTTGCACGCCTAGGATGACTCCATGGAACGGGGATCTGACTGGCGTGATGTCCGATCTAGAGAGTCCCAGGGCATCGAATGTGTCAACGTACAACAAATTGAGGCCGCTACCCCCATCCATCAAGACGCGTTTAAGGTCCTTGCTTCAGATGATAGGATCGACCATGAGCGGGTACTGGCCTAGCCATGGGAAGTAGTCTGGATGGTCCGCATGATCGAACGTGATCGCCATCTCTGACCAGCGAAGGTAGCGCGGGGTCATTGCCTCTCCCACGAGGTTGACCTCTCGCTGGTCAAGCTTAAGCTGCCGCCTCCCTGCATAGAGAGTTCCCCCCAAATATCATGAGGCACCCATCTATCACCAGAATTGCTCAGTCTTGGGCTCCACAATGCCTTTGGGTGTCGCGTCCTCGGACAGCACCAACCGCTATCACCATGCAAGGAAATGCCTGATGACCTTGTAGTTCGTAAACTTGTGTCTCATAGGGTAGTCATGGCGTGGACATGACTCATCCATGAGCTTTTCGAATCATACGCCTGCTGGCCGTTGTGGACGGTTATTTTGCTCACGTGGAGCGCGCGGGGGTCGGTGTTGTTGTTGCTGTCGATTGGCCGCGGCGACCACCTCCTCTATCCGATGATAAGGGCGGTTGTTGCATTGCCGATCGTCATGGTGCCGCCTCATCTCCCCTCAGTTGCCTGAGGACCTCGATTTCAGTACGGTCACCCAATCCACTACAGGATTTCCCTCGATCGTTGAATATGGCGCCCGCCACCTCCTCCCCGAAGGCATGGTTGACAGTGATCTCCATCAGTTCACGGATGGTCTTCAGCTTGGAGCAACCGAGTTTGTGGATCGGCGCTTTGTTGCTGGTACCGTGGATGAAAGACCCCATGACGTTGGTGTCGCTGGCATCAGGGACTTTGTTGCATTTCTTTGAGAAACACTGAAGGTAGTCCTGGAGGCTCTCGTTAGGGCGTAGTTTGCAACTCTTGAGATCCCAAGAATTGCCGGGCGCTTGCATGTCCCCTGGAAGTTTCCCATGAAAATCCTCTCTAGGTCGGCCCACTCCTAGACGCACCCCTTGGGAAGGTATTGGATGATCAGCAGGTCATCATCGGTGCCTCCCATGCGGCAGGCAAGACGGGGAGTCTTCGATCTAGATGGATGGGTTCGTGGACCCATTGTACTTGCTGTTGTTGTTTCATGGTCGGAGCTTTGGGGAATTCCGTGTTATGGATCTCACCCCCGAAGGTGCATGGTCCTCGGTCATCATGCTAACCGCCATTGTTATGGGCACCTCTCATGGAATTGGCTTGCCCAACCTGCTCGCCAGCTGCGCGGCGGGCATCGAGGATCGTGCGGGCATCCCATACGTTCCCTAGGCGCCAGTGTGCAGGGGTGCACAACATCTGCGGCCGTGCCCCTGTGTTTAGGATTGCTCCCTCAAGGGCCCTGCCCATGTCGTCCAGCGTGTGAGGATGCAAATCACCATCCAGGCAGTGGGTGTTGTCCCACAAAGCAGACATTGAGGCGCGATGCTCCTCGGCGGAGTGTTGTGATGGCATGCTCGATGAGCCCATGATGTTTGCTGTACCATGCTCGGCCCTGAGGGCCATCAGGCTCAGGAATAGAGCACAACATCATGGCAGCTGCCGCGACGTTCTGGCTTGCCTTAGGGAAGAAGCGCGGACCACCGCTAGTGCCGATCCTATCATCACTGAACTCCTTGGGCACATTGCATCGGATCTTTATCTCCTGCTGTAGCGCGTCAAATCATGCTGATTCATTGGCTGCTCTCTTGACTGCGAGCTTCATTCACCATTGTTGTGCCTGCTCGGCGCGGATGCGCTGGTACTCCGCCTCTTGCTAGGAGGTATGTTGTTTCCCCGACTGTGGTGGTTGCATGGAGCCGCTTGCTAAATCCAAGACGATGTGGTTGTAGCACCTCAAGTCATGCTCCTTCGTTGGCCATTCCCTTGGCTTCTAGCTCCGCGTGCCGTTGTTGTGCCTACTCAGTGCGGACGTGCTGGTACTCCACCTTTTGCTAGGAGGTGCGATGTTCCCTCGGCTGTGGTGGCTGCGTGGAGCCGCTTGTCGAATCCAAGACAACATGGCAAGCATGAAGAGCGGGCTTGCTGGTTGCGTCATTGCATTCAGCGGAGTCATCACCGGAGTCATCATCCAACAAGTCATGGAAGTTGGCGGGGAGGTGGCTCATCATCACGATGAACTCCACCCGGCTGTCGTCAGTGACCATTCCGCTGAGTTCCTCGGCTAGCTCATCATGTCTGTCAGCCAAGCGAACACGTTCGCAAGTGCATGGAGCACGAGATGGATTTCCTTGTTGGATGCGCAAGGCCCTAGGTGTGTCTAGATTCACTGAGCGAGGATGTCAGTGTCAATTCCTGGGATGGCCAGGGGTGTGCTCGCGCCAGATGGTGCAGAGTCATCGGGTGTGTATGCCACACGTAAAGAGTGCTGGAAGGTGGCAGTCATGTCCGTGAGGCCGAATGGGAAGTCGTCCATCAAGGTGACACCTCGCGCGTCGTCGCTTAGAGTGGTGGCGACCTCTTCCTCCGGCGGCAATGGATTGGTGATGAGTTGTAGCTTGCCCTCTGTCATACCGATGAAATCCAAGCTTCCAAAGGAGAGCTTAGTTCTGAGTGTGATGGCGCTGCTAAAGGTGATTGGAGCCAACGAAGAACAAAACGCAGGACGCAAACTCCTCTACCTAGCGCGCCAATTGTCGAGCCCACGACAAGTGAATTTGTGATAAGTACAGGGGGTCTTACGGACTGCCCTCTTGATGGCCTAGCCTCAGGGGCTCAAATATGAATGCAAGGGCAATGGACACAAGTATTTAGAGTGGTTTGATATGAACTCCCTATGTGTGCTGAGCTTGCATTGCTTGTTCTTTGGGTTACAGGTGAGAGCTTTGAGCTCTCGGTGTGTGTGTGCTTTGTCTACTGTCAGTCGTCCTTCTCACGGCACCCATACCGCCTTATATATCTAGGGGAGGCCATCCCTTAGAGGTTATACAGAGAGAGAGAAAGAGAGAGAAGAAAAGGAAGGGGATGCATCATCCATGGGAATAGCATGTGCTTCCTCATTGTAATGGTCGTGAAGTCCTGACCTGATGGGGATGGCATGACCCCCATCTGTTGGGGGTCATCCAATCCTCTGTAGCCCTCCTAACCAAGGTCGGTCGGGGCACTGCTGCCGTCCCATCCTTTCACCTTAATCGCTAAAGCGACAGGGACATGACGGTCCGGACCTATCCATTGCGTGGCATAATGATGGTGGATGGCATGCTGTAGCGCGATGCTCCATCAGGCACCACACCTCCATGCATCAGGTATGCGGGTGGAGGGGCGAGCCATGCACCCGTTGTCCCTCTGCCCCTCTGGATATGCTCTTGGTCTTTGTGTTTGTCCTGTTCCGACGATCCCCTCTAAGGAACCATGGGACGGCCTGGGGGTTGGTGAGGAGTCCTCAACCCCCGAGCCCCTTGGTCGGTCTTGCCTTCTGTGGGCCGCCTAGAGGAGAAAAGGAAAAAAAAGGGGAGGTGAGATCCCTCAGCCTCGATTGGTCATCGGCCGGGAGTCGTATGGTTTGTGGCCCCACTCCTTCCTTGCGGGGCTTGCTATTCTTGTGCGTGCCTGGCCTTCCTTGGTTTTTTCGGTCCATCACGGTGTTTTGGACCGTCGAGGGTACCCCTCATATGGGTGCACGTCACTATGTGATTAAAGGTTAATCACATTTTGGACTCAAGTTGGTCCAAGTCATAATCCATCATTGACGAGTAAAATTTTAGTCGGGCTATTTTACAAGGGTGGCACAAATCTTGCCTTGAGTCTGACTAGCATCATGTGGTAAAAGGAATTAGGACGTGCTGTATATCAGGGTTCAGTTGATATGATCATTGTGCTTTCAAGGGTCAACATGTGCTGGTAAGTGCCACTGTTGATCGATTGGTTTGAAAAAAGTTTTTTCACCATAGCTAAATGCATGTGAACCTACAAGGTAACACAGTTAAGGGATTGGGACACCAGGATATTGCCCCTAGGGCAAGTGGGAGATTGATGGAGATGTGCCCGAGTGGTAATTCTGGGTCTAACACCGAGTTTGATTGGCTCTGGCATGAACTAATCCAGAGACTGATTGGTACCTGACCAATCGGGTCTGACTCAGAAGCTCGCAGATGGTCTGCACAAGTTGGATCTCGATAAGGACTCAGAACTTTAATGACCTCTTAATCTCCTCCACTTGGGACTTGTCAAGAACTTAAAAAGTAGAAAACTTTTCCTGAAGCTTTGATCTCTAAGCAATTAGAATCCTGATGGCCTTTACCAGGTTAAACCCCATTGGTGGGGACTATAAATATGCATGAGAAGGTATGACTTTGTTAGAGGTGTGCATGAGAACCATCATAGGAAAGGGTTATGTGAACCCCCTAGCCGTGCCCTAGTCCAATCTCCCAAGATTCTCTATCAAGTTCGTGGTGCTAGCACACCAGAACTCAGCGTCACCTTCCCACACATGTGGATACTGTAGAGGCATTGCGATTGCTACACTCATCGACTAACTGGTTTTGAGGGCGTGTGAATAGTTTTTGGTCGAGGTCGATTGGTTGGATCAACATCGGCTCTTCTCACCACATCGACTCAGCTTGCACAATGTTGGCACTTGGCTGCTTCAACTCATCTTCTGTTGCACCGCGCGTCTGGTGGTAACGATCTATGACATCTTGATTATATGAGTTCTTGTGTTTACGTAGTTGTGAAAAAGGTTACATGCTATGGTAGCCTACCCTGTAACCCAACAATAGGGTCACGGGCATTAGATCCGCCATCCCTATATCTAATAGTGAGAAGATGTACATGTCATCTACTCTGCTCCGACTCCTAAGGTAAAGATGTCATGCAGCCTGTAAAGGGGTTGTTGTATTGATGACAATTCATTATATGATGTACCTGGTTTCATATACATTTATAGTTTAGAAGACTTAAACCTTTCCTAATAATATAAAGAGTGAAGTCTAGTTTACCCCATGAACTCATCATGGAGTATAGAACCCCCCCCCCCCCGAACTCCAATACCAGACATGCTACATCCCTAAATTATCAAATCCAAACAAATAACCCCCCTACAGCAGTTACAAGCGGTTTTAAAGCCTGATTTGCTGATGTGGCATGTGGGGCAAACATGTGGACCCTACCTTCTCCTCTCTCCTTCCCGCTGCATCACCGCCGACCCTTCCTTCTCATTCCCGCTGCGCCACCGACGGGCCCTTCCCACTGCGCTGCCGCAAATGCCTCCCTCTTCCTCCCGCCACGCCACGGGCACTAGTGCCCCATGAACACCATGCACTCCTTCGCTTAGATGTCCGCATTGTCACTAACGATGGCCCATGCATTCATATTGATGGATGCGGTCTCACCGGTGAGGGACCCCTCCACCCAGAGCATGGATGTGAGGAGCACCACAACGCACATGTCGGCGGGTGCCTTGCCCCCCAAACTCCTCACCACGTCGTAGAGATGATCCCCCGTGCAGGGAGCATAGGCACCCATGTCCCATCATCATGGCGGCACAGCAAGAGGGAAAGGGACATGACGGTGGCAGTGCAGAGAGTGAGGGAGGTGACTCAGCGGCGCATCAAGAAGGAGATGGAGGGGATGCATGATGGAGTACCTAGAGGGAGAGGCGAGGGCGATGCTTACGGGACAGAGAGAAAGGCGGTGGCAGCTTAGCAGGAGGGTGACGGCGGCAGCACAATGGGAGGGAGAGGGAGGCAATGGCGGCGGTGCAACTGGAGAGAGAGGGAGGCACCTGCAGTGACAAGAGAGAGAGGGAGGCGACGTCAGTGGCGTAGCTGGTTTCAATAGTTTAGGGATGCAACATTTCTAGTATTTGAGTTTGGGGGAGGGATTCATACTCTAAGACAAGATCATGGGGTAAAATAGACTTCACTCTAAGATAAAATTTTCCAAACTTAAACTAGAGATATATTACAACTCAATCCTCTATATATTATAGCAACCTTAAGATACTACAACTTAGTTAACTCAATCCAGACTCTAACTTTTGTCGATCTAGATCTCCTCATTATGTACTATTGTCATTGCCAAAAGCTATTGGCCTAGGCAACCAACAACACCAAGGAGCCGAGAGGCACGCTGCCACTGCGGTCGATCCCTGCTAACGGTGGTTTCAGCAGTCCCCGAGCACAGTTGAGGAGGTGAAGGGGGGTTTTGGGCGTGCCACCTGGCTTACCTGTTAGGCAGGGAGGTTTGGGGGTGCGTGTGCGTCAAAGAATCACCCTACAAGCACATGAACAACAGATCAGCATTAAATTCCATCCTGATCACTGGATCGGCTTGAGGTATCTCCTTGGATCAGCTTGCCTCCTTGCACCTTGTGGAGTTAGTGCGTCGATAAAGCATAGCAAGGAAGAAAACACTACTTAAAGCATGATCTAGTCAATGCAACGTCCCCAGGTTGATTACGCTACACATGTGATCAGATGAATCTATCTAAGAGAGGACTTAACCGAAATATTAACCACACATGAACATAGATCGAAACCCCAATGGGGTTCACTCTCAGATGCAGATACAAACTAGGATGTGTAAAGCAGGGTGCCAAGCTCACATCGATCTCTCGAGTTGCAATATGCACATGTTACGGCACATGTCATGGTGTGTAGCAAGCGGACGAACTATGTACGCTTGGCCACGCGGCGCCGATTTGTTATGTGAAGCATGAACAGATATGTAGATCGGCGATGCACGTGGTAACTGATGGATCTCGCGCCAAGCAAATTTGATGTGAGATTCATAGTGATAACTAGCAGATCCCGCCATAAAAACACTTCAGTACATGATACAGCGGGTAAGCAAATGCTTACACAACCTTAAAACGACCATGATGAAAGGCTTAGAGCAACATGGCGCTTACTTGAGGAAACCTTGAGAGCCAGGGGTGGCGATGCCCCGAGGTTGAGGTGAACAAAGCACGCATTGGTTGGGAATGTATATCAGTCGTTAACTTTATTTTGGAACAATAGGGTACATATTTATAGTCCGTAGACTTGACTTTCAAGGCAAACTCTTTCCTAGACTCAAACTCTTTGCTAAACTAATAGATTACAAGATAATATGGACTCTATGACTAGATAACATGATCTGGACTCTTCCTTCCACTGGTTCGGATCCTCACAAAACTTCAAAATATCAGCCGAAACATGTTGTATAATTGTTCTAGATTCTGGACATCCCATTGTTTTGGCTATTCCCGTGAACTCCAAGTTTACCTAGACATGATTTGGGTTGCGTTAGAAAGCTTATCTCCTTAGCTTTTCTATACATATATAGAACGCCCCAAATGGAGTCCGTATGTGGTATGAGAGCCCGTTTTTGTGCGTCCTACCTGTGCAGTCTGAAACAGTTCTTGCGAATAACTGGACTTCAACATGGATTAGGCTCGTAACTTCATCTTGACTTGGGCCTTGGACACACACTTATCATCATATTTGGCCAAACTTATGATACAAGCCTGGCCATATGGATTCCTTCATCATGGTCTTCTGCTAGCGTTTTGGCCCAACTAAACTTGGTCAAAATCCGACAGCAACAACTATTCTTTATATTCCACACCAAATATTGTCATGAAGCTTTTGGGTAACAATCAATCGTGCTACTTCTGGAGTCTTGATTACCATGGCATTAATCATCTTTTGATATCAATATATTTGGCCAACAATACATTTTTTCCAAAATGGGTGTTAACAGGTGTGTTAGTAGCATACATATCATCATGGCCTTATCTCTATTACCTATTAAGTACATAAGGGCGATCTGCCTTACGTACCAAAACCGCCGAACTCCCGTCCCTACCCCGCGGCACTCACAGCAACCTCCTAGGTGCATGTTCCAGCATTGCCAAACCCCTAGGCTCCCAACCACCCACCCACTCCCCTACACCCGAGCCTGACCGCCGTTGCCCAGCCATCTGCCGCCTCATGGCGCAGACACACCTGGCGCCCCGCAGTCGCACCACAATCCACTACCACCACCTTGCTGAGGCCGCTTGGCCTCATGAGGTTGCCGTCGCCCAGCCATCCACTGCGCCGCCGCCCAAGCGACCCGCCCTGCCCCCTGCCAGCAGAGGCCACCAGGCGTCACAAAGGCCACGGTGGTTGTTGCTCCATGCTCCCCCTGTCCCAGAGACGGATGCCGCCCAGCCGCAGCCCCAGGCACCCCCGACCTACTGGTCTCCGATCCGCCACCTCTCGGGCCCCAAAACGGTAAAGCACTCCACATTATAGGAATCAGTCTCATGTCCTATATAGAAACTAACAAAATTTTAGCATATTATGTATGTGCATTACTTTGGTGATGTCCATCTAGGAATGAATTGCTGGACCAAGTAATATTCTGGTTTGTCACTCACCCAGGACTGATATTTGAGGCCTGATTTTCAATTGCTAATGAAAAAAAATTACTCAACAGGGTCAACACAATATTACAAAATAGCACGCTATAGCGTTTCTATGACTTGATGCTAACACTGTTGCGGTATGAAATAGCACGCAATTGTCCGCCATAGCGCGCTAATAGCGTTTTTGGAAGCCCAACACTAAATTCTATATCACGCTATTTTGTACATGGGTCAAAACACATTCAATTAGAAGCAGCCAGCCAAAGACGATGCGCCTCATGTACTCAAGCTAAATTAGTTCTATAAATGTGATGTTCCAGCTTCCATAAAAAAAGGTGACAGGAGCAACCCATGAGTATATATTTTTGTTCTTAATTAAAATCCGATAGGAAGTGGCATACCTGCTGCAACATGTCTTGGAATTTTTCACTCTCCTTTATTCTAGATTGCTCGTAAGTCATAAGTTGTTTTTAGATATATAGAAATAGTAGTCGCTTGTGGTAAATTTCATGGTCAGTATGCTGAATTTCAGATACTGAATGTTCAATACTTGGCTGCGTGGCGGTGGCGCGGCTGGGCATAGTGGTGAAGGGGCGACCGGGCCGCACAGTTGTCCTCCACCATGCTCGGCCTCTCCCGGAATGCACACCTCCTCTGTCACCAATAGCCTCTACCAAATCCTAATGCAGTGGCTCCTCTCTGCAGCACCGACAAGACCCACGTTCGCCTTCACCTGTCTCGTAGCCACAATGTTGCTAATGAGAGCCAATGGACCGGCTCCATTGCCTCCTGAGTGATGAGTGATTGTCAACAGAAGCCAAAGACCTAGAAGGACTTGGGCACAAGACCTCCAATGGATAGGAGGCCCTCCGATGAACTAGAGGTAGATGAAAGCCCTCCGAAGGACTGGAGGCATACTCGACGTCGGTCGGCCAAGGGAGTTCGGTACACGGAGAAGCGGCACAACGACGGCAGGACTAAGACCTCCGAAGGACTGCGAGGTGACCCGGATGGACTGGGGATGTCAAGTGCCACCGCAGTGCTCCAGCCCGAGTACATGGCGCGAAGACGGTCGAGGGCGTTAGCAGATTCGCTCAAATCCGTCATCCTACCACCAAGTTACCAGACTTAGCAAATGGGCTCGTTCTCAACGAGATAGAGTGGAGTGGGCCGTTCCAGGCCTAGGAAGGAAACCCTAAAGTTTCCTAGTTTCTGACTTCAAAACTGGGGGTTAGCTTGCAGGCGAAGAAGATTTAGACTCCATCGCGGACGTATGTCCCCGAGCAAGTCGAGTATTTTCAGTTTTGGCCCCTACGGGCGTTTCTGTAATATAAGGGTCTTAGTGTAAAATGTGTCGATTAAGCCAGGGCTATAAATACCTAACTGGTTGGTCATTTAGGTGACTCTTCCACCTTAAGAAACCCTAGGCTTAGTCTCCAACCAGCCAAGTGCTTAGAGAGCAAATCTGGTACTTAGCTTAGGATTTGAGAGTCCCCTAGGCTAGTACTTTGCATTAGTGGGAGGATGAAGGGTGGTAGGCTGAGTTGAACCTTGTGTGCACTGTTTTGCTCACTGAATCAAGGCAAGATTCATCCCAAAATTCATGCTCATGTGTGCAGCCATCTTTCTCCCCTCTTTCTAGTTGGTTTTTGGATGGAACTCAAGGGCTTTTGGTGATTTGCGTTGCCCACGAGTTAATCCTATTCTATTGGCTCTTTTGGACTTGCTAGATGTGGATATTATGACTTAGTTCATCTCAATCCTGTTAGATTGCCACAAGCAAGCTTCTTTTGAGTTTTCCTCCTTCTTGCCCAAAGATTGCCATCTCACGAGATCTGAAATTCCCGCTGATCCCTTCATCATTTTGTGTTGATCTTTTGGGAAAAGTATTGGAATAGGGTCTAGATAACCTGTGCAAAATCTCGTGAAGTTTGGACAAGATTTGGTTAAGTTTGGGTTTGAAAACGTCCTATCTGCGACTCTACCGGACAGTCCGGCAGAGGCCACCGGACAATCCGGTTCCATTGGACAGTCTAGCAGCGCCCACCGGATAGTCCGGTATTGGGTTCTGTCGGGGACCTCCCACCGGACAGTCCGGCAGAGGAGACCGGACTCTCCGGTGCCACCGGACAGTCCGGCCCCTGCTACCGGACAGTCCGGCCCAGGCAGGGTTGCTGCTGTGATTTCACCATTTGCTTCTTCCACAGTGTTTTTGCTTTGGATTTTTGCATTCCCATTTCCAGACTATTCTCTTAGGTTCTTGTGAGTCAGTGAGACGTACTTTGGTGCAGTGAGTGTCATGTGGCGGATTTTGCAAGGTTCGTTGCCTCGGTGCCCTTTGTGAGTTGGCTCGCGGTTTTTCTCGCTTGGTGCGTATCCTCTCAGTGGATGGCACCTTTGCGCTGCTAGACACGTATCTATTCAGTGGACGGTGTCTAGTTCTTCTCCTTAGCACCAGTTTCAGGGAGTTGTGAATTTGAGTTTTAAAGTGCTCCTATTCATCCCCTCAAGTCGCACGTCTCAGTCCTACAATTGGTATCAGAGCCGATTAGGCTTCTTTATATCTTTACCGGTGAGAAACTAGTAGCGACTATGGCGCACTCTGGGAAGGTTTCAGTTCTCAGCTTAGATGGCTATCCCTACCGAAGGGTAGGATGAAAGCTTTCTTACTTAGCCAGAGCGAGGACATATCGAATGCTACACAGAGTACGACTTTCACGGTGCTCCCCGTTGCCGAGCATACCACATCGGCGCTCGTTGCTCAGCACGAGGCAAACTACAAGGCGGTGAACTTTCTCTTCTCTGGAGTTGGTCCAGCGGACTATGAGAGGGTGAGCCACCTTAGTACTGCCCGTGAGATCTGGTCACTGCTCAGTGCACACCATGAGGGGACGGTGACAGTTATGGGTCGGCTTGTTGAGACTTACCGGCGCGAGTATGAGAACTTTGTTCAGAAGCCGGGAGAGCCTATCGATGCCTTGTTTGGTCGTTTTCAGTCGATCATCAACAAGCTCCATGTCAACTCTACCCCCGATGCTCTCCCATACTCTGACCATCAGCAGGCTGTCAAGCTGCTATATTCCTTGGATAGGAATGTGTGGGGGATCAAGAAGAACTCCATTCTTGAGTCGGCAGGGTATGACACCTTGGGAGTTAAGGAGCTTTACAGCAAGCTCAAGGCCACAGAGATTAATTATCAGATGACAAATATGCTCATTGGTACCGGCTCCAAGAGCTTGGCCTTGGCTTCTAGCTCTAAGGAAGTTGCTACTAACCCCCCACTTCACGGTTTTTCGTTCTCTGCTTTGATGTTTGTGATAGAGGAGCAGTTGGCGTCACTTGGGGATGATGAGCTTTGCCTGGTGTCTAGTCACTTTTAACGCGCCCATGACAACTGGATGAGCAACAAGAAAGGCGAAAAGCCTAAGTGCTTTGAGTGCGGAGAGGTCGGCCACTTCATCGCCGAGTGCCCGAACAAGCAGAACGACTACTACAAGAAGGGCAAGAACAACTCCCACGACTTCGGCAAGCACCTCTCCAGCAAGCATGACTACGGCAAGCGCGACCACACCAAGCACCACTCCGGCAAGATCAAGAACTTTAGAAAGGCTTTCAAGAGCTACCAGAAGGACAACCGGAAGCGGGACAAGGCCTTCTTCGCCGAGCTTGGTGGTGTTTGTAGTGGATCATCCTCCTCCTCCTCCTTGTCCTCATCAAGCTCAAGTGATGAGGAGATCATCACCAAGCGGGACAAGAGGAGCGACCAAGGCGGTCCAGCAGGTCTCTGCTTCGTCTCCACCAAGTCCAAGAGCAAGCACAAGGTGAACCGGAGATCATTTTGCTCCATGGCGCTTGAGGACAAGGACGACAAGGGCAAGGACAATGACTCCTCTGATGAAGAGGTAACTCCTGAGCAAGCTGAGATCCTTGATATGCTGGAGAGGAATAATCGTGAGTTGAAAGCCTAGGATAAGTTATTAGAGAAGACAGCCAAGAGGCTGCAGAAGCAGAAAGCCGAGCTTGCTGATGCTTTGGCTGGAATTGAGAGGCTGAAGAGTGTGCAAGCCTAGCGTAGTGACTTTGAGTGCCCTACCTGTGAGTCCCTCATGAGTGAGCTTTGTGAGCAGAAGAGCAAGTATGCTCATTAGGTAGAGGAGATGGATAGGCTGAAGGTTGAGTTTGGCAAGCTCCAGTCTAAACTCAATGAGCCTACTTTGAGTGAGGTGCTTGAGTGTGAGTCTTGCCTCTACCTAGCTGTTGACGTAGCTGAGCTGAAGGTGAACTGTGAGGGGCAGCTCAAGGAGTTGGAGGAGCTTAGGGCTAGACCCACGCTTTTGGGTGCGTGCACGGTCTGTCCTACCTTGAGGAGTGAGCTTGACTAGGTGAGAGCTGACTTTGAGGTGCTTTCAGCACCTCCTGATACGTGTGAGAGTTGTCACAGTTTAAGGCTGCAGCTGGTGGAGAAGGAAGCCACCATTAGGAAGCTTGAGAAGTCCGCTCCTGTGATTCCCTCTCTATACTATCTCACATGCGCTGCCCAGACTTTAGTTCTGGAGAGTCTAAGAGAAGAGAAACTGACCTTGGTTGATGAGAATAACCGATTGAGAGAGGTGCTCCGTTGGATGTATGCTAGAGAGCCCCAACTAAGGATGATTTTAGAGAGCACCAAGAGAGCTGAGGGTGACACCAGTGGACTTGGGTTAGGAGAGTGCAGTACCCTGGATAAGAAGAAGAGTGCCCTAGTTAAGCTTAAGACTACCTCTCCTCAGCCTAGCCCTACTGTTGATGGGGTTTACCACGAGCCACCCAAGGCTGCCCCAAAGAATCAGTTCTGGACATCCAAGCCCTCTCAGGCTAAGCTGGACAAAGTAGTGACTGAGATCCTTAAGCCTCCAGTGAGCAAGGAGAGAGTCCAGCAGCCTACTCCACCCAAGGCTACCCCACCTAAGCCCAATGCCCAGCCTAACCCTACTCCCAAGAGGCCTGTCTACCACTGTGACTTTTGCCAGTGGAATGGCCACTTGGAGGAGTTCTGCTTCAGGAGAAAGCGAGCTGAGAGGTAGGAGAAAGCCTAGGAGAACCAGGATCAGTTCTACCAGGGTGGTAGGCAGGATCCTCCCCACTGTGGTGAGATGAGAGACCACTTTGCTGGTGGTGAGAGAGGAGGCGGCTTTCAGGCCTGTGCTCCAGGTAGTGAGAGACGCTTTGCTGGGCGAGCTCCTAGTTGTTTTCAGCGCGGCTATGGACCTCGTGACTGAGGCTTTGGTAGAGGGTTTGAGAGCACACGCTTTGGAGGTCGTGAGTACCCAGATTGTCATGATGCTTACTTTGTTTGTGCTTTTCCCACTTTTGAGCAGATGGCTCGGCACTAGTTCATCAGTTTCACAAACCTAGTGCCAGACCATTTGCTCACTCTCGCTTTCCTTGATTTTGTAGGATCGAGGCTTGAAGAACATATGGGTCATGGACTCCAGCTGCTCTAGGCACATGACAGGGCACCGCAGATGGTTCTCCAGCCTCAACCCCAAGGAATACATCACATTCGGGGAGAATGGTCAAGGTAAAGTGTTGGGTGTTGGTTCTGTTACGCTTTCTGGCAAGCTTTCCCTGAGAGAAGTTGCTTTGATGAGGAATTTGGGGTTCAATTTGGTTTCTGTCTCACAACTTCTCAAGGAAGGGTATGAGGTTTGCTTTAAGGAGGGTTCTTCTCGTGTGCTTGATGCTAAGGAAAACCTTATTTGTCGAATTTTGCCCTTTGGACAGGTTTTTAAGGTTGACCTTGCATATGTTTCTATCCCTCCTCGGTGTTTGGTAGCTAGTCCTTCTACTAATATTTGGAAGTGGCACAGGAGACTCGGCCATTTGAGTTTTGATCTGCTTATCAGTTTGAGCTCGATGGGTTTGATCCGAGGATTGCCCAATTTGAAAGCAGAAAAGGACTTAGTATGCCACCCCTGCCTTCATGGCAAGATGGTAGCTGCTTCTAATGCACCTATCAATCAGGTGATGACCTCTTACCTACGTGAGCTGCTACATATGAACACGGTTGGTCCTGCTCGGGTACAGTCGGTCAGTGGGAAGTGGTATGTGCTTCTCATTGTAGATGACTTTTCTTGCTTTTCGTGGGTGTTCTTCATGGAATTCAAAGATGAGGCTTTTAGTTTTGTTTGTGATTTGGTCTTGAAGTTAAGAAATGAGAGTCATAAGACCATGAGGGCTATCAATAGCGACAATGGTGGAGAATTTCGTAACTCTCATTTCGAAACCTTCTGTCGTGACCTAGGTCTTGATCATCAATTCTCATCTCCTTATACCCTACCTCAGAACGGTGTTGTGGAACGAAAGAACCGCACACTTGTAGAAATGGCGCAGACGATGCTTGATGAGCATAGGACTCCGCGACGCTTTTGGGCTGACGCTATGAATACGGCCTGTAACATTGCCAACCGCATCTTCCTACGAGCTTTCTTAGGGAAGACTTCGTACTAGCTATGGTTTGGTAAGCAGCCCAGCGTCAAGCACCTGCATGCATTTGGCTGCAGATGCTTTGTGCTCAAAAAGGGGGGGCATTTGGACATATTTGAATCTCACTGCTTGGATGGTATTTTCCTTGGGTACGCCTTTAGCTCTAGGGCATATAGAGTGTGGATCATCGATAACAAACAAGTGGTTGAGACATGTGAAGTTTCCTTTGATGAATCTATGCCTTGCACAACCCCTGCATTTGAGCTTTCAGGTGATAATGAAGAAGGAGCTCCCATCTTTGAAGATGAGGAAATTTAGGTAGATGCTAGTGATGCAGGAGCCACTGCACCGGCTGCAGCTCCTGCCCCCTCTACTTCGAGCTCTGAAGATGAAGGAGGACCTTTGCCGACGGCTTCCTCCTCACTCCCCCGACCGCAAGCTCAAGCAAAGGCTGGCCCCGCTGAGGACGCAGGGGAGGTGACCTCCGAGATTGTTCCATCTCAGCAGGTCCAGTGGGATCACCCTCCACATGGGATCATTGGTGATTTGCATGAGAGGACTTTGAGGTTCCAGACATGTTTTATTGCCTTCTTTGCTCATGCTGCATTTCTTGCCTCCTTTGAGCCCAAGGATGTTGGACACGCACTTTCTGATGGTAATTGGGTTAATGCCATGCATGAGGAGTTACAAAACTTTGAGAGGAATGAGGTTTGGATTTTGATAGAGCCACCACCACAAAGCAATCCTATTGGTACAAAATGGGTTTTCAAAAATAAGCAAGGAGAGGATGGCATTGTTGTGCGGAACAAGGCTAGACTTGGGGCTAAGGGATTTTCTCAAAAAGAGCGGATAGGCTATGAGGAAACGTTTGCTCCAGTTGCACGCCTGGAAGCTATATGTATTCTCTTAGCCTTTGCAGCTTCCATGGGTTTCAAGCTTTTTCAAATGGATGTGAAGTTTGCTTTTCTAAATGGTTTCATTCAAGAAGAAGTTTATATCAAACAACCCTCTGGATTTGAGAATGCTAAATACCTTAACCATGTTTACAAATTGCAAAAAGCCTTGTATGGTTTGAAACAAGCCCCTAGAGCCTGGTATGAGAGATTGAAAACCTTTTTGCTAAACCAGGGTTTCAAAATGGGGCGTGTTGATAAGACCTTGTTTCTCCTCAAGCATGGTAGTGATCTTCTTATTGTCCAGATATACGTGGATGATATCATCTTTGGTGGCTCATCTCACTCTCTTGTTACCAAGTTTTTTGAGCAGATGTCGAAGGAGTTTGAGATGAGCATGATGGGAGAGTTGCAGTTTTTTCTTGGACTGCAAATCAAGCAAGGGTGTGAAGGAACCTTCATCCATCAAGCCAAGTACATGAAGGACATTCTGAAGAAGTTTGATAAGGGAGACCTTAAGCCTATGGCGACTCCCATGTCAAAACAAACGGCGCTTGATGCAGATGAAGAAGGGGAGGTTGTGGACCAGAGAGAGTACCGAGGGATGATCGGCTTACTTCTGTACCTAACGGTGACTAGGCCGGACATCCAGTTCGCGATTTGTCTTTGTGCGCATTTTCAGGCCTCACCGAGGACATCACACCGTCAAGCGGTGAATCGCATCTTCAGGTACCTGAATTACACTCCTGAGCTTGGTCTTTGGTTCTCTTCCGCTTCTATGCTCTCTCTCAGAGGGTATTCGGATGCTGACTTTGCGGGTTGTCGGCTGGAGCGCAAGTCTACTTTTGGCACCTGGCATTTTCTTGGTTCTTCTCTTGTCTCTAGGTCCTCATGCAAGCAATCTAGCGTAGCCACTTCCACAACAGAAGCCGAATACATTGCTGCTGCTAGTTGCTGCTCCCAGCTGCTTTGGATGAAGTCCACCTTGAGTGACTTTGGTCTCAGCTTTAGGAAGATCCACTTCTGCTATTTCTGTAGCTAAGAACCCCGTCTTGCACTCTAGAACTAAACACATAGATGTGAGGTTTCACTTTCTGAGAGATCACTATGAGAATGGAGACATAGACTTAATCCATGTGGAGACCGAGAACCAGTTGGCAGATATCTTCACCAAGCCCTTAGAGCTTAGTGCGTTGGCTCGCTTGCGTGGGGAGCTTGGTGTTTGTTAGCCTTTTAGATTGGGGGTAACTTTGATGTAGTTTAGGTTTTGTTTTGCCTTTTCTTTGATTTTCTTTGTTTCCTTTGCATTTTGTATCATATCATGCATTGCATTGTATCATATGCATTTTCATTGTCACTAGCACTAGAGCTCTTCTAGAATGAGTAGTTAGTACTTGCTTGTGCTAGATTGTACAATTGCTTGCTTGATCATGGTTGGCTAAGCTTCTTGAATCTGTCTAATATCATATGTGAGCTAAGTCACTTTTATTTCCTGAAAATCAAAACCATGATCACCACTTGACTTGGCTACCTAGCATGTGTAGGAATGTTGAATGCTATGCTATCATGTCATGCTTGGATATGCTAGTCGTATGCCTTTTTTGAATTTATGCCTAAGCATTTATAACACCTTGCCTAAACCTGAAATCTGAATTAAATCTGTGCACTTTGTGTGTCTTATGAGTTGAAATGAAAAGATCCAGGTGGGTTTACTTGTCACACTGTTCTAGTTTGAGATAGCTTCCCTTTGCACTTTGGCATGAACTTGGACTAGGCTGTGTATGACCAAAACCTTGTCTTAAGCTTCTGATGGTTTTCTGAACCTAGGCTTGGCACTGGTTGGTAAGAAGTGGCAAAGACAAGTGTATAACCCCTGGCACATGATTTGATTTGCATGAAGTTACAAATTGCTAAATCCGAAATCTGCAAGTCTCTAAATTGCTTATGGCTTGTTGTATATGCTTTGGTTGAGAGTAGCACACCTTGCATGTTTTGCTAGCATCTTGTTGTTCATGCCTATCTTGCTAGATGCTATTCATCTTGGTGATGCTTTCTTTTCCAAAACCCTGAAAAACACGCTCCTAATCTGTATAAGATAGATTCAATTGAGCTTGTCGCATGCTTCCTTGCCCTCACTTGCTCTGTATGCTAGAACTTGTATTTACTAGCTTTTCATCCCTGCTGAGTTCTTCATGGTACACTCCCTGCATTTCATGGCATATTTTGAGGGGGAGTTGTCTCGTTCAGGGTGAGTCGAATTCGATGAACCCTTGATGTGTCCATTGTCAACAAGGGGGAGAGATGTTGACCTATAGGAGTGTTCTTGGACCAAGGGGGGAAATTAGTTGAGGGGGAGTTGTGCATTCAGGGAACTTGAGCTTTTTAGCCTGCTCTTGCATCGGTGTGTTGAGCCTTTTGCCTCTTTCTGGAGGAGTCGATGCTTTGCCTAAGCATGGCTGTGTTGAGCCGGTTTGCCTCTTTCTTGAGGGGTCATGCTTTAGTTTGATCGACTGCGTTGAGCGGTTTCACTTGTCTTAGGGGGTCGATCTTTGGTTTTTCTTTTTGTTGCCTCAATTTGCCCTTCTTTGCTTGTGTTTGGCTTTTGGGCATTTTGAGCAACTTTCTTCTTTTCTTCCTTCTTTTCGGTTTTACGCTTGTTTTTCTTGTCTTTGTTCTATTTTAGGTTACAGGTAGAAGGTGTTGACAATGCACTCATCAAGGGGGAGATTGAGAGCCAATGGACCGGCTCCATTGCCTCTTGAGTGATGAGTGATTGTCAACAGAAGCCAAAGACCTAGAAGGACTTAGGCACAAGACCTCCGATGGACAGGAGGCCCTCTGATGGACTGGAGATAGATGGAAGCCCTCCGAAGAACTGGAAGCATGCTCGACGTCAGTCGGCCATGGGAGTTCGGTACAAGGAGGAGCGGCACAGCGACGAAAGGAGTAAGACCTCCGAAGGACTGCGAGGCGACCCCGATGGACTAGGGATGCCGGGTGCCACCACGGTACTCCAGCCCGAGTACATGGTGCGAAGACGGGCGAGGGTGTTGGCGGATTCGCTCAAATCCATCACCCTACCACCAAGTTACCAGACTCGGCGAATGGGCTCGTTCTCACCGAGATAGAGCGGAGTGGGCCGTTCCAGGCCCAAGAAGGAAACCCTAAAGTTTCCCGGTTTCTGACTTCAAAACTGGGGGTCGATCGGTGGATTTGGACTACTGGCCACGTGGACGTCATCCAGGAGTTAGCTTGCAGGCGAAGAAGATCAAGACTCCATCGCGGTCGTCTGTCCCTGAGAAAGTTGAGTCTTTTCAGTTTTGGCCCCTACGGGCGTTTCTGTAATATAGGGGTCTTAGTGTAAAATGTGTCGATTAAGCCAGGGCTAAAAATACCTAAGTGGCTAGTCATTTAGGTGACTCTTCCGCCTTAAAAAACCCTAGGCTTAGTCTCCAACCAGCCAAGTGCTTAGAGAGCAAATCGGGTACCTATCTTAGGATTTGAGAGTCCCCTAGGCAAGTACTTTGCATTAGTGGGAGGATGAAGGGTGGTAGGCTGAGTTGAACCTTGTATGCACTGTTTTCTTCATCTAATCAACGCAAGATTAGTCCCAAAATTCATGCTCATGTGTGCAGCCATCTTTCTCCTCCCCCCTTCTAGTTGGTTTTTGTATGGAACTCAAGGGCTTTTTGTGATTTGCGTTGCCCACGAGTTAATCCTGTTCTATTGGCTCTTTTGGACATGCTAGGACGTGGAGATTATGACTTAGTTCATCTCAATCCTGCTGGATTGCCACGAGCAAGCATCTTTTGAGTTTTCTCCCTTCTTGCCCAAAGATTGCCATCTCACGAGATCTGAAATTTTCGCTGATCCCTTGGTCATTTTGCGTTAATCTTTTGGGAAAAGCTTTGGAATAGGGTACAGATAGCGTGTGCAAAATCTCATGAAGTTTGGACAAGATTTGGTCAAATTTGGGTTTGAAAACCCCCTGTCTGCGACTCTACCGGACAGTCCGGCAGAGGCCACCGGATAGTCTGGCAGAGGCCACCGGACAATCCGGTTCCACCAGACAGTCCGGTGTTGGGTTCTGTCAGGGGCCTCCCGTCGAACAGTCCAGCAAAGGAGATTGGACTATCCGGTGCCACCGGACAGTCCAGCCCCTGCTACTGGACAATCTGGGCCAGGCAGGGTTGCTGCTGTGATTTCGCTATTTGCTTCTTCCGCTGTGTTTTTGCTTCGGATTTTTTGCATTCCCCACTTCCAGATTATTCTCTTAGCTTGCTGTGAGTCAGTGAGACATGCTTTGGTGCGGTGAGTGTCGTGTGGCGGATTTTGCAAGGTTCGTTGCCTCGGTGCCCTTTGTGAGTTGGCTCGCGGTTTTTCTCGCTAAGTGCGTATCCTCTCAGTGGACGGCACCTTTGCGCTGCTAGACACGTATCTGTTCAGTGGACGGTGTCTAGTTCTTCTCCTTAGCACCAGTTTCGGGGAATTGTGAATTTGAGTTTTAAAGTGCTCCTATCCCCCCTCTTGTCGCACGTCTCAGTCCTACAGCTAGCAGACCCCATGAGCAGGTGATAGCGGCCAGGCCAGTCACCTGCCTCGTAGGGGTGTAAATGGTACGGATGTTATCCGTCCATATTCGAGTTCCGATCTGTTTAAAAGGGTTAAAATCCGATCCGTATTCGAATCCGAACATTTAGTATTCGATCTGTATCCGTATCCGTATTCGAGTACTCAAAATTAGATAAATATGATGTCGATAACCATTCAAGTTTTATCCGACACATTTGATCAATATCCGTATCCAATCCGAATCCGAAAAAAAAATATGAAAACAAATACGGTATCAGTAATATCCTTCCGTATTTGATCTGATTACACCCCTACTGCCGCGCCCCTCCACCGAAATAAGGGCTGCTATGGTGCCTCCCGCTGGAGCACGTGCAGGATTGCACCCGACACCTTTTAAGGTTGCGTTTGAATAATATCGAATTGGAGTGATACACATGGATTGAGGTATGTTTAAATCCCAATAGATCAAAATTTCTCTCGATCCCTTCCAATCCACTCTGATCACCACTCAATCTGATGTTACCCAAACAATGCCTAATGCAAGGACATTCATTTGTTGCCATAATAATAGCCATTCTATGATCGCCTTTTTTAGTTACTTCTATACTTTATCATCGGAGAGAAACGGTTTCTTACATATTTGTCGCTTTTGTCGTCGTAGCACACCACCAGGCAAGAGCGCGGAGAGTGCATGTGCAATGACAAGTTTTCTACCCAGGCATGGCAACGGTACCATCACGCCGCCGCACGCAACTGCGTCACTGCCGTTGGCCTCGTGGATCCGCAAGCACGGCCGCTACCGCCGCCACCGCCTGTCAACGCACCATGCCACCGGCCGCTGAGCGTGCACGGCACCGATGCACCGCCCCCACCAAACCTCCGCACGGCCGCACCGCACCCTCCAAACTTGTGCGCAGCTGCACTGACCCACCGAATCCGCGCGGCCGCAATGCCACACTGCCTTCGACGAACCCGCATGCAGTCGCACAGCCGCCGCCGGCACCCGTGCCCACTCGCGCCTAGGGATGTAAGCGGACCTGCTAAAAGGTCTAGCGGCAAGTCATTTTCTAGCCGACGTCCGCACGTCCGCTAAAAAATGACTTGCCGCTACACCTTCGAGTAGGTCCGCTTATATCCCTACGCGCCGCAGCTGGCAACCGTGGGCACGGATGTCATTTTATTTGCAGTTGTGCGCTCTTGCCTCACTCGCATAACCTAGGTGACATGCCACGTTAGCAAAATGGCAAATATATAATAAGTCGTCTCTCTGCAAAATTGTAAATGCAATCGGAAAAATGGTAATAGGGTACCGTCGTACCATAGAGCGTGCACCATTAAAGTTAGTCAAGTACCCATGTCATTTCTATATAAAGGTTTATGCTGTGTGGCATCCTCTACCCATTACTGGCAGCAAAGAAGGGCAGTAGGCCAGTAGCACCATGGCTCTCACCACGAGCAGCAATAACCAAGCTTTGCTCGACGCTCAGCTCGAGCTTTGGAGCAACACATTCGCCTTCATCAAGTCCATGGCTCTCAAATCCGCGCTGGATCTCCGTATTGCCGATGTCATCGATAAAAATGGCGGTGGCGCACCCTCACCCATATAGCGTCGACGGTCAAGCTCCACCCATCCAAGATCCCCTGCTTGCGCCGCCTCATGCGCATGCTCGCAGCAACCGGTGTCTTCAACGTCAACAACCCGCCTTCGGGCAGCGGTGAGCTCGTGTATGCGCTCACACTGCTATCCCGGCTCCTCGTCGGCTCGCAGAACCTTGTTCCTACCACTGCCATGATACTCCATCCAAGCCCTGTCGCACCATTCCTTGGGCTTGGCACATGGTTACAACAGGAGTTACCAGATCCATGCATCTTCAAGCAGACTCATGGCCAGACCTTGTGGGAACAAGCCAACCGTGGCAAAACCTTCGACGCGTTTATCAATGACGGGATGGTCTCGGACAGCCACTTCATCATGGATATTGCCATCAAGGAGTGTCCGGGTGCCTTTCAGGGGATAAGCTCCTTAGTGGACGTTGGCGGGGGTCTGGACGCAGCGGCCCAGGCCATCTCAAAGGCCTTCCCAGATGTGAAATTTAGTGTTCTGGATTTGGACCATGTTGTCGCGAAGGCTCCTAGCGACACTGATGTCCAGTATGTAACCGGGGACATGTTTGAGAGTGTTCCACCGGCAAATGCTATGTTCTTCAAGGTACATCATGTCTTCTTATTTCCTTCTCACTGCTCTTGACAGATTGCTATTTGTGTTAATTTTTTAAAGGGTGTGTGTAGAACGGTGAACCAGATATACATGATACAGGAAAGTGGCATGGTTTCAACAAAGCTCGCTTAGAAACGTGACTAACTTTGGTGCTTCGTAGTTTAATGAGCTTTTTTCTATCCCTGAGAGGTACCATAATTATAACGTTCGAATACCAAAGTTATTAACCAAGTGACAAAATCTAGTTTCTAGAATTCTAGGTAACAAATTTCAAGTTATAATTTTGATATACCCCCTTGATAAATTTTTAGAGACCTTAAGTATAACGTTTAATAGTAAAGGACCAAAGAACCTAATTTATTTGTTTACAATATTTTTTCTCCCTCAAACTAACCTTTTGCTATGTTTCAGTGGGTTTTGCATGACTGGGGTCACGGGGACTGTGTCAAGATACTGAAGAATTGCAGGAAAGCTATCCCTCCAAGAGATGGAGGAGGAAAGGTGATAAATCATAGATATTGTGATTGGAAAACTGGAGAAGCATCGTCCAACTTGAAGCAGATAGAGACTCAGGTGTTGTTTGATCTGTTTATGTTGCTTGTAAATGGCAATGAGAGAGATGACCAAGAGTGGAAGAATATCTTTTTTGAAGCTGGATTCAGTGACTACAAAATATCGCCGGTTTTAGGTGCTCGCTCAGTCATTGAGGTCTATCCATAAATGTCTCACGAGTATATTAGATTGTGTGGTTTCTAATTATGAATAAGTTTGTTGCCTCAATGCGTGGTTATTCCTTAATGCGCTAGTAAAAAAAGGTACTATTCCTGCTGAATGTGTTCCTAGTTACGTATTTACTTACGGCGTTTACCTAGCAGATGCTTAGATCCGGCTTTACCCAAGCTTTTTTGTCCACCCCAACATCTGACATTTACAAAGACTAGAACTAGAGCAATTGGTGAGAAGGGTAAACATGTTTTTTTTCTTTTTTCTTTTTTTTTACTGTCTGGGTAAACAGGTTTCAAACAACAAGGCGCCATGGGCTCACAACAGTCTGTCTATTCATACCACAAGACATTAATTGCAGTTGTGTCATGTGACATAATTAGTGAATAGTTTATTTGTTAGTGAAACTCCATAACCTGATTAGATAACGTTATAAAAGAGTTTGCGAGTTTCAATCCTTCATATGGTACAATGGTAATTGAAATTAACGCTGGCACGTGTTGAGTAGATGATCCTATTTTATGGGTCATATAGAAATATAATAGGAGGATATTTCGTCAACAATGTGAACATATGATGTTAGGAATACGGTGTTGGATCGATCTACTTCAAGACACTGCAAATTCATTATTATTACTATCATTGAGTCTCAGTCTAGCAATGACAGTGTGACACTCATACTCACATATTATACTTGAGATCAGCAGTCCCAGATCGCCGATGAGCATACTTAGGGCTGCCAAATGTTACCCAAAAACTAAGTAGTTATAGAAGTGACTTTTGGGTGTGATTTGAAGCAAGTCGCAACGTATGCTAAATTAGAATTTGTCGCTCTTACCTTAACTGCTTTGGTTAGGCCTAGTTTGGGGTATTCTTGGATTGGGGAGGATTAGAGTGGATTGGAAAGGATTGAGACAGGTTTTGATCTATTGTGATTTAAATACACTCTAGTCCCTCTAAACCCTTCCAAAACTACTCCAATCTAAACATACCCAAACTAGGTCTTAAGAAGAGATTTCTCTTGGCCCAATAAATATACAAGAACTGAAAAATACATGACCATACCTTGACTAATGTTAGTCGATGAAATAAGTTCTACATGAAGGTCGTTGACACGTAGAGGTACATCAAAGCAGACTAGGTTCATGATGACACACATCCCTTAGCAGCTTTGTTACAATTTCACGGAAACAACCTAATTCATGAGGCACTTTGTTACAATTTGATGACTTGCATAAATCCGAAGGACTGAAGCTGTGAAACAGCATCATATTCATTACAGAGAGCATTCGACTAAGGGCTTGGGCAAAACTATGCCTCTAGACTCTAGAATCAGAGTTTGCTAAGTGGAGGGATGATGTTGTCCCCTGTGGCAAGCCAGTGCCATCATCAGTCAGGAGCACTGAACTCCTGTAAAATGAGTACATCGTCTACAATACATCCCAGGTCTAGATAGTAGATATGTTCTCCACCCTGCGGAGTGGCGGAGCCACCCACATGGCATGGGGGAGCAGCTGCCCCAGCTAGCCGCAGCAAGCAAAACCTCTGTCCCTTCTTCCCCTGCCAAGTTCATCCAGGTGGCTGCAGTCGTCACCTCACCGGTGACTTGGACTCGCGGCTAGACATTGGACATTGAAAGAAAGAATACGAACAACTAGTTGCCAGCTTCGTTGATTCGAGTTGGCATAGCCAGCCAGCCCCATAAACGTCAGTCATACAGGCCCAACGCCAGGGAGTGTGCATGATTCGATATCACATTGTACTCATAAGGACAATTTCTTTCATATTCTATGTGAATTGGCATGCAGGTTTTAGTTAAATTAGACTCTCCTATGAACGCAAGGTGCTCGGGATTTTCGCATAGGTGAGGCATTTACGATTTACCCATGTGTACTTAATATATGATATGGCTTCTGCTACACTAAATGCCTAGTATACTCAGTATTTATTTATCCAATAGAGAAAACATAGTTGTTATTGGAGCAGCTGGAGGGAATGGGTATTATTTAATGGTAATTACAAGCGTGATACATCAGCAGGTAATGTTCATTACTGGCCCCACACATCAGTGACCGCGGGTGACGCCACAGGATCTCGTTCCCGATATATCATTTTCTATCAGTGTAGGAACTCGGAAGAGTAGCCTATCTCAACTTGTCTGGCACTGAAAGGCTTGGTTGTTGATCGTTTGTGTAGGAATTCCGAAGAGGTAGATAAGCACCCACCTAAAATTCTAGGCTAGCTCCGTCACTGGCCTTGTTGTCAGGGTTTAGTACCGGCAGTGCACCACGGGATGCTTTTTGTGGTTGGCGAGATCGACCGTAGCTCGATGGTTCGCGTGTAACGCGACGGGAGACGAGAACACACGATTTATATAGGCTCGGGCCGCGAGATGCGTAATACCCTACATCATGTTTGAGGCGAGTTATATTGATTTAAGCTCTTGAGGTTACAACAAGGACACGTGAAGTCGAGGGAGTTGTGTCATGAGTTGAGTTCTGATCTTGAGGTAGAGAGATATGTCTAGGAGGAGCCCATATCCCGCCTTATATAGTCCGGCGTGGCCTGAGTTACAAGGAGCTATAATCCTACTAGGATTGGTTACGTCTCATATTAGGATTCTTCTTAGATCTTTTCTTTTACACCACTACGGGAATCCGATTAATTTTCGGCAGCCAAAAACCGCCGAAAATAGCTATTTTCGGCGGCAAACCACCAAAAATAGCCTTATTTTCGGCGGCAACAATAGGCCGCCGAAAATAGGCCATCGAAGGCTAAATTTCGGCGGCAGCTGTTGGCCGCCGAAAATAAGACAATAATTTTCGGCAACCCACCATCCACCGCCGAAAATAGGGCGGCCAATCTGCGCCGCCGAAAATAGGCCAGGGTGGCCCGCCCCCCTGTCACCGAAAATTAGCCATTTCCACGGCCAAAACAGACCCAAAATTGTGTTTTCTCCCCAGAATTTGGCATTATATAAAAAACACACATATCAACAATCGTTCACATCCACAACCATGCTCATACACAAATATATATCCATACACAAGTCTTCAAACAATCCATAGAACCAAACAAAGTCCTCGAATCCATTTACGAAGTCCAAACATAAGTCCAATTCTCAAATTGCATACACAAGTTCACTTCTCACTCACAATCAAGTCCAATTATTAAATTCCATACACACTTCTCACTCACGAGTGCATTCCAAATGAGTTACTGAACTCACATTTCACCTAGCTCGTTGGAGTTGTGGCCGCTACCTCCGGAGACGAAAAGATTGTTTACAAAGTTGTATTGTCCAAATAAGGCATCAATCCAAGATATGGGACAACATATAGAGACATTAGTATATCTTAATGGAAAATGATGAAACGAACCTCAGATCCATGTTGTCTGGATCCTGGTGGAGTTTGGTAAGCATTGGACGCCTGCACTTCCGATCCCTATAATAAACTAATTAAGTTAAACTATAAAGTTTGCTGGAATTGAAAAGGCTACGATCACTTAGATAGCTAAGGTTGAGCAACTTTCACCTGAGCCGCTGAAGAAAAAAGCATCTCAAATGTTGCCCACTGCGGCGGTACTGGTGGCGGTGTAGGTTCTGGCATGACAAATGTCATCCCCTGCGCCTGGTACATTGCCTGCAGAATTCAACACGTTAATAACATGTTTTGATAATGATAGAATAGTAATAGTTGACCTTCATACTCACTTGAATCACCGCCATCTGCTGTGCGTGAAGACGTTCTATATAAGCTCGTTGCTGCCTCTGAAACTCCTCTTGAGCTTTCTGAAATGTATCACGCTTCTGAAGCTCTTGATGCAGCCTGTCATTCTCTATCTCAGACATGGTGCGGCGCTGGCTGCTGCTACCGCCACCCGAACTCTGCGAGGAAGACCCCCTTTGGACTTGTCTCGAGTCGATCATGCCATTGAACATGGAGTACCTTCAAAATTCAAACATTGTGTTAACACTGGGACTAATTTATATTGAACACCGACCTTCAAAATTCAAACATTGTGTTAACATTGGGACTAATTTATATTGAACACCGACTAAACAACACCGTCCATATTGTCATCTTACGTACCGTTCATGTGTCTTGCCACCACCGCTATCATACACAGCCTGAGCGTCAAAGAGTGCGTTCCTCCGATCAAATCCTTCACCATGACGTCTGACCATTGCCTCCCCATATTCCTTCACAAGTACAAACCAACTATACAACTTAGCTATGTAAAATATTGTGAGAACTAATTTAAAGCACTGACCAACTAACAAATCGCTCTGTGGCCAACGGAGTACACAATTGGTCAGGCTGGGAAGGGTCCGGTCCCCTATGTGCCATAATATACATGTCTATGTCCTTCGGTGCCTCTCTAGTCGTAGCAGCCTGTATGTAGATGTTAGAATCATATATTTTCGAATACTTGAGAGACGAAACATAAAGCGGTTTCTTACCATGCGTTGAGCCTTTCGACGGTATCCGTCACCCCAAGCTTATGCGATGCGTTCTTGGTCCCTGCATTTCTATGCTTCTTTGATCGCTCTTGAAATTCTAGTGATGCCCACAGCTCACAAAGTGCCTTGTAAGGACCTACCTGATCTTCAAACAGTGGATGTGCGATATGCGTGTACACAAGTTAGTATATCATAATAACAATCACAATATCTGAACCAACAACACAATTCTCAAATAAGGCTATTACCGTTCCGTACTCCTCAGCGGTCAAGTAAATCTCTGAACAATCACGAAAACGGCCCAATGGCTGCCCTTAACCCTTAAGCCAAGCGTTTGTTACCTGAAGCCGAAGGTTGGAGAATAAATACTTACATATCTTCATCGCAGCTTGGTCAAGAACTTTATTTGCATAATCCTCCTCTGAGGGATCCACACGGAAGTATTTCTACAACATTAAACAGTTAATACAAAGAATCAATAGACAATAGAAAGAATCAGCATAATAAGAATCAAACAATAAGTAGAAAGAATTTTACCCAGAATTTGTTTTTCACGATCCCCTGAATACTTCCACATGTAACATGTTCAGCAAGTGCAAAATGCTTCCAAGTTGTGACGGGTATAGTCTCACCATTTTTTACCACTACTCCTGGGTTGTGCACACGAATAAGATTACCCAGCGGGCTGTTAGGAGTCCTACGGTGACATGTCTCGTCCCAAGTCACATCCTCCCATTGCTTACAAAACAAAATAACATTGAAGACATATTATGTGTAGAACCTATTTAAGTAAACAACTCATAATGACCGTACCCATCACCGATTGGTCTGATCAATTTCCTGTCCCCGTTGGCGGGAATAGGAGGAGGGGGGACGTAGTGGCTCTTCCTAGTCCCCTTCCTCTGAACCACCTCTTCTGAACCATCCCCACCCATGAGGTCCTCATCAGCTCCAGCCTCATCCTCCTGCCTAGCTCCAGCCTCCTCATCCTCCTGCCCATGCCCAGCAGCTCCAGCCTCCTCATCCTCCTGCCTAGCCTCCTCATCCTCTTCACCCTGCAAAAGTAAACATGAGATAAGTTATTAAACATATATGAAAATTATACATATAAAACTCTATGCACATATGTACCTCAGTTCTTTGAAGGGCGATAGGAACTCCCTGCAAGTTTGGGTCCACACACCTCAACAAAACCTCACGCCTCGAGCCTGTTGAAGAACTCCCCTGAAAAAGGCTCTTGTTTAGGATCATCTTTCCTACGAACCCCTATGGCTCATCCTGTTGATAAAATAATAAGAGTTAGTTCAGAATATACATAAAGTACAGAAAGAAATGATTAACAATGCACATAAAGTAAAAAATAATAAAGTACAGAAAATCATTTACTTGTCAAAACTCATCAACGTCACAATTAAGTTGTCCCCTCCGTGCTAAACCCGACCACCGAACTCTTTTCTTAGATGCTTGCCGTTTCCGTTTGTTTGGAAAACTGATGTCCTCACAGTCTCCGACCAAAGAATCCAGATCCGCACCGGGCTCTACAACGAAAGATGTTGACAAGTCTTCTACTTGATAAACTTCCTCAACTTCATCATCGAAGTTACTAGCACAAAAACCAGCATGTGTAGGGGTATATAAATGTTCACGGGGATTGACTTTGTGAACTACCCACCAAATATGGAACTTTTCATTTGGATAGGTCAAATAATAAACCTGGTCACATTGGTGTGCAAGGACCCCAGTTGTTGTTGCCCTTTAGCTTTTCGTTGTGCTTGACTTCAACCATACGATACTGGTTCTCTCAAACCCCTCTAATGGGGTCAAACCAATCACAAACAAAGAAGAATAGTTTTAGTTCCTTTTCACCTATGAACGTGAACTCGAGAATTTTTTGAATGATTCCATAATAAGTGATTTTCCATTCTTGTTCATCACTTGCCTTAACCATAACCCCAGAGTTACATGTTGCTGCTAGAGGACGAGCGGCTTCAAATGGGGCTGAGCGAAACAGAAATCCAATGACATCATACCGACCATGGCTTCTAACGATCACCCTTCCCTCTAATAGCCGAACCAAGTCTTTATGGACTTCACCGTCAATTTTTATGCACTACATAACAACACATAGTCAGGTTAAGGGGCGTATACTATTAACATGTAATAGAGAGATAAATATGGTACATATAGGAAGGATTTTTACATAATTCTTTCACCAGGCGATGAAATTAGGTTTTTCATCTATGCCATCTCGTCGCATCTTATCTAGTTGCTTGCTTGTGGGTTGCATCTTAGATGTCCAGTTCTGCCTATCGAACTCACTATACAAAGAATACAAATAGATAAGGAATAGACCGAGATATCAATGGTTATTAAGAAGCAAAGTACTCAACGAACACTTACGCGAAATATGGGTCCATCTGTCTTATATTAGCATACAAGTAGAGCAGAGCCGACACTTTTTCTCCTGGCTCAAAATAGTAGGGTGAGCTGGCACTTGCACTTGTTCCAGTGGATTGGAATCTTTCAAGGTCAGTGAGAGGAGGTTCTTCGGCCACATTGTATCGCATCGTAGGAGCATTGACATTGTGTTCCTCGGCAAAATATACACTAGAGAAGTATGATATCTCCTTAAGAATAAATGCTTCAGCGATGCACCCTTCAACTCTAGCCTTATTGCCAACCATTGCTCTAGGATCCACCTAAATTGCATAGGCCCACCAACCTTAGCTTCATACGCAAGATGAACAAGGAGATGTTGCATTGGATTAAAGAACCCAGGAGGAAAAAAAATTTCCATTTTGCATATTAGCACAGGTACATCTTTCTCTAGCTTCTCCATCGTCGCTTTCTTGATCTCTTTAGCACAGAGCTGTCTATAGAAATTGCTTAGCTCAGCGAGCACAGACCAAACTCCATCGGGCAGGTAACTGCGAAACATCACAGGCAACAGTCTTTCCATGATAATGTGGTAATCATGGCTCTTCAAACCATTAAGCTTCCCGGTCTTCAGATTCACGGCTCGTTTCAATCCTGCTGCATAACCATCTGGAAATTTCAATTTTTTCATCCATCTCAACACTTCTTTCCTCTCTTGTGGTTTAAGACAAAACGGGGCACGAGGTTTACCTTCACTTGCAGTGAGCTCAAGGTTTGGGCAGTTGCAAATCTTTGCCAAGTCCTTTCTGGCCTTTACATTGTCCTTTGTTTTGTCACTGAAATCCATGCATGTGCTTATGACGCTTTCAGCAACATTACGTTCCTGATGCATAACATCAATGTTGTGCGGAAGCTTCAATGCCTTGGCATATGGAAGTTCCCATATTCCACTGATGTGAGTCCAGTTGTGCTCCTTTCCAAATCCTTCATACTCAGTCTTTTCCTCGTTTAGCTTAAGGCGTGCGAGCTGATCAATAATTTCTTGTGCGCTTAGCCTTTTTGGTGGTCCCTCGTAGCAGACGGTGTCTTTCCTAAAGCTATCTTTTTCGCCTCTGAATATATGATCGGAAGGCAACCAACATCTGTGGAAATCAAAGTAGCAGATCTTTCCACCAAACTCAAGACGAAAACATCTAGTGTCAGCACCACATATCGGACATGTCAAGGTCCCATGAATGCTCCATCCAGCAAAGATACCATACGCCATGAAATCATGAATTGACCATAGGTACGCAGCCCTCAAGGTGAATTTTTGCTTCAATGAAATGTCATATGCTTCAACACCTATCCACAGCTGTTTTAACTCTTTGATCAATGGTTGTAACATCACATTGAGTTTTGTTCCAGGATGTTTCGGACCAGGTATGATTAGGCAAAGGAACATAAATTCATACTTCATGCAAAGAGAAGGTGGAAGGTTGTATGGAATAGCAAACACAGGCCAACAAGAGTATGAAGCAGCCAATTGACTGAAAGGTGTGAAGCCATCAGTTGCCAGACCGAAGCGAATATTCCTCACTTCCTTAGCAAACTCTGGGTCAAAGCTATCTAAAGCCTTCCATGCATCTGAATCACAAGGGTGCGCCATGACCCCTGGGTTGTCACGTACACCTTCTTTCGGCCACCGCATGGGTTCAGCCATTTTCTTTGAGAGAAAGAGCCGCTTAAAGCGTGGTGCCAACGAGAAGGAACGGAGTTGCTTTTGTGCAACTTCTGTCGTTACCTTTTCGCCATCCTCGTTTACTACCTCGACATATCTCCCTTTGCCACAGTTTAAGCACTTCTTCTCATCCTTATGATCATCCCAGAAAAGCATGCAGTTGTTTAGACACATATCTATCTTCTCATAGCCCATACCGAGAGCTTTGGTCAACCTCTTGCACTGATACATGTCATTGGGCAACTTATGAGGCTGCGGAAGGACATCCCCGATCAATTGCAGAAGCTCATTGAAACACTTGTTCGGGAAGAAATACTTGGACTTGATGGCAATGAGCCGAGTCACAAAAGCTAGGAGGGACACTTTTGTGTGCTCATGCAGCGGCTCTTCCGCAGCTTTAAGGAGCTTGAAGAATTCCTCAACCTCCTTTGTAGGAGGATCCTCAGAGTTTAGACCAAACTCCGGTTGTAAAGCTTCTAGCATCTCATCCATTCTATCAACACCTGCCGAATCATCATCCGCTTCCCCTTCTATTTTAATTCTAGTTTCTTTCTCACCGCGGAAGGTCCACGTTTCATAATCAGGCATGAAACCATAGTCAACCAGGTCTTTGGCTAATTCATATCTATTCCGAAATTTTCCGTTGTTGTGGATGTTACATGGACACCTGACCCGATTGTGAGTTGTCAAAGAGAAAGCATGGTCAATAAAAGCTTGTGTCTTGCTTCTCCACTCAGCTGAGTGACCTTTACCCCCACTCTTATCCCAACCATCATACATCCATCGGCGATCGTCGCCCATACTTGAGGCTATAGATTAAAGCAAGTTAGATGGTAAGTTTATTTTTTCCAAC
Organism: Paspalum vaginatum; assembly: GCA_030272315.1. Lineage (NCBI taxonomy): Eukaryota > Viridiplantae > Streptophyta > Magnoliopsida > Poales > Poaceae > Paspalum > Paspalum vaginatum. The sequence goes on along the minus strand of CM059013.1, from coordinate 35,525,722 downwards.
GTATTGCGGCCCTACATCTATAGATAAGGATATGTCCTAAACCCACCCAAGAGTGACCGACAGAGCACGGATTTATGATGAGTCCGCGGGGTTCGAACGAAATTTCAGCAGCATAACCCTGATGTTCTCCAACTACACGCCATGTGGTGCAGCGGAGAACAACAGGGTTATGCTGCCGAAACTTCGCTCAGACCCCGTGGCTCATCATAAATACCACGCTCTATCGGTCACTCCGAGGCAGTCCAAAAAAGGGACAATTCCGGACCAGCCACATCTCACGTGCACAACGCACGTGAGACGTGCCGGTCCGAAACGGGTGACGCATAGGATCCGTGACTTACGCTATTAAAGTATATTCTAATTAAAACATTTAATGCATGGCATGAGCATATATACATGTTAAACATAGCATAAAAAAGTGATAAGACATAGTATAAGTGCTAACATAACAATCCATGAATCAATACTTAATCAAATAAATTAAGACTAATTGCACTTCTAACTAATCCTAACTTCGCCGGCACACCGCCAAAAATTAACTGCAACTATTATAAGAAGGAGAAGACGCTTCTTACTTCATATACGCGGCCGGTGCACTGCGAGGTCGGTCCGGAAGGAGAGCGCGGTTGGGCAGGGGCGCCGGCGGGTGACTCCGGGACTGCGGGGCGGGTGACTCCGGGCAGGGCTCGATCAGCGGGTGCCGGGAAGGGCCTCAGCGGGTGCCAGCAGGGGAGGGTCGTGGCGGCGGCGCCGCGGCGAGGGGCAGCGGCGCGCGCGAGGGGCAGCGGCGAAGGCGGCAGCGAGGGGCGGGGCCGCGCGCGCGGGCGGCGGCGGCGGCGGCGGGCGGCACGTGCGGGCAAGGGGCGGCGGCGGCAAGGGGCGGCAGCGCGCGTGGCGGGGCGCAGCGCGCGCGCGGGCGGCGGCGGAGCGCGGGCGCGGCGGCGGCGGAGGCGCGTGCGAGCGAGTGGCGGGGCAGTGCGTGCACGAGAAGAAGCGCGTGGGACTGACGGACGCGGGGCAGGCGCGTGGGTTAGGGGCGCCCTAATTTTCGGCGGCGCTATTTTCGGCGGCTGGGCCTGGCCGCCGAAAATAAGGCCCCTATTTTCGGCGGTCAGCTTGGCCGCCGAAAATAGATGCACTATTTTTTGCAGCGGGGCATCTTGGCCATGGATTTAAATAGCGCGCTATAGCGGCGCTATAGCGTTTTCAGCAGTATAACGCTATGTTTTGTTCATTTTCACCGCTATGGACGCTACGGCCAAATTAGCACGCTTTAGTGCCGCTAAATGCCTTAGCGTAGCGATTGAAATAGCGGCGCTATTCGCATTTCGGGTTGTGGGCTAAATTCCGATGCTTTTGTGCTACAATAGTAGTGTAGTACAATAACGTATATTTCTTTTATATACTTAGTATTCTCTGTTATTTTGTACTTTTGGTATTATTTATTTGTTATGGAACTTAAATGATCATCTTTTCACTTAAATTGTGTTTATGTTTATTTTTATTTTTCCTTTTTTTTAAAAACGCTATTGGGCGTAGCGACGCTAAAGCGGCGTAGTGGCTGAAACAATGCTGCCGCTATTTGCCATAGCGCGCTATTTTAAACCTTGTTTGCCGCCGAAAATTTTCGGGTTTCTTGTAGTGCACGTCGAGTCCTTGTCTTGTGCGTCAAGTTGTTTGGCACCTTGGGACCAAGTCAGTCGACCAATTCTTAGAATGGGCTCTCCGACAGGCCATATAGATAATACGTTTTATGAGGACCTAGGGGATATCTATCCCCCACACCTGTTTCATTGCTCTTGTGGTTTCAGTGGAGAATGCCACTGATCTTTTGCGAAACGTTTTGTGAAGATGCAGTTCTTGCTGAAGGTGCGGTTCCATCACAAGAGGTGACTGGAAGACTAGACAAGTAGAGTTGGAAGACACTAAAGAAGTAGAGTTGGTTGATCCCTTTCTTCTGGTCTTAGTAGTGTGGGTCATGTATATTCGGTCACGTTAGGCTCTCTCCAGCTGTGCTGTGGTATTTTGAGGATTCTGTCATTAATTGTTTAAACACTATAGACATATAGACAGATTGGAGTTTAAAATGAGGAACGAGGAAGCTGCTGGAGTTTAAAACGAGGGATGAGAAAGCTGCTGGAGTTGGTCTTAACCCGTTAGTTTAGGGTAGGGTATGTGACACTAAAGATCGCCAGAACGGTATGAATTTCAGCATGTCTTTGTTTGAAAATGAAGCAGCACTCCAAAGACAAGCCTAAAATAGGAGAAATTTTACCGTGCTTGGAATTAGTGATATCTTATCGTTGGTTTAGATCTAAAGGTTAAATAAAGGAGAAACTCAGCGGGAGGAACTTAAGTTGTGGACCCGAACCAAATAATGGTGGGCCAAGAACTTAAATTTGATGACATATAAAATAATTATAAATGGTATAATTGTATTTTACACAGAATTAATTTGTGAGACAGAACACAAATGTGGGCCAGGACTTAGGTGCAGGTGAACATCATCTCATCCCCAACTATCCGTCACACGCCGCACGGCCAGCGGGCGATGACGCGCGGCCACTGGCTACGACTTGCTGCCGCCAGGCCACGACTCGGGGGGCGGAATGCATACCGTTGACTTCTTTGATTGGCCGCGTGGATGAGGGGAGAATCAGCAGGTCAGCAGGCCAACGCCATCAGCCGGTGCCCAGTACCTGCCATGAGGAGTGGCGGCGAGCTGTGGCTTAGGTGGACGTCGACTGTGCACCGTGGTGCCTTTGTCCCTTCCTACGTGGCCGGCAGCTGCACTTAGTGGCAGCCCGCAGCAACACTTGGTCACTGCCAGCGGAGGCGCTTGAACGGCAGCGGTGCTTCGTGTTCGTGGTGTCCGGCAGGCAGACGGCGAAGAAGTAGGTGGCGGCCTGCTTGGGGATTTCGATCGTGTCCTTCCCGTGGCGGAAGAATAGGATGGGTAATTAGTTGTACGCGCGATTACTAAACTGCCCCTGAGGTAAATAATTTAGATATTTAATAAAAAATCAACGGCTCGCCTGATTTTGGGTGGGAGGAACCTTTAGTTCCTGCCAAGCACCGTAACAAAGCTCCCGGCCCGTTTCAGGAGACCTCACCGAAGACAAACGACGTCACGGAAGACAGATTGCAGCAGCACAAGCACGCATGCCGTCGTCTTCAAAGCTCCATTGGGATTTGGGAAGACGAACAAGCCTAAAAGGTTATCTATCCTTATACCACCCAGCGGACTAACTAAAAAAGACCGTCTATCACTGCTTCAACTACTCACATCTCTATGTACAGTAGCAGTATAGTATCAATTTGTACTATAGATACTCACTTTCCTCTCTCCGTTGGGCACAGCCTTACTGAACTTCGACACTGCCAACTACTCCTTGCTCCCATTAATTCATGATGCTTTCTAACTTAAAAAGGTCATATATTAATAGGCCTGGTGTCGACCTACTGTTCTCATCTAGCGTCGCCGGAGCGGTCACTGGAGCGAGAAGCCAGAAAGATCGACGCCAGCAACAAAATCGCCTTGGAGTTGCCTTCTCTGCTGTTGATATTATACATAACATTTAACCCTTGTATTGTATTAAAAAAGATATGTAAAGACCATTTTTGTTGTTGTGACTTGTTTATCAATAAGGGTACTTTAAGTTTTTTTTTTTTTTTGCATATTCATACTAAACTTTAAATAAGACAAATGGTCAAATGTTTACTCTAAAGTTAACAATGTTAAATATTTAAAACAGAGGTAGCAGAATATTAAGCGAGCCTGAACAGAATTTGATAACTCCCCGCACGCACCTAAATGAAAGAAAAACCTTAATTAAAAATGAAATCCAGCGTGTGCTTTCCTGTCTGAGCAGTATCAGTAGAATAGGCCAAAGAAGCTACTCCCTACTCGCCAAACGCCTACATACACACCGCGGCCTTGCCAACGGACACGTGACATTTAACCTCTACTATTTAGAGCCATGAGGCTCAAAACACAGCCCGATCAAAGACGTCGTTCTGCCAGCAAACTTCCTGGAGACTGGAGCAATAGAACATGTCCACATATAATCCAGCCACCCAGGAGAAAACTAAAGTTAGCGATCTGTCAGTCCGCACAAGAGATGACTCTGATCATCGGGAATTTGCACTTACTAAACGTTCATGGCATTTTGTTGGAGCAACTAACGGGCTTTGAGTTGGTGCTTTAGTTTTTTTTTTTTTTTTGAATTTGCCATGCACCCATACGCGCTGCATGTTCTTCCCGATCTTTCGGTTTACTGACTTGACACAGCAGTATTCCAGCTCCAACTGCAGGTGGGGGGCAAGTGTGGGTTAGCATTTAATAATTTGTGAACATGGATTCAAGACCATGCATACTTTTTTTATTAACTTCCTCGCGTATCGCCGTCCTCCGCCGCCATGGCAGGCGAGCTACATCGCTTCCAGGAGGAACATCGCCAACCCGTTTGAACCTTCGTTACCCTCACGTCACCAGTCAAACTCGCTACACTCGAACATGAACTCCGCTATCTCTTTCCCACCGCGGATCAAGATTTAACAATTGCACCAGAGCGGCTAGGGCCGTGCCCGAGCCTAACCCTGGCGGCAAGGGCTTCTCGTCCCTTGCGGCACGAACAGAGAAAAGAAATAGAAGAAATTTGACAAGAAAAAGATCCAAATTTCAAGTGGATCTTGAACCTGCGGTTCAGGTACGAGAAGAGAATGAAAAAAAAAAGACAAAAGGAGAAAGAGAAATTGAACACTTATTCTAGAAGGACCAGTTTGGTAAACTCATTGTTCCTAGGAAATAGAAAAAAATAAGAAAAAATTAATTTATTTTTCCCTTAATTTTTTTTTACTCTCTGGAAAAAATGAGGTTGGGAATAGATCCTTTCCCCGATCTCCTCGTCCCATGCAAAAACAAAAACAAGAAGAAAAGAGCCCGATGGCCTACCTTGGCCATCATTGTCACCTACAGTCAAAGGGCCAGGACGCTGGACAACACACGTGGGGGTGCGTGCGTGACTCGCGCCAGCCAACTGACACCGTAGCAGTCCCTCTACTATTAGAGCCATGAAGTTCAAACAGAGCCCGATCGAAGACGTTCTGCCAGCAAACTCCCTGGAGACTGGAGCAATACAGCATGTCCACCAATAATCCAGCCAGCCGAGAGGAACCTAAAGTTGGTGGCCTGTCAGTCCGCACAAGGGGCGACTCTGATCATCGGAAACTCGTAGTTACAAAACAGTCATGGCGCTTTGTTGGAGCAACTAAGGGTCTACCTGGCCTATAGCCCTATATACCTACCTCCACAGCTAACGGGCGTCAGCTTGGTGTTTTTCTTTTTTGAATTTTCCATGCACCCATACACGCTGCATCTTCTTCCCGCTCTTTCGGTTTAATGACTTGACACAGCAGTATTCCAGCTCCAACTGCAGCGTGCGGAACAAGTGCAAGTCAGCGTATAATAATTTGTAAACATGGATTCAAAACGATGCATACTTCATTATTACCTTCCTTGCGTATTTAGTATGCAAGGGTGCTGCAAGAAACAAACAATTTTACTATTACTAATTAGAGATTCTTTTTGGAGCCTTCACGTTAATCCTCAAGAAATGCACCAGAAAAAAGATAAATCATAGAAATTAACACAAAAATTAGAAACATCCGGTCATCAATTGGCATATTGAAATATTAGTAGCCATTAGATCTATTTTCTAAGTAATTACCCACATCTGCCATTATGAAAGGTCAACTCTCAACGAAAACAAATTCATTCTTTTTTTGCAGATTTTTCCATTTTTAATTTATTTTCTAAGTAATTACCCAGCTCTGTCATTATGAAAGGTTTTGAATTCAACTCTCAATGAAAGCAAATTTCTTCTTCCTTGACAGATTTTTCAATTTTCAAATCTACTCTCAATTTTTTTGTGAAATTTTCCATTTACAAATTTACACTGCTAAATTATCCCATAACTTTTTTTCATAAAGATCCTATAAATCTTTCTATGAAACAGTTATTTTGCGCATAATCTTCCTATACTAATTGGAGACTCTTTTGGAGCCTCATTATTATATTCCTCACAAGATGCGCTAAACAAGAGATAAAATCATAGAAATTATCACAATAATCAGAAACATCTTATATTATCGATTGCAGATTGAAATCTAAATAGCCATTAATTGACATCCTGTCATCCATTGTGTAGCTCTAATAATATATCTGTTTTTTTAGAAAAAAAAGATAAATCCTAACAAATGTCACAAAAATTAGAAACATCCGTCATCCATCATATAATTTTAATAATAGTAGTCATCAGATAGATTATAGTTTTTAAAAAAATTACACAGTATGACATTACGAAAGATGAAATAAAATAATCCCCTAAATTTGTATAAAAACTACCCATCATGCCATTATGAAATATGAATTAAATAACCCCTTAAATTTGGATAAAATTACTCACCATGCCATTATAAAATACGAATTAAAATAACCCCTAAATATGCATATAAATTACCTACCTATGCCATTATAAAAGAAGAAATAAAAATAAGCCCTAAGTCTACATATAAATTACCCAATATGCCATGATAAAATATAAATTAAAATAATTTCTAAATTTGCATATACACTACCCACAATGACATTATAAAAGATGAATTAAAACAATCAACTCTAATATTATTACGGATTAAATCTATATCCCTAAAACTAACCCTTGCGAAAGCACGGGTTGATGGACTAGTGCTACTATAATAATTGAACGGACGAAGCATGATATAGTTATAGCAACCGATTGATTAATCTGGTACAAATACTAAAAGATGGAAAATCTGTATCCAACTATAATACAGAAATAATTTACTACTACTCCACATCATAATTAATAAGTAATGAATGATTGTTAAGTAAAACTAAGGTGCATCAGAAACGTAAAAAAACATTGTTCGATATAAGAATAAGAAACAATCAATGAAGTAACAAAATCACTGCATTCAATAACTGTTGCCCTTTTGCGTCAAGTGGAATATTGGGCAACATGGAAGCGATGAAACTTTAAGAAGTAACATCTGACCGTGAAAACATTCTGATGCATTTGACATTTGAGAGTTACCTCTATAAGCCCAGCAGCATGGAAGAGCTCTCTCACAGTGTCCAATGTGAAGAAGTATGACAAGGTACCATCTGACCGCATGTATTCCCGAAACCCTACTCTTTGATGAGGTAAGAACCGAAGCATTGTCATGTCATAAAGACCTAATATAAACAATGAACTATCAGAAAGTAGTTGTTCATAAGCAATGTGAAATTATACCATTCCCTGTATGAGCAATTACCATAATCCCGAAACAGAAGAAGGCCACCTGGTTTCAGAACAGAAACACATTGCTCTATAGTAGTTGGCATTAGGGTGAAGGGTATGGCTGATAATGTGAATATCTGCCAATGGAAAAACAAAACAATATGAAAAAAATTAAAAAGGATGCAAAACACACACAGCCAGACAAATAGCACCAGGTGCAGTAAACCTACCATGGTAACAAAATCCATGCCACCAACACAACATTGATTCTCTCCCAGGAATACTGGGTGCTCTTTTCTCAATTTATGATGACTTGGATCTGAAGGAAAAATATTATGAAGAGTTCAGAATCAGTAATGTAAAAAGAAAACTCAAATAAAGGAATATTTGAAACAAAATGAATAACCAAGTATAAATTCAGTAGCCTTTCCAAGTGAACTTTGACAGGCTTTGCAGAATAACCAATCTGGAAAATTTTCTTTAGAAACATCCATTAGAAAGGGTTGAAACCTATCCTTGATATCAATTCCTTTTGTGTTGGATATAATTTCGTTTGCCTTCTCAAGAGTGTCTTTACTACAGTCACAAGCAAAGACACGGATGCTTTCATTAGACCTGAAGAAACCATAGATAGGATGGCGTCACCATTAAGCCCATTAGGAATTAAGTTTCAGGTAATATAGTTCAGCCAAAGGATAGTACTAGAACAGACAAACAGTATGCATATTCAGGACATATAGGACAGAAATGCTACATATTCAGGACCATATCTGCTGGATGAAACCATAGCAACACTGTGACACATAACATGGAAACAAAAGACTTGAAGTATCACATATTTATATCAATAATTCAAGATGCAAAAAGTGAGACTAAGTTTACAAGTACCAAGCATCCATCCATTGTCTCTCATGACCTGGGTGACTTGGTGAATGTCCACAGTGGCTGAACAAAATAATACTGTAGTTCTGAGATCATTACCGTAGAATGGAAACAGCAGTACTTCCATTCCCGCACCCCACTTCTAAAATCTTGGCACAATCTTCGCTGTTAGGAAGTTCAGGAAATTCCTTAAGCAAATATCTCCTTTCCTGTATAAGAATGATAAATATTACTACAACCTCTTCATTCATATCAAAAGTTTGATACATTGGTTTTGGATTTATCTTTTCCAGAGTAATCAGTGAGGCATTGCCATTTTCTGAATCAAATTTACTGATGAAAAATGGCAGAAAATCAAAGATGGTGTTGGAAAAAATTGCATAACTAAAAAACAAATGCACATTTAATAACCATAAGGTCATTATGGCGTAGGTTACTACCTTATTCTCGAGCCTGGCTATGTTAATGCTGTGTTATATTTATAACAGCATGGTAACCTGAGTGCTGAACAGAAAAAATCCAACATTGCTATCTCACAAAGGTTCATTTCACTTAGAAGTTTAGAAATGTAGGATCTATCTGATAATTTTGTGAGAATGGAACTGAGCATCGAAAGATCTATCCAGCATAGCTCCATTCCATGCAGCCGGTGATTAAGACAGTGAATCTCTAAATCAACCATCTTCACCCAAATGTTCTTGGTACTGTTAATTCATCCGTCGCATGACAAACTCCAAGGCACAACTCTTCCATAAACTAAATGTTTCCTAATTGATTGATGAGTACTAGTCCTGACCGAGTAAGCAGACGCACAGTTCTGATTCTGAAAGGGAAAAAAATGGGCACTTGCAGAGAGTGTGAACTGAAGAGGCAACCTTGAAGAACTTGCCAGACGCGTGGCGACGGTGGAAGCATCTCCAGGCCTCCGACGAGTGCTGCGGCGAGGAGGCGGTACCCGCGGCCTGGCCGGAGAAGGGGGAGAGGTGGTAGGAGAAAGCAGGGTCGGCTTCCACCTCCGCCTCGAGGTCCTCCCACTCGAAGTCGCGCGAATGGTACTCCGCCTCCGCCTCCGCCTCTGCCTCGCCGGCGCTACCCAGCTCGCCCCCTCCTCCTGCCTCTTGCACTTCCATGGAGAGCGCGCCTCGCCTTGTTTCCAAACCAGCGAGATCCATCTGTGCTTGTCGCCTTGGTCACGGTCTGCCCGTCCCGGGCCACCTCGCCGAGGGAGGTGCGCCGCCGCTGCCGGGACGGGCGAGGAACCTCCAGTTCCAGAGTGTTGGGCCTGTGTGTCCTTGTTGGCGCCTTCCTGCTTTACGCCAACGCCGCCCCTCCCCTTGAGCTACTGACAGCGCGGGCCCATGCGGCAGTAGCCCCTTCCTCCGTTGCTCCAGCAACGGCCGTAAAAGGGCGCAAAGTCCGTTTGGCAGCAGCAGTAACTAAAATCCATCTCCGGTCCCTGAACTTGGTGTGTCAATCCGATCTCTAAAATCTTAAAGTGACCATTTTGGTCTCTAAACTTATTATGGTGTGTCAACTGGGTCCCTAAAGTCTCAAAGTGACCATCTCGGTCCTTGAACTTGTTTCGGTGTGTTAACTCTGTCCATAAAGTCTCAGAGTGACCATTTGTACTAGAACCGGATTGACAAACCGGGACAAAGTTTAGAGACCGGATTGAGACACAAAGACAAGGTTAGGGATTGGGTTGACACACCCAGACAAGTTTAGGGACCGGGATGGTCACTTTGAGACTTTAGGGACCGGATTGACGCACCAAGACAAGTTTAAGAACCGGAATGATCACTTTAAAACTTTAGATACCAGGTTGACACATTAAAACAAATTTAGGAACCGGAGACCGGAGATAGATTTTACTCTAGTCCATTTTTAGCAAGTTTCTTGTCAGCAACATCGGCGAGGCGGCCGGCCCGCCGTCGAAGTCGAGGACAGAAGCTTCCGTTGGGGTGAGGTGAGCAAGGACGGCGGGGCCACGGCCTGAGAAGAGATCCCATAGCCAGAGCCAAGAGCTGTATTTGTGTTTTGCGCGTGAGATTGACCGTGGGTCTGTAGCTGTGGGATAGATGAATGGACAAGATTGACTGTGTTCGAGCAACGAAAGTGTGCGTGCCTATAGCCCAAATCTCAGCCGACTGAAATAAAATCATTACCTAAATATATTTTTTTCTCGACACGTATACAATCCACGTTATTTACTAGATTCACTGAGTCAAAAAGCAGTATATTCTTTGTTATCTTCCATTTATTTTATGGCAAAGACTTCCACGCGGTCTCTTCCATCCCCACGCGCCGTCTACCTCCGCCCGCCACGCCCGTGCCCGCCCTCCTCTCCTCTGTCTTCTCCTCGGCCAGATCCGGCGATGTTCGGCGGCCTCCCGCACAGCCGCTCCTCCCTCACGCCCGCTTCTTCTTCCTATGTTCGCCACGCCATGCCTTTTCTCCTCCCTTTCCTCCTCCTTGGCCCAGATTGACCGACGCCGACCCCAGATCCGACGACGCCGACGAGGTAGGTCTCCTCCTCCTCCTCCTCCTCCTCCTCCTCTACTGTATTTAGGGTTCGGGTTGGGGGTTCGGAGTTGGGGGTTTCAGGGTTGGGGTTTCGGTGAGAGGGATTTGGATGGCTGTGGGGCTTAAAGGGGATGCCAACGGCGGCGGTGGCCGGACCGGCGGTGGTCATGGTTGGTGGGTGGCGAGGACAGGCGGCAGGGCACTGTCGGCCGGGTGGTGGAGGATGGCGGTCGGGCTAGGTAGGCGGTGGAGGCTTAGATCCACTTCGCTTAGCGGTGGCGGCGGGAGGAGGGCGGTGGCGGAGGCGGCGGGGACACCGCCGAAGCTCGAGGTGGTGGTGGCAGCGGGGGAGCCTGGCGTAGCCACCCCGACGAGGCCGGGTTAGTGTGGGAGGGGAAGGAGGCGGCGGATTCAGCGGCAGTAGCCGCCGGAGACGCGGTAGGAGGGCGGGGTGGAGGCGACGACGGCGAGCAGAGGATCAAGTGGTGGAGGTCGCCGACGGGTAGGATTTCTTCACTTTTAGTAGGGCGCACGGCCATGCATGCATTAGATGCTCCCTTATTTTATATGGCTGCATACAGATTAGTCTTTACACAAATACTACACTGTGAAATACCCGCATCAAAAACTCACAACATGAGTTGTTTAAGAGTGGATCACTTACGAGAATTGCTTAAATCCTCTTCTAGTGGACTATTTATACCGGAATGAAATGATATCTTGATTCATTAGAAACTTGTTTGGTTATTTTTTTAATACGAATAGATTCAATTTAATTAAATTTATTTCAAATTAAGTTTTAGGTCTCGTTTGATCCGTAAAAGATCTCTTTTGTTGAAATGTTCCCTGACCTAAAAAAAAACTTCCACTATATGTGCAATTACTTCAAAACTTGAGTTTGATTCCATTTTTTTGTCCGAGCTTTTTTTCCTATTCTTTTGCACACAATTCTAGATACAATCATGAATTTCTTTTATCTTCTTGTGGACCATAAGAATAATTTTTTTGGTTGTGCGAACCAAAAGGAATGGTGATTTTGGGTTGTTCTGGGTTCGAAACTTGCATTGTGTTTCATCAATCTTGACGTCGATCACCTCAGTAAGGTGCTCATATCATAGGAGTAAGGAGCAATGTGTCTACATTCATATTTATAGATGTGAGCGAGTAAACATAAATGTGTAAACTCAAAGTTTATGTTTGAAAGCGCAGATGCAGCATCTTAGGCTGTGTTCAGTAAAGGGATCAAAAGACAGGGTGAGAGACCAAATGAACTGGTTTGAATTAGGAAGTGGGATGGTCCTACCTGCTGGACTCAACCTAATGATCCAGGGAGAAACAGTATGACGTGTGTCGTGTTTTTTCCCATGTATACACACCCCTCAAGAATTGACCAGTCCAAGTCCCATGGGCAACGTGAACTTTAACCTTGCTTGACGCAAAATTGAAGACCGGCCACTGGTTTTTCTTTGCCATTTAACCATATATAGTTGCAACCTTTACACAAGCTAGTACATGAAAAATTAGCTTTTCTTCCCTTGCTACATATATGCTACAAAACTCAACATGATGAACTAAGTTTCATAAAAAAACGTGATGACGAACTAATAAGTTGCGCTGACGGTCTTGAAGAGGTCTGCGTCTAACCTCCAGATCGGGGGATGAGATGTGAACAGATGGAAAGGGAGTGGTCTCTTGCCACTTATGTCCAACTCATTACCCAACTAACCCACACCCAAACAATTCGCTGCCGTCCCTCCTATTTCTATACATCTTCGATCTTCTCTCTGTCAAGTTTGAAACCTTGGATCTGCAGACTAGCTGGTGAGGGCGACTTAGTCGACCTTGCAGTACGCATGATGCTTTTGTCCAATTATATGGTCACTACTCTTGGGCCTTGCCAAGTCTTCGCTTACCGAGTGAGCCAAAAGGTCTAGTTTTTTTATTATCCGGGGCGGAGAATCATGGCCGATGGCCGTGGTCGGTCTTGGTCTCTTCGATGCTGTTACCAAGATGTGTACCTTTTTTTCATTATGATACCATTGATTTTTGGACATTCGTTGACTATTCATCTTATAGAAACTATGCAAAGTTCATTTATTTTTTTGTAACAGATCTTACCATAATGCTACTTTTTAAATCTAATTTGGTATTTTTGTATACACTATTTAAACAAAGTGAATGATCAAACATTGTATCAAAAATCAATGGCGTCATCTATACCCCTTTAAAAGTTTGTATGGTACTCACGGACTGTGGTCCGTCGACGGACCACCATCCCCTCTGCCCGCACCGCCCTCTCCTCGCCTCTGCCCACACCACCTTTGCCGGCCGCCGGCCCCCACGCTCCCCCTCCGCGCATGCTCCCGCTCCCGCTCCCGCTCGCCTACTCCCGCACCGCCACGCCGCCGCCGCCGAGAGACAACCGACGGGGAGGACGACGCAGGGCCAGCGGTGGGGGAGACGGGTGGCGAAGAGACGACCGGTGGAGAGGACGAGAGAGACCGTCATGGCTGCTCAAGGCAGTGGGGAAGAGGTGGACGATGGCGGGCGGCGGCCGTCATGAGGTGGTGGCGCAGTCAAGATCCGGCCACCATGGCGCAAATCCGGCCCGGATCCAGGCGGCCCGCCATGGCGAGGAGGACGAGCAAGGTGCCGGATCAAGCAAGGAGGATGAGGCGGCACTCGCAGGCGGCGGGGGCGAGCATGAGCCGGTGGAGGACGCTGGGAGGGAGGATGAGGACGACCGGACTTGGAGGAGGAGATGGCGGCTGCGAGTGAAGAAGAGGCCAACCTCAGAGGAGATGGGCGGCGACGGGATCCACTGAGAGGGGTGCAAACGTGGAGGGAGAGGGCACAGGCGACGGAGAGGAGGAGGCGCATGGTGGCGATGGTGCAGTCCGCCGGGAGGATGAGGAGGAGGCGCGTGGCATGGAGGAGGGGAGCCATCACGGAGGATGGAGCTGGCGCGGTGCGGCACGGATCCGAGAGCGGGGAGCGCGGAGGCGACGCAGTTGGGAGAGCGGGGAGGCGAGGAGGGGCGCCGGGAGGAGGGAGAGGAGGGGACCGGCTCGGGCGACGGCGGAGGAAGGGAGAGAAGGCGAGGAGGGGCGTTGGGCAGAGGAAGAGGAGGGACTGGCTCGGGCGGCGGTGGAGGGAAAGGAGCTGAGGGGTGTCGGGCGGATAGAGATAGAGTAAGGTGAGGGACTGAGCGAGGGAGTGGACATTTGACCTAGGTATATAGTGGAAGGATTGATGTGCTACTGGTGGGGTGGGTTTGCTTGGTGGGCTGGGCCATCCACTTCTCTTTCCATTTGCTTTTTCCTCCTTTTTTGTTTTTTCCTTTTCCTTTTTTCTCCTCCTACTGCTATTTTAGTTTGAAAATAATTTTCAAATGTCGATACATTAGCTGAGTCCCCAAATCTTGATTTTTAGAATTTGTAAAATTGGACACCCGCACCCTGAGTCCGATTCCAACACTCGCACTCGTGTCTATGTAACACTCCGGGCGGGAGGAGGACGCCATAGCATGAGATGGGGCGGCGCGGAGGACTCAGGAGAATCCAGCAACGCGACGGAGGAGAGGTGGTGGTGCGAGCTAGGATAGGTTGTGGAGGAGGCGGGCAGAGCAGGTGGTCGTCGCGAAGGCAGGGGAGAGAAGGGCGACGGTCGGCGCGGTGGAGAGGAGGCGGGTGGAGTAGGAGAGTGGCGCAGAGGCGGGGCCAGGGTCGGAGGGAAGGGAGGCGGCGGTGCATTTGGGGAAAGGAGAGAAAGTGCGTGGGTGGTTGGGTGTGAGGTAGAGGGAATAATAAAAAAGTGTGGTACTTCGCATATAATAAAAATATAGATAAAATGAGCGCGGAAGATTATTTACCTTATTTTAAAATAGTGATCATTTTTAATATCATTTTTGAAGTAAAAAATAGAGCAATATGGGTGTAGATAGCTTTAGGTTATACGTATCTCGCTATTGTACGGTCTTACACTACTATTGTTTTTCCTAAGAATATGTGTTAGAATAATTATTATTTCTTCAAATATAAGATGCCCTTAGCAAAGCACGGGCTAACTGCTAGTATATTAAAAAAGATATTACATAGTTGTTTTTTTATACATGATTGTGATAAATAAATACCACATATTTGATTAGTTTCTTACTAGAAAAAGGTTAGCTCATTTTCTCTTCACATTGGTTACATGACAATAGTCACTATTAACTCCGTTCTAAAATAATTTTATTTTAGGTTTGCCATAAGTTAAACAACTATAAGTTTGACTAATTTCAATAGAAAGTGTATTAATATTTAGATAATAGATATAACTAAGCTTGTCAAAAAAATATGCTTTTATGGTAGTATATCTATTTGGTTTGTAGCTATTAATGCACTTATTTTCTAAACTTGGTTGAAATAAAAGCAATTTAACTTAGGACAAAGGTTGAAGTACAATTACTTTGGGACGGAGCTAGCACCGTGAGTACTAGTGTGTTCTTAACTAAAAAACTAAACTGAATTATGGTATGAATATTTATGACTTCACCAAAGGTTTGGTACCATGTAAGACCGGGACAATCATGCACCTAAAGTGGATGTAATTAACTTACACTTTTAGCAAAGAAATTAAAAGAAGTAACCATGAGAAGAAAAGATCTTTTACTATGCTTGCGAATGATGGATTTGCACGAATAGTAGTCCACTCAAAGAAAATGCATCCAGGGATGTGGACACCGTGGAGCATGAGCAGGAGATGTCCTGCCATGGTCACAACCACAACCACAATTATTGATAGCCATAATAGGACCTAAAAAAGTTCCAAGAGAAATTTCAAGGTAGCACAACACAAAAAACATTAGATTTGAATGAAATAAAGTTATTTAAATAGAAGAAATTTAAGGGCATCAAGACAAAAAAGCATGAGCTTTAAATTTAAATAAAACTATTTAAATAGAAGAAATTTGAAGGTGACAACGAAATAATAATCTTAAAATTAAATAAGATCATTGTATAGAAGAAGTTTGAAGGTAACATGTAAAAAGCATGAGCTTTAAATAGAAAAATTGATACTCCTTCCGATCATTAATATATGTGAGGAGGTAGTTTCAAATCTAGGAGACATTAGGCATGTTTATGGGCCTCCACAAACAGTGGCGGAGGGAGGGGTCCAGGGTGCAAACACCCCATAATATTGCTAAAATTACATAATATTAATAGCTCCTTTATATTTTCTACTAATCATAGTGTTTAAGTCTAATTTTTGTACTAACTAATGTATTTTTGTTAGTTTTATATTAATATGCTGTAGTCATCGAACGTCATAATGTTTGTTATCTTCACGAAAATGGCGCGTCTCTATCTGTGTATTGTTTATTATCGATAATTGGCCCCCTATATCAAATTCTTGTCTCCGATCCTATCCACAAAGCTTTACTTCAACACTTGTTTGATGCTTAGTTGCAAATAATAATTGACATTTGCATTTTAGAACATGATCTTGAGCTCCATTGACTGCGCTATAAACTCTGACAGTGTTGGGTGCTATCTACTTTTATTTTGCATACAAATAAAGAATTGATTGAAATTTTGTATGCCTATATGCTAAAAATGTTTCGAGTGAAAGGGACATAAATAACAAGGCCCTCACAGTAAATTAAAGGAAATATATGGCAATTTTAACGGGATTATAAGAATATAACCTGGATTTTCATAAGTAGACATGACTAGTGACTAATGAATGGAGTAGTACCGTTGAGACAAAACGATCAGACAAATTAAGGTGTTATGAGTTGTGACTATTGGACTGAATCAAGGCATGTGAGGCAATTGCTGGAAAAAGTCTCATGTGCTTCGGCGTAAATCAGTTCAGTAATTTAAT
Organism: Paspalum vaginatum; assembly: GCA_030272315.1. NCBI lineage: Eukaryota > Viridiplantae > Streptophyta > Magnoliopsida > Poales > Poaceae > Paspalum > Paspalum vaginatum. The sequence continues at coordinate 35,509,142 of CM059013.1, read as the reverse complement.
TTTCCTTAGTCCCCTGGGATGGAGCTAAGAAAAACCCGTACTACTTTGAACTATATTCCATTGATGCGAGGGCAAAGTATATATATGGTACTAGTAGGGGAAGATAAATAATCTTTACTTTCGAGATCCCTCTGAAGCCATTGAAGTTTGCTAATGCATGAGAATCGACGTCCCAATCAGAACTTAACAATCTCGGCATCATTGCATTATTTGGTTCGACAATATATAAAAAAACTGGTAATTTCCGTTGTGTAAAATTATCATTTACTCTCTATATTCCAAACTATATATCACTCTAATTCTGTACGAGTTCATAGAGAAATACTCTAATAGTAATCACAACATCAAATTAGTGACTAAATCCACCATAAAAATATTTTGGTAGTGCACTCGATCAATGGTATTATTGGTGTTAATATGTTTTTTTTTCTAGAAATTTGGACAAAATTAGAGATGTTTAACTTGTATGGAACAAAACTAAGGTGACTTGTAATTTGGAACACACGAGGAAAAACCACACCCCTCCCTTATTGTAACAAGCAGACTACATCACATGTTTGGACTGGTAAATACCTGAAATTGACATAGATGCATACATTGGCGTATATAGCGGGACCGGCCGCTGCATGAGGAGCATCCAAATGAAAGCAACACACAGTCCAACACTAACATCGGAAGACAAACGGCTGAGCTAACTATAATAGCACACGGATCCAAACTACTTTTCTTTGTATAAGCTGTCTTATAATACAGTTCTGCTAGCTACCAGCAGCACTGGTATATTGCCCATGAGTTACAATTTTAAAATATTGTTTTTTATATTGAAGTCTTATTTTGTAAATGTTACCTTATTGGTATCACCATACAGCTAGCCTGAATCTTTGATTTTGAAACAAGATTCAAATTCATATACTCATTAAGTATATGAAGCTGTCAATCAAGGTCAACCACTAGTGTAAATTCTAGTAGATTTTATTGCACATCACCACGTACCGGCACACGTACGCACATATATATATCTAGCTTATTAGTAGCTTGGCCTTCCTGGCATATATACTGTAATAGACAAACGTGTGCAGCTACATGCCTACATACCATACCAGCTACCAGGCAGGCCACGGCCACGCCAAACCCGAGAACAAGAACCGTTCGCACACCGTGGTCGATCGTCGGCAATGACCAGAGCCAGAAAGGCAGCGCATCATCAGGGGGCGGCAGCGGCGCCTTCACTGGCAAGGCCGGCCGGCCTCGGCCGGCAGAGTAGTTTTCTCGCATCCGCTCGTCGCCTTCCAAACGCCAAGAGACTAGACGCCAAAGCCGCGTCGATTACTCCCTAAATAAAACCGGCAACTTGCACGCAGCTCCTGTCATTATATAAGGCACCTGCCCTTGTTGTGTTCGGAGTCTCCCACTCCCCGTCCAGCACACCTATAGCTCTCTCCCAAGAACCCTAACAACTTCACTACTCACCTCAACACACGGTCGTCCATTGTCTGTATATAGCTGTTGTTTGCTCATCATCGATCAGCTCCATGGAAGGTGGTGGTGGTGGCTACAACAAGGCCGGCTCATCACCGGAGGCGGCCGGCGAGGGCTCGAGGCGGGCGCCGGCAGGGGCCTACTACGAGTGCTCCTTCTGCAAGAGGGGCTTCACCAACGCACAGGCGCTCGGTGGCCACATGAACATCCACCGCAAGGACCGCGGCGGGGGCGGCAAGTCCGGGGCCGCACCGCCGCAGCAGGACGACGCCGGCGGCGGCGGCTCCCGGACCTACGGCGGGGATGTGCACCTGGGACTCTCCCTGGGGAGGAAGGAGGATGTGGATTTGGAGCTCAGGCTTGGGGGCTACCCTTATAATTAACCAGCTAGCACACACACCTCGGTTTGCTTGCTAAACTACTAGTGATGATGAAATCGATCAGCTGGCCGTGTTCTGATTAATTAGTACTAGGTATGAATTGAAGCTAAGGCATGCATGCTGCTAGTATTTGGTTTGCGCTGCTCCATTTTTCATTTGGTAGTTCGCGGTTCCTCCGCTTGTCCGGCTGTCCGCCACCAACAATATGGTTGAGGGCAAACAATTCTTACAGGCCCTAGCTTGTTTGGTAGCTGATGTATATAAGTGTGTGGGATGCATTATGCATCCGCACACAACGGAGGAAATTTTATTTTTATAATAAGTTCTCTTCATTATCTGCTCTATTTATTTGGACCTGATCACACCTTTCTTGGAGAAAGAAAGAGAACAAGAGGGGCAGAGACCCTACTGGGACCTGATACTCACCTGCCTAGGATGAACTTCAAGAGTACGCAGTTCTTTTTTTTCTATTTTTTTTTGGGTCCGTGGTGCATTGTAACTTCCAGTTTTAATTAGACGGCAAATACGAGATAACAAGAGCGGTAGGTTGGATAAAGAAAAAGCATTATTTGTACAAAATAGTTATGAATACCACTACACCAGCGCTCTAATAAGTAAGTGTTAACCTCCCGCTGCATCAAAACTTAACTAGTTTACATTATTATTTTTCTCCTTGGTTTCCAATAACTAAAAGTTGCAATATTGTTGTTTCCTTATATATAATCCTCCAAAGAAAGCATTGAAGCAGTACAATTATTTCTCCAGACAAAGAGGTTTGTTATAACGATTGGAAAGTAGCTACGATACTTTTAGGATAATTGGTAAGGTACCATTGTTACTTTGTTATATTTTTCTATTGGGATTAATATAATACTCCCTCCAATCATTAATATATGACGTTTTTAGTAGTAATTCGCACTAAAAACGTCATATATTAAAATCCGGAGGGAGTATCATTTTCTAACTTTTGAATTAAAAAGGAAAAAATAATTTTGTATTGGTCCCACATATTTTTGGTATCGGTCCCACTCATCATTGCTTTTGGATTAGTACTTTCTAATTTTAATTTCTAAGCTATTGGATCTTATGGAATGGAAGGCTCACGTTAAACCAAATCATGGTAAAAGTTGTACCAAATAAAACATTCTAACTATCAAAATGAACTCGCTCACTAGCCCATCTCCTGCGGCTTTAGCTTCCTTGGGGGTTTCATTTTAGTTCGGATATCATAATCGTTCCCATTCTACATTATAAGATTATTGATTTTACTCATAGCTGCCTGCTTATTTGGTATGGTGATAGATATATTATTGATTAAATTTTCTCTGAGATATTTTCACCATTTGATATGTTAGTTTTCCCGTTTTTCTCTAACTCCAATTTTAATTTATTGATTACCTACTGGTTCAAAGGGAGTCAAATTTGCAAAAGGAAGTTAGAAGATAATATGTGAAATGCCTACTATCTTGACCTATACTGTAAAATACGTATTAGAACTTATCAGATCAAACAAAGGCCGAGGACCAAGACTCAGCCTGTTTGGAAAAGCTCTGCTCCAACAATTTCAACTCCACTCGCAATTCTACTGTGAAGCAGCTCTATCTTGGAGTTAACTCCATGTTTGAGAGTGTTTGGATTGTAAAGTAGCTCCACTTTTTAGAATGGATTGATTTATTATGAATAGTCCATTGCGGCTCTGTTCTTTTAACTAGATGTAGCACTGCAGTTGCTTCATTTTTTCTTGTAGACACTGGTGTTCATGTGTGGTGAAAATGTTTTCATTTTTGATTGGTCGGCGTTGCTGCATCACACGATCCTAAGCATTGCCGCTCTGCAGCAGCGCCCTGATTCCTAGCTCGCCTAGCGGGCAGTGGGGCTCCCTGGCCCGGCGATGCACAGACTGACCATGGCGGCCCCTAGCCTCCGCGGTGGCGCTCCCCGCCCGACGAGGTGCAGACAGGCCATGGCGGCCCCAGCCTCCGCGGTGGCGCTCCCCGCCCGGCGACATGCAGTGCAGACCTGCCATGGCAGCCCTCTAGCCTCCGCGGTGATGATCTCCAGTCCTGCGGTGGTGCTCCTCAGCTCATCGACGTGCAAACCGGCCATGGCAGCTCCCAGCCCCGGCCGCCCGCGCCGAGCCTCGGCGGCGCCCGCGTGCTGCGTGCAATCTCGCTCGCCTGGCCATGACGGCGGCGCCCGCCACCGGTGTGCCACCCTGACGCCGCGGCGCTCTGGCTGCCCGCGCCCAGCCCGAGCTCTACCTGATAGGAGCCTGGGCGGCGGCAGCGGTCACACGATGGGAGACGAAGAGGTCCGACGATTCATTTTTCTCTTTCTCGCAAAGAGACGAAGCGGTACAAAGATCTCTGTAATCGGTGGCAGGTGAGTAATTTTTCTACAACTTTATGACAAGATATCCAAAATAATATTTCTAGGGAGCTCCTTTTCATCAGCTTCCAAAAAAACCTGAAGCTGGAGTTTGCGGAGCTGTACATATTTAGGCTATAAAAAGTGGGAGCAGGAGCTGGAATTATTGGAGCAAAGCTCAATATGAAATTTTAAAAGTTTTTTTTACGGCCGACAGGTGCATAGGGAGAATACCAGATCAGTTCGAACATCGAACTACTACCCCAAGCCAGATGGTTGGGCCAATTGTTCTTGCCTGCTCGTCTATATCTGAATGGCGTGAAAATGAGTGAAATTCGGTTATATTAGAAACAAGTTACATGGTTTGGAAAAATAAGAGCTATATTAACAGAGGGATCAAGACTAAATAGGTGAGATCGGTACCTAAAAAAGGACCGGTACCCATATAAATTGAGAGATTTTACGATGATGGTCTTTTTTCTGAGTCTATTTCATACGTACCAGAAAAGTTACAGTTCCTCGTCAGCCATCCAGTTAAACTTTCTAAGACCTTAGTGCCATTTTTGTTAGATGAATCACGCGTTGGCTCATCACTTGGACCAAATGGCAGCAAAAATCGCCATAGCAATTGTCCATTTTGCCCCTACCACAAAAAAGAGAAAAATAACCTCGTGGGCTCCTGGCGGACAAGGACAGAGGCGGAGGAGCATGTGCCTCCGAGACAGTTCCCTGGTCCACTTCGCTCCATGCCTCCAGCCCACCTCCCGCCGCCCGCCACTGCTGCTGCAACCACTTCGCTCCCTTTCTCAAGGCCGGCGACCTTGGTCGATCTGGGGAGACCGAAGAAGATAGGAGCTAGACGCGGCGGTTGGCTCTACGCGTCTTGGCGGCAATGACTTGCGGCCGGCGCGCCTTGGCCTGGCCCTCTCTCATGCCTTGTCGTTGGAGAAAGTCCTCACTAGAATTTGTCTCCATGCATGCAGGTCCCTGCCCGCCGACCAAATCATCGGCTCTACTCATCCTCCGTCGTCTCCTGCGTAGAGGGAAGAAGTGGATGGGCGGCGCCGGCGCCGTTGCAGCTCCCCAGGCAGCAGCCGCGGGGTCAAGGCAGCCAGAGATGCAGGAGCGCTGTCCTCGGGTTCGCTTGCACCGTCGTCCTCGACTCCTCGTCCAGGTCCATGGCTGCGAGGAGCAGCAATGCATGGTGCTCCTTCGGCGAGGGTGGATAGAAGTGGATTAGATTAGGAGGAACAGATGGATTCGCTGGCTACCGCTGAGGCGTGTGCGGCAGAGCTCAATTCTTTTTGGTTCATTTTTCTATTTATTATCTCAGCTGCTGGGCATAAGAGTCATTTCTATAGGCAGTTAACGTCAAACAGACGGTGATGGCCTATAAGTCCAGACAAAACTTAGTTGATGGCCGAGTAGGAACAGCAACTTTTTCAATTGTACATATAGAATTTGAATGTTTTATATGGAATAAACTCCTCTTTTTTATTTTAATGGCATTTATGTCTTTTGTGGAATCTAAAATTTTTAAAAATATGTGTATCGGTTCCATTATTTTTAGTATCAGACCCTGCTATTTGGTACCGCTTGGTACCGGTACAATGATATCACCTACTAAACCGAGGCTTGTTACAATGATTAGAAAGTATCAATGGTAATTTCAGGATAATTGATAAGTACCGATAGTACTTTTATATAATTACAAAATGTGGAATGTTCACGTCTTTTTGGTACCGGTCCCACACCTTTTTTTTATTAGTCTCACTCATTGGTACTTCTTGATTATTAATTTCTAATTTTAAATCTATTGGATCTCGTGAAACTTGTATACTAGAATACGGCAAATAAAACAAAGGGAGTACAATTTTTGTAGAACGCGATGCTCGCATGACTGCTCCTGAGCACTACAACAGGCGTTTTGCACTGTTGGCTTCAGTGCATCGGCTTTGTACAACTTCATCATCGACAAACAACATGATCATGATGACTGATCCACTGCCAGGCGCGCATCCACTGTCCCCGGCAATGGACTCACCAAGGATATGGAGCCCTGTTCATCTCTGCTTTATATTTCTCGGTATATATTACTCTATCTTGCATGTTGAGGATGATGTGTGTTATGCTTGTTAGTAGTAGTTTCCTTCACCTAATTACTATGTTTTATGTCATGATTACAATAAACCAAAAAATGGCTAAAAATACCACAAAAATTAATTTTGTCTATATCCGTCAGCACTAGATTAGCTCCATCAATAAAGATGCTTAATAATCTGGAAATTAAACAATCGGTCCCAATGTGAAGTGTGCAGTGGAAATGTATTGAATCTATTCATGTTTAATCGAACCGGATCGTCGCCTCGAGAGATTGGATGGAGAATGATTCAATTCTTGTTTTGTGCATGAACAGAAGAGCCCCGTATATACAAACATTTTTCCACATATCACCGTACCTGGGTGTTTTGTGACGAATTGTCATCCAGACTTGGATAGCTGTGATTACTTGGTGATCCATGTGCTTTGTGTTGTTGGGCCTATTTCTTTGTTGTCTTCCGGTCCATTTGGTTGCAGCAGGTTGGCGGCCACGACTTGAGGCGGCAGCGACATGGCCGGGTGGACCTCGATGCTGTCATGAGTGGCAAAATTTTCCTCGCCATTCGTATCCCAGAGATGTTCGCCGACGTATGGAGTTCTATATAGTATGTTATATATATACTTGAGAGTTGTATAGACTTATTAGTAGCAAGTACATCTTAGCTTGTGTATATACTCCCTCCATGTTTTTTTATTTGACGTTTTGTAGCTTATTTTTGTACTGTTTGGCGTCAAAATATAAAAAGATGGAGGTAGTATATACGGAGTAATGATGGAATCATCGATATCTGACGGTTTGCAAAGGAAAGTACACAGTTGCGTGTGGGGAAACTTTCATTGCGCACTTGCACGTAGTAGGTATAAGTTGCTCTAGGACAGAAAGAAAATGGATACTGCTGCATTGAATACCTGAACTGATGATAGGATAGAGCATGCATCGTCCGATGCATGTGACGATCTGCAGGTATAGCTCTCCGGATCAAAGCTGTTTCCACATACTATTCCAAATATAGCTTCTTCAATCTTCATATATGTGGATGATCTTTTAATTTACTACTGCATGCGCGTATGTGTATCCTTCCAAACTTATGGATTGATCTCCTACCATTCTTTTTTTTCCAAATCCTTCCCTATAAATGCCCATGCGTTTGACCTCTAGTCTGCGTTGCATAAGTTCGAAAAATTGTTTGGTTTTGGTGCCTCTACCAGCTGGTAATCCACCAAAACGCCAACACCATGGGAGGCCCCTCGACCAACCTGTCGCTCTTCTTCGTCTTCATCGTCATCCCAGTTCTTCTGCCAGGTATAGTATATATATATTCGTCCTCCAACATGCAAAAATAATAATCTTGATTTTTTTTCAATCTTAATTTCTACCATCCATGGTTATTTCAGGCGCAACGGCGACAACGTTCGTGTTCACAAACAAGTGCCAGGAGACGATCTACCCCGGCGTGGTGACGGGCGCCAGCAGCCCCGCGTTCCCGACCACCGGCTTCGCGCTGCAGCCCGGCGCCGACGTCGCGTTCGTCGGCGTCCCCGCCGGCTGGTCCGGCCGCATCTGGGGCCGGCGCCGCTGCTCCACCGATGCCTCGGGCCGCTTCGGGTGCGCGTCCGGCGACTGCGGCACGGGCCAGGTCCAGTGCAACGGCGCCGGCAACCAGGCGCCCAGCACGCTCGCCGAGTTCACGCTCAACGGCGACGGCGGCAAGGACTTCTACGACATCAGCAACGTCGACGGATTCAACGTGCCCATCCAGGTAACAGCATCATCGATCTCTCTCCCTCTATATATAACATGCATGAGCGTCGTTCGTCATCGATCATCAAGAACCTACTTCTTGTCCATCAACAACGAACGCAGATCCAGCCGTACGGCTACACGCCCAGCTGCGCGACGGTGGCTTGCGCCGCCGACATCAACGCGGCGTGCCCTCCGGAGCTGGCGGCGAGGGCGGCGGACGGCACCACGGTGGGCTGCAGGAGCGCCTGCCTGGCGTTCGACACGGACGAGTTCTGCTGCCGCGGGGAGTACGAGACCCCGGACAGGTGCAAGCCCAGCATCTACTCGGAGTTCTTCAAGCAGAGGTGCCCGCAGGCCTACAGCTACGCCTACGACGACAAGAGCAGCACCTTCACCTGCGCGTCCGGCGGCCATTACCAAATCACCTTCTGCCCTTGATCGCTTTAGTTTACTGATGATGATGCTGGGTTTATTAGCGGTTGGAATTGGAACGCTGCTTTTCAAATAGTGTACTCCTACTATGGCGTCATTGCACTTGTCTTAACTGCTAGTAGTAGGTTCAGGCTTCACCATCACGTATTCGAAGTACTACAAACGTGAAACCGTCTCCAACGGACTGAGCAAAAGCATTCCTTATTACTATTCTAACTATTTTTTTCTCTATCTACTGCAGTAGTGTTATAGTGTCAATTTTTACTATAAGCAACGCATTTGGACTGTTCCGTTGGAAACAGTCTACCAAGCCGGCGAATATTTGGTACGGCTTACTGCCAGATGTGTCCCCTAATTATTGGCAACTATGTCCGTGCATTGGAAGGAGAAAAATTCATAGCTCGATCAAGTATTTTGTTGAGTTACTGTGTCTCTTGGAACATCGCTACCAAGGGCCTGTTAAGATTTGAGAGCTGCCAACTGTAAGCAGTGTTTTAAATAGCAGGCTAAGCCTTCAGCGGTTGGTCTCTTGGAACAGCTAATAGCCGGCCAAAAATGAAGCTATAGCGGGAAATAGCGGTAAATTGTACATAGAAGCAAATAGCGGGATCCTCCACAAACAGTTGTATCCAGAAATAACGGCATCTATAGCGGGAGATTTAGACCTTGACGGTAAGAGGCCTTAAATTTTGCATTCACATCTGTATTGTCTTTTGTGTGCCTGTTGCCATATCATGACCTATCTATCATTGCCTTATTATTATGGAGACGGCTAGGCAGAGACCGGTCTCCCTTTAGTCTAAACGCGAGACCCCCTCCCAATCCACCATCTCCACTGTCTTCTACCTCGCGACGTCTTCTTCCTTTGTTCTCCTTCATTCTCTGTGGCTTCCTCCATCCCACGGCATGACACCGCCACCCTCCTAATCCGACAGCACCCTCGCCGCCGGATCTGCCACCATCGTGCCCACCACCGCCGCTAACCACGGCCACCACACCCCCACCTCCCTCTCGATCCTGCGGTGCCCTCGCAGCCGGATCCGCCACCATCGCGAACACTTCCATCGTTAACCACGACCATGATGGCCCACCACATCGGCACTCTCCAACCAGCTATCCTCCACCACTCGGCTCTACCACCCTCGATCCACCGCCGTCGCCGTCAGGCCTTCCCTCTAGGGCAGTGGTCATGGATCCACCCCCAACAACCCCTAACCCCGAAAATCCTAAATCTGAACTGTATTCTCCTCCTCCTCCTCCTTTGGCATGCGGCAGTGAGGGGTCTCGCGGGTATTATTATTATTTCTTTCTTTTCATATTCTTGAGCACACAAGCCAACTTGATCCTACCCTTAGCCGCCACGGCTACTCCCTAGGGCTGGCGCCTGGCCTAGCCCTCATCAGTAGCAAACAACAACATGCGATGGTTAGGGGCTTGTCTTACATGTGGTTCATTCGCTCCCTCGCATTGCTTGTCTTCCTTGCACTACAAGAAACGCAGGGAAATTCATTGGTTTTTATAAGTTCGTCGGCCAGGAAGCAGCCGACGAAATTAATTACATAAGTTCGTCGGTCAGTATTAGAACCGACGAAATTGCATTAAATTCGTCGGCCTGGGCATGCACCCCACGAAGTTACTTAAATTCGTCGGCCGTGAACTGGCGCCCGATGAACTTATACGGCCTCCATATAAATGCGCCAAATCCACCCTCAAATGCGCTGCGCCTCCTAACCCTACGCCGCCGGACCCATCACCTCTCCGCACCCGCGCCACTAGACTGGCGCCGCCGCGCGGTTCCGCCTCCCCTCGCCCACCGTGGAGCCGCATCTCCTCGCCGCGGCCGTGCCTCCTAGCCGCGGAGCTGCCCCGCCGTGGCCGCCTCCCCTCGCCGCGGCCACCTCCCCTTGCAGTGGACCCGCCCCACCGCGGCCGCCTCCCCTTGCCGTGGACCTACCCTGCCGCCGCCGCCGCCTTCCCTAGCCGTGGAGACACCCCACCGCGGCCCCTCCGCTCCACCGTGCGGAGCCGCATCCCCTCGCCAGATCTGGAGCTGCCCCGCCGTGGAGCCGCTGGGGGCCTAGCCGCCGCCTCCTCGACGCTGCAAAGCTGCCTCCGCTCGCCGCCTCCCCTCACTGCCGCGGAGCCACCTCCTCGCTCGGTGACTGCTCCAGATCGAACTCACGAATACATAACCACATTATTTTTGCCTTAGAGAGCTACTTCTTTTCTAAACATTTTGCATATGAGCTCATTATCGATGAAATTTCTCATATGTTTGTTCCTCTTGACTGGTCAAATTGAACAAAATTCGCAGAAGTATATCTTTGTTTCAACTTAGCAAGATCTACTCAAATTCTTTACACTAAGATCTATGCCCAAGTAGATACATTACTTGACCTTAGCTTATCACATTTACTTTTTTCTGGACTCAGCCTCTTGGTATGTATTAGTTTTGTGTTTCTTGGAAAAAGAGGGACTGCAAGTAAAAGAGTGCTCAAAAGAAAAAACTGGCAAAAAAGAAAAAAATGATATGTATCTGTTTCTTTTGATGTTAATCGGAATGCATACTAAAACCTAGATGGCTGAAGGTTTAATTTGCATCCATTTACATTTCTCTTGTTTGTCAAAAATTAATTCCTTCATAAACCATGGATTATCTTATGGAGCAATTGTAGTATCACATTCTTAAACTAGGTATCCCATGCTATGACTATTCTTATCTATCTTTACTAATTCATATATACATGATGTACACATACTTTGGATTCTGGAGGTGTTCTAGTTACCCTCCACTCCTTAGGTTGTGCCACCAAGACATATGGATGATGATCTGTATTAGGGCATATTTGGTTCTTGATTGCCTCTTCCAATTTTGGTTTTACCTTGACTATGAGCTTCTAATTGCACATTCAATATGAAACTGAATATTTCTGTGTGCTCATATGTGTTTTAAGCTTCTGTATAATTTTGAAACAAAATATGAGATGGATTGGGACAAACTTCTGTATGTTACCAAACTCAGAAGCTATGCATTTGTGCTCAGAATTCATATAGTGTTCTTTTTATTTAAGGCAAAATTATTTATTTATTTATATATCTGTAAAACTTGCATACTTTTGTTGCCATTGCAGTTGTTGTCTCAAGCTTGCTGCCTCCCTTTGCCAGAACTATTGAATATGAAAGCACAGTTAGTAATGCCACATCCAGAAAAGCCAAAAGGTAATGATATGAACAATAAAAGTTGATAAGCACATTGCTGTAGGACTTGCTGTCAGCCAACGTCACACATCTGCGGGTGATGACAAACAAGTAAAATGTTGGGATGTTGAACAAAACAAGGTTAGTTTTACTCTAAATCTTGCATTTTGTGTGCCATTTTGGCTTATCTTGATATCTGATTCTGAGCATGTAAAATTCTCATTTGGTTTTGCTCAAGTTCAGAGTCGATGAAAAAGATTAATGTTTGAAAAAATTCTCAAATTGCAGTATTGGCTATTGTTTTGGTTGGTTTGCTGTATGGGTTCTTCATTGCTATAATATGTGGGCAGAAGATAACTGAACGGCATTACCATGTTTTTTGCAAAGCAAGAGTTAACCAAGGTCTGTGAAATAAAGAAGAAAATTCAGCAAGTTGTATTGATATATATTTCTCCTTATGGCTTGTTGTCTTTCTCATTTACACCAATTTATTTGATTTGCTACTACAGAATCTGTCAATTTTGAATGCTGTAAGTAGCTGTTCTAACAAGATGAAGTAGACTTCACTGGAGAAATATAGAATATTGAGGTCAAAATTCTCAGCCTCAAAAGATCTGCATGTAGTCAACTATATCTAGGAACTCCAAAAGCAAGGAAGCAAGCACATTTGCGTTATTGTCAGACAAAACTGAGTTTCATCCATACTGCTGAATAATTAACACTTCTTTTTAAATTCCCTTTTCAGGTTCAGGGTTAATTGATATACAGTAGATGATCCCCATGGGATGAGTTTGTGTCTAACCCATTTTATATAATAGTTTAGAAATAGTAGTTCTCATTGTTACAGAAATGCTAGTTGATCAGCACTTAGAAACTTTTAGTAGCCTGATAGGCTTTCTAGTAGTTCTGTTGACGTATTACTTCAGTCAATGTTATTTTTTGTGGACTGTATGTGTTTAATATTTTTATCTACATGTTTATAGTGACTATAGTATACCTGGAGTTGCTACATGTGACTATATAATGTTCTACTATTTTTCTGTGATTTATTTTGAATTTTCTGTGAATTATCAGATTTTCTATGGGTATGAAATTATTTTTTTAATTAAAAAATGGATAAATTCGTTGGGCCATAGAAACCGACGAATTTAACTACCATGTGGACATTAAGTTCGTCGGTCAGGCGAGGCCGACGAATTTAACTGGGCCATGTGGATAAATTCGTCGGCCACACGGAAACGTCGGTCCTAACGAACTTATTTGCATAAATTCGTCGGAGTTAAGTTCGACGCATAAATTCGTCGGAGTTAAGTTCGACGCATAAATTCGTCGGTTGGCCGCCGAACTTAGATTAAGTTCGTCGGTATTGGGGTGTTAATGAGGGGAAATTAACTGAGACAGCTAGTGGAATGACTAGGCGACGAGGTCAAGCATGGGCAGAGGCAGGCATAAGTCGAGGATGAGTAATAATGTGGGTGGTAGCTAGTAGGGCTCGTATATTTGTAGCGGCGTCATCCTCTACGAGCTTGGTAGTGCAGGGTGTTGGCGGATTTGGAGTCTTTGGAGCGGTGCAATGAGAGGAAGGATGCCCATCAAGATGGATAGGGAATGAGAGCAAGAATGAGAAGATGGATCAGGAGCGAGAGCGAGAAATGAGGTGGCAAGCAGAAAAAACAATCACAATGAAAAAGGTAGGGGCTCTCGATGGAGCCATAGGAATGAAGCTTTGAAGGGGTGATTTTGGGGCACCTACTCTATTATAGTGCTTAATTTTTTCCCCTCGATCCTCAAATTGTGTAGTGAAGCATTGTTTAGAACTTTAATGGAATTGTTATATGGAACCTCAACCTCATCCTTGGTGAGATTTTGGTGGTTAAATAACAACAGGATCATTAATGTGTTCGATAGTGTATTTGTTTTAAGTTCTAGATATACAAGTGATGTGCTTGGGGAATAAACCACATCAAATGGTCAAGAGCACAAAGAGGAGCTCTGAAGATCAACTAGAAGATCCAATACATGAAGTGAATATCAAACAATCCGAAGTCTAGGTGAATAAAAGGACCAAATAATGACTACGTCTGATCAATGGAGGAACCCTCAAGGTCCAACTCCAAGTCTAGTGGGTCGAGCTGACCGAACAGTCCTCTCTTATATGAATGGACTAAACAATCATTGCAGCAAAAGATCAAGTCAGCCATCAGAAGATGAGCTGGCCGGACTATCCAAAGCTAGATCAAACCTATTGGCGGACAGTTGCCAGGCTACATTCTAGAGATGGCTGAGAAGTGAAGGCCAAGGTCAAATGAACTGACATGATTATACTACTACAGAAACAATTTTTGAAGACGCTCCCAGTGAAAGGTAAGAAGCGATTTCAAAATGTGAGTCGCCCAAGCAGACCGAAAGAATCCCTAATCAAGTTTAATGACCAAACTATTTTATATGTGGACTAGATAGTCACCGGACCATTTTAGAGAGGGCTGAAGAAGTAAAGGCCAATTTAGATGATTGACCTGATAGATGAACTGACCGGAGTCCGGACAACCCTGCCTCCTTTGGACTTTAGATGATGACCAGACAGATGAACTGACCAGACAATCCTACCTCCTTTAGGCAGTCGACTGAGAAGGCTCAAGAAGTAAAGGACAGACTAGATGAACTGGTCGACAGTCAATGATACTGGTTAGTGCAATGGCTCGTTCAACAGTAAAATGGGCTGAACCATGAGATGTATGCAGAGGTGACTAGGACCGAACTGTCCAGTCAATACAAAATCTGTCAGCCTGAGTTCAAATGGGGGGGGGGGGGGGGGGTTTGGCTCTTGGAACTATATAACTCATCTCGCCTAGTCATACGAAGCTTGCTGGAGCTGCTGGCCATCACACTTATGTTGAGACAGCCTTGGTCTAACTGGCTAGTTGACTATTGGGGGACACCATTGACCCTGCCGCCATGCTCAAGTGTTGTAGGATGCGGGGAGAATGAAGGACCAGTCAACTTGTATCTGACTATCTAACGATGAGGCCATGAGGGCATCGGGTCCCATAGGAAATGCTCCCATCAAACATTTGGGTGCTAGCAAGCCCTATATATTATATTATATAAACCAAGGTGTAGCATTTTATATTTGAGCCCGCTGTATATCTTGGACTTGGCTATACGGATATGCAAACTTCTATAGTTCTATTGTCTTTCATTATCCCCATATTTAAAGAGCGTACAATGAGCTTCTAGCATTTATACCTGAGTTGCTTAAGCAAACTCTTCCTATAAATACACAGGTGCTTCATCATTTCTGTGGTGTCCGATCCCCTAGAATTTCTCTGGGTGCCTTGCTGATTGTCTACCAAGGTGCAAGGACCAGGCCACCATGGGAAGCTCGTGGAGTATTATCTTGCTCTTCTGGTTGGCCTTTGTTTTTGCGCCAGGTATTTATCTTCCGACATTCAAACAAACACTTGTTTGGACTGTTTCTTTATTTCATATATGCACCATAACTACTTTATCAGGCATGCCTTCACTCATGAGGACAACATGCAAAATTTGCTAACTTAATGAGTTGGGGCTAGGAAGATTTTGAAACGTTATACAATATATAATTGAAATAAAAACATGGTATATGCATATATCACTAGGATTCTTCCCTAGGATAAATTAGTACTTATCTATCTATCTATTTTAGGTGAATTGCATTACAGATCCCTAAACTATTCACATATTCCTATTAGGTCCATGATCTCTCAAAGTGACCATTAGTGTCCTTAAAATTTTTAAAGTAAATGTCCATAGCTCAGATTGAAGGACCTCTACTTATACTTTAAATGAACCACTTAATGAGTTTAGGGATCTGGATATGGTCCATTTGAGAGATTACGAATCTAAATGGAAATGCGAAAATAGTTTAGGAATCTGTGATTCAATTCACTCTCTATTTTAAATACAGAAACATATATTAGCACCTTCGAATAACATATAGCAGCCAAAAGGAACGCATGCAGGATGTAGCGAAATTTCATTAGTGTTTAAGGACGCATGCAGGATGTAGCCACCAAGTCAATTAACATCTTACATCATAAAAGAACACCCGGTCACCTGATTAAGCTATTCTCATAAGTATTGTATCATACAAAGTAAATGAGTAGCAAACAATAGTATTTTAGTAGTGACATGGTAAAAAGTTAAACAAAGAGAGATAATAGGGTTGTATCTTCTAGATACAGTTTGTATGGTGTGCCATTGTTAAGTGCTCCCTTAGCCCCAAAATAAATCAACTTTCAGAGCTGTCCTAGCTAAGCCAGATAACTTCAAGTTTTGATAGAGCTAATACTCTCTCTGTCCATAAAAGAATGAAATTCTAGTTTTTTGTCCTAAAATCAAACCATTGTAACTTTGACCAGGTTTATATTAAAATATATTTAAACTTATGGTACCGAATTAGTACCATTAGATTTATGTTGAAATATATGTTTATATTACACATACTTGATACCATAAATGTTATTATATTTCTATATAAATCTGGTCAAACATATGGTTTGAGTTAGGACAAAGCCAAAATTTCATTCTTTCGGAGGGATTAGAAAAGATAGCCAACATTTATAACAGCAAATTAGTATCATTACATACACCATAAAAATATATTTTATAGTGTGCTTATTTGGTGCCGTGCATGTTGATACTATTCTCTACATTGATTAATTTTAATATAGTGAATTTGACCTCAAAGAGCTCCTTAGACTTGGGATTGTAAGGGTGAATGGGATACCTGATATCTGGATTATCCTTTTTGTGTATCTGCTAAAATATTAATATGGATATGCATATCTCTATCTGGTTATAATCTGGATATGTTGAAAATAGATGTAATAGAATCCGTTTTCTATTATTTTCCCTATCTGAATCTTTATTTGAGAAAATGTGTTATGCGTGATAGTATTTGTATCCATGAAGAATAAAATACCTGGTCAAAATATCTAAGCATTATCTCTATGACTAATGACCAATGATATTAATTTTAATATTAGTTATGATGTAACCATGTTCTCTATGACTAATGGAATCCATTTAATATTACTAATGATATATACACACATTAACTCAGTCAGTTTTAACATAATTAAGGTACTATGGCTGTTTATATAATTTTAATTAATATATGACCAATGGAATATTAATTTTTAATAGTTATCCTAAAAAATTTTAAATGTTGGAATTATTCAAAAGTTGTGTCTATGTTAATTAATGGTTATTTCTAGGGTATTTAAAAAGCTAATTGTATGCTAGTGATAATACGACCAAGGATACACTCATAATTAAAATACAATTGATACTCTCCTTTTGCTCCAAATTGTAAGGGATTCTCTCATTTTATTTATCCATGTTCACATGGATATTGGTGAATATGGACACATACGTATACAAACCACATATATGAAATGTTGCATGGACCTATTAAAAAATCGAACCCCTTATAATTTGGAACGGAGGGAGAATAATTTATTTATATTGTTAATATGACTAATAATGATTTCTTAGTATTTGTTTATTGTATAGCATATACCCCCTCCATTTTTTTATTTGACGTTCAAACATCTTTTCTCTATTGTTTTTCTTCACTATTTACTTGTTGGAACGTCAAATAAACTAGCATGGAGGTAGTAGTATAGTTGTATTTCCATCTCAGTTATGATTTCATTTCCGGATTGATACTTATGGGCATTTTAAATCGATACATATCCTAATACAAATCCAAGTTATCTTATTTTTACTCTTATCTGATGAAAATATTCAAGTCTGTACTTGTACAATTCAAGACTGAACTTGTACCTAAAAAAAATTCTGACACTAGCGAAAGCTAATGCGATTTCGATCCGTTTTCACTTCTAGCGCTAATGGTGAGTCCCCTGAAATTTGTCATATCACTCAACCCCACAAGTGAAATTGTTACTTGTTTTATTGGGTCGTGGAGCTGTGTGCCTGTGTGGATTATCTTTTTCTTAGTTGTATTTTGTGGTTTATAAGTCGCTACTCACTCCGTATAGTTGTAATCTTGCTATCCTTTGGATGAAATATGAGTCTTGACATGTTCTAAAAATATTAAAGCCCACAAGTCCCCCACATTGTCAGTGGCTACTGAACAGTAAGCATCCTGCGGTCGAATATGGGCCAGAATATCACGAGGATCACCAGGTCAACAACTTTATTACTCACTCTGTATTTAAATATAAATCGTGGTTGTTTTTTTCTAAAACTTAAATTGTTCGTTTTATTCAAACAAATTATTATTTATTTTGTTGTGATTTGATTTATGTAGAAAGTTTGAGCATGACTTATTTTCTTATATGTTCACAAATTTTTTAAATAAAACGGACGATTGAAGATTTGAAGTTCTAGAAAAAAATCAACTGCGATTTATATTTAAAGTACAAACGGCCAATAGCCTTGCTGATGAGTAAATCTCTATTTTTTATAAAATTTATCGGATCGTCTTGCCTGATAAAACACTCTAAATTCACCCCATAATCAGTTTTCGTGCAACGGTATATCACAATGATAAATACCATCATTTCATTTCAGGCGCAATGCCGGCAACGTTCACGTTCAGCAACAATTGCCGGGAGCCGATCTACCCTGGCGTTCTGACGAACCCAGGCAGGCCGGCCTTCCCGACCACCGGCTTCCATCTTGATCCCGGCGCCAGAGCCCACTACGACGGCGTCCCGGCAACCTGGTCCGGCCGCATCTGGCCTCGCCGCCGCTGCTCCGCCCACGCCCCGGGCGGCCTGTCGTGCGCTTCCGGCGACTGCGCGGGGAGGCTCGAGTGCAACGGCGCCGGCAACCAGGCGCCGAGCACGCTGGCCGAGTTCACGCTCGGCGGCTCCGGCGGCAACGACTTCTACGACATCAGCAACGTCGACGGCTTCAACGTGCCTCTCCAGATCCGGCCGTATGGCGCCGGTTGCGCGGCCGTGACCTGCGGCGCCGACATCAACGCGGCGTGCCCGCCGGAGCTGGCGGCGAGGGCGGCGGACGGCACCACGGTGGGGTGCAAGAGCGCGTGCGTGGCGTTCAACACCGACGAGTTCTGCTGCCGCGGCGATCACGGGACGCCGGACCGGTGCAAGCCGAATAGATACTCGGAGTTCTTCAAGCAGAGGTGCCCGCAGGCCTACAGCTACGCCTACGACGACAGGAGCAGCACCTTCACCTGCGCGTCCGGCGCCAACTACAGCATCGTCTTCTGTCCATGAACACTGCCCGTCGGCGTGTTTCAACTTTGAAATGAATTGATTGAAGGTTTGCTGATGTAACTGGCATGTTTCAACTTTAAAATGGATTGAAGGTTGCTGATGAGCTGAATTCTTCGTAACTAGCTTCAGCAGCACATTGTGACCGAGAATTGCACTATAATATGAGCATAATCATGTTCAATGCACCCTCAGGCACACTGACACGCCTAACAAATATACAGAACTGACGTGATTCAAATCCTTGTGGGCACGGGCACATACGGAACCTCAATATCAACAAGTACTCTGCAAATGGAGGTGGAATGGCATTTAGCAGCAGCTAATAGTTTGGACAAACAAACCGTATGGCAATCCTGTACTGCCTGAATAAAAAGTAATGGTTAATAACATGAAACCATGTACATGGGAACTGCCTAGCCTGGTATACAAAACCCAGAGTATGTTGTTTACCTAGTCCTGTTATGCAGATTCCTCCATCGGAGTATGCAGGTTTTGTTGTATTTGGACAAATATGGTGAACACTAGCAACAGGACGTGAACGTGGCCCGCATAGATCATGCAGATGGCATAATTTTTACTCTTGGCAGTGGGATCCTGACACCATGGAGTGCTACATCACCAAATACAATGTCAGTCAGGGCCTTCACACAATCTTCTGGTTGCCCCGGCCGTTAGACCTTGAAGATGCCACAGCTTTGGCTATTGACAATGGCATCCTGACGTGCTGCAATATGTCTATAACACTAAGACTATATCAGAACAATCAGGGCCCTCACGTGATCTTCTGGTTTCTCCTTAGAGTAACTGTGAATTTAAGTAACTCAGATCACTTTTGAATTTATATCTCTCCTAGAATCTTATTTGTCCAACTTCGCTTGTCATCTATACCAGCAAAATGAATCATAAAGTCACCATCTGAATAAACACCTGAAAATCAAATATGCCGTTAACAAACCATAGAGAGGCCATACATGCTGGTAAAAACTTCCTAAGAGGGAACATGGAACTTTCTGTTGGCATTATATGGCACTCCAAGCGAATTCAGTACACCTCATAATTGCAAATTCTTGGGAATCAATGCAGGGATAGGTGGCAAAGAACAATTTGAGTGTCATTCTGTGGTAAATAATGACCAGCACAGGTACAAGAAGATTATATGTGGTGTACAAAAGCTGGAGACATGTCACCTTTCTTGTTCATGACTAAAACAGTACTAATTTAATTGAATAAAATATGGTTCTTAATTATTTTTGCAGTGTAATTTTGCACATTATATATAGAATCAATCTGCCAAAGCTATGAAATGAGTTGGCAGATTAATCTGAAGAACAACTACGAAGTTACGTTCTCAATATCATACAAAGAATTATAAGATTCAAATGCAAACTCTCATTACATAGACTAGTAGAGTAGATGAGAGAACGTGAGAACCTTTCCATGTCGTGGGCAGGTGGAAGATCAGGCGGTGCACAGATTTCCATGTGAGGATCCAAGGGTAGGAATTGAAGAGGCACTGCATTTTTGCTATCCGAACATGTGCTTGCATTTCTTCAGCGGATAAGTGATCTATGAGATGCTTGAGTGCTGCATTATCTCCACTTCTTGTGGAACCAAACTGAACAAATGATGTCTGGTTCCACCATGTATCCAAAAACCTCTCACTCCATTTTGACCGCCTTATGAAGAAAACTCCTGCATGAGAAATTGTATGCCTATCTGAGTATCATGGTGAATGGTAAACGGAACAAGGCATTAGAACGGTGTATTTGTAAACATTAGATTATTCTGAACATGCATTACTCACTGTAGCTGAGGAAAATTCAGATAAACAAATGCAGTTTCACTGTTTGAGACACAATTCTAAAGATGAGTTATAAAGATGACTCTTTGGGGTCAGACATCCCGAAAAGGTACTGTGTGATACAACAATTTTCTCCCAAAGTAATTTGGTAAACTAAAGACGAGAAATATTCGTGTATTAAGCCTCCTGTACCAGCATTCACACCACCAAAATCCTCAGTGAGAACAAGATCAGGTGACTCATCAAAATCGTTATGTCCAATCACTGAGAATAAAATCCTTTCCTGCCAACATGCAATGAAGAGAGAAGAGTGTCAACAAGATAAACAATCTCAGTTCTCAGGTGAACATACCAACATGGGGACCCATACTACAGTGCATATGCAATAGACCCTAATAATTCTATAGAAAAAATCACTGGTTTGATCAAGATATCAGGACTGTATATGTCTCTCTCTTTTTTCTTTTTTTTTTTGAGACTCAGTGGATAGCTCGACCATATATTGAGACTCACCAGCGGGATTTCCGGGTTAGTAACCAGTGTGTCCTGCAACAACAAAAATAAAATAAAATAAACACATGAATCAATTGCAAGAGACAAGAAACTCGTTTCCTCGTATGTTGACATTGAAATCAAGATTTAATCCAGCAGTAGGCGGTGACTCACTGCGTCGTTCCAGAAGAGCCAGTGGTGATGGCGGAGCTGCCCGCGGAGCGCGAGGACCTTGCTCCAGCTAGGTGGGCGGCTGCGGTCGACGGCGGAAGCGGGAAGCGAGACGAGCCCATACCCGTGCGCCGCGGCGTAGGCGCGCTTGTTCCGCGCGGAGGCCGCCAGCACGCCGCGGAAGGACCGACGCCCGCCCGACGCGCTCGCGTCCTCGTCGGCGAGGGTGACGATGGCGAGGCTGAGGCGGGGACCCGGGACGGGACTGGGGAAGAGGAGGCGGCGGTCGGTAGCGGCAGGCAGGCACCGGCGGCCGAGTGAGTTGACGCGGCGGAGGAGGAGCGCGGGGAGTTGACCGAGGAGGACGAGGAGCAGAGCGAGCGGGAGGAGCAAGAGGAGCCGACGGAGGCGGTGGATGTCGGCAAAGCGGCGCGGACGCGAGCGCGGGCGCGCGGCCATCGCCGGCAGGCGGCTGGCCGTCGGCTGCCTCGGCGCGGTGGTATGCAGCAGCAGGCGCAGCGAATTTTGATTTTTTTCAGAAGACTGGTCGCTGGTGAGACTAATCAAAGACTGTTCTCGCATTTCTCCCGCCTGGTCAGCGGAAGACGGGAGAATATCCAAAGTCCCTGTTCAACAGTTTCTGATTTCAAATTTCTCTGTGACAATTATCTCAAATAAGCTTCTATATTAAGTGATGTTCTAGAGTCAATTTCTCTCAAGTGTAATGCAGATGCCCGTCCCTCTGTATGTTCTATTAGATATAAGAAACCGGCGTGAGAAGAAGATTTAAGATGGATATATGTTTAAGAAGGTACCCATATGAGAAAAATAAGGGCTTAAATTTAAGAGGAGTTGAGATGTTTGGTTTTTAACGCTTTAGATGAGAGATGGTACTCAAATTTGCACACATTCTTCTCGACTTGAATTCAAACAATATGGTCATTGAGGGGAGGAGAGAAATATCAATTGTTTTATTGAGTACTGATTTGGTGAGAAATGCATCTCCAAACGTGTTCTTGTTGCCAGTTGGACATCAAATTTTATACATATCCTATGCAAATACTGTGCAAAAGACATCCATCCTAATGGGCGCCAGGAAATGCCTCTCCTTCTTGGCAAAAGTCTTAAAGATTGAAAGGAAGTGAGAGTTTTTTTATCAGAAGAACTAGTCAATCAATCTGTGCTCTCGCACGGGTTAGAGTTTTGGGATATAAATTTAATCCGTAATAATATTAGAGCCGATTGTTTTAATGCATATGCAAATTTAGAAATTATTTTAATTTATATTTTATGATGGTATATTGGGTAATTTATATGCAGATTTAGGGCTTATTTTAATTCATCTTTTATAATGTCATGTTGAGTAATTTATATACAAATTTAAGGGATTATTTAATTCATATTTTATAATGGCATGATGATGAATTTTTATACAAATTTAGAGGATTATTTTATTTCATCTTTCATAATTTATGGTGGATAATTTTTTAGAAACTATAATAGATCTAATGATTACTATTATTAGAACTACGTGATAGATGATGGGATGTTTTTGATTTTGGTGAGAATTATTATGATTTATCTTTTTTTCTAGAAAACAGATTTATTATTATAGCTACTTGATGGATGACGGGATGTTAGTTACGTAGAAAACAGGTCTAATGGCTATTAAGATTTCAATCTGCAATTGATTTTATTTTTTATTTAGCGCATATTGAGAGGATTAATAAGGAGGCTCCAAAAAGAGTCCACAATCAGTAATAGAAAGATTAGGCTAAAAAAACCTGTTATGAGAAAAAATTATGGGATCATTTAGTAGTGTAAATGGGAAAAATTGACAAAAAAACTGAGAGTAAATTTGAAAATAGAAAAAATCTGCTAAAAAAAAAAAAAATTTGCTTTTGTTAAGAGTTGAACTCAAAATCTTTCATAATGGCAAATGTGGGTAATTACTTAGAAAACAGATGGAAAAATCTGCCAAAAATGAAGAAATTTGTTTTCGTTGAGAATTGAACTCAAAACCTTTCATAATGTCAGAGGTGGGTAATTACTTTAAAAAACAGATCTAATGACGATTAATATTTCAATTTGCCAATTGATGGTTAGATATTTCTGATTTTTGTGAGAATTTTTATGATTTATCCTGTTTCTAGGTGCGTTTCGTGAGGATTAACATGGAGGTTCCAAAAAAGAACCTCTAATTAGGAGCCTCTAATCAGTAATAGTAAGATTTATAAAATGCATTATATGATTTGTTTTCAATCAAATGCATATAAAGACATCGTCATAGTAATGATATACTGAACAATGACAGCAATATTCGAAATCTTTACATTCTTACAATTTTTAGATGTCTGGATTGTTGTAATAATCCATGTCTTGAACGCTTGCATGATTGTCGTAAAATGCTATATAGTGATATAGACCAGATGAACTTGCATCTAGGGTGGTGTTATCCCATAATGATACTGGCCATAAGCTACATAGTTGCGGACTGGAAGGGAATACGATCAATCCACAAATATGTGAACAATGTATTAAAAAAATCAAGTATTTCTGCGGTCTACAAGTACATCAAACAAAACCAAAGTTTCAAAGATACACGTCAATGTCTTTGCCAGCTATGTAAGCTGTTTGCTGAAATCTGGGAGATCAATTAGTTGGATCCTTGCTGTAGCTGCTGCTTCTTCCCTCTCTTTCTGTGTGTTGTATCCCCATGTAACTGTCCAAACAGCATCCAGCAACATCAGGTCCACAAAATTAGTTTTAACGGCAAGTAATCAACCATTGGACTGCTAGAACCAAGACTTACCCAGGTAGAGGTTCCAGTTGTCCAGTGCCGGTTCTTTGATCACATTCTTCAGAGTCGTGAATCGGTCCTCGACAAAACTGTTAAGGCGCAGTAAAAAGGAAAAAAATACACAATTGTCATTCTTTGTTTGTCTGAGTTTGAAGGTACTAGTGTACTACCTATCCATCACATAGTGCACATATCGAACAATAATTCAGATGAGCTAACTTTTGATCCATGTTACATACGTCATAAGTGATCTCCAATAATGTACACCAAATTACTTAGAATTTGCTGCAAACGTGGACTTACTGAAGCGTTCGGCCTTGGTGCTGCGGCATTTGCTGCAACTGCTGGAGAACTTTAACCTTCGGACTGAAGAATGGAATCAGAGATTCAGTAAGAAACTCTTTGATAAGTGGAGGAGCAGAAAATAAGTGCCCTACTAACCCAGTGCCAAGGCCATATATCCTTTCAGAGGGGAAATCTATTCCAGCCAATTCTTTAAGCAGTGCTTCAGCAAATCTACTCTGAAAGAGAACCAAAATGGGATCAGTAGAAGATTAGCATTCTGTGTTGCGTACAGAGCCGAACTGTGAAAATAAACATATTGAATTAACTAAAAGCTGGAAAGAAACTTCTAGATCACCGTCATAAATATATAAATAAAATGGTAAGGCCTAAACATGCTTGTTAGAATAATCTTTGAAATACAATGCTCAGTTGTTCATAAACATGTACATAAAACAGAAATTATGAACCAATGGCATAGAAGATCATGAAAAGTTAGGTTGCACAGCAGAAAAATGTAGGAGATTGACCTGTTTTGTTGTGACTATGTAAACTTCAGAGCTTGAAAGCTTTAACGCATCAGCTGTCCCAGGATAAAACCTGCAGCCAGATTGATTTGTCCATGAGTTGCTACTTTCCATAAGACACATCAGAGTCACCATGGGAAAATACAGATACTGCCCTCTTGGAAGCAACTTACAGAATTCTGATTATTCAAGTCAAACAAAACTTTCACATGGCGGAACTAAATCAAATTAACTTGTAAGACAGAATCATAGACACAAGCATTGAGCTAATAACACACAAAAAGGCACATAAGCATGCTCATACCGATAAGCAAGGACAAAAAGGGCTAGGGTGCAGACGAGGAGACATTAAAATACAATAATCAAGAGCTATTATCGCATTAAAATGTCGTTTACAGTTGGTTCCACTTTGATACAGCGATGCTTTTACTACAATTTTTTAAACTATCTTTGCATACTCCGTACAAGGGAACTAATATAGAAAGGTATGATCTGTATTGCGTCCATGTGGCCATAGGTTGTTTCTAAAAGTTTTAAAGTGCTCCTCTCAAATGACGATAGAACACCAGCCACCAAAATAAAGCTAAAAAACAAAGTGTCGAGTTAAATCTGACTTAATTTTGCTGAATGCATCGGTCAGACAAAAGAAAATATACACCAATTATTTCATAGACCAGTCACCTGTTAGCACCTATCCAGCCAGACAAATCATTTTCAATCCAGTCATCCCTTACATGGCCAAAGAGATCTACCAGAGATTCCCTATCTTCTTGCCACTCATCCATGACAGTAGGCTTCAGTTTTAACCAGTTCTCCAATATTTCGTGGATGCTAAGCCCATCTGCAACCTTGCAAATATCACCTTAATATAAACATTCGATCAAGCTAGAAACCTACATTATTTGACTATTCCGTTACCACCTAAGTAAGACATGCATGATGTTGTTTCGTCGTGAATACTCTACAGATGAGGTACTACAGAACTTACTGATGATTTTCGAACAGAGGGTATCTGGATCTCAACAAGCAACCTTACAAGCAAAAGGTTCTCATATCCTGTTTCCACAACTGGACGAAGCTGAAATAGCACAAAATATTCCAAGTAATGAATGTAAACAGTAAAATTACGAAGAGGGATGCTATGTTCCTTGTCATTAGGGCTGGGTACTTATACACGAGAATACCAGATACCAAAATACCGAACCGAACTGAAAAAAAAAACAAGTCCAAGGTGTGTTCGTCTCGGCAGTTTGGTTACTGGCAGCCTGCATGCCTTGGCCTAGTACATTAATGACCAGCCCACAAGCAAGAACTTGGCCCATGAATGTTAGCATGCAGCATACCATGAGAGAAACCCTAGCTGCCAGGAGCCACATCATGGGGAACTGGGGACTGAGCCACAGCTTCTGTCTCTTCACTTGTCTTCCTCTCCTCCTCTCCTCTCTCAACTCTTAAATTCTCGTCTAGACCAGCAGCAGCGCTATGGTGCGACCTAGCAGCAAGCAGACAGCAAAGGTGTGGCAAGCACATGCTAGAAGCTGCAGCAAGCAAGGACAAGGTACGGAAGCCCCACCCATGAGCAGCGAGTATTGTGCAGCAAGAGCAGGTGAGAAGATGGGGCAAGTAAGGTGCAGCATGCAGCCATCGTGTGAGCACCGAGCGAGGTGTGTTGAGCACGGGTAAGAAGCTGTGGCAAGCTCACAACACATTGGTGAAATTCGGTGAAACCGAAAAACCAAGTTTGTTTTGAAACCAAAGTGCTCGTTTTTTTCCTATTCCTTCAGCATGTTAGGTCTTCAATTTCTAGGAACTGAAATTTTCATTCACCAAATTAACTGAACTGATGGAACCAATAAACTGATTGGTGATTGCTCATGCCTACTTGTCATGGAATCAATATGAGAACATGGTCCTATTATGCTTCATGAGGACAAGAAGCCCAATCAATTCATAGCACCATTATCTGTTTTAAAAATGCTAATATTATCATTGGTGTTCTACTAGTTGCAACATATGGATTGCTTAAATGTTTAGGCAAGTGTTGACCAAACAAGTGCCTACCAATATATTTATAGTAGGGGATAACTTCATGTAGTGGATATATGGATGCAATTAACTTCCATGTGGGATATACTGCTTGGTAAAAAAACATGGATGCAGTTAACTTCCATGAAGCTTTCAACATTCACGTGTTTTTGGGAAAATTAAAGTGAGCAAGGCTTGGCAATCCATTATCATGTACCAATCAATCATCCTCCAAGTGGCCACCTGCTTTCAACAACCGTAAAATTTCTTTAGATGCTGACACGGTCCTTGAATGCCAGGGCTCTTGATTAACAAATAAAATGCACCTAAGTTTAACCCAGTCTCGGTTCTGTACCTGCACCAGTGCACTGTGAGGAGCAGATAAGTTTGACCTAGTTGCTACACCTTCAGAATATCTCACGGTAACCAGCTGATGGGAGTGGGGACTTCACCACTATTGGATCAATGGATGGGGTTGGGGGTTGGTTGGCCAGGACCCAGGAGCACGTATGGGGTCTGGGGGAAGTAGATTCTGGGTTGAATTTCAAAGTCCAATTAAGGGGCTCAGTAGTTCAGGACAGGGTACCAAAAGACATCATAAAACTAGCAACTATGAGCAATTTGCAGTGTGCACACTATCCCGACCCACTAAACTCAATGATTCATCACTTTTTTTTTGGTAAATTATATTTGTTTCGTATTCTTTTTTTCACGTTCTTGTTGTCACCTAAAGCTGCTATATTAAGCTGCAAAATTAGGGTCACTTTAATTCTCACATCTCCATGAAAATGCTTCTAAATAATTAATAAAACTCAACTTTGTAAAACCACAGTATTGCTAAATGGAGCTTTGACATGCTAGTGTTAACTAGTACTGGTAGCTAAAACCGTGTCAACAAACAATCTGCCTGCAAGTACTGGGTAGGGAAGAATGGAGGCTTACGGTGTACATCTGCTCCACTATCCACTCCTCCATGGCGGCGTCAACCTGCTCAAACAGCCACGGCCACCTCACCTTCGCGGCCTGCCAAAGCACACCGAGTCAACCAGGAACACGCGGTCAGTTGCACATTTGACGCGCATCAGGCACCGAAGCAAAAACTACGGAGGACAGAAAGGGGAAACCTTGACGGCGGATAGGGAGCTCTCCCCGCAGCTGTCGCAGATTACGCCGTCGAAGTCGAGGGCGTACAGGTCCCCGCCCATCGCGGCCTGCGCGGCTCTTGGTCCTCTCCTCTCCACTCCTCCCAGCGGCGGAATGGACCGAATGGAGTACCGGCAGAACTTCCCTCTCCCAGTAGGAAAGGTGGGGCGAACCGGGGCCGGTAAACCCCTCACGCACCTGTCCAGACGGCCGGGCGCCGGGCGCAAGCCGAGAAGACGACCGGCGGCCATGACGTGCGTGAGGCTGAGGATTGAGGAAGAAGGGGCAGGTGAAGGAAACGAGAGGATGGGCTTTGGGCTTTCAGCATTGGTGGGCCAGGAAGTGACGAGGGAGAGGAAAAAAGAAAATAAGGAATGAATGGAGAAGTGAGCCCACGCAGAGGAGAGGCCCACTTTGATGCAAGGCTGGTGAGGGATGGCAGCGGCCCGAAACCTCGTAACAAAACCCGCCCGGGGCCGAACCCTAAGGCCTTGTTTGGGTAGATCTGATCATGGGTCACTCGACCCAATCGACCCGAGCCGACCCGTCCGAAAAATACCTGACCGGATCCGATCAGCTCATTGGATGGACACGAGCTGTAAATCCCAGCTCGCTGGAAAATTCGGGTCGGGCAATGGTAAGAATTTTAGCCCGCGGGCTGGCCCGGCGACCCTACAAAAACCACCACCCACAGCAGCAGGCCGATGCATGGCCTGGCCCATTGGACCAACAAAAACACCTCTCTTTGGCCCTCATACATAGGGGTAGGCATGCTGTGCTAGCCCAGGCACGACCCATTAAACCAATTGGCCTGCCTGGGGAAAAAACTCAAACCTTATTTCTTCCTCCCCCTCGTCGTCGCCCCTAAATCCCTAACCCTGACTCCACTCAGTCGTTTCTCCCAACTTCCGACCCCCGACCTCATTCCTCCTAGCCCTGTGCTCCCTAGGCAGCTCCCTTCCCTCTCCGGCTGCCGTCTCCCCCTAGCAGCGCCCCTCCCACTCCGACGTGGTAATCGCTCCTGCACGGCGGCGACATCCATTGGCGCGCGACGATGGCTTGCACTAGCGCGCGAATGCGAGCAAAGCGTGACTGCAACGGCTTGCAGTGCCGTGCGACTGCCAGCGCCACGGTGACTCCTGCAATGGTGCACGAAGGCGAGCAGCGATGCCCGCCTAGAGCGGTGTGCGACGGCGAGCGGTGCGGCAGCGGCCTACAATGCCGCAGCGCGCAAAGGCGAGTGTTGACGGTCGTAATCTCACGATATCAACTGTCAATTATCCGCCAAATGAAATGAAACTTGTGAAATAATAGGACTAACCCTTGCTACTAATGAGTTCCACAAGTTATACATGAATATTTGGATGCAGGTACCAAAATATGTGCAAAATGGTTGAAAACAAGCCAAAGATCAAAGATGGACAACAATGGCGAACAGGCCATGGCTGCCCGGCCATGTTCCAGGCCACCAGTGGCTGCCCAGCCACTAGTCAGGGTCCTGCATGGCCGCCTGGCCACCTCACATGCACAACTTTGATCCTACATGCAAACAAAAACAAGGCAATGAAGATCCAACCATGCAAAAGAGTATCCAATATATCTAAGGGTCGAAAGGACATCAAACCATGGATCAGTGACGTCATCAATCCGGGGGAACCAACATGCAACCAACCAGTGGAAGACAAGTGGCCGCCCGACCATTATTCTTGTCCGCCCGGCCACCTTTGGACATGTTTTGCACATGCACCAACCGTCAACCGACTTGGGGAAGCAATATCCAGCATTGGATCACGGAAGTCAGTGGATCCTATGGCCGCCTAGCCATAGGGGTGGTTGCTCGGCCAGGTATGATGGCCGCCCGGCCATGTAGGTGGCCGCCCGGCCACCGACCTACCCCCTAACCGACCTTGTGTGTCTATAAATACCCACTTCACTCGGTTGTACTATAAGTAGACCCCGAGAGCTCATTTGTAAGGTGTGGAGTTGAGTTCAAGTTCTATCTTAGAGTGCTACACTATTCCCTTAGTAGCTAGGATAGTCTTGGAAGTTAGAGTTGAGTCGAGCTTTGCCTCGGAGTCTCCGGAGTTATCTTCGAGTCTGCGGTAAAAGCTTTGTATCTTTGTATTCAGATCTTCTCCAATATAATTTCAGTTATATTTTACTCTAAGTTCTATCTCTTGTGAGTGTGGTGTACCTTTCTTAGCACACTTGCTAGGCTTAGGTTGTGTTTTTACTGAGTTATTCGATTCTTGTTATACTTGCCGGTGCTATAACTCAACCCTAGACTTAGACGCTAGGCTCTGGCTAGACCCTCTCCTCTGATCAAGGACGGCCTACGCTTATAGTGTGCCATCCTCTCCACGCAGCTTTGTCTGGTAGCCCCACTCTGTGACAGTGTGTGGTGTGCCTGTGTAGTCTAGGCACGTCGTTCGGGAGGCCCGTAGGTGTTAGCTAGACTCTCCTTCGGGATCAACTATCTACCCCTGGTACCCTCGAGACTCTAGAATTTCGCTCAACGCAAGACCGTAACTTGTTTATTTGAATTTATTGGTTAGGCATGGATAACCTTTGCAGTCGATTAGAAATAGAGTTTGGTGACTTTATCTCACTCGTTGTCCTCCCAGGCAACTATACCTTTGTACGGAAAGCTACTATAGACTTACCTCTCCACCAATACACCTATCTTTGTCACGTTTACCCCTGTTTGACTTCTAGTTGGTACAACTTATCCAAGTATTACATTCCATTCGATTTGAGTATATTCAATTACACTCTGTCGCCTGCCGCTTCCCTGTGGAAATTTACGATACTCGGAATACTCTGAGTGAAAGGCTACAGCGGTTTCCGTGCGCTTGCAGAGTAAAACCTGTTAAGGCTAAGAGATGCCAACAAGCTTTTCTGGCGCCGTTGCTGGGGAAGCAATAGGCAGAGAGATAATTGATATCTCATTTCGAACCCTGTATACTTGATAAGTTTTACCGCTGGTTGTTAATAAGCTCACTTTGCTCTATTGTTTTGTTGTGGTTGCAACAAAGAGGTGTATGACCGGTTAGGACCTGCCGGAAAACTACCACAATAACCTAGAGTCACTGCTTAGGAGAGTCCGTCCAAAGACTATCCACGAGCAGAGACCTGTACCAAGGGAGCTAGAACCAGGCACGTCTACCAGCACTCCAGTTACCACCACCATGGCTGAGAAGACCATTCGTGAGTTCTCCATCCCCTCGAGCAACAATGTTCCTACGGGACCTGAAGTTCTGGTGGGAGAGAACTTCGAACTCAAGTCAGGGGTGATCCATATGGTTCAAGCTATCCCATTCTACGGACTGGCTACGGAGGATGCCAACAATCACTTGTAGCAGTTTCTAGAGATCTGCAGCACGTTCAACATGAAAGGAGCATCACCGGACGCCGTCAAACTTCGTCTCTTCCCGTTCTCTCTTGTTGGGAAGGCAAAACAGTGGTTCTACCTCAACCGAGCAACACTAACATCGTGGAACGCATGTTCCGATGCATCTCTTGTGAAGTACTTCCCACTGGGAAAGACTAACGCGTTGAGGAACAAGATCTCGAGCTTTCAATAGCTCGCTTATGAAACCGTGGTGGAGGCCTGGGAGAGACTCCAGGAGTACATCGTAGCTTGCCCCCACCACGGAATGCAAGAGTGGCTCATTATTCAGAGTTTCTTTCACGGGCTTCACCGCTCAGCACAAGAACACCTGGATGCAGCCGCTGGAGGATCCTTCCTGTTCTTGAGCATCACTGCGGCTAAAGGGCTAATTGAAAAAATGGCCACCAATCAAGGATGGAGAGAAGAGAGGTCTAGTACCTGATCCCGTGGCGTCCATCAGATTGAGAGCACTGACATGCTCGCTGCCAGGATGGACTAACTATTGAAAAAGCTAAACGATACTCCAGAAGCCGCTCCGGTCCAAGCCCTCGACTCTCATATGACTTGCGAAGTCTGTGGGAACACAGGACACTCGGGGAACAGCTGCCCCGAGACGCGACCCGAAGACGCGAACTTCATAGGGAGCAATAACTTCAACAACGGAAATCATCCTCAGCTAGGATGGAGCACACGACCACATCTCCCTTTCCCCGGACAAGGTAACTCTTCCGGAAGTTCACAGCAGTTTCCTAAAAGCAATTTTAATTTTGATCAGAAAGCTGTGAATAATAGCATTAGTAAAAAGTTCCATGCCAATGGTAGGATGTGTGAACCTATTTCTTTGCAAATGGAAACTTTAAATAGTGCTATGAAAAACCAACTTAACTTCAATAAAATGTTAGTAACTCAAATAGCTCAGTTGGCTGTTGCTTTACCTAACCCAAATGCGGGTAAGCTGCCTGAGCAACCTGAAGCTCCTCCCAAGAAGCACATAAATGCAGTAACTACTAGGGGTGTAAAGTCCACACAGGACCCCCCATCTCCTAGTGGTGCAGGAAAAGAGTAGGAGAAGACAACCGAGTCCGAGGATAAGGTAGTAGAGGAAGATACACCTGGCAAGGAGGAGAGGACAGCATCGAAGCACCTACCCCATGAATTCTACGATACTACAGTGCTGCCATTCCCTCCACGAAACAAAAGGCTGCCGCTGACGAACAATATAGTAAGTTCGTTGAGGTCATTAAGAAGCTTTATGTCAACATACTTCTATTAGATGCAATGCAGGTACCGACATACGCTAAGTACTTAAAGGACATCCTCAACAACAAGAAACCCCTACCGTCAACGAAAATAGTGCATTTGATAGAAGAGTGTAGCGCAGCTATACTCAAGAAAAAGGACCCTAGGAGCTCCACCATCTCATGCTCGATTGGAACCCAGCACTTCGACCAAGCATTGTGTGATCTTGGAGCCAGTGTCAGCGTAATGCCGAAGGTCATCTTTGACAAGCTGAGTCATGCTGCACTTGCTCCCACGGCCATGTGTCTGTAACTCGCGGATCAATCCGTTCACTACCCAGAAGGCATCACAGAGAACGTTCCGGTAAAAATCAGGAATTTCTTCATCCTGGTGGATTTTGTGGTATTGGACATGGTGATTGACTCAAAAACACCGCTCATCCTTGGGCGGCCATTTTTGAGCACTGCGGAAGTGACCATCGACGTTGGGGCAGGCATGGTTCACCTCAACATTAATGACAAGAAAGAGACATTCGCCTTCAAGCCAAAAGTTGAGCAGTGCAACAAGGTGCACACTTTCAAGTGTCAGGCACAAAAGAATGCACCCAAGGTCAAGACAGGGACCAAGAAGCCAAATGAAAAGGTTGACAGCTTCGTTACAATTATGCTGAACAAATTAAAAATCGAGACCAACATCCAACAACAGGAGTATGAAGCTGCCATGAAAAGCAGCAAATTGAGACAACAAGAGAAAAGACACGGCAAGCCTGGTCCCACAACAGGAGGCAAGGCTCTTGTGAATAAGGTCTGCGCTGAGAGCCAATTGCATACAAAACAACGCAGAGAAGGCGAACCGCCTGTGAATAAGGTTGACACTGACAGCCAATTGCATACGTCAAGACAGTGCAGAGCTAGCGCTGAGAGCCAATTGCATATGCCGGGACAATTGCATATGCCGGGACAGCGCAAAGTTAGCACCGAGAGCCAATTGCATATGCCAGGACGGTGCAGAGTTAATGAAGCACAAAGAAAAGAAGACCTTAACTTTGATGCTTACATAACACCGAGTAGAAAAAAATGGTCTGCCCTCGCCAACAGGTAAGTTGGCATTATCATTCGATGGCATATTTATTTTCCCCTTAATTTAATTTTCGCACCTCACTGCATATTTAAAATTATGCCTCGCGCAATTTTATTTTTGTGCATTGTTTTTATCCTTCTCCACAATTTTCAAAAAAAAGGGGGCATGGCCGGCCGACCACCCTAGTGGCCGACCGGCCACCCTGCTCCCTCTCCCCTCTTTTCCCATTCTCTCTTTCTCTTTCTCTTTTCCTTTGCCTTTCACTTTCTCTTTTCTTTTTCTTTCTCTTTCTTTTTCTTTTGCCTTTTCTTTATCTTCTCCCAACACAAGTAGAGAAGTGGCAAGGGCACCTTGGTGCCTAGCACAAGGCCATAGCCTGCCGACTGGCCATGATAGCCGCCCGGCCATGCCAACGAGCAGCCTGGCCACCCTGCTGCGCCCTCTGTTTTCTCTCTCGCGCGCAAGGCCGCCCGGCCACCTTTTCTTCTGCCTTTCGCGCGCGCATTGCTCCACTCACAACCCCTCAGCGCACTACGTGCATGCATGGCTGCCTGGCGCATTTTGCATGGCCGCCCGGCCACCCAGCACCCCCAAATCGCCTATAAATACTGCTCATCACTTCCTAGCTCAGTGCACCACGCAGCAAGCTGCAAACTCTCCTCTCCCTCTCTCTAATCTCTTGTTTAGTAGCTTAATTAAGCTTCCATGCTTAGTTAAAATAATGCCCGAATAAAATTTGGTTAGCCAAATAAAATCTTGATCACACACTCTCTCAAATTTCCGCAGAACGAGAACGTTTTGTGGAGGGTCTGCCCCACAAGGACCAGTTTATTTTTTTCGGATGACTAACCCGCTAATGCTTATATTATGTTGTCGTCTATGCTTTGGGTATCGTGTTTTTGTTGCTGTCTCGCAGGATGAACCGCATATTCAAGAAGGCGAAAAATGCTGTTAGCAAGGCGGGGAAGCACATCCACTGGTCGTCCTCCGAGGGTTCTGGTCTGGCAAGCAGACATGCTGCTTCTGAGAGGATGTCCATCAGCACAGAAGAGCTAGAGGAAATTCCAACATCCTCCACCAACCAGCCGGTGCTACTCCTCGACTCGCAACTCGTACCACGCAGCCAGGATGAGGCCAATGCGTTAATACTTTTGCATCAAAAGTCTTACACCATGACCAAATGCTTTGACGAGGAGCACATTGTCAACACTGGCATGCGAGGCGAGTTTGATGAGGTGTTCCAAGCCGTCGGCTGGGGGACCTTTGCAGAAATTCTAGAAGGTGGAATCATCCTCCCCGCAAAGGAATTCCTTATGATGCTCCTCACCGACACCCGAAGGGTAGGTACGTTTGTCTGGTTCTGACTCTTTAATACTGACTATGAGCTTACACTGCGTCAATTTAGCAACTTGTTGGACTTCTCGCCATAGTGCTCTGTGGCGGAAGACCCCACAGGCTTTAACTCAGTAGAATTTTGGAGCGAGTTAGCTGGGGCTGACTCTCGAGGGAAAAAGAGCATCACGAAAATTAAACATCCTACCATGCGGTTTCTAGCTCGTTGGCTTACCATGGTTGTTTTCCTACGGGATGACTCCCGCTGTGTCATAGTAGATGACATCAGGTGCCTCTATGCTATGTGGAAGAAACAGAAGTTTGCCCCTGTGCACAGTATGATTAATCACTAGCAAGGGCTAGTTCACATTGGCACTGCCATTTCGATCACGTCATTCGTGACGAGGATCGCCAATGGTTTGGGAGTGTTAGCTAATGCTTCCGTGTCATATATGCCTAATGACCCTTCTCGCATAGTCAAAGATTCGCACTTCTTTCACGCGCACTTCCTGAGGAAAGACACACAAGGAAATTATATCATGACGTACAAGGGCTATGAGTTTGAGCTGTCGCTTCCAGCACTGCAGTTCAAATTATATTCTAGGAGATCACTAACCACACAGCAAGCACCCGAGCAAGCACCCGAGCTTGCAAAGAATAGTGTCTCTAGAGTAATGAGTCATGCCCAACGACGTCAAGCCGAGGAAAGAATCCGCAAGGCATACGAAGAAGCACAAGAACCAGGTGCCGAACCGGACCGTCCTGGGCCCACCCAGGCGCTGGACCCTCTCACCAGGGAGGCACACCCGCCTGGGGAAGCCAGAGGGAATCATGGCACAGTTCATGGGACTCCGTGGTACCATCAGCGCATACGACGACGTCATACCACGGCGGAGTTGAGCAATTTTATGGTCGTGGTGTAGGTCCATCCAGCTCTGCCTGCTACACTGGCGACGGGCTCGCGGGGAACATTAATGCCCTCTTCGGGGCATTGGATCTCCAAGAGCACCGCACCTTGGGGATAACAGACGATCTCCACTATATACAGGACCAACAAGGAGCCACCCACAACATGGTCTTGGAGACAAGGGCAACAGTTGAACGCATGCAGGAGCAAAACCTCATGTATTACAACTAGTGAGGTTTCTACCCCGACTGAGCTTCATTGAAGCTTGGGGGAGGTAAGACCTGACAATTGGAAGGTACGCATATCAGCCCACTCCTTTGTGCATTTCTGTATGATTCCCTGAAGTCAGCCTTGTCCCACTAGATGTTCGTTCTGCCCTACCATGAGAGTAATGCCGTTGTATCTTTTTAGTTGCTTAGTTTAAGTTTGTTTAAATTGATTTATATATAAAAAATGAAAAAAAATGTGTCAAATAACTCCCATGCTTAAATGTTAATTTCACTTGCCATTTTGGAAATGATGAATAGTTGCTTTATCAAGTGATTGGTTCAATTCTTGCATAACAACTTATGCTTAGCTTAGTCCCATGTTGGTGAATAAAAAGAAGTGAACCAAAAGTTTTACCTTGTGGACACCATTTGTGATAACAAGCTTAAGTTGTTGAGAGATATGATATGACTTAAAAGCAAG
Source organism: Paspalum vaginatum (assembly GCA_030272315.1). Classification (NCBI taxonomy): domain Eukaryota; kingdom Viridiplantae; phylum Streptophyta; class Magnoliopsida; order Poales; family Poaceae; genus Paspalum; species Paspalum vaginatum. The sequence goes on along the minus strand of CM059013.1, from coordinate 35,472,309 downwards.
ATGATTCTTTCATGTTCCTAGTAAGATGAATGTCTCAGGCTTTATTTTGAAAATAACAAAATAAAGCCCCCTTGGTTGAAATTCCTACCAGAGCCAAAATGCTTCAAATATTTGAAACAGCTACAAAGAGCTACTTAGAGATGTTTTGAGCTTTGTCAAATTTTGAGTCTCATTGAGTAGAAATATCACCTTCTGTTGGCAACTGGAGTACAAAAGAAACAAATGCAAGTGATCCACTCCGGACTTTGCATCCACCAAAAAGTCTCCAAATACTTCTCATACCCCTTTTGCCTTCAAATCTCAAGGAGGAAAGGGTATGGAGCCAAAAAAAAGTAAAAAGCATGCAAGTTCAAGCATGGCAAAAATAAAGGCTCCATATCCCCTCCAAATATATAAAAGGCTATAAGGGATGAAAATCTCGAGAAGGAGACATACTACTCCACCACTCATACTCCAGTGATCAAACAGAAGAAATGATAGAGTACACTCTTTGGTCCAATCTTTGGCTTAACAAAATAAACATTCTATGTGTGCCACATTCTCCCCCACCTAAAGCTCCACAAAGGCCTTAGTGTATGAGAAATGTTGGCCAAATCATGGCGCTTGGCGCGAAAACACTTCTGAGCGATCGAGAGTATCCTTGGGGAAGCTTCTTTTGTTTTGAAAATCTTAAAAACACCTAAGAAGGACATTCGAAAAGAATGAGTTAGAATCACTCATGCAATAAAGTCGTTCTATCTCTCAACCACCCAAGGCAAGGTAAGCAAAAAGATGCACCATAGGTATGACACGCGGTAAACTTCAATAATCTCACTACTTGGGGCAAAAGTTTAAGTGATGAGTTGCATATAAGAATCATCGTTCATCTTCGTTATTGCAGTAACTCCTCATCCACTTTCAGTCTTAGCTTTGCTCGAGGACGATCAAAAGTTTAATCTTGGGGGGGGGAGGGGTGTTGATGGTCGTAATCTCACGATATCAACCGTCAATTATCCGCCAAATGAAGCGAAACATGTGAAATAATAGGACCAACCCCTGCTACTAATGAGTTCCACAAGTTGTACATGAAAATTTGGATGCAGGTACCAACATATGTGCAAAATGGTTGAAAACAAGCCAAAGATCAGAGATGGGCAACAATGGCAAACAGGCCATGGCCGCCCAGCCATGTTCTAGGCCACTAGTGGCCGCTTGGCCACTGGTCAGGGTCCTGCATGGCCGCCAGGCCACCTCACATGCACAACTTTGATCCTACATGCAAACAAAAACAAGGCAATAAAGATCCAACCATGCAAAAGAGTATCCAATATATCTAAGGGTCGAAAGGACATCAAAACATGGATCAGTGACGTCATCAATCCGAGGGAACCAACATGCAACCAACCAGTGGAAGACAAGTGGCCGCCCGACCATTATTCTTGGCCGCCCGGCCACCTTCGGACATGTTTTGCACATGCACCAACCGTCAACCAACTTGGGGAAGCAATATCCAGCGTTGGATCATGGAAGTCAGTGGATCCTATGGCCGCCTGGCCATAGGGATGGCTGCCTGCCCAGGTATCATGGCCGCCCGGCCATGTAGGTGGTCGCCCGGCCACGGACCTACCCCCTAACAGACCTAGTGTGTCTATAAATACCCCCTCACTCGGTTGTACTATAAATAGACCCCGAGAGCTCATTTGTAAGGTGTGGAGTTGAGTTCAAGTTCTATCTTAGAGTGCTACACTATTCCCTTAGTAGCTAGGATATTCTTGGAAGTTAGAGTTGAGTCGAGCTTTGCCTCGGAGTCTCCGGAGTTATCTTCGAGTCTGCGGTAAAAGCTTTGTATCTTTGTATTTCGATCTTCTCCAATATAATTTCAATTATATTTTACTCTAAGTTCTATCTCTTGCGAGTGTGGTGTACCTTTCTTAGCACACTTGCTAGGCTTAGGTTGTGTTTTTACTGAGTTATTCGATTCTTGTTATACTTGCCGGTGCTATAACTCAACCCTAGACTTAGACGCTAGGCTCTGGCTAGACCCTCTCCTCTGATCAAGGACGGTGTATCGTTGTTCAAGCTTCGCTTGAACACGCTTATAGTGTGCCATCCTCTCCACGCAGCTTTGTCTGGTAGCCCCACTCGGTGACAGTGTGTGGTGTGCCTGTGTAGTCTAGGCCCGTCGTTCGAGAGGCCCATAGGTGTTAGCTAGACTCTCCTTCGGGATCAACTATCTACCCCTGGTACCCTCGAGACTCTAGAATTTCGCTCGACGCAAGACCGTAACTTGTTTATTTGAATATATTGGTTAGGCACGGATAACCTTTGCAGCCGATTAGAAATTGAGTTTGGTGACTTTATCTCACTCGTTGTCCACCCAGGCAACTATACCTTTCTACGGAAAGCAACTATAGACTTACCTCTCCACCAATACACCTATCTTTGTCACGTTTACCCTTGTTTGACTTCTAGTTGGTACAACTTATCCAAGTTTTACATTCCATTCGATTTGAGTATATTCAATTACACTCTCTCCACCTGCCGCTTCCCTGTGGAAATTTACAATACTCGGAATACTCTGAGTGAAAGGCTACAGCGGTCTCCGTGCGCTTGAGGAGTAAAACCTGTTAAGGCTAAGAGACATGAACAGCGAGCGGCTATGGTGGCTTTGAGCAGTGCACAATGGTGTGTAGCGTGACAGGGCATGAGGCACCAAGAGGGCATGGCAAGACGGGCCACCCCGACTCCTATGCCGCCACGGCACGATTATAGCGTTCTCGTGCCATGCCCGGCCAAGGAGTTGGCACAACGTGCTGTCACGGCACACTTCCGTTCCCATGCTAGGTCAGGGTGCACGTTTGGACACCTTACAGAGATTGACCTCATGTCCAATCCAGTCCCCCAAATCGTCTCATGCGTCTCGAGACCCCGACGGTAGTAGCACACTCGTCGTCTAGGGGTGGCAGCGGGGCAGGTCTGCATGTGAGATCTGTCGGTTTTGGACCTGACGGGGGTAGAGGCGGGTCCAATTCTTCCCCCATGGGTCCGCAGGTTCAGGGACCCAAAATTGCATAGGGCGGGGGCGAGTTTTGTTTTAGCCCCGCAGGTGCACCCCAAAACTTGAAATTGACGGCCCAATATCTGTTTTAGCCCATGTAACAGCTAGCCCACGGTGAAAGTGAACCCTATGTCTCTACCAAATTTTCGCACTCGGGCACTCAGTCACCCCTCCCATTAGCGCCCCTGCCACCCCTTCTTCCCCATCCGCCCCCGCACCCAGCACTTGCCCTCGCCTACCAGTGGCCTCCTCCTGGCTCCTGCACTAGCCACCTCGGCACCTTCTCCCTAGATCACGCAACTGCGTTCGCCTAGCCTCCTCTTTGGATTCTGCGCTCACCACCTCCTAGACGCCTTGGCGCCTCCTCCTGAGATCCCGCAATCGCGGCCGCCTGGCTTCCTCCTCCCTGGGTGATGTGCCTGCCACCGCCTTGGTGCCTCTACCTCAGTAGCCCAGCTCCTATGACCACTATGCCAAGCACCTAGGCCGCCTCCTCCTCAACTCCCGTGATCATCGCTGCTAGGCCGTCTCCTCCTTGACTCGTGCGACCGTCGCTGCCATCACCAGGTCACCTCCTCCTCCTTGATTGTCGGCGGGGGGAAGGGGGGCAGTTTCCTCATCGAGTGTCAGCTCCCCGGTGGGTTTGGGGGTGGGAGTGGATTTTCACCCGCTGTAGGGTTCGGGGCGATGCAGGTTTTAGCCTCAAGTTCTGGGGGTGGGTGCACAGAACCCACCTCGTTGCCATCCCTGCCATCGTCAACTCTATGGTAGCTTGAGTATCAAGAGCGCTCTGCTCACATGTCCCACCCCTCAACTCCAGATCTACTTCCACTGGCCCCCCATGCATCTATGCAGGCATTACGTAGATCCGGCAAGCCTAGGGCTCTTGATCTTGTGCTAGCTGATGAATTCCATTTCTGTAGTCTGCTGGTGAAATTTGTGTTGCTGCCTGCTACTCCAGCCTTCCTATCGCTGCCTGCTGCTCCCGCTTGGAGCCTTGCATGAGAAGAGTAGGTCTTGCTTGGCTCTGCTGCTAGGAGCATCACATATTACTAGTTTGCTTAGGTGCAGCACTACAGTTTACTAGTTTGCTTATCTTGTTTGATCCTGCTTGCACTCGGGGAATCACAAAGGCTGTTGTTGATTTGTATTTTGTTCAAGAGGCTGATATGCTTGTTTTGTTCATCGGGTGTTTAGAGATAGCCTAAAATTCGAACCCAATTTTTGGGGTACCCAAAATTCCAGGTAGTCTTCTTCTTGGACAAATTTTTGACAGCATTTGTCAAAACCTAAAATTTAGATACTCGAATTATGCAACCCGAAATTTTTGGGTAACCCGAATGCCCACCCCTAGTCCTGTCATATATAATGTTTGATGAGACTTCCCAACCCTAAGATGTCACCTGCTCCCGAGCATCGGCCTGGCGATGCCCCTGAGCTACCCCTGTTGCACCTTTGCACTGCCCCACAAGCCACCCTCGCTACACCTCTACGCCGCCTTGCCTCGCCCCCTAGCATCTGCCCCCGCTCCATCTCCTTCGTGCCGCCATGGAGATGGTGGTGCTCGAGGAGAGCTTCTCGTGGCATGGGGATGCATTAGGCATCGCATCTATGAGGTCATTTGATGAGGTGCTGCAACCTCCTCGTCTCCGAGCGTCCTGTGCCCTGCCTTTGCCAGATCTGCCCTCGCTCTGCCACCACCTCCTTGTTGCTTTGTCATGGTGCTTCGCTAGATCTGTGCTCCACCATATCCATGGCGCCGAAGCTGTGATATCCGGCCGATGGGTCGACACGCGGGCTATTGGGCCAGCGATGGGTGGGCTCAAGCCAAGAAATTAAGCCCAACGCTCGGGTCGGGTTGGGAGCGGACCAACACGGGCAAATGTTGTGTTGTTTTTGGTTCAACCAGAACCTGTCCCGATGGATGAGCAAATCTAATTGAAGTGGATTGAATTCCCCTCTATTCAAATTTGATTAGTAAGGGATTGAATCCACTTCAAGACCCTCAAATATTCTTGCATCCCTATTGTCGCGAGAAATCGACAGGCGATCGTCCAGCGGCCGAACACACGAGGAGCTAGGAGATCTCACTGCCACTGCGGTCGTCTCTCCTAGGGCGGCTCCAATCGGCTTTGAGCAAAGCCGATCAGCTGTGGTTTGGGCATGTCACCTGGCTTGAACTTCCAGCCGGGGAGGTTGTCGTGGTCAGAGGATCATCCTGCAGATACACAGACAAAGAAACAGGTGTAAAATCTTAGCCGATCACATGGATCGAATTAAATCCTCTGAGTGAATCGGCTCATATGAGTCGTCACTATCGATTGCCTCACATCAATAAAGCGATGCAAGAAGATAAACCCTACTTACAGTATGATCTAGATGATGTGACTACTCTAGATTGATTGTGCTTTGCATCTAACCAGATGAAACCATTGATTACACACATGAACATAGATCTGAACCCCCGATGGGATTCATCTAGAATAGAAGTTATAAATTAAAACATGTAAAGCAAGGTGCCAAGAGTATATCGATCTCTCATGTTGTCGGGTGCACATGTTGCAGCGCATGTCGTGGAATGTAGCAATCAAAATAGCTATATACGCTTGGCCGCACAATTGTTCCTTTGTGCTGTTGACAATGCATGTTTGGTGAACTATTTGATTGAGAATTTGTGATGTATGAACTATGTATTGTACTAATGTAGTATTGTCAATCTGTTTACATGTATTGGTGGGTTTATGGGTGTGCCCACAGGTGTGTTTTACCCGCGGGTGACAGGTGCGGGTACAAGTTTGTACCTGTTGCAGGTGGCGGGCACAGGTGCGGGTCTAGGACACATCTCACGGGTGCGGGATTGTGTGCGCTCCACCCGCGGATAATGCGCCCGTTGCCATCTATAACCACATTTGACGTGGGACCATGTCCGAAGCACGTCCCTATATGCATGTGGGCCTACTGTGACACCCGAATCCTCGCTGTCATTAATCAACATAATTACCTAGACCTTAGAACAAGATTGGAAATAGGTTTGGGACATGAATTCGTGTTGTAGTGTAGTAATAATAATAACAAGAGGCTATGCTCCCTCTCCAACACCCAAGGGTGAAACATAAGAAAAGAAAGGGGAAGCTCCAACTGCCGAATTACAGTTTCTCTCCCTAACTCAACTGCCTGCACCGCACCACGCTGGCACCGCCATTGGCGAAATCAACTGAGGAGGAGGAGGAGAACGGCGACAGCTGCGGCTATGATGGCGGCAACAAGGGCAACGACGATGGTCCCGACAATGGGGACGGCGATGGCGGCTACGACGGCCTCAACTAGGACGGCGATGATGGCGGCATCGAGGACGGTGGCGGTGGTGACGGTGATGAGGACGGTGGCGATTTTGGACATTGCGGCGGAGATCATCGTCGCCGTCCTTAATTAGAATATTTTAGATATTTGTAACTTGCCTAATCGCCGTCACTGTTTAGAATATTCTAGTTGTATGTAAAATAGTTTAGTTATATGAAAAATAGTTTAGTTATATGTAAAATATTTAACTAGCAAGCAATGTTATATATTTAAGATGAAATCTATGCAGTGCGTTTTTAAAATTTCTAATTTATACGTATTTTAAAAGTCCAATTTCGATTAGCACCGAATCTTGAGAATTGCCCAGTACTAATGAGGATCGGCACCCAGGCCTATTATTACCAACGACTCAGCGGTGGGCCATCTCTGCCATCTCTTCTAACGACTCTCTTCCCCCCTCCACAATGGATGACCTCACCATGGCAGCCTTAGAGATGTGTGTCGCCAATAAAAACCATCGAGGAGCGCCTCGCCACTGCGAAGGTCATGCATCCTCGCTACCTCGACCGACGGTCATTAGGGCTCACTATTATTTAAATAATTTGGATGGAAAATGTTTAAATATCACGACATCTCAATAATTTGGAGAACATGTAAGATTTATTTTAGTTGTTTTAAAAAGTTTTAGTTGGTCTAAATAAGTTTGTACTGGAATTGTAATATGATGCAGATCGATGGATCGGCAATGGATGCATAAGGACTGACGATCTATCGAATTTATTAACAGCTTGCATGTCTTTATTCGAGATGTCCGAGAAGCACAAGTAGTCATTGGGTTTTATAAGTTGTCCATGCATACACTGCAAGAACGATAAGGATTACTTGTCATCAGGAGCCCTTGACCAGCATTTTTGGCGAAGGGGATTCATGTCGGGCTACGTGTGTTGGATTAAGCGTCTGCACCTCAGGTACCTTCCTCGCCCCACTAGCCCTCATTCGCTGATTGCATGGTGCTCGCCATGGCAGCAACACACTGATTGATCGATCTGTTTGGGGTTCCCGCACCGCGTAGGTGGGAGTCCGAACCCTAGTTGAACGATAGGTTCACGGTATGTGGTTCTCTAATCCTAGGGTTAGCTACTTCTTGCTGTCTGGTTTGTGGATGCCGGCAAGGTTGAGAAGGTGCTCACTGCAATGCTCCAAAGAGTGGGATAATCACCTACAAGAAAAGTGGCACCAGCAAGCGAGTGCCCTTCGGGACGCTCTAGCTGTCTAGGAGAAAACCTCCAAGAGTAACAAAAGCGTTTGCCTAGAATGCTTTGCCAACTTGTGCTCAGAAGCTAGGTTGCTCTATCAAGTTCACACCAACTCACAGTATCTCTCCCAACTCAAGAATCTCACAAGTTTTGCTCAATCTCAGAAAGAGAGTGGTTGGAGAGTGTTTCTCTGGCCTCTGATTGGATATGGACATTAGAGGGAAACAGAACCCCCAACAAGAGGTGGAGTGAAGGTATAAATAGTAACCTCCCCCCACAAAACTAGCCGTTGGCTTGCTGACAGACCACAACTTGACAGTCTAGTGGCCTCTACCGAACAGTGCGGTAGAGCACAACTAGCCATTGAAGTTTAGACCCTCTCTACCGGACGGTCCGATACAGCCCACCGGATAGTCCGGTGAGGGGTTCCTTAACCAGAGGACTAAGGTACAAAGCCTTGGTCACTAGGTGAGAAAGATGTCGGTATTTGTCTTTATAAAGGTACACCAAGCTAGGAATTATGGCACAAGAAAAGAGTTAGAGAGACATCACTCTAGGCATTGGGCTCAGCTTTCACTGGACTGTCCAGTGAGGCCTACCGTATAGTCCGGTGAGCCCACTCTTAGCACATAAACAACCCACAGGGAGTGTTTAGGCTAGACACTCTCTGTACTAGCTAGAGCACATGTTGACTAGTGACTTTCCAAGCTTAGCTTCCCTCTTGATAGTACGACATACCTATACCTAAGAAAAATAGAAATCTAGATGAAATACACTTGAGTGTTGACTTGATTAATAATGTCGTTCTTGATTAATTCCAATATAGAGACATAACCAAGTTGAGCTTCTTCTGAGAACAATCCTCTTTGAGCTAATTAAGTTGGACTTCAATTTAGAAAACCTCTTCAATAGGTGAATGGAGCACATTTTCTAATTAATCATTCAATATACTTTATCTTCATTCAATATGGCTGCGATATGCAATAGTTTTGCTCCATGATCAGCCACTCATCATTTGTGAAGAATTCAATCAATAGTGGCGTCCAAATGGAAGAAATAGGTTATATGTCACTTTACTCTATATGAAAACCAAGAGCCTAAAAGCGCATCAAGAATAGAGAACCCATGATAACCAGCACTTAGGCAATTGAATCAACTGAGATAGCCATCTTCAACATGACGACCATGAGATAACCAGTAATGTGATTTTTCATGTCACGATGACTGCTCACAAGGCCAATATGATGATCCACAAGTAAATCCAATACATTGATAATCCATGATTAAACATCCTTCTTAAGTAATGGATATTCAATAAAGACCATTAATCTCAACATAGGAATAGTATACATTAAAAACCTTGAACTCTTAACACATGAGAGTATTAATGCTAGAACATGGGATATATATATTAAAAACCATTCTTTTTACATCAGGTCAAATTTAATGAACTTGTGAAAACCTGTCAAGCCACTTCTCAAAATAGTTAGACCTTTAATCGTGTTGTCACTCAATACACCAAAACCACTAAGAGGCTTTGTTGCACTTACAATCTCCTCCTTTTTGGTGATTGATAACAAACCCAATTAAAGCCTACATAAGATATATAAATTAAAGGAACATGAATACTCAGATATTTGGTATTCCCCCTCTAAATATGTGCTTGAGTTACAAAAACTCAAATTTCAGCCACACATACCCAAAAACACATATTTTGTGCTAGGAGAACTCCCCCTATATCTCAGCATTCCAAAACCACATAGGAAGAAGGTAACACAAACTAAACCAACTAGGGTGCTTGGTTGTGCAGCCACTACCGTCTCACCGGACAGTCCGGCGAGCGGCACCAGATAGTCCGATGATGGCAGTCTGCACTTACCAAGCAAAAGGATCACAAAGACATGCACATAACTTCTAGCATAAATTAAACTTAGTTTTACATCTACTTCACACAGATCACACATGAGGTTTTGAAAGTTATTACAAATGATGTGTCCAACACATGACATGGTACAAGTTCAACACATGAACTAGAGAGTACAGCTAAAGGAAATAGATGATAAAACATGATGCAAGAGGCTAAAAGACACTAAGCTGCTACCCCTTTGGATGTACTTCTCCCCCTTTTTCTTGTTACTTCTCCCCCTTTCTCCTGAAAGCACAAAGGTTTAATATACTTCTCCCCCTTTGCCATTAAGCACCAAAAAGACATAGGTAGGAAGAGAAGTACCTTAGGCGCCCACAGAGAGCCTTGATCCTAGCTTGTACTAGAACTATTGCCTTGCTGCTGACTGGACTGGAACTGGTCCCACTGGCCTCCACTCTAAAAGAAGGCTCTACTGGAAGAACCCTAATCACTCTGGAAAGGAGTACCATTGTAGCTGGCCCTGCTGAAAGTCCCCTGGCCACCCTGAGGCATAGAGGAAAAGAGAGGCCCTGAGAAGCTAAATGGCATCATAGTGGTGGTAGGACCTAAGTACCCTAAATATCCGGTAGTAAAAGCATCACTCATCTCAAAGAGTGTTTTGTGCAGCTAATTGAGCAAGAGCACTGAGTGAGTCCAGCTGTGACTGAGGTGCCTACTGCTGAAACAGGTGCTACAGTGGCTGAGTGTACTGAGGTGGCACTGAAGAAGTCCTAGCCTGTCCTTGGTCTGTGTAGTACCCAGCAAAAGGATCCTCCTAGAACTCCTTCTCTACTATCTCTGCCTCCTCCTCAACCTCTTTGTTTGGTAAGGGTGGTGGATGCATGCTAAGGTGCCTATGTATGCTCTTCAGCTTGTTGTCACTCTCAATCTGCCTCTAAAAAATCTTTTTCTTCTCGACATTGTCCTTGGCCTTGAAGCACTTGAGAGCACCCATGATGGCTCGGAAGGCCTAAGCAACAGGTGATGTGCTCCTACTCCTCTCACCAGTGTGCTGCCCTCTGCTACTCACATGCAGCAATCAATTGATCAAAGATTGGGTCCTTTTTATCTGCCATGTATTTCCAATCCACCCATTGATCATGTCACAGGATGCTCCTTGCTGAGTATCACACTCTCATAGTAATCCTCCTGAAGGTGTGTGTGAAACCTCTAATCATATGCATCCCTACACACTGTCGTGAAGTCTATTCTTCTGTGATCCCTTATCTAATTGAATTTGCCTTTTGTTTTGTAGTTGATCACTCTTTTGCCTGTGGGACCAACTGGCCTTTGAGTTTGCTTTGCAAGACAAGCCTCTAGAGGTGGATTAGGATGTGGCACAAACTCTTCCTTTTCTTCCTCATTCTCATCATCATCAGAAGGAGGAGCTGGACATTTTCCATGAGGCCTTGGAGAGATCACAAAGGTCTCATCCTCAGCCTCGTCATCGTCTGTGGATGTATTTGCAACCTCCACCTCTTCTGAAATATGCATATCTCCATGAGGGGTGGGCTGTAGAGATCCCTGTCTAGATCTGAGAGTTTTCCCCCTTGAGAACCACCTTCACCGGTGTCCTCCAAGGGAGAAGAGGTGTTACTACCACATGGAGGACGCGTTGTTTTAGCCTTTCTCTTCCTCCTCTGGTAGGTCTTGCTCGGACCTTGATTGTCCATCTTTTGGCTACCTTGAGATCAAAGGGTTTGGATTTAGATCCTCAGATCAAACTCAGGATGTGAATTTAGATGCTATGAGAGGAAATCAAGATGGCATAAAGATAAACAAGATCTTAAGATAGGATTATGTCACAAAGACATAGACGAACATATGAAATATATTTGGGGTCTCAATGAACAAATCAAGAGTCAACAAACCAAAAGACCCAGGCTCTCTGTGTGTCACCGGATAGTCCGGTGGCTTTGTAACACCACGAAGATTTGCGCCGAAATTTTTTCTTTCTAAATCCCTCCCTAATTCAAATTGATTTTCAAAACCTTAGTTGTTTGTTTGAGTGTGCTAATATGAGCTCAACAAAAATCTCCAAATAACCCAAAAATATTCTCCGCCAAATTATCCACGAACCCTTTCCAAAAATAACTTCAAGACTCCGTTCCAAAATCCCTTGTCCAAATTCCAAATACCCTTCCAAAATAAGAAAATAAAAGGGGAAACCTCCCCCCTCCTCTTTCGGCACAGGCCTGCCCCGGCCCATCTTCCCCGTCGGCCCACCTCCCACCTTCTCCCTCACAGGCAACCGCCCGCTGTCTCCCCTTCCTTGGCCCAGGCCGACGCGGCCCACTTCCCCCCCTCTCTTTCCAGCCACTGGACCCCACCCACCAGTGTCTCCTCCCCCACCCCCCTTCTTCCTCCTTCGGTCGGACGCACACCGCGACACCGCACCCCAACCCCGCTCGGTCCCATCTCGGCGTGCCTCGCCCACGCACCTCCGCACCACGCGTGCCAAACATCTCCCCGCCACGCCGCTGCTAGCCACTACCCAATCCCGCCACCTCTCTTTGCCATTTGGCTGCCGCATTTCTGTACCACAATGCCACTGCCGCACCAAGCCACCACCCTCCTTCGACTATAAGTAGCCTATCCCGTAGCTCGCCGCTCCGCCAAATCTCGCACACTCCATCGCAATCGGCCCCTGACCCCACACGTGCTGCTAGCCGCAATTCGCCTCTCCTCATCCGTGAGCTCACATACACCTCCCTCCACCGTCGCCGGCCAAATTCGCCACCGGCACTGCCTTCCCACTCAATTCGAGCACAAGCGAGCTACGCCCCGAGCTCTTCTTGTAATGCCCCCGGCATCTCGAAAGCCCTGACACACGATCACATGAACACTAATGGTGAATTAGGATTTAATTATGCTTAGAGGGTGATGAGGATTGGTGGAGAAATCACTAAGTCAAAATTTTTCTATCCAAAATAGAAAGTCGCACGTTACTTGGTTGAGTAGTTAGACATTTATACATTTTTTTATGCAAGACATAAAATACAAAAGTTTTAGCTCAATATGTTGCCTTCAAATATGCTATTTTGACCGTTTTCAAAATCAGATGTTAAGGGGCTCAAAGGTTCAAAACAAGCCCAGTTAGCCTACACTCAGGAAATTTTGCTAAGTGTAGGATCGACACTCTTTTCCAAACTTCATTCTGAAATTACTTTTGATTTGACTATACAACTTCAAAATCTTCCTTTCTATGAAATGAAATTAAACTTATCACCTTTCAAATGCATCTGACTTCAAAATTATTGGACTTTATTTGATGCTTCAAAAGTTAGATACAAGAAATCTTCTACATGGAGTAAACCTGCATTTTGACCAAACCTCTGAACACATCTGTGGTTGTATTTCAAAATCTATTGTGATTTAAGATAACTTTATATATATAACTTATAGGAAATTTGATGAGGAACAACTTTGGTATTTTGAGTGTTGACATGCATGAGGGTTTACATAATGTTTTGGGCTATATTCTCCAAAGTGTGGAATCTGTTAGAAACAGACCGGTTTGATAAATTCAAATTTTTTTTGAAACAAAAGTCATGATCATACAAAACTCTATATAAGAAAGTTGTAGGTCACGAAAATATGAACAACTTTTATATATAAACTTTTATGTGAAAATGGACTAAAAATGGTCTTATAGAATTCTTTAAATTGGATGTGCTGTTGGTCAAACCAGGGTCACAGCTTTTGAATTCAAATTTCTCCAACAATTTGAATATAACATGGTGTCAAATTCTATAACAAAGTTGTAGATCATGAAGTTTAGATCACTTCTTGTATTTTGAGTTTCCACTAATTCGGCCATTGAATGTTTTAAAAACTCGAAATTCAGACAAGGGTTCAAGCAGTCAAACACCATTTCTACTATTTTCGAATTTTCTTTCATTCTTGTGAGTCACTGACGGGCGGGCCCCGCGCGACAGCGCGCCTCGGATCCCATCTCGGGACGACAGGTGTTGTGGGCCCCACTCGGTCCCCGCGTTCGTCGCTTCGTACACCCGGTTCACCGGTCCACCGCACCCCGGTCCCACTTGTCATTGACTCCGGTCCATGGACTCGGTCCACGCTGCCCTGCTCCCTCCTCCTCCTCGCTCCCGCTCTCCCACGCGGCGCCCAGCGCCTGCCCGCGCCGCGCCATGGCCGGCCGAGGCCGCGCTGCCCCGACCCCGCCCGGCCTCATCTAGACAGGGATGCGGCTCCCTTCACTCGCCTGTCTCTCTCTCGCCCACTGCCTTCCTCGTCCCCTTGCCTCGACGCCGCTCCGCTCTCCTGCCCAAGCTCACACGCACTGCCGCCATGGCCGAGCTTGGCTCATCACGCGCCAGCCCACTCAAGCCCCCTCCGCTCTGTCCGACGCACACACCGAGCTCGCCACAGCTTCCTCCGTCGAATCCCCAAGACCCGCCCCTTCTCGGCGACTCCTAGGGCTCCTTCTGCGAGCGACGTCCGCCATGGCCGCCGTGTTCACCGAAGGCTGCTGTGGAAAGCCACTGCCGAGCCATTCCCGCGCTGTTCCCCCACCTCCATCGAGTTCGCCACATCCTCGCACAGCTCACGCACCCCTACGCAGCCCTTTTCCGCCGCCGGCACCAGCAAATCGAGATGCGCCACCACGCACTGCCATGTCGTCGACCCCTCCAGTTCAAGCAGCGTTCCCGAGCTGCTCCGACCTTCACGCGCGACGCGACCATGGGGGAAACACTCCCCTTCACCGGGGACATGTCCCTGGGATGGCGCGGCTCCAAGTCCGGCCCCATAGCTACCGGCACAGCCCGCCCAACCTCGACCCCGCGCGCCTCTGTCTCTGTCCAGAGGAAGAAGAAGAGGAAGGTGAAATCGCAAATAGGCCCCTGCGCTTCTACCTATTTCCATTCAAGTTTTGTGCTTTATTCACTGAGTGTTGGATATTTTCCATGCAGGCCCCTGTAATCTATGCATAATGATGGTCAGGTCCGGAATCTGGGGTTTTTCCTTTTTAGATTTGATATTTTCGGCATAAACTTTGAAAAATCATATAAAATCAAATAAAAATCAGAAAAATACAAACTTTGTTGCAGTGTACTCCTCTTATGTAGATCTACAGAATGGATATGATGGTTGGGCATGAAAAGACATGTTTGCCCCTGTTAATGTGCATGCATGAAAAACCTTAATAAATAGGAAATGTGGGTAAAATGAGCTTCAAAAATTATGAAATTTGGGCAGAGGCCTTGTTAACATGTGTAGGTTCTGTATAAATTTTGGTAGCCCTAGCATTGACTGTTTAATTACTATTTTGCCTTGTCTTGTATTTAAGCATATATTTAATTTAAGAAAAGGTTGCTATGGTGAAAAATGCTCCAAGTGACTTTAGGGGCTTGGTATGAGCTCTAGGTTATGAACATGACTCACTGCTAGAGTAGGAGGTGGTGCATGTAAGGTTTTGGCTCTGATTTGAAAATGGTAGAAATAATGCATATTTACGTAAATAATAGAAAATGTGAGACTAGTATATCTAATAAATGCCACAATGGATCATATTTGAAACATAAGAATATGTAAGTCTTAGCCACTGATTCTGGAATGCAATATAGGTCTTCACTACTGTTGAGAAATGCACGCTAGGAATGCTAAGTTAGCTATGTGAAAAATGGATGTTTAAGCAAGCTTCGGTCGCTTCACATGAAGCGATGCTACCTAGCCACACACCCCCACGTTGTTATATGTGATAAGCTAAGTTACCGTAGGCGATGGCTTGTACGATTTCTTAATGCTAAACAAGTTTCACCACGAAAATGCATAACTTTAGTCCCTAAATCATGATTCCTTGCATCGCACTCGCATCATGAAGCAAGCATTATACTAATACATGCTCCAATTGCACCATGTCATGTATATAGATCCCGCGAGCGAAGGACACCCGCCGGACCAACCGATCGTAGAGGAGCCCGAGGAGGAGCTACACCAGGAGCCGGAAGACCAGCAGCAGGGGCCCGACTTCGCTCAAGAGGCAGCTACTAACCCTAGTGAGGAAGGTAGGCAGGACCATGATTTCTCCCAGCTAATATGATAATTGATTGTTTCATTACGCATCCGCATTAGGAGTTGATTGAAAACAATTGCATTAGATCTCCTGGCCGCCCTAGCCCTAGCACCTATATCTAGAGTTCGTAGGACGAGTTGCCTAGAATTGCTAAGTGCGAGTAGACACGAGTGAAAGGAGTCACTCGTCGCGTAGGTGATTTCAAATATTACAAAACTTTTACTATTGGGGAAGTAATACTATGCTCATGATTTAAATGGAGACCGGGCGGAGAATAATCTTATTTTGTGGTGTGCGTTGTTGTATCATTTGGCTCCGCCCGTGTCGTTTAAGGCCCGTCCGCTGTTCGCCTATTGGTCGGCATAACATTGCTAAAGTGCTTAACCGGAGAATGGGACCGGTGAAGTCTTACCTGGGTTTGTCCGAAGTTTTCGTGGCTCCGCCCATCCACTTGCTGGAGGCCGATGGGTCCGGGGGCGCTTGTACTCGAAGGAGGGCTGACCCAGGGCACTGTGGTATCGCTCCTGAGAGGGCACAACCCGGGGGTTAGGTGGGGGTGCTTTGAATCTTGGGACAAGACAGGTGGAGATGGGGACTATATGTGGGAACGCGATGGCTAGTAAGCATATACCCCCGGCATGATAGTTATTCCCAGGAATTAAAAATCGATTTGAATCGCTGATGCCCACCAGGTGTGGGAATGCCAATACCTTTGACGTTCAACGTAGTAACTACTTGAATATATCGTATCTGTTACTCATGTTTTCAAATACTACATGTTTGTATTGTATTGCTTACATTTCTGCTAGTTATTATTATGGAGTTATATGCAAATGAAGAGACTTGTTACTCTATGTTGATATACCACTGTTTAAAATCTATGGCTAAGCATCCACGTGTTAGTAAGCAAGCTTCGCGTCAGCCGTAAGCCATTCCATTAAGTCCTACTGAGTAATTAGTACTCAGGGTTTGCCTCCACCTTTTGAGAACAGGTACCGGTGACATCTGGACAAGTGCTTGGAGGAGGGTGGTACCAGTGGGCTCGGTGCTGCTCGCCTCGATCGTCGTTGCATGAAGACTAATAAAGTATTTTGTTTCCATGGTGAGATGTTTTCGAATTCGCTTCCGCTATCTTATTCAAACCTGCCTATTGTATGGCATTATGTTGAAACCTATACCTTTATTTCGAACAGGTTTGTAAAATAAGTTTATATATGCTATATTCAACTGCCTGAGATGATGTATCTGTTGTGGCTCCATCGTGGGCTAGATGTGTATGATGTCGGTTTCTCTGGGAAAAGGTAATATCGGGAGCCGAATGACTCTCGACGGACGACCGGGTTTAGTTCGGTCTAATCGCACTGCGAGCCAGAGGGGGCAGGTGTGATTAGCCCGGATTAAATCGGCGGTTCCGCCACACTTCTACACCTCCAGACCCTCGCCGCCGCCTCATTTCCCTCCACCAGAGTCACCAGCTCGCATACCCACCCTTGCCGCCGCTGTCAACACCCCATCCTCAACCACCAATCCAGAACCCCAACACTGCCACCGTGTTCACCACCCTCTCCTGGATTTCACTCCCTTGTCCTCTCCACTAGGACCACCACCGGCGGTGTGAACCGCAGGTGACTCCTCGCGAACCGGCCCCTCTACCAAACCAAGCTAGCGCGTCCTACCACCAGACGCCGTCACCCCTCCTCCACTGCTGCCACATGACTCAGGCCTAACAGTCGTAGCCGCAACATCACTGTGCAGCTGGACCGGTCCATCGGTACACTTGGCCGCGCCACGCGCACACCACGCATTTGGGCCGCACAGGCCGAATTCCACCTCGGAGTAGGTTCACTTTCCCCCCTCGGGCCAGATTCAAGAAATTCAAAGAAAAGTCCATTTCCACTCCCCAAACTCCCTAGAAAGTCTAAATCTACTCCCTAGCCACTATATACTCCATATCTTCTCCATTCTAACCCCGATTTAGGTGCATCCTACACCTAAATTCATCTAAAATCAAGCCATATCTTGTCATACACTCCACACAGTCTACCCTTTCGATGGAAGACACCGTCATGCCACCATGATGCCGTCCCATGCCCAGTCAGTGCTTCACACTGGTCCCACAAATTTTGGGTGCCTAGTGCTTGATGCCGTTGCCCTTCTACTTTGCACAAACTCAAAAGGTTCCTGTCTTAGTCTCTCTAAAACCCCATTTTAGATGATTCTGATCTCCGAAATCGTCCCCACCGATCATACTCCATCAAGCCCCATTCTTTCATCGCTACCTCCTACAGAAAACCTCCACCCTGATGTCATCATGCGATCACCATCTCATCGCTTCTGTTTTCACTCCAACCATCGGTACCCACTACCGTGGCGATTCCACAATGACCACTACCATGCCCGCCAAAGTGCCTAGCCAATCGCGACACGATCCCCTACACTCCGCTACTCGCCAGAGCCAACCTCTCTGGTAAGCAGCACCCAATCACCAGATAATCTATATTCCCCACCAAGGCTCTCTTCTATTCCTCCAAAAATCAATGTTGAGCTTTTTTTATACCTCGATGTGTGTGTTCTTCCTTATTTGTGCGCGTAGGATATACCGGAGATTCTGACCAGTACGCCTCTCGTGAGAACCTTCGCGATGCTTGAAGAAAGCAACCGGCGCTTGTAGCAGATGCTGTACCAACATGCGCAGGGGATGGCACACCATTGCACCCAGCAGTTGGTGCACCCACGTGCTCGGTAGGAGTTGGTGCATCAACGAATTCGACAGATGGCGCACCCCCGCCACTGCGGCCCATGCATCGTCTGTATCAACAAAATGATAGGCAAGCCCACTGGAATCCCCACTTTATGTATAAATTTCCAATGTTCTACAAACACAATTCTTGGCCTAATAAACACGATAAAACTTGCATGTTTGCTTGCTAAGGCAACCTAGTAAAGTATAGCCACCTAAGCCTATCTAGATATATCGCGCATAGGTGGGATCGCTCATATAACTATATCTATCATAATCTTGATGTTGAGTTGGATTATGGTTGTGGAAATTAATGGGTTGTGGGATATGGATGTGTGGGTGTGTTTTTGAAATAAAATGAGTAAGAACCCCGGCAAATGACCCACGGGTCAGGATTCGTCATTTCTAAGGGCAGGGTATGAACGGGTAATTTAGCAACTAGTAGTTACCCAAGTCTTGGACTTCGTGGAGAAGGCCGGGTATGTGAACGCTCGCGGTGTCGAGCAATGGAAAGGTGGAATGGTTCTACCTGCACCCTGTAAGGACCGCGTTGATTTTCATCCTGCCTAAAATTTTAGTACAACCACTCGCTCTGCATGAGGCATTGGCTAGGCCCAAGCCAGAATGGATAGTCTAGTGGCAGCCCGTGCTGGCGCACAAGGGTCAAGGGAAGGGGTTGTATGTCACGTAGGGCTAGGCATTTGGTCTATATGGTCTATTCAGGTTGCATAAATTTCGGGTTTCAAAAAATAAAGACTGAACTTTCAAGGAAAAAAATGGGAACTGAACCCTAATAGACCGAAAATATCGGTTCGGTCTATATGGTCCACTGAAACAACAGAACAGAACTCACTCTCAGTCGTCGCTGATGGCCATCATCATCACAGCCATCCTCGAAGCCACGGCGTCCGCGCCAGGGCCCTGCCATCGTCACCGAGCCTGCGGCATTCCTCGCCGCCACCACGTCGGCACCCTCATCGCCGCGGCCCGTGGACTTCCTAGACATCGCTGCGTCCGTGCCTCGGCACTGGCTCGCCGCGGCCCGGGGCCTTCCTTGACTCCACGACGTCCGCGACCGAGCCTCATCGTCGTCGCGGCCTTCCTCGACCTCCGCTGCCTCGTCAGCCTGGCCGCCGGCGTCGACTTGATCGACCTTGACAACTGGGGCATGGCACGACGGCAAGCGGTGGCTGAGTGGGGGAGCGGGGAGGGGGATTGGGAGACAGAGACTGGAGCTAGGGTTAGGGATTGGGCAGCAGTGGAGAATGGGAATGCGAGCAGGCTTGGGCTTGCCACTTGGGCTGAGGTCCATCAGCCTTGGCCTTGCCTTGACTTTTATTATTTCGATTCTCTAGGTCTATTCGGGTTCCAAGAGGCAGGAACCAAAATAAAAAACCGAATAGAGCGACAATTCGGTCCATTCGGTTCGGTTCGGGTTCGGGTTCAGTTTTATGAGTTTAGATGCCCAGCCCTAGTGTCACGGGAGTACCGTGGGGTACTGGAGTGACTCGGTGGCCCTAATCCATAAAGCACTTCTAAACCATGAAGTAAGGGCAGAGACTTGGTTTGGAATTCAGACGCTTATTTGGCCATAAGCAGTCACTGAGTCCAACTTGTGGGAATTAGTAGAACCTTTGATCAGAGTAAAACCTATTCGAATAGTCCGAGTCCAGTGGTATGGATGAGTTACGGCTTGGTTCTTCAATTAGAAGATTTTCATAAACTAAAATGGTTGGTTTGGTATGGAACAAAAATGGTTTTGATGTTGAAGCTACGGGGGTAAAACCCAGTAGAAGTGTGGAAAATATTTTGGCAAATACGCCTTGAGCCATGTGGACCGGCAAGTTCAGTGGCAACCCTTTTTGACAAAAACCCTATTTTCAGAAAGCATAAAACCTGGTTTCTTGCTCGAACCCTGCATACAAAATGTTTTGATGCAAAACTCTCCCTGAGCTCCAGATATATCCTGCATGTAGATGTAGCCATACCCCTACTCCGTATGGAGGAAGGTGGGCTTCTGAGTACGTATGTACTCACCCTTGCTTTGTTGATATTTTTTCAGTGAAGATGATGTTGTTACCATATATTCGGACGAATAAGGGTTACGACCTACTTCCCAACTGCGACAAGTGAAAGTTTGGGCTTGCATTTTATATTCCGCTGGTTAGTTTTAGGGCTGCGCCCCTTTGTGGTCCGACCCGTTAGGGCGGATCTGTGTCACTCTGATATAAGAATGTGATTACCAAACCCTAGGATGGTACTAAAGCACATTTTAGTTCCATTATGGAAACTGAGGCGCTTCAGGCTTCCACCGGATAGTCCAGTGGAGCCGAACAGTCCGGTGTCAGCCATCGAATAGTCCGGTAGTGCCCAGTGACCTACAAACTATGGATCTCCCAAACTATCCATGGAAAAGTTTTGATCTCTTAGGATATGATACAAAGGTATAGCATGAGTATTTCTGCCAAAGCAAACATTGAGCAATGCACCAAGAAAGAGATCAGGACAAAAGTGCACAAAGTACCTTTGAGAGAGAACCTAGGGCGAAATTGATGGAGAGGCCAGTGGAATAGGATACTCCAGTGATGCAATAGCCAATCCCCACCAAAAGCTCCACAAATACACAGAGGAAAGTGGAAATCGCCCTTGAGTTGCCCACACAAAGAGATAGATGACGGAGTTTACGGTGGAAAGAGTATGGGGTAAAACACAGAGTGGATACCCCTTGGATTCACGGGCAACAGTTAGTCCGGTAGGTGCCGTCGGATAGTCCGATGCAAATGAATTTTCCTGAGAAACTAAGAATTGAGCCATGTCCATTTATCCAGTGATTTCTTAATGTTACACAATCCTCAGAGAAGAGAAAAAAATATTTTGAAACACATTATTTTTGCTAAAACTTTTGGTCAAAAGATGAATTTGTTGAAGTAGATGAGCTTATGGGAAAATTTCTGTTGTAGCACAAGATGATTTTGAATTGAAGCTTAGGGGAGTCACAATATATGTGGTTAGACATAATCAGGCACAAAGAACTATAACCACACATAGAGAGAGGGTGATCACAGAGATCGAACAACAAATGTTTTAAAATCCCCATTTTTCACTACACAAAGAAACTAGTGAAATATCATTTCTTGCTTGAGATAATTAATATGTTTGATTAATATTCTCCTTATCAAGGCATAAGAGGCACTTAGAGCAAGAACATCAATCAAACATCTAATTCCATGAAGAATTCATGAGACAAACTCATGACAAGACAAGATATATCACTAATTCAACTTTAGGAACTTTCCCACAAAGAATGTTAGTTAGATCAAAAGTCTTATCATTTATGTTAACACATTTGACTCATACCTCCTATCATATTTGAAGCACCAAGCTCTCAAGACAAACTCATGAGCTTTTAAGTTTCAGAGGTATCAATCAAATATCCATACAGGAGTTTGAGACTCATCAATCCACCAACAACCAAACAGGAGCTACAATGCCTAGAAGCACTTACAATGCATATAAACACATACCTTAGCCTTGACTTGCCAAACTTATAAGGATTTAGAAGTTACTTCATTTCAGTTGATGTCTTAGTTTAACCATTATCAATCTCATCAATCCAATATTCAATGAAAGCCTACAACCTTGCTCACAATGAGTTGTTAGATTCACAGTGCCTTGGGCATAATTTCTGCTCCCCCTAAATGCATGCTCATGGTCTTTGAATAACCATTATGCAAGCTCAAGTTTTGTTACAAACTTGGAGAAGAGAAGTTATACCTAGGCTATATGAGATAATCAAGAATGGTACAAAGATCTAACAGAAATACTCACAATCACATAGACATGTTAGATTTGACACTTTAGTCTTTTAGCTGAAACTAGATTCAACATTATGGCTTAACACCAGGCTGTCCGGTGGCTATCACTTCAGCTGATTGTTGACATGGTTTCGCAAATATATTCAATTTTGGTTTAGGGCTTGATCTTGTACTCTTGCACATGTTAAACACATGCTCCACAGAGGAGCCATCAAAAATACCACAGAAGTACAAGTAAAGGATAGGAGTGGAATTTGAACTTGATTGACTTGGACAAAGTTCACATTACCAAGAAATGATTTTGTCCAAGCCACCAAGGGTCTGGTTAAGCACATGTTACCATAGATGCTATTGAGGATGATGGTATTATAATAACCCAAATCTTGGCTTGTGATAGAAAGAATTCATCTTGAGACAAGAATGTACTTAGAGTTTAGCTTCTCAAGATTGCCAAGATCCCCAATGCATCCTGCAGGTACCTGTAGGTCCTTAAGCATGTTTTGGTACCCAAACTTGGTTGGGTCCACCAAGGCCAAACAAATAAGTCTTGGGCACCCAAATAGCTTTGGTGTGAGCTTTAGATGAACAAATCACCATAGGCTAACGCTGCAACTCTTGGTCACACAAGTCACTTTAGCCTTCTTATTGACAAGGTTGGGATGAGTAAAGTTACCATATGGGCAATCCCTACCAAAATGCTCTTTCTCTCGGCAATTGTAGCAAATTCTTTGTCTAAATCCTTTAGGTTGATTTTCTACCTTGCTTGAGTGGGCCTTGTCTTTTTCAACCTTGTGATGTGACTGGGCAGATCCTCTTGCCTTGACATTTGTAACTTGAGATTCTAATGGCTTCACCGGATAGTCTCACACCTTGCTGCCAGACAGTCTGGTGTCACTGAATAGTACGGTGGCTGGTGCTGGACAGTCCGGTGAGCAAGAACTACTCAGAAGCTTGGACTTGAGGATTAGGCAAGCTTCCACATTGGGTCCCTTCTCCTTGCACCAGTAACACTTCCTCTTAGCCTTGCTCCTTTGCTGCTTGGAATTTCCTTGCTCTTTTGCTTTAGTGCTTTCTCCTTCCCGACACTTAGATTTTGTTGATTTGGGTGGTTGTGCACAGTTTGAACCCTTCTCAAGCTTGTTCACTATGTCATCACGGTTATCTTGAGCAGGTTGCACACAACTCTTCCGCTTAAACACAATCAAGTCCCTTCTTAGCTTTTTCAACTTCTTGTTTGAGCTCTTCATTTTCTCTTGCAATGGAATCATCGCAAGACTCTACAATCTCACTCAACACAAGAGTTACTTGCTTTTGAACAGCAAGGATTAGCACAAGCAAAGATAGATTCAATTGAAGAGCAATAATTATTTTGCACAAGAGGTTCATAGGATTTTACCAATGTGACAAATACCTCATGTGCTACCTCAAGCATTCCTAGTTGATCAATGAGCTACATAGTTTCATCTAAGAGCTCATCTTTCTCTTGTTGAAGCTTAAGGCACCTGTCATTGATTTTCTCAAACCAATCTTTTCATTCCTTGTTTATCTTCTTAATGTATGGAGGGAGGCTTGCAAACTTGCTTACTTCATTGGATAGCTTGTCAACCTTGAAATTTAGATTTCTGATGGTTAGCTCAAGCTCATCCTTTTCTTCTTGAGCTTCCTTTAATTCTTCCAAATTCTTCACCAAGTAGTCTTCATGATTGTCAAGGCTTTACTTCTGCTTGGTGATGATTTGCATCAGCTTGATCACCTTCATTTGATCTTTCTTGCTGAGGTGACGAATATCCAAATCTTCATCGGTGATCTCATCTTCATCTTCATCACTTTCACTCATTTCATCCTCCTTTCTTCCTTGTTCTTTTTGGCCATGAGACATAGCTGTGAGACTGAGATGGTGAAGCTGCACACAGAAGAACATGATTCTTCACTTGGTCTCCATCGCTGCTTTTCCTCAGTTGATGTAGCTTCACTGCCTTTGCCGGACCGTCTGGTGGAAGTTATTGGACAGTCCTACACACGGGATAGTCCGATGCCCTCCACTGGATAGTCCGGTGTCTGCAGTGACTGTAGGCACCGACTGTCCTTTTTGTTCCTCCTTGACCTCCATGTTGTGACAGAGGCTTCATGTGTCTTCTTCCAGGTCCTTTTTTTGAGTATTGGCTTGTTCTTGAGCTTTGCATGCAAACACACTCTTGAGGGTGGCCCAAATCTCATGGGCATCCTCAAACTTCTTCTACTCATTGAACAGCCACCTAGAAGTATCTGGACTCAAAGTGCTCAAAATATAGTTAGCAACTTGAACATTGAGTTACAAGCGTATTGTCTCCTCATGAGATAGGTTACCCCATTCATAGCTAGATGGCAATATGCATGCATCTACAATCTGTTCCACAAGTGGACCACTGGACCTAAGAATATGAAGAATATGAGCAGACCATAAAGTGTAGTTGGACCATCAAGCATGAGTGGCTCACAAGCTACCTCACTAGGCGTGACATCTTTTCTCACGACGGTGAAGCTTTTCAGTGAGTCATTGCTCTGATACCAATTGAAAGGACCTTGATGTCGCATAAAGGGGAGTGAATAGGCTAATCTGAAAAATTACAGCTTAAAACCAACTGTCAGCCCTACACCAAACAGTTAGGTGCAGTATACCGGATAGTCCAGTATCAGCGAATAGTCCGGTGTCCCAAAGAGAGCAAACCCCACAAATGTAAATATGTGTGTAAACACTTATCGTGATAAGTAGAGGTGGTACAAGTGTTTCTATGGTGATGTTGAGCTCTGCTGCACTGAAACCCTGCACTCACAACAAGGACTTGCAAACAAGAGTAGTAGCGGAAGTTATAAAGGTAATGCAAGTAAAGAAACCAACCATAAGCACAAAGCTTGGGTCCCCGAGCAGGGGCATAGCACCCAAGATACAAATTTAATTCCCAAGGTTCGGGCACACCCACAAGTGTCCGTACGTCCTTGTTGAGACGCCCACCAAGAGCCCAAGTCTTTTTCAACTCACGACCTCCCCTTATTTACCACAAAGGCAGAGAAGGTCCTCACTGCAATGCTCCGAAGAGCGGGGCAATCACCTACAAGAAAAGTGGCACCTGCAAGCGAGTGCCCTTCGGGACGCTCTAGCTGTCTAGGAGAAAACCTCCAAGAGTAACAAAAGCGTTTGCCCCGAATGCTTTGCCAACTTGTGCTCAGAAGCTAGGTTGATCTATCAAGTTCACACCAACTCACAGTATCTCTCACAACTCAAGAATCTCACAAGTTTTGCTCAATCTCACAAAGAGAGTGGTTGGAGAGTGTTTCTCTAGCCTCTAAATAGATATGGACGTTGGAGGGAAGCAACAACCCCAACAAGAGGTGGAGGGAAGGTATAAATACCAACCCACACAAAACTAGTAGTTGACCTGCTATCAATCCACCACCGGACAGTCTGGTGGCTTCTACCGGACAGTCTGGTAGAGGACAACTAGCCGCTGAGGTTTAAACCCTCTCTACCAAATAGTCCGGTAGAGGCCACCGAATAGTTCAGTGAGGGATTCCCTAACCAAATGGCAAAGGCACAAAGCCTTGGTCACTAGTTGAGAAAGATGCTGGTGTTTGTCTTTATAAAGGTACACCAAGCTAGGAATTAAAGCACAAGAAAAGAGTCCGAGAGACATCGGTCTAGGCACTGGGCTCAGCCTTCACCGGACATTCTCGTTAGGCCTACTGGACAGTCTGGTAAGGCCACTCTCAGTACATAAACAACTCACAGGGAGTGTTTAGGCTAGATACTCTCTGCACTAGCTAGAGCACATGTTGACTAGTGACTTTCCAATCTTAGTTTTCCTCTTGATAGTACGACATACCTATACCCAAAAAAAATAGAAATCTAGATGAAATCCACTTCTGTCTTGACTTAGATTAATAATGTCATTCGTGATTAATTCCAATAGAGAGATAGCCAAATTGAGCTTCTTCTAAGAGCAATCCTCTTTGAGTTGAATAAGTTGGACTTCAATTTAAAAAACCTCTTCAATAGGTGAATGGAGCACATTTGCTCACCAATCATTCAATATACTTTATCTTCATTCAATGTGGCTATGACATGCAATAGTGTTGCTCCAAAATCAGCCACTCATCATCTGTGAAGAATTCAATCAATAGTGACGTCCAAATGGAAGAAATAGATTATATGCCACTTTACACAATATGAAAACCAAGAGCTTCAAATTGCAAAAAAAAAAAAAATAGAGAACCCATGATAACCGGCACTTAGGCAATTGAATCAACTGAGATAGCCATCTTCAACATGACAACCTTGAGATAACTAATAATGTGAGTGTCCATGTCATAGTAACTAATCACAAGGCCAATATGATGATCCACAGGTAAATCCAATACATAGATAATCCATGATTAAACATCCTTTTTAAGTAATGGATAATCAATAAAGGCAATTAATCTCAACACAGGAATAGTGTACATTGAAAACATTGAACTCTCAACACATTAGAGTATTAATGCTTGAACATGGGAAATATATATGAAAAACCATTCTTTTACATTAGGTCACAACTAATGAACATGTGAAAACCTGTCAAGCCACTTCACAAAGTAGTTAGATCTTTAATGGCGTTGTCACTCAATACACTGAAACCATTACGGAGCTTTGTTGCACTTACACTTACGTCGTAACCCTAACACTTATTTTATCTATCTAATACCATTAGTCATAATAGATATATTATAAGTTGTGGATTGGATTATTATTTAATAAACTTGTTTGAGTCCATAGTTTTGGATTTCTTCATTGGAGTGCACCATTTTTTAACCTGAGTCATCTTTACTCTTATTATGCCTATCTTTACTCCTATTATGCCTACGCCCACCTAAAAGGCCTGGTTCAGTCATGTACATAGATTAGATCAAATTATTATTGATTTGTTGTGTGTTTCATTGACTAATCCTACCTATAAAATTGAGATGGCATTATAGAAGCTACAATATCAGTGTGTTTCTCCTTTTGTTGAAAGGACCCTGCTCTCATTATATAGTCCGAGAGGCACGTCTCACGAGAGAGATAAAAAAAATGGCACGTCACATGAGAGATATAAATAAAAACTATGGGTTTTTTTCCCTTATGGTGTGGCACAGTGGTTCTTCTATGAGCTCGCTTAGGTGGGCTTCTTTTTCTCAGCGTGATGTATAGAATACTCCTTGATGGAACAAGAGCATGGGCGCCACCTTGGTGTGCGTAGTGGAACTTCAACATGGTAATGATGGTATCATGGCATCATGCAAACAGTTAGCTTTTAACCCATTGGTTGAGGTGGCTGATCCTCTGTATCTACATGCAGCCTCCGATTAATCGAATGCCCGACCAGTCATATCCTTTTACGTTGCAGGCTACTCCTGAGGAAGACCAGAGAGATTATATCTTCGCGTAAATTATCCGACAGTATAAATACTAACGAGCATGCGGGCAAGTTATTTCACCCTATTGGTTGAGATGGCGAGGCCTCCTGTCTGCAAGCAGCCAGCCTTTAACTGGTCAGGTGCCTGACCACTCCTAAGCTTTCAGCGTTGCCGAGCTACTATTAGGGAGCCAGAATAGGATTAGACCCCACAAAAGTATACGGTGGTCGGTAGACTAATGGTTTGATTGTGGACAACGCCACGAGCACGCGGTTCACTCTTGCCGGCTGAAATGGTGGCGCGCCGAGACACCATGTCATACTTCAACCGTTTAGGTGTCCAATCAGTGCTAAGGTTTTAGTTTTTGGGTTAAGGGGTGTTTAGATTCGGAAGCTAAACTTCCGACGTCACATCGGATGTTTCATGCTAGTTAGAAGTGTTAAATATGATTTAATTATAAAACTAATTACACATACGAGGACTAAACGCCGAGATGAATTTATTCAGGGGCTTTAATTTAATGAATGGCCACTGTAGCATTGTATTTGCTAATCATAGATTAATTAGGCTTAATAAATTTGTGTCGCCGTTTAGCGTTCTCTGTGTAATTAGTTTTCTAATTAGAATATATTTAATACTTCTAACTAGCCTATAAACATCTGATGTGACGTGGGCTATATTTTAGCCCCCAGATCCAAACAGGGCCTAATTAGATATACGCCATTATAAATATTAAGGTTTTGACAAATGCTATTACTATTTGCGATATTGTATAGGTACCATTACAATCCCACAATCCATTGAGATTTGTCATTACTTTGCCTTTCAATGCATTTATCACCTTTTTCCGGACCAAATTGCCCATGTGCACATGCCTTCTTCTTCCTCCCCTTCTTCCCCAACCGGTCTCCCTCTGCTTCCTCTCTCAGCCACTGCCATGCGCCCCTTTCAACTACTTCAATCATTGCCATGCCATCGCACCCGGCGTTGCCGCAGTCGCGGGGCCCTACACGGCCCGCCATGGGCGACCTTCCGTGTGGCCTAGGAGACCCATTGTCGAGCCCTCGCCCCACCGCTGTGTTGCCACAACACTCTTGTGTGACGCTACTCGCCCCGCTGCGAGCGACCTTCCGGTCGCTGTCAAGGTCCGGTAGCCTCGCACACTCGTCGTCGTTGTGCTCCCACCACCAAGCCAAGAGAGCGCCGGGAAGAGAGCTAGTATGCGAGGAAGAGTGCACCGCGAGCTCCGTCGTTCTCCATGGAAGGGCTGCCGATGGTGAGGAGCCACCATGGACCCGAGAAGGAGGGTAAAGAGACATTGAGGAGAGGTTTGAGGAGGATAGCATTGAAAATGGTAGATTTCAAAAAATTGTAAAATTTTAATAATATCATGAATTATAACGTTACGTTCCGAAACCGAAACTTAAACCGAGATAATTAACCCTTTAGTTAGGAGGCGTAGACCGGGCAGGACCTTTGTAAAGTCCTCCGGTGCTACGATTACGGGCTAGGAAGTTGACTTAAACTCGACAGGCACCGCGGCACCGGCACCGCCCTACCGCTTCCCGTCCCCGGACGACCGCCTGGCCGCCTCCCTACGCCCCCTCCCCGGCCGGTCGCCCCCGCCCCACGGACCCAGTCGCCCGCCTCCCTGTGCCCCTCCCCGTCCGGCCGGCCCCGCCCCACGGACCCGGCCGGCCGCCTCCCTGCGCCCTCTCCCCGGCTCCCCTTGCATCTTCCGCGATCCCGCGGCCGGCGGCCGGCCCCCTGGTGCTGACTCGACGGGGAGCTAAGGACCACGGTGAGCAATGCTGACCTCCTTCTCGCATCTCTCTTCTCTCATCGGACTTTAGCTTCTAACAAAGGCGACTGCAAAGCGGTTACAGGATACAAAATTTGGTGGATCTGTTGTATTCTTGCCTCAAATCATTGGGTATTCCTGGGAATACCCAGGAATCACTATAGCTCCGCCCCTGTCATGCTAAGTGCACACCAGTTGTTTGATGAATTGTCTTTGCGTTCATTGAGTTCGTTTTCTTTACCTGCTCGAGTTCATGGTAGCGTAGCCCCCTTTTCTACTAGGCAAAAGCGTGTAATGTCTTCTGGCCGATTTAGCCATGTTACCTTTTGTGATGCTGCTCGGCTTTAGCTGCCAAAGTTTTGCAACCTAATGTGGTCGAGCAGCGGGCAGGGCAGATTCCATGATCGATATCCGGGCAAGTGAATCTCAGGACAAGGATAAGCCAACCGGCAGGATGTTACGTCATGCCTGTCTTCCAAGGGTTAGGAAGGAGGGTGTTAAAAGTCATATGGGTTCTTGATGGAAGGAATTTAGCTGGCTGCTTAGTCTGATGTGATTCAATGTTGTCGATTGACTCTTCATAGGGATCCTTACCTGCCTTGGTGTGCTTAATTAGACATAAGCAGAAGAGGTGTTGTGTGTGGCTGCATTGAGGTGAGTTGGAGGGATCTGTTTGGCAGACGTGGGAGGTGTTGTTGCAACAGTCGTGTGAAGGACAGGCGTGGCACCACGTGATTGTAGGGAGGTGAGCTAGTAGGATGTGAGGGAAATTGGGAGAGTACTGTGAAAACATGGATCATAGTGCAGGCACTAATGCATATATGATGTTATATAAATGAATACGTACAGGATGGTTTTAGATCCACAGAACAAGTGAATTAGTTGACATATGATGTGCCTGGTGGTGGTGATGCTTGAGGGGTTAATGTTTGCAAATTAGTGTTTTCTTGCTCTGTTTGCCACTAGTTCCACCTCTTTGCTACAAACCTACAACTGGGAAGCAACAATTATTTCTTCAAGATTTAAACAACCAAACGAATGAGTTACTAATTGCATTTTGTTGATTAGCTCATTAGCATATATGTTGTGGGACGCATTGATAAAGTATAATGATCTGTGCTAACATTCACTCATTCACTTCTAACGTCAATTTTTTGTGTGTGTTTGTGATAGTTTTTTATGCATGGAAGATGACAATATGGTCACTGGTGTGTCACCTGTGGCTGATGAGTGGGATATGCTATCACTGACATCATCAGTATATGCTAGCCCATTATTCCGAAGAGGATTTGATCCAATTAATTTGCCTGGATATGGGGATGTGAATGACAGTCAGGAAGGCACACAAACTGGATTAGTCATGTCAAATGGTTTTGTGTTCCCTCCAAGTGAGCATGAGAATTTGCCAATTGAACCTGATCATGAGGATCTGCCAATAGAATCTGGGCACAATGTATCAAAAACAAACAGCAATGGAAAGGAAAGTTGTGCTGGAAATAATGATGATGACTGGTGCCACGTATCACCTGAAGAGGTTGATGGCATAAGTAATGAAAATCTATCTGACAACAGTGACTTGCCTTTGCCTTCTGCCAATGCAACTCCTTTACCAGATTCCAGTCCTGTAGAAATAAATGCTAAGCAAGAGAAAGATCATATGATCTGCAAGGCTGATATTTCTTGTGAAGGATGGTGGAAAAGGAAATCCACTTATCTATTTCACCATATAAAAGGAGTGACTACAGTTTGCTCAATTGTGGCAGCTGGTACTGTTGTTGGTTTTGTTGTAATGGGTCAGAGGTGGCAGCAAGACCATTTGCACCTTCATCAATTTAAGTTTAGTGTCAGCAGTGAGGTATGCCGTCTATCCTTTATCCAAAGAAGCTTCGCTAGTGGCACCTTTTGTATTTCCATTGATCTGTATGTTTCTAGTTATTTGGTGGCACTGATAAATGAAGCTGAAATTTATAACCCTCTGTGGTAGATTATGAAATATTCTGATGAAAAAAAGATCACACAAGGCTTCATGTGCAATGTAGTTCAAAATGCTTCCAATGTGTTTAGATTTTAGAATATTTGCTATGCAAAAGGATAATAACTAACTTTATGTAATGACTAATGACACTTATTTGGATGTTTGCTAAATTACTGATTACTAGACTTAGTTCCACCATGTTTTCTTGGCCGGATGTAACATGTATATTTCATTAAGACAGTAAGTTGCACGATGTTTTGACCAATATAGTTGTCACCAAGGTGTTTTGTTCCTTAATTATGGTTCTTATTGTGGAACATGCACTCTTATGAGCTAATTGTCTTCTTTGACGAAATTCATGAGGCTACTCGAGCACTACTGTTAAAAAGTAAAAAAATCTCACTGAACTCACTGGAATTTATTTTCCACTCTTCACATTTTAACAGTTTGCTCCCATTGCAAAGCTTTTTTCATGTACAGCCCTTGTTCTCTATAGAATGTTTGTTGAATACACATCCTCTAACAGTACTCTACTAGGGTTATTGACCAGGATGTTGATTGATCTATTCTTTTAACCGGTGCGATGGAATAGAGTTGTTTACTTGAACCTGTTTGATCTCGCAAACTCATGCCTTTTCCTAGACCTCTATTGTTGACTGGATGTGTAATGTATTGCTTTGGGAAAAAATGTCTACATAACCCCCTGATGTTTAGAGGGTAGTCTACTTCAACCCCCAATCTATGAAACCAGATATTTAGCACATTAAACTTTACAAAACAGGACAAACAACCCCCTAGGTGGTTTTGCCCACTGGTTTTGGTGATGTGGCGTTCCATGTGGCACTTTGGCCCACATGTCAGATGTTTTTTTTCTTTTTTCCTTACCTCTCTCTTCTCCGTTGACTGCTTGCCGGCTTGCTGCAACACGCCACTGCCAGTCCACCATTGCTTGCCGCTGCCTTGTGCTATGCAGCCGCTAGCCCGCCATATGCCAGCCTTAGCTTGCCATCTCCGCACGCACCGTAGCAGGCATCAAATCAGACAATGCTGCGCATGCAGTTCAAGCTTTGGTCTGCATCGCGCTCACCTGGCGCAGCCATGGACCAGCAGGGAGCCTGCTTGCTGGAGCTCAGGGTCGAACTTAAGAGCGTGGAAGTTGCACCTGCATCTCAGCCTCTGCAATAACTTTTTATTCATTCTGAAATTTCTCTGAGTTTGGAAACGGAGCAGAGGCTCACCCAATCTAGCTTCCAATTGCTTCAAGATCTGGCAAGGGGCTGGTCATGTACTCATGTGCACCATTGCTAGACTGCATACCAGCCTTCTGGTGGAGCTCTACGCCACCCGACACCGGCACCAGCGCCTGCAGCAGGCGTCGGCGTGTCACAGGCCCGTGCTTGTCATCCCCCAGTAGAAAGCAGCAGGATCACTGCGAGCTCAAAGATGTTCTGCTCACAGTCGCGAAGGACGACGGCCCCAGCAGCAATCATCCACCACCGTCATACGGCCATGGCCACCGACGCGTGCAAGGTTAGTGAATAGTGATTATGGGCTTCATTCCGCGTTCTGGTGGTGCTGATGAAGGATGTGGACAGGGGGCGGCAGCGAGTGCAAGCGGGCGCACATGGGAAGGCTGCTAGGCACACGGAGATGGCGAGCAGGTGGGCTGGTGCGGTGGGCCGATGGCAAGCAAAGTTGGATGAGCGGAGCGGCAGTGTGCCGTGGTAGGCAGCGGAAGAGAGAGAAAGCAGGAAGAGAGATAAGAAGAAAGAAAACATCCGATGTGTGGGTCAAAGTGCCACATGAGCGCCACGTTGTGGGCAAAACCACTTAGGGGGTTAGGGTCATTTGTCTGGTTTTATAAAGTTCAATGTGTTAAACACCCGGTTTATAAGTTGGAGGGTGAAGTAGACTTCCTTCCAAACGTTAAGGGGTTACGTAGACTTTTTCCTATTGCTTTGCTGCATGCTTCTTCCTCTTGGGCAAAACTCATTATTAGACTTCTCCACTTAAATCATAGTTCACATATAATCTTAATTTTGCCAAGTAACCATGTGTTTCTATATCAGTGGGCCTTTTTACAATATAGGAACTTCTGTAACCTTTAGGCAGATTAATTTTGTTCTGGTAACCAGCTAATCATATGGCTGACTGATATTCACTATGTTTGACAGAGCATCAGTCGAGTCATTGGAGCATTCAGCCGTTTGAAAGATGGGCTTCCAGGGAGTGACCAGCTAAGGTCTCTGCTGCCAACCCGTGTACTCCCACAACAGCCACTGAGCACTTGAGCACAACAGGCACTGGATTTTGGTGGCAGGGACTGCTTCTATTGGCATTTTTTGTTGCTTATATGATTTTGGGACCGTTCATTCTTTCTTGTGCTAGTACGACCGTTGATTTTATCTTTCTGTAAATTTATTACGGTCGAGAATTTCATAGCTCTGGAATATATTTCTAATCCACAGTCCGTAGCAACTGTAAAATACATGGTGGAAAATCCATATATGGCACTGTAACAATCTGTAAGTGCACTCTTGTTCCCCACTACTGTTTCCGTCTGTTTCAATGTCATGGGCGTGTATATTTGGTTTGTTGGTGCTCCCTACACATGAAATTTCACGCCCAGTAGCAAAGATTTTGAAACCAATAGTTTCAAATTTCAAGTCAAGATTTGTCTCCAAACTGACTAAAGTTATTTAGTTGAGGGGGCTTTGAATTAGATCTGGACTTGACTGTAGCGTGCATCTGGATATTTTGTTCTCTCACTGTCCTGAACTGTAAGATGTGTTCTGTTAAGGCTACTCTGAATTTCTACCCTAAAAGAAACATTCCATCATAGTCAGCGAGATTTTCTACCTTACTCCACAATCTTTCGCAAGCGAGACTCTCTACCGTACTCCACAATCTTTCGCTGTCATATTTCTACCTTATACTAACAACCATTTATTTTATTATTATTTTCACTTTCCCCATCCATCGGCACACTACCCACCCCGTCACCCAGCTGAAACCGCTCCTGCCGCCGCCTTCTCCACGCCTCCCACTCTACACGGCGCCTCGCCTTCTCCCGCCGCCTCCTCCCCGACTCCCCATCTCCCAGATCCGCCTCCGGCAAGTGGATCCGTCTCCTCTGGCTTGGCGTGACCGACCTTGGAGGCATTGAGCACCTCCCCGCCTCTACGCCTCCTCTGGCTCCGCCTCAGCGCCAGATCCAGCATCGCCCGCCTTGGAGCCGGCCTCTCCTCTCCGACTCCTCGACATGCTCCGCCCAGCTCCAAGACCTGGGCATCGCCTCCTTCGCTCGGCCTCCTCCGCATCAGCGCGTCGCCGCGCGAGCTCTTGGCCTGGTGCGACGGCCACTGCCTCCCTAGATCCGGTGCCATAAACTCTTGGCCGAGTGCGGCGGTCCGCCTTCCTCGATCCGGCGCAAAGACGAGGCAGTTGAGCACGTGGACGAGAGAGAAGGCTATAGGCTTGGATCCATACAGCGCTGGATATGGGGTTCTTCAACCTCACCCTAAGTTTAGGGTGACCTTTAGGGTAGATGGCTGCAGCACATTTTTACCCTATACTCAACTCTATATTTTTAAGGTGGGATTTCCAGCTGCCCAGTGCGGATACCCTAACCCTTACCCAGGTCACGAGGCATGAGTTGAGAATTTCGATGAACGCTAGCCAAGTTGATAATCTTCAATCTTGTGGATTTGGATCTTGTGGAAATCGTTCCTTCATAACTATTAATTCATAACACAAAGATAATTCACATGTATCCTTTTTTCTTTGTTTTGATGCTAATTATCTCCATCTTTGCTTCTGAATCATGGCTGAAACTCTGAGTCCACCATTGTTGATCTTCAATCTTCAAATATTTTTCCCAACTCTTGATCCAAGTTTTCTCATATGAAGC
Source organism: Paspalum vaginatum (assembly GCA_030272315.1). NCBI lineage: Eukaryota > Viridiplantae > Streptophyta > Magnoliopsida > Poales > Poaceae > Paspalum > Paspalum vaginatum. The sequence continues at coordinate 35,437,123 of CM059013.1, read as the reverse complement.
ACCATTGTTGAGCTCTCCACAACATCCTATGTTACTATGGCTTCAAATCTTCTTTCTATCTCCATGGATCAGTTAACACCACCAGTTTTTTCTATCTTGATTCACTTGGCTTCATTCATCTCCATCTCCATTCAAATATCTTCAAACCTTAAGTTTGTATATCCTTGTTGATCTTGGACTCAACTAATTGAATCCATTGGAGTTCTTCTCTTCTCAAATGGTTGGTCTTCATAAGTTCTTCAATCAATCTTCCCAACCTTCTCAAGTGGATCATCTTCTTCCTTACTCTCAACCTAAATGTTCATCATGGTTGTTGGTGTTAGCCATTGATGTGCTTCTCCACTATGTGAGGGTAAAGTCTAGATTTCTCATAGTCTCCTTGAATGTGATACAAATATGAAGATATGTCATGTAACGCCCCAAAATTTAGCGTCAGAAAATTTTATTCTAAATTTCCCTCCTTAATTCAAAATCGACCTTCAAAATCTTGTTTATTGTCGTGTGTATCCATATGAGCTCAACAAAAGTCCCTAAATATCTCAAATAATTCTCCACCAAATTCCCTACAAAAGCTTCTAAAAAAATCCCCACAAAAGTTCCCTCAAAATCCCCCTCAAAATTCCTACCCAAATCTCAAACTAAATTCAGAAAAGAAAAAGGAAAATCCTTCTCCCTTTCCTTCCGGCCCAGCCCACCAGGGCCCCCCTCACCCCAGCCCACTCCACCTCCTCCCACCTGGGCCGCTTAGGCCAGCTCACCAGCCACGTCGGCCCGCTCGCCCTTTTCCCCCGCTCGGCCGAATGGCCCAGGCTGCCTAGCCAACTACCGGTGAACCCCACCTGTTAGATCTGCCCCCTACCTTCGCCTCCGGTCCCCGCCGCGACGACGCGCCATGCCAGAGCTCCGCGCCATGCCAAAGCCCCACGTCGCGCCCGGCCTTGATGCCTTGGTGCACACCGCGACACCGGCGCGCACCGCGCCTGAGCCCTACTCCGGCGGCTTGTCCAGCCACCGCCCTGGCCACCTATATAACCCTCCCACCCCTCGCCGGACAAAGCCACCCCCCAACCCCCGCCCCGCTCTTGAGCACACACATCACCCCGAAGGGAGCCGCAGTGTGACGCCCCGCCCCACCGAGCTCTTAAGCTCACCACCGCCAAGCCCAATTCGCCCCCTGCGAGCCCTCCGGCCCGAAATTAAGGTGAGCACCTCCCTCGGCATCACGCCTCCATTCCACCCCACTTCGGCCCGGATATCTGCCCTGGAGACGACCCCGGTGTGGTGACACGCCACCACTACGCCGTGCACCTCGACGGCATACGTCGCCAGAGCCAACCCCTACCCTTCTCGCCCTAAGGACTGCGTTGCCGGGTTCGCGAGGGTGGTCTTCACCTCACCGCCTTGGTCTCGCCGGCGAAACCGCCTCACCGGCGGAGAATCATTGACGGACCACCGCCGTCCTCGCGGCCGGTTCAACTAGTTCCTGAGTGGTTCGACCGGTAATGCCGTAGCTACGGCGTCCCACCTCCCTCACCATCTATCAGGCGGGCACGGCTTAATGTCGCCACGCCGCGCTGTTCCGCCCCGCAGCGCGTGTTGTGCTGGCCCAATGACTGCGTGCGTACGCTGGGCCGGCCGAGGCGAGTGCCCCGCGGGCTAGGCCGTCTCAGCCAAGTGGGCTGCGTGTGGAGACTCGGCCCAGAGACTCTTTTATCCTTTTTCCAGAAAGAATTAACCACCCTTTTAAATAAAAATGCCCAAAGCTTGGCCATCCCAAACCCGTTTTAGACTATTCTTTCTCCTAAATTCTTATAAAATCACTCTCCACCTGACTCTACCCCGTTCAAAATATTTTGAACATGCATGGTTGTATTTATTGGCTGATTTATTGTTTGTGCACGCTAGACGCTGTACCCGAGGAATCCCAGTAGTCGGAGGCTACTATTGCGGACTCGGAAGCCGACGAACCTATTACCGACCTCCGCTGCGACGAGCACCTAGACGACGGCAAGTCCACTGAAATCCTCTCTTGATGCATGAAATTACCGAGTTTTGTAAAATAACACCTCTCCAGTTCAACCAACTAAAACCTGCATGTTTTGCTTCCTAAGGGAAAAACCTAGTAGGATAGCCACCCAAACCTATTTAGAAGTCGCGCGCTTAGGAGGGATCGCTCATTAAAAGATACAAACTATAACTTGTGTGAATAGAGGGGGATCGTTATGTGGTTGTAGGTATGGGTTGGTTTTCAAAAATAAAATGGGAAAGGACCCCGGCAACCGACTTAGTTGGAATACAGCTTCGAGTCGAAACAGCCGTAAGGGCAGGGTTGAACGGGTGACTTAGCCATCCGCGTTTACCCTGTGTCCCAAAATTCTTAGGGAAGACAGGGTAGGCGGATTCTCGCGGCATCGAGCAAAAGAAAATGGAATGGTGGATGGTTCAACCTAGGCTCTCCATAAGGACTGTCATGATTTCCATCTTGCCTAACTCTTTTAGTACAACCACTCGCTCTGTATGAGGCATTGGCTAGGCCCGAGCTGAGTCGAGGTGCTCTTTAGCTAGGTCATGATCCTACTCCCCAACTAGCCTATGGTACTGGGCCCTGGAGGATTTCTTCTACTGTATCTTACTTTTCTTGCAATGGCTATGTAATGGATTGTAATCGTTAAGTTTGACTTTGTGTTATCTGGAATAAATGTATTGCTAGAACCTTAGGACTTGTATTTGTATCACATTTAAGCTCTCAAGAAATTGGGGGCGCTTCAGGTGGTATCAGAGCCATAGGTTGGCCGTAGGATGTGACCTTAAGAATTCTAGGGTTTTCGAGTCCAAGTTATTACAAAGATATTCTTACCACTTCTCCCTCCACTCACTGCCGCTCTCTTTCTTGATCCAGATGGCATCCATTAGGACGCATAATGGGCAAGTCAAGACCGGGTTCATTAAGCTCCTCTGTGACTGCACCAAGTATTTAGGCATTCCGGAAGAGCCTCACTACGAGACGGTAGAACATCGAAATGAAGACACCTTGGGCTGCACCGTGACCATCCGCATAGGAGCCAGCAAACACCACCCTGCTTTCAGCACCACTACCCTCGGCCATATCACCACTTCCACCTAGCAGACGATAGCTCGCAACACCCTCTGCCGCCTATGCACCATGTACAAAAAAGAGATTGATTGCTGTTGCCTCCGCTTCTTTCCACCAGATGATAGAACCTCCCCAGTATGGCAGTAGTGACTCCATGACTTGACCAAAACCAAGCAATTCAAGAGGACCCCCATAGTCAACTGCATGACCGACTACCTGCTCACCCTGGATAACCACTTCTCCCGAATTAATTCAGAGCTATACATTAGCCACCTCCAAATGTTAGCAGGTGCAGCCCAGGTTAAGAGATTGAGGAAGGAGAAGGCAACACTAACAAAGCAACTCGCCATGCTTAGGAGGCAGCATGCAACTCTCAAGGAATGAGAACGTGCAGCTTGGAACACCGTGAGGAGTACGCAAGCTAAGTTTGCTCATGAGGCTAAGAAGGCTCGCGAAGCGGCAAAGAAGGAAAAAGCGACTCGGGAGGACCGAAACTGCCAGACGGATGCGATCAACTAGTGCGACTAGAGCAACTTCCCACATATTAGTGATGCTTTTAGTTGTACCGCTCCAGAGGACCCGTACCATCTCTTTCCATTAGTCTTTTCTCCAGAAGCAAATCACGGGCCTCCTGGATGACATGTTAGCAGGTTTGGTCTAGTAGTCCTAATGGTGTAGCAGTTACCCTAGTGCAAAAGCTATCAAAAGCTTTCCTATGTATCATGTAGATGATTGTTTGAATAAAATATGTTGTGTGGAAGTATTTATGTGTTTTTAAACAAAGAGCAATTAAACTACAACCGTATCTTAAGATATGCACCCTCCTCCCTCAGATGGCTTCCCGCAACTCTAGAAACGGAAACCCCGATCAGCGGGAAGGACAAGGAGAAAGCAACCATAGTGGAGGACGTCTTCCCCTGCCACCCCCACCACCATCCTCGCCACCTCCCCTGCCTCCTCCACCACCTCGAGAAGTGAACCCTTACCTAGAGTTGGCCCAGGCCTTGGCTGCTCACACCCAATATATAGCACAGAGGCCCCAGCATAGCAAGCCATTGGAAAAGATGGGAGAATTCCTCAGGCTGAAGCCACCTACTTTCTCTTGGTCCCAAGACCCCATGGAAGCAGAGGATTGAATGACGACCATCGAAAGGAAACTGGAACTTCTACACTGTGATGAACAAACCAAAATTGCCCTCACCAATCATCAACTCCCTAGTACTACCTTAGCTTGGTGGGAGATCATCAAGGCTGCCCATAAAGATGGGATTACCTAGACGGGGTTCACAGAAGCCTTCCGTCAGCACCATGTGCCGGAAGCAGCCAAGGACCTCAAGGTAGAGGAGTTTAGGCATCTGACTCAGGGGAGCTCCAAGGTGACAGAGTATATCTAGAAGTTTACAGAACTGTCCCGCTATGCCCTAGAGGAAGTGAGTTCGGATGGGAAGAAGCGTAAGGCCTTCAAAAAAGGGCTGACCCTAGAAATAGCAACCCTGGCATACACCTACCATGCTCCTGACTTTGCCACCCTGATCAGCTATGCCATTAAATCTGAGAAGCTCAAACAAGAGGAAAGGAGCCAACTTAAGAGGAAATTCATGGATTTCAAATCTTAGCGCCAAAGACGCCGGCAAAGGAACTTTGCGGGCCAGGTGCCCCGGGGCTCCTACAGTGCACCTTTCAAGGGTGCTGTTTCAGTTCCGTCTCACTCCGGCCCTTCCCAGGGCTACCCTAAGCAAAACACCTCTCGTTGAAATGGCTACACATGCTAGAACTGTGGTGACTCTGGTCATTTCATTGCCTAATTGCCCACATCCCCATCGTGGCAAGCCGGCTGCGTCAACCTTCTCCAACTCGATGAATGGACCCAGGCAGCCCACCGCCATTGGGAACCGTCCCGCTGCTAGTACCCGGTCATCCAAGCAGACCCAGCAATCAGTCAACAAGGCTCGTGTCAATTATGTCGACTCAAAGGAAGCATAGCAAGTCGCAGGAGTGGCACTCAGTGAGTTCTTAGTAAACTCAGTTATGACAACCGTGCTGTTTGATTCCGGTGCATCACACTCCTTTGTATCGGCTACATTTGTGGGGGACAACAAAATGCCCACCACCTCTCTTCAAAAGCCACTTTTAACCTAAACACCAGGTGCAGATATTACATACCAACTTGGTTGTAAAGGGGTTCAAATCATTTTAAGTGGGGTAGCCTTCAAAGCGGACCTAATAGTATTAACCTCCCAAGGGATAGATGCTATCCTGGGAATGGACTGGTTAAGCAGTCATAAGGGTGTTATACACTGTGCTAATAAGACCGTCAAATTGATTAGCCCGAGTGGCAGTAAAGTGATCTGTAGTACCCAAAAGACCACACAAGACCCTATGAACTTCCAAATGGAAGCCAAGACCCTAGAAGAGGTGCCCATAGTCTGTGATTACTTGGATGTTTTTCCAGAGGAACTACCTGGCATGCCCCCAAATCGAGATATTGAGTTTATCATAGACCTATACCCGGGGACTGCCCCAATAGCCAAGAGACCCTACCGGATGGCTCCCGCAGAGTTGGCAGAGCTAAAAGAGCAGCTCAAAGAATTACAGCAGAAAGGATTTATCAGACCTAGTTCATCCCCCTGGGGAGCACCCGTGCTATTTGTGACCAAGAAGGATGGCAGCCTAAGGATGTGTGTGGATTACCGATCCCTAAATGAAGTGACTATCAAAAGCAAGTACCCTCTCCCGCGGATCGATGATCTATTTGATCAGCTCAAGGGAGCCAAGTTCTTCTCCAAGGTAGACCTGAGGTAAGTATACCATCAACTCAAAATTAGGGAGAGTGACATATACAAAACCGCCTTTGTTACCCGGTACGGACAATATGAGTTTACAATCATGTCCTTCAAATTGACCAATGCACTGGCATACTTCATGAACTTAATGAACAAAGGTTCATGGGCGGATTAGATAAATATGTCGTCGTTTTCATTGATGACATACTTATCTACTCCAAGGATAAGGAAGAGCACGAGCATCACCTTCAGACTATGCTAGAAAGGTTGAGAAACCACAAGTTGTATGCAAAGTTCAGCAAGTGTGAGTTTTGGCTGGAAAGGTTTGCTTTCCTAGGGCATATCATCACTGCAGAAGGAGTGGCAGTGGACCCTAACAAAGTATGAGCTGTGATGGAATGGCAGCAGCCCGTCAACACAAGTGAGGTCAGAAGCTTCATTGGGTTGGCAGGATACTATCATCGGTTCATAGAAGGGTTCGTCAAGATAGCTAGACCTATGACCGCATTGCTCCAAAAGGATAAGAAGTTTGAATGGACAGGGGCTTGTGAGAAGAGCTTCCAGGAACTAAAGTAAAGATTGACCACCGCCCTAGTACTTACGCTTCCAGATATTCACCGAGGCTTTGTCGTATATTGCGACACATCCCGGCAAGGATTGGGGTGCGTGCTCATGCAGGATAACAAGGTTATTGCCTATGCTTCCAGACAGCTTCGGACTCATGAACGGAATTATCCTACTCATGATCTAGAACTAGCGGCTGTAGTGCATGCCATGAAGGTCTGGAGGCACTACCCAATAGGAAAGTGAACTTTATTTAGATCACAAAAGCCTCAAATATATTTTTACCTAGCCAAACCTAAACATGAGGCAGCGTAGATGGATGGAATTAATCAAGGACTATGATTTGGAAATCCACTACCACCCTGGCAAGGCCAATGTTGTAGCAGACACCCTCAGCAGAAAGGCATATAGTGATGAGTTAGTTCCGACCAATGAGCACTTGAGATGAGAATTTGCAGAACTCAGAATACATATTGTGCACAAACCAAGTGAAGAGGTCCTGACCATACAACCCACCTTGGTTGAGGAAATAAAACAAGGACAGAAGGCCAAAGAGGAAACTTAGAAAATTATACAGCATGTCGGGAAAGATGGTACCACATCTTTCGGAATCCGTGAAGATGGCATCCTACGGTATAAGATCGGTTGTACGTACCAAAGGAAGGAGAGATTAGAGCAACCATCTTGGAAGAAGCCCACAACTCGGCTTACTCCGTCCACCCCGAGGCTACCAAAATGTTCAAAGACCTAAGCCAAAACTTTTGGTAGAAAGGAATGAAGGCAGAAAACCACGTAGCACAGTGTGATGTATGCCAGTGCGTGAAGGAAGAACATCAAAAGCCCACTGGGTCACTACAACCCCTATCTATCCCAACCTAGAAGTGGGGCGAGATAGGGATGAACTTTGTAACTGGTCTACCTAGGACTAAGAAAGGCAATGATGCGATATGGGTCATAGTGGATAGACTCACCAAGACTGCCCATTTCCTGCCAGTCAAGACCACTTATGGTGGAGCCAAGCTGGCATAGCTGTACATTGGAAATCTATTGAGGTTCCATGGGGTGCCTAGTGTTGGCAGTCGATAAAACCCATTTCTACAACCAACATTTCATGTTTAAGGGCATAATTTATCAAGCTTTCATGTATTACTAACTGGTTCCACGAGTTGTGTACAAAAGATGGATGCAGGAGCTTGTCACGTAAAAAATATCGAAGAAATGACCAAAATAGAGACAAAGTGGCAAGGTAAAGGCAAAAGGCCAAAAGTGCATGGCCAGCCGGCCATCTCCCATGGCTACCTGGCCATACACCCTGGCCGCCCGGCCACCTACTATGGCCGCACGGCCATCAGCAGGCCCAGGCAGCCTTCTAGCCCAAGTGTAGTGGCCACCCGACCATTACATGTGGCCGCCCAGCCATGCCACAAAACACAATCTTTGACCTGCATGCACGGAAACACAAAAGGAGACAAATCCAAACGTGCAACCAAGAATCCAATGAATCCAAGGGTCGGAAGGCCATCATACAACAGATTGATGATGTTAGCGATCTAGGGAGTGGCCGCTCAGCCAATGGGAGTGGCCATCCAGCCATGCACCGACTCCAAATTGCACGTGCATCAACTACTCTAACCACCAACCGACTCGGGGAGTGCATATCAACCGTTGGATCAACAAAGTTGGCTAATCGAGTGGCCGCCCGGCCAGCCTACATGGCCGCCCGGCCATGCACAGTGGCTGCTCAGCCACCGACCTACCTCACTACTGACCTTACACACCTACAAGTACCCCCCCTTAGCCTCCAATGCTATAAATACCCCCCGTGAGGTCATTTGCAAGGTGTGGTGGATCAAAAGAAGAATAGTGTGGTTGTGTAGTTGAGTGTAGAGTATAGCAGTTAGGCCACCCTTGGCATTGTAGAGAGAGCCAATTGTATCAAGAGTGAGTAGTGAGTTGTAGAGTGAAGGAGTCAGATTTCTCTTTGGTATTCTATTCCCGAGCTCTTATTCTCAGAGGAAATATTACTCTATTTCTAGGATACAGTAAAGTTCCTTGCTCCTCTGCTTTATTTATTCATACTTATATACTTAGTCCCTGCTTAGTAGTTTACGGGTTCCAAGTGTGCTCTGTGTAGTTTAGCTATACAGTTGTGCTTGCTCTCTGGCTTCGAACCAGTGTAGTACTAAACTCGGTTGTGTAGACGTGGTGTCTAGACTAGAGTTTGCCTTGAAAGGTGTCTTGTCCCATGCAGTTTTGGTTGGTAGTCCCACCTGGTGACATCGGGTGTGTGTCCTGTGTAGTCCAACCCCATCATTCGGATAAGTTGTCATCGACGCATAGCTGAGTCCTATAGTGCCTGCCTTTCTCGTTTGAGTTATCAGCACTCTGGTGCCCAGAAGTGGTTCTACAGCCTCAGTGTCCAAGTAAATTAGCTGAGTAGAGTTTTGGTTTGTTTAGTAAAGTTAAGTTGTTTTATCTAAAGTAGTGATCCTGCTCTGCTATGTTAATTATCTCTAAAATTGCTGGTTTTACTATTCGGTCCTATCCATTCTACGTTGAGTTACTCCTTGTTCCTTGTGGATTTTGATACCCTAGAATACTCTTGGGTGAAAGGCTACAACGTGTTTCCATGCGCTTGCAGATTTATTTCAGTAGGCTAAGAATGCCAACACCTAGCAGAATTGTATCAGATAGGGGAACCCAGTTTACTTCCAAGTTCTGGAAAAGCCTACATGAAGCCCTGGGCACCAACCTAGACTTTACCTCAACGTACCACCCTCAAACTGATGGTCAAACATAGAGAGTAAACCAAGTTATGGAGGATATGTTAAGAGCTTGTGTACTCGCCTATGGCAAGGATTGGGAATCCAGCTTACCCTATGCAGAGTTCTCATACAATAACGGATACCAAGCTAGCCTAGGGATGGCATCATTTGAAGCCTTGTTTGGAAGGAAGTGTAGGACCCCACTAATTTGGGTAGAGGACAAGGACCCAGCCCCCACCAGACCAACCATTCTCAAGGAGGAAGAAAAGAAGATAGAAGAGATCCGGGAAAAACTCAGCCCAGACCAGACAAAATAGCTATGCTGACAAGAGAAGGCGGGAACTCAGTTTTGAGGTTGGTGACTCGGTATATTTGAAGGTATCCCAAATCAGAGGCACAAGGAGATTCCAAGTAAAAGGAAAGTTAGCACCGCGATACATCAGACCCTACAAGATTGAGGAGAAGATTGGAAAAGTGGCCTATAGGTTGCAGCTGCCGAAGTCAATGTTAGACATTCACAATGTGTTTCATGTGTCCTAGCTCAAGAAGTGCTTGAAGGAGCCAGAATGGCAGGTACAACTAGATACCCTAGATTTACAACCTGACCTGATATACCAGGAAGTACCGGTAAGGATTCTGGATACAAGCATCAAGAAAACCCACAACTCAACCATCAGGATTTGCCGAGTACTTTGGAGCCATCATGGCGAAGAGGAATCTACCTGGGAGCGAGAAGATGCTCTGAGAAAAGAACACCCTCACCTATTCGATGATCAGCCGAATCTTGAGGACGAGATTCCTTCTAAGTGGGGTAGGTTTGTAACGCCCCAAAATTTAGTGCAGAAAATTTTCTTCTAAATTCCCCCTCCCCTTAATTCAAAATCGACCATCAAAATCTTGTTTATTGTCGTGTGTATCAATATGAGCTCAACAGAAGTCCCTAAATATCTCAAATAATTCTCCACCAAATTCCATACAAAAGCTTCACAAAAATATCCCCACAAAATTCCTACCCAAATCTCAAACTAAATTCAGAAAGAAAAAGGAAAATCCTTCTCCCTTTCCTTTTGGCCTAGCTCACCAGGCCCCCACCTCACCCTGGCCTGCTCCACCTCCTCCCAACTAGGCCGCTCAAGCCATCTCGCCAGCCACGTTAGCCCGCTTGCCTTTTTCCCCCGCTCGGCCGAACGGCCCAGGCCGCCTAGCCAACCACCGATGGACCCCAACCGTCAGATCCGCCCCTACCTTCGCCTCCGGTCTCCGCCGGGACGACGCGCCATGCCAGAGCTCTGCACCACGCCAAAGCCCTGTGCCATGCTCGGCCCTGACCTCGCACCGCACCTAGCCCCGGCGCCACGGTGCACGCCGCGACACCGGCACGCACCGTGCCTGACCCCTACTCCGGCGGCTCGTCCACCCACCGCCCCGGCTGCCTATATAACCCTCCCACCCCTTGCCGGATCAAGCCACCCCCTGACCCCGCCCTGCTCTCAAGCACACACATCACCCCAGAGGGAGACGCGGTGTGACGCCCTGCCTCACCGAGCTCTTAAGCTCACCACAGCCGACCCCGATTCGCTCCCTACAAGCCCTCCGACCCCAAATTAAGGTGAGCACCTCCCTCGGCATCACGCCTCCATTCTACCCTACTTCAGCTTGGATATCTACCCCGGGAGATGACCCCGACGTGGTGACGCGCCACCACCACGCCGTGCACCTCGACGGCATACGTCGCTAGGGCCAACCCCCACCCTTCTTGCCCTAAGGACTGCGTCGCCGGGTTCGTGAGGGTGGTCTTCACCTCGCAGCCCTAGTCTCGCCGGCTGAACTGCGTCACCGGCAGAGAACCATCGACGGACCACCACCGTCCTCGTGGCCAGTTCAACCGGTTCCTGAGTGGTTCGGCCGGTAACGCCGCAGCTATGTCGTCCCACCTCCCTCACCCTCTAGCACGCGAGCCCGGCTTAATGACGCCGCGCCGCGCCGTTCCGCCCCACAGCGCGCATTGTGCCAGCCCAATGACCATGCGCGTACGCTGGGCCGGCCGAGGCGAGCGCCCCGTGGGTCAGGCCGTCTCAGCCAAGTGGGCTACATGTGGAGATTCGGCCTAGAGACTCTTTTATCCTTTTTCCGGAAAGAATTAACCACCCTTTGAAATAAAAATGCCCATAGCTTGGCCATCCCAAACCTGTTTTAGATGATTCTTTCTCCTAAATTTTTATAAAATCACTCTCCACCTGACCCTACCCCGTTCAAAATATTTTGAGCATGCATGGTTGTATTTATTGGATGATTTATTGTTTGTGCATGCTAGACGCCGTACCCGAGGAATCCCAGGAGCTGGAGGCGACTGTTACGAACCTAGAAGCCGACGAACCTATTACCGAGCTCCGCTGCGACGAGCACCTAGATGATGGCAAGTCCACTGAAATCCTCTCTTGATGCATGAAATTACCAAGTTTTGTAAAATAACACCTCAACCAGTTCAACCAACTAGAACATGCATGTTTTGCTTCCTAAAGGGAAAACCTAGTAGGATAGCCACCCAAACCTATTTAGAAGCAGTGCGCTTAGGAGGGATCACTCATTCAAAGATACAAACTAAAACTTGTGTGAATAGCGGGGGGTGGTTATGTGGTTGTAGGTATGGGTTGGTTTTCAAAAATAAAATGGGGAAGGACCCCGGCAACCGACTTAGTCGGAATACAGCTTCGAGCTGAAACAGCCATAAGGGCGGGGTTGAATGCGTGATTTAGCCATCTGCGGTTACCCTGTGTCCCAGAATTCTTGGGGAAGACCGGGTAGGTGGATGCTCGTGACATCGAGCAAAAGAAAATGGAATGGTGGATGGTTCAACCCGGGCTCTCCATAAGGACTGTCATGATTTTCATCTTACCGAGCTCTTTTAGTGCAACCACTCTCTCTGTATGAGGCATTGGCTAGGCCCGAGCCAGGATGGATAGTCTAGTAGCAGCTGTGTTGGCTCATAAGGGCTATGGGAACGGGTTGTGTGCCGAGGGGGTGTTAGGGGACACCAGGCTGCGGCTAGGTGGCCCGGATCCATAAAGCATTGCTAGGCGATGAAGTAACGACAACGGTTTGGTTTGGAATTTGGATGCTTATTTGGCCGTAAGCATCGTTGAGTCCAACTTGTGGGAATTAGTCCGACCTCTGATCAAAGTAAAATCTATTCGAATAGTCCGTATCCATTGGTATGGATGGGTTATGGCTTGGTTCTTTATTTAGCTCTTTCATGAATATAAAAGTGGATGATTAAGAGGGTATAATTATGGATGCCTGTTGGTTGGGTTGAAAAGCAGTTGAGATCGAGCCACTTGGACCGGCAAGTCCAGTGGCACCCCTATGAAATAAAACCTTGCTTTTCTGAACTAAAAGTTGGACCACTAAAACGAACCCTACATTATTTTTCCGCAAACTCAAAGCTCTAGATATAGCCGTGCATATAGAAACAGGCACCCTCCCCAACTCTACAGGAAGAAAGTGGGCTTGCGGAGTACGAAAGTACTCACCCTTGCTGTGTTGATATTTTTCAGATAGTTCCGACCAGCTGTTCGAGGTGCTCTTTGGCTAGGTCATGATCCTACTCCCCAACTAGCCTATGGCATTAGGCCTTGGAGGATTTCTTCCGATGTATCTTACTTTTCTTACACTGGCTATGTAATGGTTTGTAATCGTTAAGTTTGACTCTGTGTTATCTGGAATAAATGTGTTGTTAGAACCCTGGGACTAGCATTTGTATCACATTTAAGCTCTTAAGAAATTGGGGGCACCTCATGTCATTAGTGCTGACTACATCTTCTTTCCCATCGAGTAGCTGATTTGATCTTCTGATAGCTCTTCATATGCTTGATTCTTGTCTTCGATTCCACCTCCATTCAGTCCAATCACTCTTAATCCTAGAGAAATGAAGTTCAAATCTCATTATCATTCATGGCATCTTCATCTTCTTCCTCAAAATACCATAAGCGCATGCACCATTGATGTTGGAGAGGAATGATTAGCTTAGAACAAACAAGGTTCCAAGAATATTAGTCAAAAAACTTAATTGATATAACATATGTACATTTATCACCTCGATTACTTCCACAAGACAACTATAGAAAAACATGATAATGGATGGTGCGGCACTAACAATATTAGCACCAAAAATTAAAAAAGGTAGGTTTGGAGAAGATTTTTTTATTGGACCGAGCCCATTATTTCTACTAATGTTAGCAAAAGAAATATATATACAAGAGAGACAAAAAGGACTATACATTGAGAGTGAGATATATTCACAAGTATTTGCAGCTGTTGATCAAAATAATAAGAATGTAAACAAGATGTATTCACAGAGAATCAAAGAATTGAATCAAAAAGAAACTGTACACAACAACATGTATGAACAAGTCATTATTTACAAAAAAATACATAAGCTTAGTTTAAAATCAATTAATCGTCTTCGCGGCAAAAATGCTAGAAAAACTTGTTAACGACACTTAAGCACGTCAAACCTTATACTACAAGCGATAATATTGGTGCACCTTTTCCCCAGGATGAGTATCGTAGGTTTATCAATCAGTGAAAATGATTAATAGAGAATGAATTATCACAAGCTTAAGGTAAACTAGGGTTAAAAGGCTTATCTAGTCTATCTCTAATCTAGCTCTAATCTACCTCTAATGTAAGTCAGAGTTAGATGATAAGCCACTAGAACATAATTAGAACATCTAATTATGAGGAACTAAACAGGATCTAATCAAGCTCTAATTGGATCAAATCAAGCATGATAGGTACAACCAAGAAATTAGAACATTCGAGATAACTAGATGTTCTAGGTGTAAGGAAAATGGGCCCTAAGCCTTGTGCTTAGTTCCCTAATGTGATTTTGGTAGTTGAGTTGACAACGCACACTATTTGGGACTAATGCGTGTGCAAGTGTTTTTGATAAAGTTCTAGGATGCAAGAGATAGACTTGGGGAACAAACACCTCAAAGAAGGTCTAAAAGATCACAAGAGAAGACCCAAGCCATCAAACATCGAAACCGTGAAGTCCTGACACGGCGGTCCCGCTGACCGGTCAACGGGCTGGATTTTTCACGCACCGGACGGTCCGGTGAGTAGAAGACGGCCAAGATTGAAGATTTGAAGACCCGGTGCAATTACATGCACCGGACGGTCCGGTGGTTGTGGCGGAACCGCCGATTTAATCCGGGTTAAGCACACCTGCCACCTTTGGCTCGCAGTGCGATTAGACCGAACTAAACCCAGGTCGTCCGTCGAGAGCCATTCGGCTCCCGATATTACCTTTTCCCAGAGGAACCGACATCATACACATCCAGCCCACTATGGAGCCACAACAGATACATCATCTCAGGCAGTTGAATATAGCAAATATAAACTTGTTTTACAAACCGATTCGAAATAATAATATAAGTTTCAACATATTACCATACGAAAGGCAAGTTTGAATCAGATAGCGGAAAGCGAATTTGAAAACGCCTCACAGCGGAACGAAATACTTTACTAGTCTTCACGCATCGTTGATCGAGGCGAGCAGCACCGAGCCCACCGGTACTACCTTTCTCCAAGCAGTTGTCCAGATGTTGCCGGTACCTGTTCTCAAAAGATGGGGGCAAACCCTGAGTACTAATTACTCAGTAGGACTTAATGGATTGGCTTACGGCTGACGCAAAGCTTGCTTACTAGCATGTGGATCCTTAGCCATTGATTTTAAACAGTGGTATATCAATATAGAGTATCAAGATTCATCTTTTGCATATAACTCCATAATAATATCTTGCAGAAATGTAAGCAATACAATACAAACATGTAGTATTTGAAAACATGAGTATCAGATATAATATATTCAAGTAGTTACTACGTTGCCCGACAGTGATATTGGCATTCCCACACCTGGTAGGCATCAGCGATTCGAATCGATTTTTAATTCCCGGGAATAACTATCATGCCAGGGGTATATGCTTACTAGCCATCGCGTTCCCACATATAGCCCCCATCTCCACCTGTCTTGTCCCAAGATTCAAAGCGCCCCCACCTAACCCCCGGGTTGTGCCCTCTCAGGAGCGATACCACAGTTCTCTGGGTCAGCCCTCCCTCGAGTACAAGCGCCCCTGGGCCCATCGGCCTCCAGCAAGTGGATGGGCGGAGCCTCGAAAACTTCGGACAAACCCAGATAAGACTTCACCGGTCCCATTTCCCGGTTAAGCACTCTAGCAATGTTATGCCGATCAGCAGACGAACAGCGGACGGGCCTTAAACGACTCGGGCGGAGTCCAAAGTGCAACCTTACGAAAAGTATATACTGAAATAAATCTTCGCCCGGTCTCCATTTAGTTCAGGAGCATCAGTAATAATTGATGTAATAGTAAGCTTTTGTAACTTTGAAAGCACCTACGCGACGAGTCCACACACTCGTGTCTACTCGTACCTAGCAATTTCTAGGCATACTCGTCATACGAACTCTATGTATAGGTGCTAGGGCCAGGGCCGCCAGGGAGTCTAATGCAATTGGTTTCAAGCAACTCCTAATGCATATGCTTAATCATCAAGTATAATTTGTTTGCTGGGTTGAGTATGGTCCTGCCTACCTTCCTCACTCAGGTTAGTAGCTGCCTCCGGAACGAAGTCGGTTACCGGCTGTTGGTCCTCCTGATGCTGGTCTAGCTCCTGATGCGGGGTTTGTCATCCGGCTCCTCGATCAGGGGCTGCTCTTGCGTCGGTCATTCGCTCGCGAGATCTATATGCATGATAGGATGCAAAATGAGTGCAAGGGAATGTAAATGTATGCGTACGGTGCAAATATGATGTACATAATAGTATGCAGCAACTTCTTTGATCATCATTCGTATATGATTCCAGATTTAATAAACACCTCCATATACATACAATGCAACATGCTCCTTTTATGAATAAAAACTCCCATCTGAGTTCAGATTGATAGGAAATTCCAATTGCTCTCACATACTTATGACATATAGAAGTTTACTATACAATGTCACTGTCAAAAATTTAGCTGCAAAGGAGTTATAATTTAATTATAGAAATTCCAGTAATCTATATGACATTTAAATTCTCAAATTTATTATAGATCATAGGAAATGTTTCTGACCTTTACATTTTAGCAGTAAGCATAACAGAGTATGAACCTCTTGTACAAAAATCAGCGAACAAAATACCTTAGGTATGATAGGACATCTATTTTCCATATATTAACTCTAGCTTATTTCACATGCAGCTCAAAACTGAAGCAATAAAATTCACAAAAAGGCTTTCTGGAACCTAAAGTTAACTATAAATCCCCATGATTTTTCTCAGAATTTATTTTACAACATAATGTCACTTTCCCCTATTATTTACCTTAACAAGCATTACTTTGTCATTTTCAAATCACCAACAAAACTTGACATGCACTATCCCATATTTTATCAGTGAGATATAAATGTAACAAAGAATGCACACAAATTTCATGAGGTTATTTTTTAGCACTTTTTGTGTAGAAAACATTTTCATGTCCATAATGCACACATAATACATGTATAGGGGCAAAACAGTAATAAAACAGCAAGTGCTAGGGTACCAAAAATTCCACAGAGCCTAAATATCATGGTAAGGCTACTGTCCAAGTTTCAAGATTTTTAGAACTCATTTAACCCACTTTTGCCTATTTAATCAATTAAGCATGCATGCACAAAACCAAGGTCAAAATGGTACTTTCACAGATCCACATCATACCCACCCTGTAGATCTACTAGAGAGGAGTCCAACGAAACTGAGTTTGCATTTTTAGAATTTTTGTGTGATTTTTAATGAATTTCCAAAGTTTCAGCTGAAACAAAGAGTTTAAAATCGAAATCTGTAGATCCAGGGACTCAAACGCAATTAAACCTTATTTCCAGAGGCTGCTTCGTAAGAATCTTTAGACTCATGTTACAGTATGCAAGGGGAACAATAAAAATGAAGATTTTCAGGGGGCCTAAACGCAAAACAGCGTCTTCCAGCTTGAGTCGTCGTCCTCCTCTCGACCAGAGAGAGGACCGGCGGTGTGCAGGCCAATCCGGCCATGCAGGGCACGGAACGACATCGGAGGTGGACTAGGAGATAGAGGAGGACATGGGAACTCACCCCGCAACCTGGATTCGATGGGGACTGGTGGAGGAAGGCCGGCGACGGAGCTCAGCACGCGTGGAACTTCGGCGAGGTACTGTAGCTCGGTGGAGAGTCTATGGCCTACTGGAACTAGGGAATACGGTGGAGCCAAAGTTGGAGAAGCTCAGTGTGGAGGTCAGGAGGCGCGGGGACTGCTGGAACGCCGCGCGCAGCTCGGCTCCAAGGTTCGTCAATGGCGACGATGCGCAGAACAGAGAGGGAGAGTTCTCCGCTAGAATGGAACGACGACCGAGAGGGAAGAACTGTAGGAGGGCGCGCTCCTCCACTTATTGCCGGTCCGGGCGGAGGCAGAGACGACCGGGCGACGGGCGCCGCGTGGCCAGGACGTGGCGGCCAAGCTCTGTCGTCCGGCGGACGTCGCCCAGGTGGGGCCCGCCTGTCATTGGCTGAAGGAAAAAAGGAAAAAAAAGAAAATTCGAAAATAGACAAAACCTCTGTTGACTGCTGAGACACCTTTTTGAATTTTATGTTTTAGACTAATCTATAGGCTGATTTTGACAACACTTAAAATGCAAGAAATGTTGTAAACTTGATGATCTACATCTTTGTCAAAAGCCTTGATACCATTTTATATTGGAATTTGAGGAGAAATTTGAACTCAACATTCTGACTTCTAGTTTGACCAACCGAAACTCTCAGCTTAGACATTCTAAAAGTCTATTTTAGGGGCACTTTCATGCAATGGGTCTTATACCAATGTTGTTCAGCATTTCATGATCTACAACTTCGTTATGTAAAGCTTTCCAATATTATGCCTCCATTTCTCAGAAATTTGAATCTACTAAGTAGGTCAGGTTTGGACAGATTTCATATGCTGACAGAAAAAGACCCAAATCACTAAGTAAACCTCTATGCATGTCAACATACAAATTACCAAAGTTGTTCATTATGAAATTTTCTACAGGTTTGATATATAATGTTTCACCCAATTCACCATAGATTTTGAAATACCAGTTCAAAAATATTCGGAGGTCTGGTAAAACAGAATTTTTACCTTTTGTAGAATCTATCTTATTTTCAACTTTTGAAGTACCAAATGAAGTCTAATCAATTCGAGGTCTGATGCATTTGAAAGGTCATGAATCCAATTTCATTTCATAGAAAGTAATATTTTTAAGTTCTATAGTCAAATCGAAAGTAATTTCAGAATGAAGTTTGGGAAAGAGTGTCAACCCTAGACTTAGCAAAATTTCTTGAGTGTAGGTTAACTGGGCAGGGTTCGAACTTTTGAGCCCCTTAACATCTGATTTTTAAAAAGGCCAAAATAGCATATTTGAAGGCAACATCTTAAACTAAAACTTTCGTTTTGGATGTCTTGCACGAAATGTGTAAGCGTACAGCTACTCAACCAAACTATGAGGAGTTTGGCTTATCCAACTTGAAAATTTTTGACTTAGTGGTTTAATAGCCTAGTTGTGTGCTCTTCTCTAAGCATGGTTAAGCCAAATCCCTGATTATCGCTAATCTAATCGCGTGTTAAGGCTTTTGAGATGCCGGGGGCATCACAGTGGTCCACCACCGGATGTTCTGGGCCAAAGAGAAGGAGCGACCACGTCCAAGTGCTATAACGCACCGGACGGTCCGGTGCTTAAGCACTGGATGGTCCGATGGTACCACCGGATGTTCTGGACCGAGGACAATGCAAACAAAGACTGAAGCTTCATCACGCACTGGACGGTCCGGTGGTGCAGCATCAGACGGTCCAGTGGTTCCAACGGTCAAATTCTCAAGTCCAAGGGTCGACTCAATGGCTAGCCGATTACACGCACCAGACAGTCCGGTGGTTGCGCAGAAAAGTGGAGAAAGCTCCCAACGTCTAGTTTTGAGGCTTGGGCTATAAATCCCCCCTTGCCCGGCCTCCACATTGTGGTTGGAGACACCTGAGCTAACACAAGTGTTGAGGCACCCATTTGATCCATCCAAAGAGCCACATACACTCATTTGTGAGCCCAACCACCATATGAGCAAACAGACACATCCCAACATAGCGAGGGCATCCATCGCATCTTGGCTTAGGCCTATTTGTCTAGTATCCATGCATGTGTGCACATCTATCCTTTGTAAGTGTGGGCTTGTAAGTCTTGCGAGACCCTCTGGAGTGTGAAGTGGCCGCCACCTTACTTATGAGAGGGAGGAAGGCCCTCAGCGGTTTGGCCAAAAGCTTCCCCTAGTGGAGACGGTGGGGTAGCTCCACAAGAAGGACTCGGAAGACCCCAACAGCCTTATCCATCCTCTACCCTTGCGTGGGCGAGGCCGTAGTCCGTGGAGGACTACGCGAGAGATAGGCTCAGGTGGGTGTGTACCGGGGATATCCGGAGACCCGACCGGGTGGCTTGACCTCTGAGGAGTGTCACTTTGCCATCCTCTACCCTTGCGAGGGCGAGGACGTATTCTTTTGAGGACTACGCAAGAGCAAAGCCCTTTATGGAGTGCCAACGAGGAGTAGGGGGTAGAGACCGTGAGTCTCCCTGAACCTCGGGAAAAATCTCCGCGTCTCCTCTGTGTGCCATCGCCAACATCGCCATCAGGGAGTTTGCATTCTCTATCTCATCTCTTTAGCTTTCGCATTTATATTCTTGCAATTATGTGCTTACATTTCTAGACTAGCTTGATAGGTTAGTTTCTAGGTGGATCTAGGTTGTAAGACTTGGCCACGGTAGATATAGCAACACTTAGCAAAACCTTAGTGCACATAGATAGGTTTATCTTGCATAGGTTTTGCTTAGTAGTTATAGTTTTAAGGAGCCTTAGTTTTTAGAAATCCTAATTCACCCACCTCTTAGGCGTCGGTCCAACCTTCACTAGGCATAAATGAGCATGATCAATCTTGTTCTTCATACCAGGATTAAATCAAGATCTATACCCCCCTCAATTGAGCTTAACCTCCCTCCAACCACTTGTCACATAAGTCGGGGTAATTGACGGAAGGTCTCATAAGGCATACATGATTAGTTCTCAACTCTAACCATTAGCGTAGTCTAATAATATGATTAACATAGCAAGAACTTCTAATCGTCAAGATCACAAGGACAAGCTATCCAACCATATCACCAGTAAGCAAGATCAAAGACCAAGATTGTTAGAAGAACATAACCCTTAAGAACAAGATCAAGAACACCTAATAATTATAACAAGATCGTTACTCCAATTAGTATTCATATCAAAGTTATAACCATGACCATACTTCCCACGATGATATGAAGAGCCTTTATGAACAAGGTAATTAGAAAATCATGCAAGGCTTCTAATCACCTCTAGGAACTAGAAGAACATTTAATCCCTAGCTTAGAACTCGACCCTCAGATCTCTGGTGGATGTCCCTCCATTTTTTCCCTTCTTGCCTCGATAATGAATTGGATGGTCGACCTCGGAGTCTATCCCTTGTTTTTATACCCTGGAGGAGGTACTGTAAAAAGGAAAACTCAGAATGTTGTTTTTAAGTGTCTCATTTTTTAGTCTAGCCTATTTATCCCTCTCTAGGTGATATTAGATCCTTACACTCATATCTATAAATCTCCTAAAATAATCATGAACCTATTCATCACACCTTTGCCGAAGCGATGTCAAATCGACTAACTCCAGCCTGTACTCTCCAGAGAAAAAGTGATCATGGAACTTTTGTTCCATCTGATCCCATGTACTAATAGAATTAGGGGGTAACGCAGAATACCAAGCAAAGTTGCGGCTAGTGAGAGATAAAGAAAAGAGCTGAGTCCTGAAAGCCTCCTTGTCAGCCAAATCCCCAATTGGGCTACAAACTAGCTAATGTGCTTCGTGGTGCTTCTACCATCGTCGCCGAAATTTTTTACAAAACCTAGCACTCTAAATCTAGAGGGGAAAGAATGCACATCAAATCGGTAGTCATAGGGCTTCCGATACAAGGAACTATGACCTGACACACTGGCCCCTAGCTTACTCCTAAACAAGTCATCTACTTCCTTTCAAATCTTCTCTATGGTGGCGGGTGGCAAATCACTGGCCCTCTGGCTGTAGGGTTTGAGCGTAGCGTTGCCGTTGGGGAGAGAATGGATCACCCATGTCCATACCCACAAATTACCCGTCCACAAATTATCCAACCTCAATGGATAAGATAATATCCAGCAGGTAATGGATAATCCAGTGGATAATTACGTAGGCGGCTAGGGACACCATTATGGCTGATTCCGCAGATGGCGCTGCTTCGTTCTGCCTACACCGATGCCCATGCCACCTCAACACTTGAAGCAGATCTAGCAGCCGCTGCCAAGTCGCCGGAGGCCAAGCACATGATGCTGCCAAGCAGCGGCAACATCTGAGCGAGGAGATGAGAAGCAAACAAAACAATTACCATGGGTAAGAGACTGAGCGTTCTCTCTCTGCTGCCCAATTGCATGCATGTGAGTGGCGAAGGTGCCGAGGACGACGATAAACACAGAGAGCTGGCCGGCGCGCGCCAAAGACTGGAATGATGGGGAGGAGACAATGGAGCTAATGGTTGTCCTGCACTCCTGCTTGACGGAGCTGTGAGCTTGAGATGTTCAGATCCTTCGCTCTGCCTCCAATTGAAGCCGCTCCAAGCGATCCCTTTGCTCCAGTCCTCGCTGTACGCCGACATGGGTATGGGTACAGTGGATAATACCCTCTAATACCCTACCCATGCCCATATATAAATGGGTAACCCGTACCCTCCCCAAACAATATGGGTATGGGTTTGGATGTGGACATTGGGCAGAAACTGGCATCACTATTCGGGCGGCCTGGCAGAAGTGTACCTGCTCTCCGACTAGATATGGCCATGTGGGGCATCTGGGATAGGGCCCTTAGGTATACCAGTGCCTATTGGTGGAGTTGGACCCATGCTACATGCAACTATGGTGTATGGTGGAAGCGGAACCAGTGGCGGAGGACCTAATGTGGCAAGGTGTGGAAGCTGCCACACCTTAACTATATAAAAGAGTGTAGATTTCCTTTAGAAATAAAAGATGACTTCAATGCAGTGGTAGCTATGTGTTTCCCGTGAGCAGAATTTCCCCGGTTTGAGTCATGGTTTAGGCGCTATTTTGTGCCTTTTCTTTTCATTTTTCATTTACCAAGCATCATTTTGTCTTTTTTTATATTTTTCGCCATACCTTATTTTTTGTCTATCCTCCGCCACTGGGTGGAACAAAACCCTCTAGTTCTTTAGGTCATATGAAGTACTTGACACCCCCTGTTGCGAGGATCGTGCTTCAGTTAGGGTCCACCGAAGTCGAGGGGATGCTAGTGTGTATCTGTGTCATTGTGGACTTGAAAGTAGGTGCACTAGACAAGTCGGCAGGGAACACCGGACAATCCAACGGCTGCGGCTGGTTGAACTGGTTTACCTAGGAGCGATGGCGGTAGCTGCGGTTACCCTGGATATGAGTTTATTGGCATACCATATAATGGCTAGGGTTGAGGAGACCCAATTACTGCCGAAGTGCTAGGTGCAGCCGTTTCGTCGCTCGGCTCGCGCGAGGGAAAACTAGGTATAGTTGATTTTTCTTGTGCGCGAGTAAACTTCCTCACTATAGAATCTTTTAAACCCCCAATGTACTGTTTGAACCGATCTTCCCGCTGATAAATATAATTATTGAGATATTGTAAGGTTTAGGAGGATTTGATGTTACTTACAGTGGAGGGCAAAGATGAAGGTACCAGGGTGGCAAGCTCTACTTCCCTCTCATTGGTGACCTTCTCGTGGCAATCCTTCATGAAGTGCGAGAGGAAGTTCCTTTTTGCCTCCTTGCGAACCTGAGCTTGATGTCGTTGGGCCTTATTTGTTTAGCTCCTTCATGTAGTCTTCGAATCTTTGCTGGTCAGCGGCCTACAACTTTTCAAAAGTCGGCCTTAGGATACTGTCCGGAGAAACTTTGAGCGGATCCATGATACCAGCCATTGGAGCCGATTTCTCCGAATCTACTGCCTTGTTCCTCAGCGGAGTTGCTAAATAATACATTAGCGCAAATTGGGCCAAATACTAACAAATCCTAGGACTTTTGAGAAAGGAAAAAAAAGAAAAACAGATGAAAGGAGATGTAAAAAAAAGCAACAGAAGAAGGAAAGAATAGAAAGAAAAAGAAAAATACAAAATATAAAATATAAAAAACGAAAAAAATGAAAATTTTAAAAAATAGAATAGAAAAAGAGAAAACGAAACCCATAAAGAAAACGAAAAGACGGTGAGAAAAAAAAATATGACACACATCAACAAATAACAATGCAAGGCAAAGGCAAATCATCCACTGAGGCTGACTCCAACGGCGCAGCCAACCTCGTAGGCAAAAGGCAAAATAGCTACCGCGCGGCACTGTAGCAGCAGGGAACATACACTAACAGCGTAGGCAAAAGCGTCTGGCATTTTGGATAGGAGGAGAGAGGATAGCTACTTTGCCTGCTCCTTTCGGCCAAGCCATCCGCAGCGCGAGCAACTGTCGGAGGAGAGAGAAGGTTGTGCGGCCCTCCTTGCGCCTACCGACGCCGCCGATGGCGTGTCCGCCCCGCCGCGCCCCTGCTAGCCCAGCAGCCCACGCCGCCGCCGCCGCAGGCCGCCCAGGCCTTCTGCTTCACTGACTCGGCTGTGGTGGTGGCGCAAACGATGACGGCAGAGGAGGAGGTGGTGGGGTGGTAGAGCGTAGTGGTGCAGAAGAGTAGGACCAAGAGGAGGCGCGAGAAGCGGAAGCCGAGGGAGACGGCGCCGCATGAACCAGAAAGTGGACGAGGCGGGGGGCACGCCCCCGCGCCGCCGCCGTCGGCCGTCGTGCTGTCTCTCCCCGCGGCGCCGCCCATACTCCACGCGGCGGCCGCCACCGAGCGCCGCAACTGGGATTCCGGGCTGTCGGCGGAGGGACAACGCGTTCCGCGTGCGGCTCCTGTGATTCCGGGCAGCGCCAAGTCCGGCCGAACCATCAGATCCCGGTGGCGGTGGGTGCTAGCTTTTCCAATCACCATGGCCGGCCTGCGCTCTTTGACGGTGGCTGCCTTTTTCTTTTTTCTGATTGGAATTCGGAAGACAGGGTTTGTTGAGGCCTTGCTTTTGATCAAACTCGTCCATCAGATTAAACATGGAGTACTGCTGTGACCGGCGGGCACCTGGCGCCCCGCGAAGGACTTCCCGCCGGCGGCGCGAACCACCTGCTCGTGGGATGGCGATGGCAGATTAGGTATGTTCTTGGAGACGTAGCCAAATAGCTACCATAGCCATATGCGAATCGGTAGCCAAAAGCTGTGTTTGCGTACTCCGGTCTATCATCGTTGGAGTCGGCCTTAGAATAATCTCAGCAACATAGGTTAATGGTGACTTGGACCAAATTGTTTTTTGAACGTAAAAACTTGGGCCAAAATCAGCCCAAACTCAGCGGACGGAACGCCTTCAGCGAGGCGGGAAATAGTTTTGGCGCCGCCGCCCCCCAGGCCCCAAACCCCCATCCCCATCCACCAATCCATCTCGCAAAACCCTAGATTCCGGCGCCGTCGTGCCGTCGGCGGCGATGACGACACTGCCGGGCTTTGCTTTCGGGCCGAGCGACGAGGTCGCCGTGGGATGCTACT
This sequence comes from Paspalum vaginatum, assembly GCA_030272315.1. Taxonomy (NCBI): domain Eukaryota; kingdom Viridiplantae; phylum Streptophyta; class Magnoliopsida; order Poales; family Poaceae; genus Paspalum; species Paspalum vaginatum. The sequence goes on along the minus strand of CM059013.1, from coordinate 35,412,179 downwards.
TGCTCCCTCGTCTCCTCGGCTGGCCCTTTCCGGTGCAGATCGACGGCATGATAGTCGAGGACGATCCGCTCAGCGCGCCGCCGTGGGAGCTCCTCGAGCGCAATGGGCGCAAGGAGGATGCTTTCTTCTTTGCGGAGGGGCAGGCGAGGGACGGGAAGGGCTCGCGGCAGAAGCGCACCTGCGCGGGAGGCGGGTGGTGGGAGGGCCAGAAGACGTCCGCGGAAGGCGACAAGATGCCCGTCCTCGACGGCAGCGGCAGGGAAGCCGCGTGGCGGAAGAAAGTCTTCAACTTCCACGGCGGCGGCGACGCCAAGAAGGGGAGCATGGGATGGGTGATGCACTAGTACGCGGTCACCGCACCGGAGGATCTGGCCCAGTCGCGCCTCAGATTGTACCGCATCCGGATCAGCAGCTACGCGAGGAAGCTGAGCCTCGCCATGGAGGTGCCGCCGGCGCTCGGTCTCGCGCCGGGCTTCCTCTTCGCGCCTGAGGATGACGATCTTATCTCCCACTACCTCCTCCCTGGCATGCTGGGCCAGCCGCTCCCAGTGGACGGCCTCATCATCGGCGACGATCCACTGAGCGTGCCGCCGTGGGAACTCCTCAAGCGGAATGGCTGCAAGAACGATGCCTTCTTCTTCGCGCTGGGGCAAGCCAAGAACAGCAGCAAGAGCGTGCGGCAGAAGCGGACGTGCGTGGGCGGCGGGTTCTGGAATGGGGAGAAGACGTACATTGATGGCCAGAAGGTGCGCGTCCCCGTCCTCGGCGGCACGGAGGTGATGTGGAGGAAGAAAGCGTTCAGCTTCCAGGAAGCTGGCGACAAGGGCAGCACGGGGTGGGTGATGCACGAGTACGCGATCACCGCGCTGGACCACCTGGCTGAGAAGCGGCTGAGGCTGTATCGCATCCGGTTCAGCGGCCATGGGAAGAAGCGAAAGAGAGCAGGGGATTTGAGTGCCGACGAAGAAGCTCACGCCGCAGCCTGGCACCGTGTGACAGAGGATGCTCTGCTTGGCATGCCATTGTCGCAGCAGCCCATCTGCTCTTCGGCGGTGCTGGAAGATAACTCTGATGGCCGTGATTGCATCGATGGGGACCAGGATGCAGCGTCGGTGACAGTTCCGGATGAACACGGCCTCACCCCATTCACCGACGACAATGGCGAGATTGACGTCGACGCAGCCCTGGATTATTTTATGGAGATTGGTGCACATCAGGACCCGGATATTCGGGACATAATCTTCTGGACCAAGGTCCTGGCGCCAACACCACCGTATTCCAGTGCCGGTGCCAGTCTGGTGGCATCCCCTACTCAAGGTATGCTTCGCGGCTGCATGGAGCCGGCAGCAGGTCCGGTCCCTTCTTCACTGTGCCCTATACAGCCTGTTGACCAAGCATGGGGAAACTGTGTTGCAGAGGATGCTCTACTCGACATGCCATCGTCGCAGCAGCCCATCTGCTCTTCAGCGGTGCTGGGAGATAACTCTGATGGCTGTGATTGCATCGATGGGGACCAGGATGCAGCATCTGTGACAGTTCCAGATGAACACGGCCTCACCCCATTCACCGACGACAATGGCGAGATTGACGTCAACGCGGCCCTGGATTATTTTATGGAGATTGGTGCACATCAGGACCCGGATATTCGGGACATAATCTTCTGGACCAAGGTCCTGGCGCCAACACCACCGTATTCCAGTGTCGGTGCCAGTCTGGTGGTATCCCCTACTCAAGGTATGCTTCGCAGCTGCATGGAGGCGGCCGCAGGTCCCTTCCCTTCTCCACTGTGCCCTATACAGCCTGTTGACCAAGCATGGGGAAACCAATCCTATTAGCCCCGTTGACAAAGCTCGGAGACCTGAACTTTCATTGACGTACAGAAGATGTTTAGTGATTTTAGGTTATATACTTATGATTGCTTAAAAGAGGGAAAGAGATTACTCTGCTCACCCTTATATTGAGTATTTTCAGTTAACATCTTCATCTGTTATATTCAGTTAGAAAACGTAGGATAATCTGTAAAGAAATTATTTGCATCAAAATTAGTGCAACAATATGACTGGAGTTATACTCCTTACGACGTTACCAAGTATTAAAGTCTCTAATGATCGTTTTTATCCTTTTGTGATGTATTCCTTGTCACTTTTCTCTTGCCATCCTATTATTTGTATATCAGACTTCAAATGTGCCATGTCGCTGTGGGAAGTTAGTTTATTTTCTGAGCAGTCTTACTCTTATACTGCTTAAACTCTGCTTACCACTGTTGCACTATTGGAATATATCTAGCCTTTAGTATTTGAGTCTCATAGGGTTTTATTATTCTACGTTAATATCCATCCATTTAGTATAATCGATTACCTATCACCTAAACATTTGACCCACTCAGAGTAAACACAAAGTAAGTAAGTGAGTTAAAAGCCTTATGATGATGATTGTGCTTACTGCATCAGGCATTGTAATGTTTCTTCGACATTTACAAAAAAAAAAACATTTTTTCTTAATATAGGCAGAAACTTCTGGATGCCTAGGAGCTGCTTGAATTCAGCCTATCGTCGTCTCTGTGACAGGCCGTCCTCCACATGGCTGAATACCCCAAGGTCCATCTTTTCCTCCCATCTCCTCCCTCCATTGCACATGGGTTACTTGGTTCAGTTATTATTTGATAAATGAAATTAGTTGGGCATGTGAATGTGATCTGGATGATTGACCTGGTACTTGAGAAACTGATGACACATTATCATTTTGATTGATGTTAGTTTTTAGTCATGTAGATCTGTGTTTATTAAACTGCACAAAAGAGTATGTTACTGGTCATGAGCTTTTTGACACAATTGTAGATGATATGCACATTGTTCATTCCAGTACTCGCAAATGTCACTATGTCATTTGGGACTGAAATAATGTCATTAATAAGTGAATTTTATGTTCTCCTTGCAAAAGGTTAACCATTGTTGAATGAAGAAAGGGAACTGAGGCATTGAGGTACTTCCGATAATAAACCAATGCGGCTGGTTATTGTCATGGCAGGGGTGTGTACCACCGGGACTTAAAAGTGAGTTCTTTTTCTTTCTAGTTAAGAATTCTGTTTTAGAATCAACATCATGGTACCTGTAGCTAGGAAACACATTTTAGTGAACATATTAGATTTTGCTTTGCCAGAAAACCATCTGATATGTTGCAGACTGTGCAGGCCATTTTTAGATATCTTACTTCCCAACTATATAGACCGCTGAGGCAAAATTATAAGCAACAGTTGAAAGGTATGGAAGGTATTGGTGCAATTGCAGCGCTTATTGCAGTGCTTATTATAGCTATTATAGTTGTGAGCTTAATTACAGAACAGGAAGTCTTTGGTTGTTAGTATATAGCTAAAGCAAAACATATTACTGTTAGAATGGGTATCTTGTTCAGTCTAATAAAACCTTCAAATAGTGATTATTCAAAATTGCTTGATAGCAAGACACAAAAATATAATGAAATAAAATTTATAGATAGGAATCAGTGCTTATTGAATTCTTATTTGAGAATTTAAGAAACACAGGTTATGCATATGAGCTAGATAAAAACTTAAAACACTATATGAGCTGGATATATGTTAGTCATATTCTGATTTCTTCTTCATAGAAAATTTTCAGCATATATTTTCCCTCATGCATGGGGGCACAGTCCTTGTTTATAGTTGTCATGAGAGACTTGTAGTAACACACTCCTTGTTTGCGATTGTTTATTGGAATATTGTGGATTGCATTCATTACTTGGTAGTTTTTTTTTTGACAAAATGTCTTCCAATCCCATGAAGAAGTGGATAGAATTGATGTGTTGATTCAGTGTCTGTGACACAACTGCAGGCTGGTTGTTTAGTTAATTCAGTGTTTTGGACTTCAATCACTTCACTTGCTTTTTTAACTGAATGTTTATTAATTAATTCATGATTGGCGAAAAGTCTAAAATAAAAAGTAAAATTTTGGTTCAAAAATTAAGTACCTTCCTTTCTCCAGCTTTTTAGCACCAGATGGTGTGTTAATTAGCGATTAGAACGAATTCTTCATTAGCTGAGCAGTCAGCCCACAACAGCTTGTCCAACTGATTGTCCAACAGCTAGTAGCGTCCAACAGCTAGTAGCCTTGGTGGAATGGGCCAGCAACATGATTGTGATTCTATAACATGCAATGTAGTGTAGATCCCATCAATACTTATCGTGATTATCCAAAAGTACCTGTGGATTTTGATCTTCACTTTGTTGTGCCTGTTATGCGGTCATTGAAACTTATGTTTATTGTAAGTACGGTTGAACCACTCCAGTATGCTGCTCAAGCATAGAATTTAGAAATGAACAATGGCAACTGGAGGTGGCTGGAGGGGTGGATGGCAGCACATTCATGGGAGAATAGGTGGATGGAAAAGCACAGACATACAACTCCAGCTTGCCTGACCTCCGGTCTTTCAAGAACTGCAAGGGTTGAGTGGCTTCTCTAAGCCGAATTCAATAAAGTGCAGAAGAACAATGTCAGCAAACGACAAGAGCTCGGCCTCACTTTCTTGTTGAGTTATCTGTGTGATGTTGGTCTGATTGAGTTATCTGTGTGGTGTTGGTCTGATTGTTCAACGTCCTGTTGTCAAATTGCTCCATCTTGGGCAGTCATTGTTGCTTTCGTTGGATGTTTTTGTAAGATAATTTGTTACCCACTTGGACATTACTTATGTGTTTACAAACCTATATTCTATGAGGCAATAAACTTATGCACCTCAAGATCAGGTGCAGATACTTGCTCTGCTTGTACCTTGTTTGTGCTCAACGAATGAAAAACCGAACCTGTGTTGGTGCACTAGAACACCTTTTTTTATCCAGCTCGTGATTGTGAAACTAAATTCTGGGGAGTATGTATGTTGAGCCTTGTTGGCCAGTACCAATTTTCAGCAGCATGTATGTGGAGTATGTGTGAATCAAATTAGCTGAAACCAGCAGAGTGCAATCTCTAGAGTGTATGAATCTTTTACTTGATGCACCAGAAGCAAAGCATACTGGGAATTTAGGTCAAGAGGACAAATATGCGGAAAAATTCGGTTTATAGTGATGTCCTTTCAAAATCTGATGGAGCGATGCATTGATTTTGCAACAGTAAAATTCACGGACGGTAACTGAACTTGTCGAGGGGTATCATCTAGGTATCTAAAATTTTCAAAATGCATATCTAAGTACCCAAACTTGCTAATTGTGCTATTTTGATACTAAGTCTTGTAATTAGAGTTAAAATGCTTGCGTGGCGGGCTGACTGGACAATGATATGGCTCATGACACATGGGACTCACATGTCATCCCCTCCCCCACTTCTTTCTCTCTCCCCTGTTTTTTTCTCTCGCTGTGTGCCCGCCGTGCGCAACCCGCCGCCGTGTTCACAGCCCGCCCACCGTCGTGCCCTTGCCGACCCCCGCTCCTCCCGTAGTATGCGCCCGCCGCGCCCTCACCGGCCCACGCGCCTCTCGCCCTCCGTCCCACGCGCCGCCCGCCCGTCGGCTCGCTGCGCGCCGTCCCGCGCGCCCGCCATCATCTTGCTGTGGAGGCGGTGGGGGCGGGTTGCCAGCATGGCCGCCCGCAGCGGCGGGGGCGTACGGCCGGAGGAACGGGGGTCGGCGAGGGCACGACGGTGGGCGGGCTGTGCGCACGGCGGGCACACAGCGAGAGAAAGAAACAGGGGAGAGAGAAAGAAGTGGGGGAGGGGATGACATGTGGGTCCCATGTGTCATGGGCCACGTCATTGTCCAGTCAGCTCGCCACGCAAGCATTTTAACTCTAATTACAAGATTTGGTATCAAGGTGACACAATTAGCAAGTTTAGATATCTAAATATGTATTTTGGAAGTTTGGCCATCTGGATGACGCGCGTCGACAAGTTCAGTTGAATTTTACTCCTTTTGCAAAGACAGACCCTCGTGTGGCAATCATCAATAGCAAAATGTTCCTTTGCAACTCCAACGTATTTGATTTCCGTGTCCGACTCGACTTGGGCCCGCCCGAGCCTGTAAACCCCGCGCGCACGGCACGCATCCGCATCCACCCAGAAGCAACCTTTAAATTTGACGAGCCTGGAAAGTGGAAACCCATGTCATAATTCGTCCACACACCCAAGGTTGGCTCTCCTGCACCGCGCCAGGCTGCTTTCTTTCCTCACCATGGCGGCGACGGCGATGCGCAAGCGCCCAGCTCCCGACGGCATGGACACCGGCAACAACAGGCAGCGGGCGCGGATCACGTTGGGGAGCATGGACGACTACGAGGAGCTGGGGGTGCTCGGTGCGGGCAGCTTCGGCGTGGTGGCGAAGGCACGGCACCGCGGCACGGGCGAGGCGGTGGCCATCAAGCGCGCCAGCGGGGCCTGCGACGTCCGCGCCGTGCTCCGCGAGGCCGGCTGCATGGCGGCCTGCCGCGGCCACCCGTCGGTGGTGGGGCTCAGGGACGTGGTCCGGGACGCGGCCACCGGCGACGTGCTCCTCGTCATGGAGCTCGTCGACGGCGCCAGCCTCCTCCGCCTCCTCCACCACCGGCCGCGGGCAGCGGGGTTCCCGGAGCCCCAGGCCCGCGCGCTGATGCGGCAGCTCCTGCGCGGGGCCGCGCGGATGCACGGCGCCGGGATCGTGCACCGCGACATCAAGCCCGCCAACATCCTCGTGGGCGCCCGCGGCGCGCTCAAGATCTGCGACCTGGGGCTCGCCGCGCCCGCGGCGGCGGCGCCTCACCCGGAGCGCCGCGTCGGGACGCTGCCGTACCGCTCGCCCGAGCAGCTGGCGGGGCGGCGCGACTACGGCACGGGCGTCGACGCCTGGGCGCTCGGCTGCGTCATGGCCGAGCTCCTCACGGGCAGGGTCCTGTTCCGGGAGGACACGGAGGGCGGCGTGCTCGCCGAGGCCCTGGCCCTGGGCCGCGCGCTCCGGGAGAGGGGCCTGCGCGCGTTCGACGAGTGGCCCGCGTTCCGGCGGGGCCGGCTGTCGCGGGGCGCGCGCGAGGTCCTGGCCGGCCTGCTCGCCGTCGAGCCCCGGGACAGGCTCACCGCCGCGGCCGCGCTCCAGCTTCGCTGGTTCGCCGAGGAGGACGTGGCGAACGAAGAGGAGCGCCCCGCGGCCACGTGCCGCGGCGCAGGCGGCAGAGCGGCTCGGATTAGCGGTGCTAGTGCAGTGATGGTCGTCGTCTGAGACTCCTGAGCCTTTGAGCTTGAGGATCGAATCGATTGTTGTAATTACGGAGTATTCTTTTGTTCATTATTCTTTGTAAACTTGTTACGGAGTACTACCCGTTTTAGCAATGTCGCAGAACGCGACAGTGGTGCATGCTCGAATAGTGTTAAGTACCTATCTATCATCAGTGCCTACGATTCTTGTCTGTATGAAAATCTTGCATGGTCCAACTTGATTAAGATTGCAAATTAAAAAAAATCCCTCTTCGTTCCCCTTTCTGACATCTGTAGTTGAGGCTTGAGACATAGGACTGCCTCTTACTAGGTACGCACAACAGAAAAGAGTGGCAGCGCCATACCATCCAACGACGCTTTGGCCGAGTGGTTAAGGCGTGTGCCTGCTAAGTACATGGGGTTTCCCCGCGAGAGTTCGAATCTCTCAGGCGTCGGGTTTTTTCATCGTTTTTGTATTTTGATTTCCCTTCCCGTCCCGCCGGTGTGTCGCCCACCGTGTGAACTTGTGCGCGGCTTCGCTTTTTTTTTTTTGGATTCGCCCAGTGAGAAGAGACAGAGAGCTTTGTGATTTATTTGTCAAGTGGCAAACCGGCTGAAACTTTTTTTTTTTTTTTGAAAGAACGAAGGGGCCGCTGCTCAGCAAGCCAGATGTAGGGCTTGGGTTCGGGTCACCTTTCTACCAGGTGCAGCAGCAGCAGCAATGTGCTTGATGATGAGTATGTAAAAAGTTTGTAAGACCCCATGGCACCGAATGCCATTTCCTGTAAATCTACATAATTTGACTGAGCAATCGTATATACAAATTGTAATATAGAAATTGATAAATACGAAAAATACATAACACCAGAAGTACGCTCGATTTCTTTGTTGATACATCGATTTCTTTGTTGATCCATCTTTCGACACACGGACGGTAGGGAGTCAAAGGTTGGTGGCAGTGTCTTCGTCCAACTCACTAACTAAAACGGGCACAAGGTTTTCAATCATCCATTATTTGAGGTTTATAGGATATAAAGTCACGGATTTTTTTAAAAAGATTATCATAACGTAGACAGGGGCCCTTGGCACAAGTCATAGGAGTTTCAACACGCATGAAGCTGATTGATCTTTCAACCATAAAACACATCGATGCATGAAAGGTTCTTGTGTGAGTGTTATTCTAATGAAATCGTGAGATTGAGTTGATCCCAACATTAGGTACTGTAGCTCATTGTGGAATGAAATGCAGAAGTAACAAGAGCAACAGTCTTTTTTTTTTAGAATAGGTGAGGAAGAGAGGAACACAATCATAGCAAACAGAAAATAGTAGGAAAGTAAGAGTTATGTTCCTATGCTTGAGTTCCGTCTGCCAAAAAAATATAGACCGTTGACGCCCTGTTTTGCCTAATTTAATTAGGCAAAGGGTAGTTTAGTAAATGCATTTTTTTTGATGACACGGATCCAACCCAGCGAGTGCTTCCGTAGCGGCAGGCCGCCACCGGTGAGCCTGTGAGCGCTGGGAGTCTCTGGCCTCCATCCCCACTCGTTTCATCCGCTCCACCCGTAGGGACTAGCCTCCACCAACCATCCGTACCGGAAGCGCAGGCGCCCGCGGTGCGGGTGAGTGAAGACGTCGAAGGAGGTGGCCGGCAAATAGCAGGCCCGGGACAACGAGGGCAAGGTGGTGGGCGCGGGGCGTACGCCAACCGGTGAGGAGCTGCGCGAGTGAGAGAGGGCGCCAAAGGAGGCGGCCTGCGGGCGGACGGTGAGGAGCAGCACAGGGTGAGTGAAGGAGCCGAAGGAGGTGGCCGGTCGGCAATAGTCTGCCCGAGACAAAGAGGGCACCGGAGGTGCCGGCCGGCGGCCAGTGAGAGGCGTGGCAAATGAGAAACTGTAGGGCATGTAAAGTGAAACGCTGAATAGAACCAGTAGTTGACAGAAGAACTAAACTGAAAACAAACCTGGTCTATCATGCTAAATGTAAAAGTACCTATATATCATTTTATAATTATTTTATAGTCATAAAATTTAAGTTCTTGGCTCACCATTTTAAAGTTCCGGCCCACACAAGTTTCTTCTAGTTGGTTCCTCCTTCAATTTAACAGTCAGATCTTGACCAACGAAGAGCTACAGATGATTCCAAGCGCTGTAAAATCTCTCGTAAAATAAACATGCTTTTGATGCTTACCCAAAGTATATGACTAATAAACAACTTCACAGGAATTAACCATCAATGCATCCGTGTAATGATCTGTTGAAGGGATCATCTATAGTCAAATCACTGATATGCTTCATGTGTATCAGATCACATGACCTATCAGTTTGAAAATCAAATGTAACGCCGGTGCGAAGCTCTTGCATCAAACCGTAGTTTCTTATGCTGTTCCTGAATCCATTCTGCGTTGCATGTGTCATGAGGGGCTACAAACTTCACGGACTCTTAGCACTCGAGCATTTAATACAAAGAACTTGATGAAGTTCACATCGGACATGTTTAATTTTCCAGACAACCAATAAATTCCACCATCTTAAGATGCAGATCAAGGCATTCAAGTGAAGCATACCGCCGTGCATTCTTGAAGTTCCCCTGATCAGATGCCTGGCAAGGAAAAAAACGAGAGTTGAAAGAAACACAATGCCACCACAGATTAAACAAGATTGTCGATGCCATGGCACAACAGGACACATATACGAGTGGTTACTGTTACTCGTTGAATTCAACAAAGAAAAACTGTCACCATAATGTATATCTTCTCCAGAGACGGAAAGCATTTCAGGATGTCAATAACAAGACCCAGATTAGGAGCAATGCTAAGAGCTAAAATCTTCACGGTGCGCGCCACATTAGTCGTTAGGCTAACTGGCACCAGCTTCTGAATTGACGTGGGGGAATGAACTGTATGAGAGAGGGGCAAGGAGAAATTATACTAACATATCAAAACATACAGAAATGGCTGCATCATATATATGTGCATTGTGCATGCAGTTACCTGGAAAACCATGGTTCCAAGCTCAAGTCATCTGGAGATTTTATCGCTTAGATAGCCCAATATCTTCAGCTTCGGTGCCCGAATAACCCGAACAACAAAGTTGTCATGCCATATATTGTGTGGGACAAAGCCTCTCTAGAACTGGGGCATCCTGAACAATGACTTCCTCCAACACTCCATCTTCAAAGAGGCGAGGGCCGAGGGCCATCCGACACGCCAAGGCTCCGAAGGGTGGAGGAGCTGATCCGGAGCCGCCGGCATCCCCTGTTGCATGCCAGGACAGGGGCACCGTGACAGAAGGCGGTGGAGAGCGCTCCCCGGAGAGGGTGAGGTGCTTGAGGTGTGGGAAACCGAGCGTGCATCCACCACCAGGCACCAGTGATCTCCCCTAGGGAACTGAAGCACCTCATGGACCGAGCAGATCTTGAGGACGCGCAGAGTCGGCGAGAGACGGAGCAAGGACCGCGGGACCTGAGGATACACCAAGCAATCGTGCACGAAGGAGCTCAAACTCCTGGACCCGGAGGCTATCGACATCGAGCATGGGGGAGCCGAGTGTGTAATCGACGACGGGGGAAGTAGCTATAGTCGAAGCTCGGAGATCCGGCGAACGGGGCCCCTGTGCGCTAGCAGCGTGCTGAGGATGGAGTCCACGCGCTCGTGCGCCTTGCCGCCGATGGGGCTGCCACCGCCGGGAGAGGATCTGGGTGCGGGCGCCGTCCTTGGAAGCGAGTCGGGCGATGATGTCGCGGAGGACATCGTCCGGGAGGCGGCAGCTTATCGGGTCGGAGTCGGAGCCTCCGGTGTCTTCTGCTCCGGCGGGACGCAGCTCTGGGCGCCGGCTGCATTTCTCGGCCAGCGTCCTCTTCATGGCTTGTGGAATTCGCTTCGCATGTGCAATGTGCAGTCATGCCCTCCGGTGCCGGGAAGAAAGGGTCACAAGCGGCGGCGGGACTTGCTTGGCGAGCAAGAATTTGGCCGGAGAGATCGAGAAGGAGGTGTGTGGGTGGGCTGAAAGGAATCATGGGCCAAAATATGTTGGGTTGATCGGAGATTGCAGGCCCAGAAATTGCACGGAGTCAGCCCAGCCAGGCCCAGTGCTCACACAATAGGGAGCCCCCAAGGGTCGGGGCTCGGAAGTCAACCCCACAGCCGAATCAGCCATGGCCACCGCGGCCGCCGTCGTCATCCTCAACGTCGGCGGCGAGCTCTTCCAGACGACCGCCGCCACGCTCTCCCGCGCCGGCGCCTCCTCCCCGCTCGCCTCCCTCGGCCCCTCCTCCCCCTCCGCCCCGCACTTCCTCGACGGCGACCCGCGCCTCTTCGCGCGCCTCCTCTCCTTCCTCCGCCACGGCCGCCTCCTCGCGGGGCCCGCTCCCTCGCCCGCGCTCCTCGCCGAGGCGCGCCGCTTCGGGCTCGACGCCGCGCTCCTCGCCTCCCTCTCCCCGGCCTCTGCCTTCGCGCCGCTCTCGCTGCGCGCCTCGGCGCTCCTCCCGCTCACCGGCCGCGTCGCGCCCTCCGCCGTCGCGCTGTGCCCCTCGCCGCCGCACCCGGCATCCCTCTTCGCCGCGCACGGAGGCGTCGTCACGCGCTTCGACGCCGCGCTCGGCCTACCGCGCCAGCGTCCTCTCCCCGCTCCCCGCCGTCGACTCGCTCGTCGCCGCGTCCCCCGCCATCGCCGTCGCCGGCGCCCGGGACTTCCCCGGGGCCCACCTCTGCCGCTTCTCCGACGACGCCTCCGCGGCCGCGGCTGCTCCGGAGGTGCTTTCGTGGCCGGGCTCGCCCTCCGCCACCGTGCTGTCGATGGCTACCACGACCGCGGCAGGGCCAGGCGCGGCGTCGCCGCCCTGGCTCTTCTCCAGCTTCGAGTCGGCGCGGCGGAACTCGAGCGCCGTCGTGGCTTTCGACCTCAATTCGCTGTCTCCTGTGGCGGAAATCGGGCGGAAGGAGGTGTTCGGCGCCGACGTCGAGGCGGCGATCCCGGCGACCAAGCTCGCGTGGCTTGGTGGGAACGGCCTCCTCCTCGCCGCCGGGTCGCACTCTGGGCCGGCCGGGGTGGTGGGGGACATACGCCTCTGGGATGTCCGGGCAAGCGCCACGGTACCGGTGTGGGAGGTCAGGGAGAAGCAGGACTGCTTTGCTGATGTTGCTGCATCTGATGCACTGTCGTCGCTGTTCAAGGTGGGTGGCGCCTCAAGTGAGGTGTTCATGGCTGACCTGAGGAGGCTTGGTAACGGTGGTGGCATTGGGTTGGAGCCGTGGGTGTGCATCGGCGACTCACAGAGGGCGGCTGCGGTGGCATCATCTGGAAGGAAAGAGAGGAATGGATGTAGGATTGAGTGCTACTGCAGATGGGTGTTTGTCGCACGGGGTGCGGATGTGGAGGTCTGGAGTCAGGTGGAGTTGGCACCAGAGGCCGGTGGAAAGATGCTGATGAGGAGGAATTGGGTTGGCAGTGGACCATTCATGGAGGTGAGAGGTGGCGAGGAGGGGGAGAAGGAGAAGGAGAAGGCCAAGATTGTGAGCTGGGCATTTGGTGGCAGCAGGATGGCATTGGTCAGAGCTGGTAAGAGGTCTGTGGAGATATGGGATAGTGCTCCAGTTCCAATATGTGCAAATCCCTGAATAGTGAATAGAGGGAGCATACTGCAAAAGTAAGATGATGCTTCTCAATGTTCAATGCTGCTCTTGTTTCTCTGTAGTCTGTATGTCTGTTTTACCATGTTCATTTCATGTACACTAGATAGTTAGATTCTTAAATAGATTAATTTACAGTAGTTGAATAAATTATGTGTTTTCTGATTATGTGTTTGCGACTACCCGAGGAAAAGGGCACTATATTTTTCAGCAAATGTGAACCAAATTTGCTACTCAGAACTCAGAGGTAACTCTTTGTTTAACTGAGTTATTCTTTTTGAGTATTTTTCTGATTATGCAATCTACCAAAGTTTTTGACCACCCTAGGAAAAGGGCAACATATGTTTTCAGCAAATCTGAACCAAATTTGCTACTCAAACTCTTTGTTTAACTGAGTTATTCTTTTTGAGTATTGAAATCTAACTTCCTAAAAGAAATAATTTGTACAATTATCTTACATGGATAATAGATTTAGGGTCTCAGAAGCTCATCACAATTCCAGCGTGATTTCGAAATCCGTTACAACATGCTTTCCAGTAGTCCATCTAAGTGTACCATTTAGTTATCAGGATTGAGTAGACTCATCGCTACTTTTGCTCAGAAGCTGAAAACAGACGATGGTTGCTCCTTTTCTTTTGGGTAAGTGGTGGTGAGCACATAAAGTCTAAATGGCCGATAAAGTAGTAAAGTGGTAACTTACCGTGCTAGTCAAAATAGAATGGATTTGATGGTTTAGATTGACCACTATTAAAACCTACATCAGCTGTTGCTTTAAAACCTTCATCATTCCTGCTCTGCTCATTACCTCACATTTAAATAATTGAGTACAATAATCAATGCTATGCAAAGTTGAGGCCTTTTGGAGGTAGTGCATGATCAGTACTTTGTAAAATTGCAACCGACCATTTGGAAGAGAAATGTAGATTACCCTAACCTTATGGTGATCTTGACAAATAGTCTATTTGGTAACGGTGGTGGCATTGGGTTGGAGCAGTGGGTGTGCATTGGTGACGCACATCATCTGGAAGTAAAGAAAGGAATGGCTGTGTGGTTGACTATTGGGTGCTACTGCAGTTGGGTATTGACTATTGGGTGCTACTGCAGTTGGGTAGCTGTGGCACGGTTCATTTTTTATGTTGGAGTATGATATTTTGTATTGGGAATAACCTTATCATCCTTTTAGGCCATTTCGAGTGGGGTTTTATTGCACATTTTCCAATAGTGCCACATCAGCTAGAAATTAGGTAACCGTATTGAGTTTCGAAACTCTCCCACCTCCTATAAAACTCTATCTTTCTCCGCATAATTACCATACCATGTCACCAAAGATGGTGATGTGTCATGGTATTTAACGAGAATGAAACTTCCATTGGAATGAACCTTAGCTATCTCATTGGAACTGAGCCATTAGGCTATCTAGCATCTAATTCCAGGTTCTACTACTGGACGGTAGGGACTAGGGAGTCTTGGCTTAGCCCACCTGATTGTTGAGCCGGGCTTATCCCACCTGATTGTTGAGCCAAATAGATGAGGCACAAGGCTCATGTGTCATGCATGGACAGCAAACACAAGGTAGTACTGATATAATAAATTGACACCCCATGGAGATTACAGTTTAACATTTGTCACTAGTCAGGATAAACTGCAAAGGCCACACTTTCTGAAAAGATCACTGAACATTCCAAAATTAATTGTTCTGTTGTCATGAGACTATAATCACGAATAGCATCCCGATCAAGGCAGAATCAGACGTGCTGAGCTGATGCCAGTTGACTGAATCATTCTTCCTGCGCTAGTGTTGGAGGACTCTATGGACAACAGTTGCCCAAACCCTAGCCCCTGTCAACCAGCAAAGAGTGAGCCTCCAGCAAAATGAAATAATTTCTTCGGCAATTACGTCAACCATTCTAATATAATTCAACTAAGCAAAACGAGGATGACAGTACTAACCGTCAACTCTTTGTTCTTGTGCCGCTTTATTGTTTGTTGCAATCCTTCATGCATCAACTGGGAAAAAAAAGAGAGAAGAGAATCAGATGAAAATGACCTACACATACGAGCGATGCTGTTGAGGCAATAATGAACAACACTTGCAGTGTACTGCTCAGGCCCTAGGGATCCTAAGTCGTAACAGTTAAAAACATCACCAAATTTCTTCTCTTTGCATTCTTCTTGACAGTTTCAAAATTCGGCAACATCATCTTGGTTTCTCATGGGGGATTTTTGGTATAAAAAAGGAAACTAGAGATGCAGTGACATTTCTTGTTTTAGTTCAAGTATGATTAGGAAGCGCAACTGTTAACAAAATATACATGAAAACAGCCAAGCCAATCGAAGTATATATCTATATGATATTCTACAATTAAATTTATATAGGATGTAGGATGCAATAACATGGAAACTCCAAAATTTTGGCACCAATAATAGGCAAACATACCAGGCGTTCTGGCAGCCTCTCACTCCTTTCTTCTATGAATTTGCAGAGGTAACCCACAGCCTGACACGAATAATTCTGTTGATAAAATATTGTTAGTACATCACGGAAGTTGACAACAGTTTACTTTCTTTGTATCATGCATAATGCTGAAAACCTACTTCCATTATCGTACAAAAAAAAACTAATCTATTGTCCACAGACAAGAAAAAGAGACCAGTCTAATACTAAATTTGCTAGTCAACTCTAAAAATTTAATATTATGCAAATACTACTCCAATAAGTACAAATCAAAGTCACCTGTTTTTCCTCAATGGAATCCATCTTCTCATCCTGCAGAAACAACAGATAAACTTATGCTTATGCTAAGGCCAACGAAAATGTGAAAGAGGTGAAGCAAATGCAAGCTCAATATAAGCTCACCAGGCCAAGAACCATGTTTTTAATTGTATTCATATCTGATCCGATGTTTTTGATCTTCAACTTTGCACAAGTAACCTGAATGAATAAAATAGGATATATAAGATTATTCACGATACACTTGCATGACTCAAGCATGTCACTGCCTAATTCGTAGTAGCAATCAAGTTTGCAATCAATTAAATCTAGGAAAGTAAACAATTGACATTGCAGTCTCACTGTAAGATTTGATAATGTAGCTCACTTTAAGTACCTCATGAAAAATACGTTCACATCGGTGCATAGGTTTCCAAGTCAACTCTTGCAGTTCCCGTGAATGTACAATTTTTGCGGGGTTCTATTTCAAGCAAAGGTACAAAAGTTCAAGAAATACCTGATCTTTGATTTGCACAGAAATCTCCTTCTGCTGCTCTAATTTATCATCTACATGCTGAATGCGCTGTGTTAAATGCTTTTTTGCAGCCTGCGCAAGTTGGCATTAAATACGTTAAGATTTTGAGAGAGCAAATGATACTTCTTCCTAAGGAAAACAAGTATGCTTTTCAAACTGGGCAGCTACAATCCCACTTTGGAATCCAAGATGGAGATTAATTTTGATTTAAAAACATGCGTAAATAAAAAAAAGAGACACCGAATAACCTGTCAACATAATGTTGATGCAAATGACTAAACATACAACTATTTCTGAATAAACAATATGAAATCAGGGCTACAAAAAGCTCCAAAGTAAGGTCAAGAAAATACTGCAAATTTTCTTTGCTGAGATAATGCTTCATTTGAATATTAGTTCTACAATCCAACTATTTATAAACAGTTATGTGGTTGAATGTTAAGGTACTTAAATAATGAGGACAGAGTATCATTATCTACGTCTGAGAGAAATATGTCATTCATTTGACAATGATAATGAGCATGTATAAGTCGTGCTAAGCTTATTCAAAAATCTTCACCCGTTCTGAAAAATAAGAGAAAAAAACGGATAATGACTTTGTTAGGAAAGGGATCCCGCCATGCCGGTAGTACTTACAGCAAGAGAGCTCTGCACTTGCTCCAGATGCTTTGTCATGTTTGCAACAGCATTAGCCATATTGCGTTTGGTGACGTACATTAGGCTAGAGAAGGAGATTCCCTGAAAGTATGCAGGCACAGGAGAAATTACAGTTAATCAAACAAGCTTTGCTAACTCCAAAGAGTAGATAATCAGGAAAGAAATAAGGTCAAGGCTTATCTATTTGGGTTTGGGGGACTGTACTAAGACTTCATATAGTTCAATATGAAAAAAAGGGTACGTAGCGAATTCTTCAGAATCAGATCGCGATGGCCGTAAATCATGTAGTATGTTGGACAGATAAATACTGCCACTCGGAATATGGCAAAAACCTATTTACAGTTAACAATTATCTGAAAGCATGGTGGCTCACGAAAACACATAATTTACTTAATTACAGTGGGAATTCGTTGATGGATGAAAAAAAGAGAGCATAAATTAGCTAGTACTCACTTTCCACCACATGTAACAATAGCTGACTGCACCGACAGTCGCAACAGGTACTATCAAATATGATCCGGCTGCAAAGAGGAAAAAGTTATAATTAAAAAGGTCTGTAATAATATCATAAACAAAAGATCAATATGCCGAATTTTCACCCCATAAAGATCTGAAAGAGAATATTCTGATATTCTTGATATGAGCAGGCAATTGAAACAGACTACGCGTAGCTGATAATTTACACACACTTTTCAATCCCAAGCTCTTTTTCACAGGACGGTCTTATCTACTGTTGTATCCTTGGGCACACGTGTTTCGTAGTACCGTACCACATTACTACAGCAGAAGATACATGCACGTGATGAAATAGCTAGTTAATTACTAGTCTTTAGTCATGGTATTGGTGGGAGCAAATAAAGATATTCTTCTCTGTCTTTTTGCTTGCGTGCATGCAAAAAAAAAAAGCACGGCGATCGAGGAGCCAAATAATGCATGTTAAGACAGCATGCAATGAATTGGACACAGACAGAAGAAGAAATAAATCAAACGACAGGATCCATTCAAGATCTAGCAGCAGTCTAGCTCGGTGACAGACCTCCATTGCCGGCCGTATCCACCACAACAGTTGCGTTGTTCGCCTTTATTTGCAGAACAGCCGCACTGAGATGAGCCAGTTGTTGGGCCAGAGTCACCTGATAAAACGTCAGACGATTATATTAATTGGATTGGAGGGAGCTTAGCACAGCAGGGACAGGGTCAGATGATCGTCCATCGATATGCATGATCTCCGATCGATGGACACGTAAGCACATCTATAGCTGTTGTTGCTGCTGCTGCTGCTGCTCCGTACCTCTATACCACCGCCGCCGGCGCCGGAGTTGTCGTTGGCGCCGGCGCCGGATTCCACGCCCGCCTCCCCCTTGTCGCGCAGCTCGTCGAGGATCTCAGCGAGTTTGCAGCTGCGCAGCGCGATGGGAGTGCCAACCGCACCTGCACCGTCGTCCAACGGTAATTAATTAAGGAGCAGCGGAGAGAGCTAATAGCTTAGCTCGATCTTGGGAAGAATCCATGGATAGTTGTACGTTGCTAGCTAGCTCACCGATGCCGATGAGGAGGACGGCGCGCATGCCGACTTGGGCCAGCGCCGCCGCCATCGCGTTGCGCCGCTAGGTAGAGCTGCGTGGCGGAGGCGAGGGCGGTGGGGGAGCAACTAAACCCTCGATCGGTCGGGGCAAGGGGTTCAGGCGCCGCGCGGTATTATCGGGGGAGACGAGGGATGAATCTGATAAAATCAGGTGTCCAGGTCGCGCGCATACGGTCGGATGAATATATATATAGGTGGTGAAACGGAATCGAATACAGGCAGTCATATCTCATGGTCCGGACTCTAAGGCCCGATTGGATGCACCCGGATATGAAATTATAAAAGCATGGTTGTGTTTTCGTACCAAGTGAACGGTTTTTTTATGCCCATCAGCCAACCATAGGCCATTCGATCTCAATCCAACGGACTCTACAAATTGTATCCACTCCCCTTCTCCTTCTTTCTCTCTCTTCTTCCTGCCCACGCCAGAGCTCCTCACCCCTCCCTTGCCGGCTGCGCTCCCCCACCTCCAGCCTCTCCCCGCCCAGCTCTAGCGGCGCCACACCGCCTTCGTCTCGTCCCTCCACCGCTGCTACCGCTAACCTTGGTGGCTCGACGCCACCACCGACCCCGGCTCCGGTGTCCTCGCCTCCGTTGCCGCCCTCCGCCGCCACCATCCTAATCTGGCTTTGCTGGAACGGCGCCGTGACACCCCCGCCGTCAACCCTTCCCAACCGCCTTCCTCCCCCACCCGACCGGCGGCGAAGCCTGCCAACCACCACCTTTGCCGGGCCGGCCGCCCGCCCACCCCTGGCCCTCCCTCTAAGGCTGGAGGTGGAAGAAGCCCACTGGCGAACCCAACCCCGGACCCGAATCCCCAACCCCAAACCGTTACCCGGAAGCTCTGGCGACGGCGAGGCGCGGCAGCTTCTTCCCCAGTGACGGCGAGGTGCGGTGAGCTCCCTCCTCTTTCTTCCCCTCTTCTTCTCCGGTGATTGATGATTTTGCAAAAAATCAGTCGCCTGATGTTGAATAAATCTCTAAAAAATTAGTTGGTTTGTGTCTAAATATGTCTAACTAATAAATTAGCTAATAGATATACAATCTATTAGCACAAATTAGTTGGTAGATTGCAATTAATGCTAGCCAATTTTTATCTAATCTGAACGGGGTCATACGATCCATAAATATGTTTGGATCACCACGAGCTCTATGCAGTATAGTAATAGTGAAGTTCATTCTTCCTTTGAAGACCAGGTTAAGTACCTGGTTGTAGCAAACCGGATCACCTAGTTTGTCCTTGTACAGCGTATATGCTGCAATTTTGGCGTCTAGTTTATGCCCATTTAATTTTTTTTGGCAAACCTTGCATGCTAAAAACAATAATACTAGACCAAAATTACCTGAGGGCGGTGATGAACAATGCACTCTAGCCATCTGTTATCTCTAAATTTATTTAAGAATGGAGTCTACCCTCCTAAACTCGCCTCGGAGTATAAAGGGATTCCCTCGAACTCCAATACCAGACATCCTACATCCCCAAACTATCAAAACCGGACAAATAACCCCTCGACAACAGTTATAAATGGTTTTTAAGACTGGTATTGCTGATGTGGCATGTGGGACCCACATATCAACACCATCACCTTTTCTTGTCTCTCTAAATGACATGTGGACCCTACCTTCTCCTCTCCTCTATGCCGCGGTCCCTTCCCTCTCTCTCCCGTTGTGCTGCTGGTTCTCTCCGTCTCGCTGCGTCGCCGGCTCTGCCTCCCGTCGCGTCGCCACCTCGCTCTCCGTCCCTTTGCACCTCCTCCTCCCTCTCCCTCTCCCTATCCCTCACAAAACAGCCAGAGGTGGAGGCGGCGGCCCACATCCATCAGCATATGAGGAGGAGCTCGGCATGGCCACCGTCGCACGTGGAGTGGGCGCGGCGTGCAGTAGTTGACGGTCGAGGAGGGCAAGGCCCGCGCCCGCCGACGGAGGAGGAGCACGACAGCTGACAGTGATGGCGCAATAGGAGAGGTAGGCCATGACGAAGGCGCAACGGGAGGAAGAGGGAAGCGACGATGGAGAGGGAGGCGCGACCCACCCTCTACCTCCACGTGGCATGGCTAGCCCCATCGGCCACTCTCCACCTCCACACAACCCGCCTACCTCGCCGGCAACTCTCTTCCCGACGCGCTAGCCCTGCCGACCGCCCTCCACATCTACGCGCTCGTTGCATCCTCATCCATGAGCTCCTGCCCCGGCTACCGGACTCCACCGCTAGCTATGCGGCCACCATCGGGGTGTGGAGGATGAAGAAGAGGCGTGACCCACATGTCAGTGATTGATGGGTAGAAGTAGGGTCCACTTGTCAGTAAAAACCACATTACAAAACCACTAGAGGGGGGTTAATTTGCATGGTTTTAATAAATTAAGGGGTCCGTGTTGTGAGGTATTGGATTTAAGGGTTTTTTTAGATTGAGTGATAAGTTCAAAGGGTAAAATAGACTTCACTCTTTATTTAAACATAAAATAAAGTAGGTCGTAGGTGAAATAAAATAACATGCATAATAAAACATTACAATGTTTTGGCTTTCCCATGCTTAAGAATATTTAGTATCAGAATTGCTGATTCATCTATGAGGGTCCTGGTGTCGGTGTTTAGTACCGACAATACACTACGGGATGTACCACGGGATGCTTTTTTAGGCGTCTGGATCAACACGTAGCTCGATGGTCACACAGAACACAGGGAAAAACATGATTTATACAGGTTCGGACCGCTAAATCGTGTAATATGCTATGTCTTGTGTGCGGTGGTTTGTATTGCTTTGAGTATGTATGAGGGCTAGAGAGATTGGAGGATCTGATTAAGGTAGAGAGAGTTGTTTGGGAGGGGTCCCTAGCCCGCCTTATATAGTCCAGCGTGTCTTGAGTTACAAGTCGGTTCCCTTCTATATCTTCTAGTCGGTTTAGATTACAAGAGATCACATAGAATCCATAATCCATATATTTCCCGAAGAGTCATTGTCTTGCGCGCAGGCGTTTGGCACCTCAGACCTAAGTCAATCGGCCGGCTCTTGGGTTGGGCTTTCCGACGGCCCATGTAGAGAATATGGTTTATGAGGACCCAAGAGATATCTATCCCCCACAAACCCCCGAGCTTTGAGTCGATTTGAGCAACAATCGGTTTAAAGATCCAAATTCTAGTTTCTGAATGTCTTGCCTCATAGTCTTCAGAGTATCCCGCTTTGTAGTCTACCAAAAAAATTCTGATGGCTTCCTCCATGCAGCCCCCGAGCATCAAGCTGATTAGCATAATCAGGTTGAGGGTCAAGCAACTTATTCCTCTGAGTGATCTTGGTGAAGCGGCAAAATGGTAGGCGAGGCACAGCCCCCGAGTCGACGAAGTGGTGAGTCAGCGAGGCAGCGCGGCGACGGCGCAGCCCCGAGGCACAGCCCTCGTGCTAACGTGGAGTTAGCGAAGCGGCACGGTGAGGGCACAGCCCCCGTGCTGACGTGGAATCAGCAAGGCGGCGCGACGAGGGTGCAACCCCCACGCTGACGAAGTGGTCGGCACGGTGGACAGGAGCCCAGCCCCCAAGCTGACGAAGAGTCTGCGAGGCGACGTAGCAGCCACGCGACCCCGAATAGACGACGAGTCGGTGAGGCGGCACGGCGGCGTAGCCCCCGAGCTGACGACGAATCGGCGAGGTGGTGCGGTGAGGGCGCAGCCCCCGTGCTGACGTGGAGTCAGCGAGGCGGTACGGCAAGGGCACGACCCCTGAGCTGATGAAGTGGTCGGCGAGGCAGGCAGCAGCCCCAGAGTCAAAGAAGAGACGACTAGGCGGCGTGGCCACGGCGCGACCCTAAGTAGACGACGAGTCAGCGAGGCGGCGCGGACGTGGCGAGGCCCCACGCAAATGATGAGTCGGTGAGGTGGCACGGCGGTGGCGCAGCCTCCAAGCAACCGATGAGTCGGCTAGGCGGCGCGGGGGTAGCGCAGCTCCCGAGCTGACGTCGAGTCAGCGAAGCGGCACGGCGAGGCACGACCCTTGTGCTGACGTGGAGTCAGCGAGGCGGCGCAGCGAGGGCGCGACGCCCGAGCTGACGAAGTGGTCGGCGAGGTGGACAGCAGCCCCCAAGTCGACGAAGAGACGGCGTGGTGGTGCGGTGACGGCGCGACCCCGAGTAGACGGCGAGTCGGAGAGGCGGCGCGGCGACAGCGCGACCCCGAGTAGACGACGAGTTGGCGAGGCGGCGTGGCCCCGTGCAGAAGACGAGTCAGTGAGGTGGCACAGGCGGTAGCGCAGCCCCCAAGCTGATGAAGAGTCGGTGAGGTGGCGCAGCAGCGACGCGACCCCAAATAGATGACGAGTCGGTGAGGCGGCGTGGCGGCGGCGGCATAGTGCCCGAGCGGACGACGAGTCGGCGAGGCGGCGCGGCGGTGGCGCGGCCCCGAGTAGATGATGAGTCGGCGAGGTGGCACGGTGGCAGTGCAGCCCCTGAGCTGACGAAGGAATCGGCGAGGCGGCGCAACCCCTGAGCTGATGAAGGAGTCGACGAGGTGGACAGCAGCCCAACCCGCCGAGTCGACAAAGTAGCGAGTCGGTGAGGTGAGCACGGCGGCGCAGCCCCCCGAGTCGACTAAGTAGCGAGTCGGTGAGACGGTGGCATAGCCTCTTGAGTCAATGAAGCAGTCGGCGAGGCGGACAGCAGCCCGGCCCCCCGAGTCGACGAAGTAGCGAGTCGGTGAGACGGTGGTATAGCCTCCTGAGTCAACGAAGCAGTCGATGAGGCAGACAGTAGCTCGGTCCCCGAGTCAACGAAGCAGTCAGCGAGGCGGACAGCAGCCTAGCCCCCTGAGTCGACGAAGTAGCGACTCGGTGAGACGATGGCGTAGCCTCTCGAGTCAACGAAGCAGTCAACGAGGCAGACAATAGCTCGGTCCCTAAGTCAACGAAGCAGTCGGGGAGGCGAACAGCAGCCCGGCCCCCTTGAGTAGACGAAGTAGTGAGTCGGCGAGGCGGGCAATGGCGCAGCCCCCAAACTGATGAAGGAGTCGGCGAGGTGGACCACTGGTGGCGTAGCCTCCGAGTTGACAATGAGTCGGCGAGGCGGCGGTGCAGTCCCCGAGCTGATGTCGAATCAGCGAAGCGGCACGGCGAGGGCGCAGCCCCCTTGCTGACGTGGAGTTAGCGAGGCGGCGCGCTGAGGGCGTGACCCCTGAGCTGACGAAGTGCTCGGCAAGGCGGGCAGCAGCCCCCGAGTCGACGAAGAGACAGGCGAGGCGGCACTGTGACGACGCGACCCTGAGTAGACAACGAGTCGGCGAGGCAGAGCGGCGGCAGCGTGGCCCTGCGCAGACGATGAGTCTGTGAGGCGGCGCAGGCGGCGGCGCAGTCCCCAAGCTGACGTCGAGTCAGTGAAGCGGCGTGGCGAGGGCGCAACCCTCGAGCTAACGAAGTGGTCTGTGAGGCGAGCAGCAGCCCTCGAGTCAACGAAGAGACGGCGAGGGGGCGCGGCGAGGACGCGACCCCGAGTAGACGACGAGTCGGCGAGGCGACGCGGCGGCGGCGCGGCCCCAAGCAGACGAAGTGATGAGTCAGCAAGAAGTCAGCCAGTAGCATGATAACACAGTTCTGTGAAGTCGATCATCTGAGGGTTAATCAGGCTCGCTATGGATGCTTAAGAATAGCCCTTGAGTCGGCTATTATGGAAATCCAATGTCTGTGCCTGCCCTTTGAGAACATGATTTCGTGAGAACTTAGCGAAGGCATGTAGCGCCAATGGGTCAGGATTAGCGACACCAACTGACTGCCCCATACGATGGGTTTAGAGGTACCCTTGTCTAAACGAGCGAGAGCAAGCATGTAACACCGAACTGTAGGCCGGACTACGGCCTAAGCCGATTGCTCCGCGAGGAGGGTTTTGAGATCACATTTATCTAAACTGACCGAGGCATGTAACACCAGCTGTCCCTAAGCTGAATGCCTCGGATGGAGGGTTCTGAAGCCACCCTTTTTGAACTGACGGAAGCATGTCACACTAATCGTAGATCGGGCTACGACCTAAGCTAATTGCTCCCTGTGTGGAGGGTTTTGAAGCCACCCTTTTTGAACTGATGGAAGTATGTCACACCAACTGTAGATCGGGCTACGACCTAAGGTGATTGCTCCATGTGTGGATGGTTTTGAAATCACTCTTATTGAACTGTCGGAAGCATGTAACACCAGCGGTAGGCCGTGCTACGACCTAAGCTGATTGCAACCCTGTGTGGAGGGTTTTGAAGTCACCCTTATTGAACTGTCGGAAGCATGTAATACCAACTGTACGTCGGACTACGACCTAAGCTGATTGCTGTATGTATGGAGGGTTTTGAAGTCACTCTTATTTGAACTGATAGAGGCATGTAGCACCAACTGTAGGTCGGGCTACGGCCTAAGCTGATTGATTCTTATGGAGGGTATAGAGTTCACCCTTGATAAATGTCTGAGAATGTATACGAAGTATGCACGGGTTGACATGATTGGGAAAGTATGAAAAGATAAAAAATGCATGATTTGAGAAAGCACGTGAGGCGATAAAAAATGTTACAGCTTACCAAGGCGCGCAATGCGCGGTTTGAATGACCAGAGATAATATGAGTGATCCAAAAATAATCTGAGTGATCTAAAATAACATGACTGATCTAGAAATAATGATGCTGAAATAATACGAGCAGTTGAGTGATCCTGGAATGATATAAATAATCTAGAAATAATGATCCAGAAATAATATAAATGATTCAGAAATAACGATGCCGAAATTAATATGAATGATCTGAAATAATGTGAGTAATCCAGAGTTGATCCGAGTAACTGATCCAGAAATGATTCAAGAAATCCAATAGACGGAATGACCCAGAAATAAAATAATCCAATTGATCCAATAACTCGGATATTACAGAAATAATTCAATAGATCCACAGCCCAGATGATGCGGTTAGTTGATAGCACTTCGCCTTCGTGAAATAGTAATCCTGAAATAGTAATCAGAGAATAATCCAAGTAGTATCGTTTGAAAAATAGAGTATACTTAAATATAAATAGTATCCGAGCGACTCAGACTAGATGGTCGGATAGATGAAAAATTAATTAGCATAATTAAATGTATAATAATAAAACAGCTTAGCTGTTTGAGACGTTTCAAAACGTCCCCAACCAATTTTGGTATGATCCAAGTGGAATCTTTAAGCTCCGAGTGGAGGGAGCAGTTGGTGAGGGCGCAACCCGATTTCCACACAAATAAGCCTGATGTCGCGAGAGATGTACTGACGCAGCCGATGTTGGAGATGCTCTCCGTGATCCAGGCGCTAACACGGCGTGGCCTCTTCGTGTAGCCCTCGAGATCGTGAAGGATTGTTACTGAATTCTTTTTGACTGCTGTAGGGAGGAACATCATGTGCTTGTGATGCACGTATAGTCTTCTTTAGCTTGACGAGGTAGCAGTAGATGGGAAAATAGCATGGCGAGAACAAGCTTAGGCTCTGATCAAGCTTTGAGCTTGGCTCCTTGTCCATGGCAACAGTAGGGTAGAAAATACATGGCTTAGTTGCTAGAGATTTATAGATCGACGCTGTTGGCGCACCATCCACCGGTGTTTGCAGATCGATTTCTCTGCCCTGACGCCGATAGCAAATCCGACTTGACGCCTTTTTCTAATTGCTTTGGCACAGCTTCTTCCGACCCATAATCAACGTAGTTAATAGAACGAGATCCCTTCGAGATCAGACCGCCAGGTCATTCTCTTGCCGCCGACCAGATTACCCAAGTCGAACCAACTTGTCGTATAAACTTGACTTCGAGCGGAGCAGTACGAGCCGGCGGCTCGTAACAGATTTGGATTTTTTTTCTCGATCATTGATGATGTCGATGATGAGGGCCATCGCGATTTCCTAATCTTGCGCAACATCGAACTAGATCTTGAACTGGTATATGACGACAGCCATAGAGCTAGCGATGTTGTTGAAGCGAACATCTCTACCTGGCGCGCCGACTGTCAGTGTTTAGTACCAGCAATGCACCATGGGATGCTTTTTTAGGCGTCTGGATCAACACGTAACTCGATGGTCACACAGAACATAGGGAAAAACATGATTTATACAGGTTCGGGCCACTAAATCGCGTAATACCCTACGTCCTGTGTGCAGTGGTTTGTATTTTTTTTTGAGTATGTACGAGAGGTCAAGAGAGTTGTTTAGGAGGGGTCTCTAGCCCGCCTTATATAGTCCAGCGTGGCTTGAGTTACAAATCGGTCTCCTTCTATATCTCCTAGTCGGTTTAGATTACAAGAGATCACACAAAATCCGTAATCCATATATTTCCTGAAGCGTCACTGTCTTGCGCGCAAAGGCGTTTGGCACCTCGAACCCAAGTCAGTCGGCCGGCTCCTGAGTTGGGCTTTCCGACGGTCCATGTAAAAAATACGCTTCACGAGGACCCAGGGGATATATATCCCCCACACCTGGGCCCATCATATGAATCATTACATCTTGGTAAATCTCAACTAGAGTCCAAATATGTAAAATATGGCAACCCAGAATTATATATATTGAAACCATGGGCAATAGTTTCATATACCTGGGTTTGTAGTCCATGGCTCTTGCATTGGTGTGGAATGTATGATGAATACCAATGAGGTAACCAGCATTGATTCACATGTGTGTTTGCTCTTGGTGATGAAGAATTCTTCGATCTTCTCCTAGCCGATTGTTTTTCTTTTGCATAAATTTGTTTCTAGTATTTGGATTAAAGTTTTTCAAAGCTCATCTTCTTCCTCACTTTATTCTTCGATTTAGGACTTTCTTGTTTCCTCTTGGTCCAATTTTGAGAAACCAGGTATCCTGGGTTTGTAGACTTGGGGCTGTTTGGAATCTTTACCACAGCTTGCTTTGCCCAGCTCTCTTTGTTTCTCTCTTTGTTTTTCAAACCAAGTATTTAGGTTTCTCTCTTTGTTTTTTCTTTTTCCCATGGTTCGTAAGCCGCGGCTTACTCCCTGTAGTTATAATTTGCTACATTCTTAATAAAAAACGCGACTTGTATCGCGTTTGACAAAAACTAAACCAGACACGTTAGGTTATAAAACCACGTTGACCAATTCCGATGGATCTGAACCTAGTTGGTGATGAACAAGACACATCATTTAGATGTAATCCCTATGCTCTACTCTGAAGACTTTAGATTTTACACTTTGGCTTTCACTAAATTCGGCTAGATATGACAGACTTGTAGCCAACAACATTAGCAGCTATTGCCAATTTATGCAAGGATCTATAATTAACTCAACATTAGTACTTACACTGACTGGCCTTTTCCGAATTCAACATTTTTTAGGGCTGATATGAGATCCGACATACTAAACTCCCCACTATCTAAGTTGTTGCACAAATCACCAAAAAGTAGCGATAACTGTGGATTTGATTTCTTCAAAAATGCTCCTCTGAGATCTAGCTGAACTCACTATATGTTAGTTTGGTCTTGCGGAGTATTCATCGACATATGAACTTATGGCGATGACGATGTATAAGAGGAAATTTAGGAATGTTGCAAATCACTAGTTTAAAAGCATGAAGCATATGAAACATAACGACTACTAATAGATCCTACATCCTACAACATTAACATAAGGACATTGAATCTATATAATTAGACTAAGAATACATAACTCACTTGTAGATGACAAATGCTGCTCAACAATCGCCCCTGGCAAAGTGGCCAAAAGTATGTTGGCGCAGAAATTGGCTAAATACGTAAACACCAAGGTGTGCTTATTGAATCTGCTCCTCCAACGGTAAACAGGGTCTCTTGGTTCGCACAATCGCTTAGTGAAAACCTAGGAGGATGCCTAGGGTTGCTCTAGGGTCAAGCCCACCTAGAGCCCCTCAAGTTGCCAAAGATTTGAAGAAATTAGGAGTTGGAAGATATTATGGTTTGTAAGATTTAAAAAAAATAAAAAGATGTCGTAAAGCATTGCTGTCATCGGCCCATAGAACGGACAAGGCCTCCGCCATGACTCCATCCCCACACATATCCTAGACTACCGTGCTGGTAGCTGCATATGGATCCCACACAAAACCAAGTGCTAGCCGTCTAGATCCTAGGAACCCTGCAGTGAGAGCCGAAGGGAGAGGGCACTAACAGGCATAGAGTCAACCGACAACAATGGGATCAAGGACGTGATGGCCATACCTACCCGTGAGAACCATCACCATCAATGGTGAGGCAAGAGATCTAAATCTGACATAAACATAAAAAGGGGTGAAAGAGGAGGGGGGACATGGAAGGAGGAAGAAAAATATAGAGAAGAGGCATGTCATCACTGTTGGGCCCCTAGCTCTCCCTCGATCTCCCTCACTCGCTCGTGAACCCAGCCCGTGGCTCACACACTCGCGCATGCCATCGGCGAGAAGAAGAAGATGAACAATGCGTATGGTGATGAATGCCGTAGCGAGCAACCTCGCCTGTATCATGGCACTCTATTATTAGCTAGACCGGGCATCGATTACAGTAGGGAGTGGTGCTATTTATAGCCGTGGCGAAGCTCCCTTCCACCACCCGACCTCTTCGCCATGGCCGCGCCTACGCGCTGCGTCGTGCCCGAGCAACGCGCTCGCCCGCACGACTTGCATGCGCGCCCAACGGCTGGCGACCTTCCCGCCACCACTCTAACTAACTCCGATTGCACCCCCTGCACGTGCAACTCATCCTATCGTGCCGCCCAAGCTGATCCGAGCTGGCCTTGATACACCCCGAGCTCACCGACCGCGACATGCCGCACCAATGGCGCGCACCGAGCATGCACACGCACACAACTCACACACGCACGCACTAACATACACTATGTCAAGCTTAGCTCTAACAATCACCCCCCTAAGCTTCACATGGCAACACCTAGACCTACAACAACGTTGGCTCCTCGACGTCGGGGAGGAGTCCCTTCTCCTTGCTTTTCTTCTCGCGACAGAACCAAGTGATGTGCCCATAGCCGCCACACTCGAAGCACTGCCCCTTGTTGCGGCTCCACCCCCGCCGGCGTGATCCCGAGGCCATGCTGCTCGCGTCATCATTGGCCTCGCTACGCTCGTCGTCGCCGCCGCCGTCATTGCCTTTATCGCCGTTGCCGCTGCCACGCCGTGCACCACTGCTGTCGACAGCACGCCTCCCATTGGGCCTCAGTGAGGTAGAGCCGCCCGACGGCCTCTGTGGTGACCTTCTTCGCCTTGGCGTCATCCGCGTCGGCGTCCTCTGCGACGCATAGCCGGCCGATGAGCTCCTCCATGGACATGGGGTCGAGGTCAAGGAGCATCTCAATTGACACCGCCACTTGCTTCCATTTCTTCCGCACCACACATAGAACCTTCCGCACCACGCTCCCGTCCTTCACCTCCTCGCCCAGCTCCTGCAGCCCACTGACGAGGGTGTTGACGCACACGGCGAAGTCGTCAATCAACTCGTCGTCCTTGAACCGGAGGTTCTCGAACTCCTTGAGTAGGCGCTACCGACTGGCGGCCTTGATGGGGTCCTCCCCAACCCAAATCGTCTTCACTGCCACCCACACCTCTTTCGCCGTCTTCTTCACGGCGAGCGTTGCCTTAAGCTCCGAGGGGACGCCACGCAGGATCGCGACGAGCGCCAATCGATCGTCTTAACGCTCGACCTTCTCGCTCTCTACCGCCTTCCACAGCTTGAGCGCCTCCAAGCTGACTTGCATCACCAGCGACCACTTGTGATAATTAGTCCTGGTGAGCATCGGCAGCTCCACGGCACCACTGGTCACGACGGTGTGCCCTGCGGCGGCGGAGCTCTCCGGCGGCGACGACATCTTGCCCCTCTCCGACTCTGATACCAATTGTTGGGCCCCTAGCTCTCCCTCTATCTCCCTCACTCGCTCGTGAACCCGGCCCGTGGCTCACACACTCGCGCACGCCGTCGGGGAGAGGAAGAAGATGAACAGTGCGTATGGCGATGAACGCCGTGGCGAGCAACCTCGCCTATATCTTGGCACTCTATTATTAGCTAGACTAGGCATCGATTACAGCAGGGAGTGGTGCTATTCATAGCCGTGGCAGAGCTCCCTTCCACCACCCGGCCTCTTCGCCATGGCCGCGCCTACGCGCTGCGTCGTGCCCGAGCGACGCGCTCACCCGCACGACCCACATGCGCGCCCAACGGCCGGCGACCCTCCCGCCACCACTCCAACTAACTCCGATCGCACCCCCTGCACGTGCAGCTCATCCTATCCTGCCACCCAAGCCGATCCGAGCTGGCCTTGATCCGCCCCGAGCTCACCGGCCGCGACATGCCGCACCAATGGCGCGCACCGAGCATGCACACGCACACAACTCACACACGCACGCACTAACCTGCACTATGTCAAGCTTAGCTCTAACAGTCACCACCACGGCATCTACACGGGCTTTCGTTGGCTGCTCCGGCGTCGGCAAGGCAAGCAGGTGTTGGAGGAGCAGGTGGCAGGCGGATGAGCCGGTGGTGGTGTCAGGCTATGGATGGGATCAGGTGCACAAACGAAGGAATCTGTCCAACATTTGCAGATAGGGTGTCATTCCTGACTTGGTCATTTACCTAGTAATTAAGTCATTTAGTACAACCACAAGTATACTATGCACAGTAGAGCACTTTCCTACTCTACTCTGCGCAAAGATGGGGGTGGGTGTCTAGGTGCATTCTCAGCTCTTTCAGAACTATACTTTGTGAAATTGCAATTGGCCATGGCACATAAAAAAAAGGTGTTCAGCAATCTTATGGTGATCTTGACAGACACCACATTTGTACAGGGCCGGCTGACTTGTTTCCTGTCATATTTGCTGGAAGGAACTGGACAAATGTTTATAATTCCATCCTGATCTTGGCAAATGTTCGTATGTGCAGAAATCCAGAAAGTGAATGGTTTTCCTAGTGACCTTAATTCTGAATAACTTGGGCCCTCATACCTCCCATGTCTCCTTTGTGATCGGATCGCTGAATTTTTAGGCGCACCTGGAAGCTAACTTGACTGTCAAGCTGTCAAAGAGCTGCTTGTTAACACTACTACTACTAGGAACTAGGAAGGGTGGAAAAGAGAATTCAGACGGCAGAGGGGAAGAAGACGGGATCAGTTAATTAGGGATTTAGATAGGTTCATACAATTTCCATCGATCTTCCTCTCCGCCCGAAAGACGTGGATTGGGCTTCCAGATTTGCCTTTCTTCTTGCGTTAGAGCATCTTCTTCCTGTAGCTGCAGGTCTGAAACTGCTCCTGGCTGGTGCGCGCGCACACACCGTTGGCATGAAAAAAAAAAACTAAACCTTGGGTTGGTTGGTTGGTTGTATGGAACTATGGATCATGGCCACCACAGGAACTTCGGTTGAAATATCAACTAACCCAATTGTATCTATATATTTGGATAAAGAGGTTGCTGAAATAACAGTATGCGTTTCCTTCCGCAATGTGAGTGACATCACAAGAAGAATCTGCTGTACACATATGATAAGCGATGGACAATTGGGAACTGGGTGGGTGGGATATCTACTCTGGTGGTTCAAGAACTTGGATGTCATCAGTTTTGTTATGCCTGTCGTTGTATGTCTCTTGTACTACTAGTACGGTGTATATACTCCATTACCTAATGCGTGTGCTATATATCGTATCGCAGCGCAACCTCTACCGGATTCAAACACGGTTTGGTAAACCATATATATTACCGTAAAAGAAGTCGTGCAAGGGCTGGCTTGGGCGCCTACGCTGCTTCCTTTGGCAAGTTAGTGACAAGGGAGATGATGGTGACGTCCATGCTAAGTACTAGCTAGATGTGTTGTTTAGCTTCAAGGACATGCGTGTACGCTTAAACATGGAGTATCTCTGTATCTCCATGGAATGGATGATCTATCAGTGAACGCACGGCGCCGCATCCACCCCTCCGGCGGCACATGTATAGACTGGCTATAATAGCCGGCTTCTCCTCTCTACTCTTCACAAACAACGGTCCCAGAGAGAGAGTAGAGAGCAGCTGCTGCGTCGATGACCATGCTGGCCGGAGGTGTGTCTCATCTCCATCTCATCGCCTTGGTTGCCTTCCTTCTCAGTCTCAATGCACACGGTACGTAACACTCATAACATATTTGTTTTTTTTTCCCTTTTGCGTTTGTATGTGTACATATAACGTATGTAGTAGATGCGGTAGCAGAAGACGACTTCTCATTCCATTCATTAATTTCCTGATTTCCCACCACCTCTTGTATATATGGTTCTCAGACGTACTTCCCTAACAAATTAAACACCTGAACTCTTGTCGAGTGTATGCGAGGATGAAGTGAGGAGCCGTTGTCTACGTGTTTCAGTGGTAGTGTGGTACGTACATTTCAAATCTTCGCCAAATTCAGTGACTTTTGTGGCGGTTCTATATAAAGCAGTAATGGCCTTGCTTGGGATTTTGTTCTTTGAATTCTTACTCTGTTTTTTTTTCTCCTTTGGAGTTCAGACACATATGTTCAACGTTGGGGCCGGACCAGAGCTTGGTTCCAACTACACTATAGGGGTTTTGTGTTATCAAGTTCAATTTCTGGTCGTCAACTCTGGAAAAAGCGCACTACAGATCTTAATGTTCTTTTCCTCAAAATCAACTATGTTTATTTTATATGTGTACAACATTCGTCTAGGGATTTATGCATTGGCCGTGTCGCCGTGACACCATTGTCTTTTTCCAGATATACTGTTATTCCTAGAGTTAATTAGATTTGGATAATTTGATGGATCCCAGCTTGGGCAGCCTTTCTTAATTACAAAAAGGCAAAAAAAATTAAAGGATTCGCAAATTGCCAACTAGATCATGAAGAAGCCAGGACCAAATTTAGGCGGCCATTCAATTGGTATGTTGGAATGCTTACACACACACATACACCACACACACTCATTCGTGAATCAAGCTGTTAATATGCATCATGCTAGCCTTAACACACTTCAAACTTTGTTTTGAGTATTATTCACGCCAGCTCCTTACTCTCATCCTGTGCTGGTTATTTGAACCAATGCAACAATATATACGAGAGAGTCACAGATATAAGTACAGTACCATGTATTTAGCTATCAGGGGTACACATGTTCTACCTCATGCTTTTCTTGCATGTCCTTGTCGCCAACAACGTACGCACATTGCGTATACACATGTGTTATTGTGCATATGGAGTGTATATATTAATTGCTGGTAGTTGACTGATTTCAATTGTCGGTAGCACTAGCGAAACAATCTCAATTATCTTGGCACGCCTCTTGCGCACGATGGCATGCAGGCGCGACGACGGCGGTGAAGTTCACCTTCCGCAACCGGTGCGCCGAGCCCGTCTGGCCGGCGACGCTGACCTCCAGCGGCCCGGCGTTCCCGACCACGGGGTTCGCGTTGGCGCCGGGCGCCTCCCTCTCCTTCCCCGGCGTGGGCGCCACGTGGTCGGGCCGGGTGTGGGGCCGCTACCGCTGCGCCACCACCGACTCCTCCGGCTCCGGCGCGCGCTTCTCCTGCGCGTCCGGCGACTGCGGCACGGGCCAGGTCGCGTGCAGCGGCGCCGGCGGCTCCCCGCCGGCCACCCTGGCCGAGTTCACGCTCGGCGGCGCCGGCGGCAAGGACTTCTACGACGTGAGCAACGTCGACGGCTTCAACCTGCCCGTGGAGATCGCGCCCGGGGCGCGGTGCCCGAGCGCGTCGTGCCCCGCGGACATCAACCGGGTGTGCCCGGGCGAGCTGGCGGTACGAGCGCCGGCGGCGGTGGTGGGGTGCAAGAGCGCGTGCCTGGCGTTCGGCACGGACGGGTACTGCTGCCGCGGGCGGTTCGCGTCGCCGGCGACGTGCAAGCCGAGCGGGTACGCCAGGCTGTTCAAGGCGCAGTGCCCGCAGGCGTACAGCTACGCGTACGACGACCGGAGCAGCACCTTCACCTGCAACGGCACCGTGGAGTATATGGTCACGTTCTGCCCAGGCTCGTAATAATATCATCATCTTCCATATATCTGTTATCCGGACGGGGCTTTGTAATTGCATTGGTTGATTTGAGAGAGATGCATGGGAATAATACAACCAGTATATATATAGCTACAAGTTCTGTAGATCTTCCAAAGCTTGTGCAGCTCTTTTTTTTTATTTTTTTGCCAAGCATATGATTATATGAAAAGGCACTGTTCTTTCTTGCATTGCACCCAGAGCAAACTACTGAAGCCGACACGGCACGTTTCAGCTGCTCAGCATGCAATACAGACACAGCACGCAAGAGATGCAGGGATAGACGATAAAAGGTCAGCTCTCTCTTGAACAATCAGAAGCGGCGACGGCAAACGTGTGCCTCTCAGATTCTCATTCCAACGATGATGCATTGCCAACTTGGACCGAAACACGCGCTCCCCCATTCCTGCAGAATAAACTAGCCTTCTGGGACTGGGAGAAAGGACGCTTTCGATTTTCAAAGATGGCAACAATTAGTGGACAGATGCTATGATGCGAGACCATTTTCACTTTGTTTTAGTCTGCTAGTATTTCAGAGAGGTCTGCTGCCGACGCAATACTCAGACTGATGCCATATGACAAGGGTTCACACAACATCCCAGTCTTCACACAAATAGCAATAGCAATATGACGAGTAGAAGAACAGTTCATTTGAATTTTGTAGCTTATAATCTTTACAGATGCGCTGCATTTTGTCAAAACATTAACAATCAAAGATCACATGACGATAAAGGATCAATCAAGTTACAAATACGTTTTTTTAAGTTGCAAATACGTAGGTACATGCGTAGGGGGAAAAAATCAATTACAGTCGTGTGCGATTGCATAACAAACTGAAGCAATCAAAGAAATGTAGCAGCAACGCACTGTAAATGGCATTTAGGAGAAATATAGCTTTATGCATTTGGGATAGATTGTTTACACAGATCAAATAAACTAAAGAAAGAAAAAACTTAGTCTTGGCCATTTGTATATACAAAAAGATAGCACGCATGGATCCACCAATCAATTTCTACAGCGCAACTGCTATCTTCCATCAGTAGTGGCTTCAGTGCGTGTATCGCAGCCGCTGCCGCCTGCTTGGCACTGATGGTGGATTCAGGCTCCTGCTGGTACTGGCTTCTCGGGTACCAGCATAGGATCTATCCGGGGAGAGGGTAACGGTAGCCATGGTAGTAGCTGCGGTGTCCAGAGTGGCGGTTTGAGAAGCCCCGTCGCAATAGACTTGGTGTACTTGGCTGTCGAACCCCCCTCCAGTCTGAATGCAAGCTACGCCTATTGCTGAACGGAAGCCTTGCTGAAACTCTGTTGTTCTGTGGCAGAAGCCTTGGCAAATTACGTCTTTCATCTGGCCAAATGCCAGGTGGCCCTAGCGTTTCATTTGGCCAAACCCTTGGGGAATCAAGTCTGGCATCTGGTGATTCAACATGGTCTGACCTCCATTCTTCACTACTTTCATCACCAGAGTCTAAGTCTGGGGACATTTCACCTCTGGTCTCAATAACATAGTCACCAACTATTATTGCCCCAGGTATCTGGGATCTGATCGCACTAATGACATCACCGACCTCCTGCTCACGCTCAAGGCGATCCCAAGTTCTTTTTCTTGACAAATCTACATGAGCAGGCTTTGTAAGCAAGTGCACAGTCCTAGCATGTTCACGCAGCTGCTCATAGGTTCCAGCAAATTTGCAGGAATCATGAGAGCAAGTTCTCAATTTATTGTCAAGATACTGTCTCACATCTCCAGCAGGAATCCAGCCAGATACAGATCCTCTACACAGAGGACACTTCAATTCAGCAGAATTTTGTGTGGCATCATGACATCCCCCCATTACAATACCCCCTTCTACAGAAAAGGCTGAGTTTTCAGATTCTTGATGGTTATCAGTCTCAGACTCGGATCTAGATATACCATCTGGATTTGGGCCACTGCTCACATTGGTACGATGAGATCCTTCATTATCAACATGTCTTCCGAGTCTTGGGCTCCGTGAACGTCTGGAAATTATATTATAATGAGCTCTTGGTTGGACAGTTCTGATATCGGAGTTTGAAAGCACCGAATAGGTTGAGTGTGAAGCACGGACCTTACTATCACCATTCATTTTTGTGAATCGTTCAAGGCAATTAGAGTGTCGATGGCTTGTGTTACAGACGTAGCATCTGCAGCCATTCTTGGATGAACTGCATATAAGTAAAACAGCATTGTGGGGTTGCTCCATACAAATAGGGCAAGAAATCCTGTCCCATTCCATATGCAGAGCAGTGTGTGATGTGACTGTAGATCTGTTACTTTTCCTACTTGTCATCTTGAAACCAACTGTGTTGAATTCATTTAACCGTTAGAATCATTGACAAAAGTAAGTTGTTGTGTCAAGTTAAGAATTCAAGCAGTTTAGAGAAAAAAAATTGTCCCAAAAACATATTTTTATGTACTTCTCAAAACATATAAAATTTTCTATAAAGGCGAAAGCAAAGCTCCCAGCCCGAGATAAGCAAATGAGTCTAACAATGAGTATCAACTCTTCCACAGCAAAGTTTGTTAAACTAATATTCATAAGATCATCAAGAAGGGGCATGTAGGACTTCCACGTCATCAAAACCGGGTACAAAACCACTCCAAGGGGTTATTTATCCGGTTTTGCAAACTTCAGGGTGTTAAACATCAGGTTTTAAAGTATAGAGGGTGAAGTACCCCCGAAACGTTAGGGGGTTATGTAGACTTTTTCCTTTGTTAAACTAATATTTATAAGATTATTTATAAGATCAGAAGGGGCAAACCTTTTGGTTAGTGTTCTGGTGCATATGAACTCACTCCTTGAAAACACATATATCAATCATATTTTTCAAAGGGTTTTCAAAGGGTAGTAGTAGTAGGGCATAAACAGTTCACATAAGTATGGAAACCAAAATAGGATCACAGAGAAATTGCATAACTGCAGATAACAAACACAGTTCTTAAACACATCATGAACTACTGGCCACAGATCACAATATGCATTGTTCGAAAATACATAGTGGCAAAACATTAGATAGGGTTATCCCCTGCAAGGTAAAATATGGAATTCTACCCAAGGAAAGGTTTTTTCCCTAAAAAATTAAATTAGCTCCCCAGTGGCATGAAAGAGAGGATAGGATAGAGTAAGCTGGCTGGCTATAAAAGGTGGCCTTACTGAACACATTTATAACAAAAAAAAAACAAATGGAGCACCTCTAAGAATCCAAAATAAAACCTATGGGACCTGACCAGAAGCACATAATGAATGTACATTTAACTTTTACATGGAAAGTGGATACTAACCTATCAGAGGCAGTTGTATGTAGTATGTACTGAACACTTCGACTGGATCAAGACTGTGATGGTATTGGCACAATTAATCCCTGAAATCAGTAGTAGAGGACTAGGTCAGCAAAAGCTACAATGCAAAAACCAGGTTGCAGATAATTTTGTTCCGCTCAAATCTAACGCCTATCTATATAACTGACAGAATACCACTAGCAGCCATAAGCCAATCGGAGTGGACTACACAAATGCACAAGACGGCAACCACATTTCACCATACAAAGGGTTCTCAACAGTAAAGCATCTAAACAACAATTGATCCAAGATTCTATCAGTGTGGACCTAACTCAGACGCACCACAGAATTAAGAGTAGTTTCGGTAACAGGTCGGCAGACAATAAACCACCTATGAAGTCTGTAACGCTTTTCTTCTAGTAGCGAATCGAACTCAGTTATGTAATTCCGCAACTATTCAACATGCCACAAATAGTTTATATCGGAACGAAGGTAAACACGGCATGCTTCTAGTTTGTAGACTGAATCTATTTTTCCTTGATGAAACTAAGCAGTCGACAGTTACGCAGATCTCACGACGAAAAGCATGGCCGTGAAAGGATCCTTTGCGCGCGCACAGAAATGAACCTTAAGGCCTTGTTCGGTTACGCTGGTTTTGGAGGGGATTGGAGAGGATTTAATCGCTTCCTATTCAAATTTGACTTGCAGGGATTAAATCCCCTCCAATCCCCTTGGAATTTCCTCTAACCGAACAAGGCCTAAAGAGAGCGAAGGCGTTAAACACGGGGTCGATTGAAAGAAACTTATGTCCGCGTGTACACAAGTGGATCAAAGGTGCGTACTGACCACAAAAACTGTACCTACTTTTGTCCACCAAGCTGTGGGCAGCAGTGAGCATCATGGGCATTTGGCCTGTCCGGCCCTAGCGGATTCGCGGATCAAAACCAACAATCGCCGACAAGGTACATCATCAATTGACCATCGCCCCCAAAGTTTCCCGCAATCCACCCACCTACGGGAGCCGAATCGGCGCCCCCAGAATTGAACCCCCACCCACCCACCGGTCAACCCCCAGCAATCCCGATCGCCGCACGCACGCACGCACGCGCTTACCCAACCCCAGGAGGATCGCCCGCGCAACCGATCTACCGCCACGCGCCGGCGCCGGTGGCGGATCGACCCGACCCGAGGAGAGGCGACAACAGCAGAGACGCCTGCCTAAATCGATGGCGGGGAGGGGGGGGGGGGGGAGGAAGAAAGAGGTGGGGGATTTTTACGGGGGGTGGTTGACGAGCGGCGGCGCCGGATCGGACGGGGCTCCCCCCCTCCCCACCCTGTTGCCTTTTCTCGGAAGGCTATTTTGCTTTTGCGAATTGGTTTTCTTCGTTCCCCTCTGCGTCTGCGGTCGCGGTTGGGTTGGCTTTATATAGGCGAGGCGGGGGAGACGTGGGTGGGAGGGATTATTGTTGGTGGCTGCCTGGCTGGCCGCTGGGATGTTATTTGGCGGCTACGGAACCGAGCGCGCTCCATCTCTCTTCTTTGTTCCGTTATCCGCTGGTAAAACATTCTCAATACATAGTTTCATCGCACAGCTAACCAGAGTGCCACGTTAGATGTGTATTTTTTTTCCATGAAACTCTCTATAAGTCTCTCTTCGTAAATACACTGTCATGTCACCAACGACGCTGATGTGTCAATACATTTAATGAGAATAAAATTTAGATAAAACTCCTATTGAAAATGGCCTTATACGCTTATACTGTATTTTGCTGGCCTAATCCTTATCGCGAGTTGCAGCAATTTTCTTATGCTTGCAGAGGTGACCCCCGCAGCCCACATGGCCCAGCGCTCGATTCTCACGCCGCGATTAAGTTTCCATGCGACGGCAACGAGGGAGAGGAGAGAGACCAGCAGGCTAGCGGCGGGAGGAGGAAGGAAGGGATGACGGGTGGGACCCACACGTCATAGAGAGATAGTGAGTGGCAATTTTGTAAATACGAAGCTACATGCAATGCAGGTGGGACTCAAGCGGATCCAATATGTAGACAATGTCTTATATCAAACTCAGGCGAAATATTAAAAGTTTGTTCCTATATTTAAAATTGTAATGGCATACTTGAAAACGAAGCAAGTTATAATAGCTTCAGACCAATTAACCCATTAAACAAAGCATCACACAAATATTAACGAATTTATCCGAAGACAACTGGTAGTTAAAAAAGGTGCAAACGCTAGTGCCCTTTATAATTATTTGCATGTCATATGCAGTTTTGTTCAAAGTAAGAGCAAATTAACCGCTTCAGATAACATAAATCACCCAAGCAGGGGCGGAGCTCAAGGAGGCTGCAGCCCCGATAACCTTATGTATTTTTGTCTAACAAATAGAAATTAATCTATTAGACAAGTTATTATATGCATTCTTTTGTTCAACAAACAAAAAAATAGCACAACAGTCTAAATTTTATATGAATTGTGGCTTTTATTTGTATAAAAAAATGTCCCTACAAAATATCAATTATTTACTCATTTAAAATTAGCCCCTTTTGATCCATTTTCGGCTCCACCACTGCACCCGAGCATGTCATATGTCTTTTTTTATGGAGATCTTACGATAGATAAAGTCACCAAAACATGTCGCTGTAAAAATCATCTACCAATAGAAAAATAGCCACGTCAGGGGCAACAGCATGGAATTTGATCCCTGTAGACAACGAAGAATAACTATAAATATTGAACCTGTCATGCTGCATTGAATATTTGCTATGCGCAGCACATTCCTGGACTGAAATTGATATGCTCGAAATTTCAATGGACCAACCGATTGTCTTGCGACACACGTCAATTCAGCAGCAATCGGTTTCAATCAAATAGTCGGATGGGCATCTTTATAGCAATCGGGCTCCTGTACTTAATTCGTGCCTCGAGAAGTCTGGAATTACGCCGTGGTGCATCCACGCTGACCACAAGTACATATATGAAAATGTCCCAGTGTATGAAAATAATAGTTGCGCTACCTACATTCTTATAAGCTGCAACGATCGGTACATATGTTGGCGCAACAGCCGCAAAATTGAAACAATTGCTTGGCAATGCGGGGTTAGGAAGCAATGCCAAAACATCTCTTTACAGGGAGGAGCAGTGGGCGCATGAATGTCGATGGTGGTGCAGTTGGTGTCGCCTCAGAATTCCTTTGTTGCGGAAGATGTTTCAAAAAGGATTTCACAGCCCCATCAACACCATCTTCTGCTTCGATTGCCTTTGCTAGCTCAACAGCTCGTTCCTTTACCTACCGTCAAACATAGCAAAATAACTCAGTACGAATTACAACTTTCTACTGCTCTCAACTTTTTAGAAAAGTTTGTATTTTGGACAATACATTTTCACCACTTAGTTGAGTTAGATATCAAATCATAGACACTACAGATTGCTGGTACTGTTTGCATCATTTTCAAGCACCTACTCGTTTATATGATCTCTTTAGTTTCCCATTCTATGCCTTGGACTAGGTAATGTTAAACCATAGTAGCATTGATAGGAGCCATTAAATCTTACATATAAATGCATATCACATATACATAATAAAAAAACCATCTACTAGGTTGAACTCAATCAAAACACAACTACATAAACTTGTTGTAACGTTTCTCTCTTTTTTTCCTTGTAAATACACTTTCTTAGGTGATGTTTGGATACACCCAACTAATTATTAGTTGCTAAAAATTAGATGCTTTTCATCCAAATAGACCTAGCTAATGAGGCAGCTAATAGATGTGCAATCTATTAGCATCCATTAACTGGTTGGGCGCAGCTAATTTTTAGTAGCTAATTTTTGGCTGAATTAGCTGATCCAAACAGGGCTTTATTCTAAAAAAAATGACATGTCTTGTGGGGAACACCCCAACAGTTTTTGGGTAAAAAAATGTTGCTTCTCATGGAAAACTATGAATAAAAATTTGGCCTTTGACTCATTGACTGAACTGAAACTGTGTGATGCTTGATGGAGGAATGATAAAAATGTGGGTGTTTCTCAAAACCCGCACAAATTTTCAATCAAACCAACACCAAAATGTTCTAAACTGTGAGAAAAATAAAATCATTGTATTAACTGGCCATCTTATGTGGCGATGGCACAGCACTCCCAAGGGAGGTAAATTGCGGGGGTGCAGAGGAACTTCATGATGATGTGATGGCGGCGGATGGTTAGTGGTGGGTGGATTACGGAGAGAGTACTCGTGTGAGGTAAGAGGGCGAGGACCTGGACCGCAGGGTCTAGGTTTAGGCGCCAGCGATGGCAGCCAATTGATAAGAGATTGATCTATTACTTGAGTTCTTCCTTGATTACAAAGCCATATATATAGGCTGCAATTCTAGCTCAACTCTCAAGCTAATTCTCATCTCATTCGGGCCCAATAAGCCTGTACAGACTGAACCAATCCTAACCAATTTCTAACCAACTCAATTACTAATTCCTAGATACAAGGCCTGATTTAGGCCTGGACTCTTATCCGACTAACTCTTGGCCTGCTTCTGACGCCTATGGTACTGCCTGCCGTACATGACATCTCTCCCCGCCTGGACAACCAGCTCGTCCTCGAGCTGAAAGGAAGGGTAAAGACGACGAAATTCTTCCAGTGGAATCCATGAAGCATCAGCTGCCTGTTGTCCCTGCCATTGCACGAGTAACTCTGGGACGCCTCTTGCCAAACGTCCACGCAGAACCTGCTGAGGGACTGGACAGGCACGCCCATGTCGGGTGGGGGGCAGTGTTGGTGGCGTCTCTGGTTCAGGGCCTCTGTATGGCTTCAGTAACCCCACATGGAACACATCGTGCAGCCTGGCGGACGATGGCAGCTGCAGCCGATAGGCCACGTCGCCCACACGAGCCAGCACCTTGAATGGTCCATAGAACCTTGGTCCCAGCTTGCCACGCCCACGAGCATCCAGTGAAGCAGCTTGGCGATGGATCAGACGAAGCCACACCCACTGCCCAGGCGAGAAAAGCACCTCACGATGACCCCGATCGTGTTGTACTTTCTGATACTGCTGTGCTTGCTCCAGTCGGTCTCGTATCTCAGCCAGGAATTCGTCCCGGTCCCGAAGCTGCTGATCAACAGCCGGGAGCTTGGCTGACACCCCATCATAAGAGCGGAGGGTTGGAGGGTCCCGCCCATACACAACCCTGAATGGCGTCGTGCCCAAAGAAGCCTGATAAGACGAGTTATAGCAATATTCAGCCCATGCAAGCCACTGGACCCACTGTCTTGGTCTGTCACCCGTCAAGCAGCGCAAATACATGGCTATGATCTTGTTAGTAGCCTCTGATTAGCCGTCCGTTTGAGGGTGAAATGCGGAGGACATTTTCAGCTGGACACCTGACAGCCTGAAGAGTTCGCGCCAAAAAGCACTTGTGAAATCAGGGTCACGGTCACTGACTATTGAGGATGGAATTCCATGCAGACGCACAATCTCCGTGAAGAAGGCATGGGCCACTGTCGTTGCTGTATATGGGTGCGCCAACGGAATGAAGTGGGCGAATTTAGAGAAACGGTCCACTACTGTCAGTATTACTGTCTTCCCGTTCACTCGCGGCAGCCCTTCGACAAAATCCATGGCAATGTCCGCCCACACCGCGGATGGGACCTCCAATGGTTGTAACAGGCCGCCCGGCCGAAGGGAATCAACTTTGTTTTGCTGACAAACACGGCAAGACAGCACATAATCCCGTACTCGGCTGCGATCCCCTGGAATGTAAAAAGTAGCACGGACCCTGTGGAGCGTTTTCTGAATACCTTCATGGCCCGTGCTATGAGCATCAGCAATAATCGTTGACACCAATGGAGATGAAGCCGGCACAAAAACCTTGCTGTCTTTGGCCCACATAGCCCATCGATCACAAACCAGACATTTCTCCCTGCTAGCGCTTGGTCGCGGATGGCACCCAGGTCATCTGCCTGCTCCAATTCAGACCTCAAGTCATCAAATAATGAAAATTGTGGTCCTGAGATGGCCAAGCAAGAGAGTGTGTCGGTGTACTGATCAGCATCGCGGCGAGAGAGAGCATTTGCCACTATGTTTGCATGTCCTGGCTTGAATTCCACCGAAAAATCAAAGCCAATTAACTTGCTAGCCCATTGGTGCTGTGGTACTGTGGCCAAACGCTGATCAAGGAGAAATTTAAGGCTGCGATGATCGGTCTTAACAAGGAATGGCCGTCCCCACAAATATGGACGCCAATGACGAACAGCCTAAACCAAGCCGATCAGTTCACGCTCATAAGCTGCCAACTTGGCATGCCGGGGCGCAATTGGTCTACTGAAAAAGGCCACCGCCCCACTGCCTTGATGGAGAACTGCCCCAAAACCTGTACCCGAAGCATCACATTCGACAATGAAGGGGAGTTGAAAATCTGGCAATTGTAATACCGGGGCCTTAGTAATTGCACTGCGTAGAGCGTCAAAGGCTTCTTGTGTCTCAGGAGTCCATCGAAACCCTTCCTTGCGAAGCAATTTAGTCAGGGAGGCAGCAAGTGTACCATAGTCCTTGATGAATCGCCTGTAATACCCTGCAAGGCCTAGAAATCCACGGACTGCACGTACTGTTTTGGGCTGTGGCCAAGAGAGCCTGCACCTTATCAATGTCCATGGCCACTCCTTGGGCGCTGATCACATGCCCCAAATAAGCCACTGACGGCGCAGCGAAGGAGCATTTGGATCGTTTCAGAAATAACTGATGTGCTGCTAGGGTCTGCAAGACCAAGTGAATATGCTGAAGGTGCTCTGCCCAAGAGGAGCTGTAAATCAATATATCGTCAAAGAACACCAAGACAAAGCGGCGTAGGAACTTCTGT
Source organism: Paspalum vaginatum (assembly GCA_030272315.1). Taxonomy (NCBI): domain Eukaryota; kingdom Viridiplantae; phylum Streptophyta; class Magnoliopsida; order Poales; family Poaceae; genus Paspalum; species Paspalum vaginatum. The sequence continues at coordinate 35,367,799 of CM059013.1, read as the reverse complement.
AGCACCATGTTCATCAAGGCTTGAAAAGTAGCAGGCGCATTTGTAAGCCCGAACGGCATGACTAGAAATTCAAAGAGGCCTTGGTGTGTGCGAAAGGCTGTCTTGTGTACATCGGCCGGGTCCATCAAAACCTGGTGATAACCGGAACGGAGGTCCAGCTTGGTGAAGTGCCGCGCGCCCCGGAGTTCGTCCAGCAGCTCTTCGACTACCGGAATGGGGAATTTATCCTTGATAGCCTTGCTGTTCAAGGCCCGGTAGTCAATGCAAAGGCGCCACGATCCGTCATGTTTGCGGACCAAAAGTGGCTGGTGACGAAAATGCGGACGAGCTAGGCCGAATCACCCCCTGATGAAGCAATTCATCACACTGCCGCTCAAGCTCATCTTTCTGAATATGTGCATACCGATACGGCCGCACTGCCACAGCTTCCGAGCCTGCATGTAATCTTATTCGGTGACTGCCTGTGGTTCCTTGAAGAGGTCAGAGAATTTGTCAAGAAGACCATCAAGCAATGTGTCATCCCCAGCCGAGACGGAGTGGCAGACTGGCCCGGTCTTCCGGTCAATTCCTGCCCACAACACGCGGCGATCCTCCCATTGAAAGCAGAGGGTTTGCTGTCCAAAATCCCATAATATGGGGCCTAAAGCGCCCAAGAAACCCACGCCAAGTACAAGATCAAAGCCTCCAATTGGCATTGCATAGCAGTCAATCGAGAAACGAGAGCATCCAACAACAATATCCATACCCGGAAACACACTTGAGCAGGCCACGCGCTCCCATTGCCCACCGTGACATGCAGGGCAGTGCGGCGCCTGGTAGGAAGCTGAAGATCCTCGGCCACTGTGGAGTAGATGAAATTATGGGAGGAACCGGAGTCCAGCAGTGCTGTCAATCTCTTCCTGCCCACGAGCACCCAGATGCGCATCGTATGGTATGTTGTGGTTCGAATTCCTGTGAGCGCGTGCAGGGAGATGAGGGGTTCTTCCGCTGGTTCTTCCTGCTCTTGCTCGACGGAATCATCATCAGGTACCACCTCGAGGATAAACAGCTTCTTACATTTATGGCCATATGTGAACTTTTCATCACAGTTGTAGCACAAGCCAGCGGCACGACGCTGCGCCATCTCGGATGGGCTGAGGCGGCGGCGGCCTAGAGAGGGTAGCGGGGCCAGTGGTGCTGATGTCGCCGCTGAATCCACCAAGTTAGATGCAGCTGCGGAGGCAGCTCCTGACGGAGTCTGAGTCGCTCCGGGTTGCTATCGATAGGATGAATGGCCTGGCGGCCGCCCGGGGTTCACCTCAGGTAGGAGCATCTGCTGTTCGTAGGCACGGGCAATTGTGATGGCCTCATTCAATGTCGCAGGCTGACGGAGGGACACATCGATTTGCAGAGATGTGCGCTGTAACAGCTTCAGGGCGCCTAGGGGGGTGTTCGTCATTGGGGGTCCAAAACGGTTCTGGACCATGCGGATGAAGCTGCGCCATGGTGGTTCGCCGGAGTTGAGTTCGAGGCGCAAATACCACAGCTGTGCTGGACCCGTCATGTGCATCGACACGTACCACATACGGCGGTCGTCCGGTGTATGCTGTCCGCGCAAGAACGTCTCACAGCGATTGAGCCACGGAAGCGGATCCTCACTGCCATCATACGTCGGGAATTCCAAATTGGCACGAGGATGGAAGTTGTCGTCGGTGCCGCTGGATCGGGAGGCAGACCCATGTGTCGTGCTGCTGGGGTCCTTCTTGGCGGCGGCGGCAACAGATGCGGCTACGGCGGCGGCAGTGGCGGCTGCGTTGGCGGTAGCCACGGCGGCGGCTACGGCGGTTGAGTCAACCGTGGACTGCACGTCCAGGTCGTCCGTCGCTGGCAGCTTTGCCCATTGCGGCTGGGTCGAGGCGGATAACCGACGCGGACAGGCGCTTAATCTGGTCGCCTTGCTGCTGGACGGTCTTGCGGAGGTCCTGATTGGAGCCGTCGAGCTTGGTGGCGAGGTCTTCCAGCCGCTTGGCTAGGTCGTCGATGGTCATGGCTGGTGATGACATGGTGAGCGAAAGATCGGAACCAGAGCAGTCTGATACCAGTTGTGATGGCGGCCAATTGATAAGAGATTGATCTATTACTTGAGTTCTTCCTTGATTACAAAGCCATATATATAGGCTGCACTTCCAGCTCAACTCTCAAGCTAATTCTCATCTCATTCGGGCCCAATAAGCCCGTACAGACTGAACCAATCCTAACCAATTTCTAACCAACTCAATTACTAATTCCTAGATACAAGGCCTGGTTTAGGCCTGGACTCTTATCCGACTAACTCCTGGCCTGCTTCTGACGCCTATGGTACTGCCTGCCGTACATGACAGATGAGGACACTGTTTCGTTGCTCATTGCAAATTTGTTGTTTCTATGATGCGACTTAAATCCCTTGCTGTGCTGGAAGGCCACACAATCACCTTATAGGGTGGTCAACTCACAAAACTAACCTTAAAACATGTTTTTTGGTACCACGTAGGATAGACTAGTCACTAGTGCAGGACTTGTATCTATCCCAAAAGGAGTTGGTGATCACAACACATTTCAAATTCTGCATTTTATTCTCAAGCTAACGTGAGGACATAAGATTCTATAATTAGGTCAAGCCAGAGAAGCAAACTTGTTGCAGAAGCAAGGAACATTCAAGTTCATCCCTTTTTATTCTATAATAAAGAGAAGAGTAAAATGCAACACAAATCCATTAACTTTTCGCGTTATGTCGGTTAGGTCCATCAACTTTCAAAATGGATTTTGGATCCATTAACTTTTCAAGTGGTTCGCCGCAGGTCCATACCTTTTCGTTTTATGTTTTATTTTCTATTTAGCCCCTTAGGATTTTCTTTCTTCTCCCACCTAGCTCCCTAGCTCCCTTCTTCGGCACCGTGCCTGCCCGCTCGCACCAACTGCATCCATGCTCGCGGCCAGCCCGGCGGCGGCAACACGGCCCTAGCACCCCGCGCCCACCGGCTGCCTCCACGCACGCGCGCCTCCTGCGGCCGGCTCAACGATGGCAGCTCGGCCCCAGCGTCCATGCGCGCCGGTTGTCTCCGCGCCCGCGCGCTTCGCTTGCGTATGCTGGCTGTCTCCGGGCCAGCACTGCCGCTGCGTCAAAGACATGGACGGGAGACGAGCACCCTACGCACCAAGTCCACGACCAAAGCAAGGAGCAAATCCGTCTCACTTGCACTCTTCTTGCAAATTGAGCGGATCAGAGCTGCGGTTGTGCGGTGATCTTGACGTTCCTGGCTGTGGCCCTTGACGCGGGCGTGGCTGGCGTGGCTAGACAAGGTGTACTTCGGGCGCGCTAACAAGGGCGCGAGCAATGGTGGTGCCACACCCTAGCACGGGGGCCTTGCGCGACGTCATGTGGCTCTACATGGGCGAGCCGAGATGCGGAGGGAGGCCGCGGCCACAGTGAGCGCCGTGGCGTCCGACATCGCGGACGACGTCGGCATCCTCGTCGCGGCCCTGGTCCGCGTCCTCGACGTGGGCGTCGGCGACACGGGTGGAGAACTCGGACAACGTGTGGTCCTCGTCGTGCGGCCTTCGCCGTAGTGTCCATCGTCCTCCACGCGCTCACGCTTCTGCTCCTGCCCAGCACGCCATGGTGCGCAGCGGAGGCGGCCTTCCTCTCCATCCATGCCGTCGCTTACGCCGCCGCCGTCATACCTACAGTGGGTCACGGCCGAGCTTGACACTGAGCAGCAGTAGCGTGTAGGAGCTCATCAGGCAGGCACCGGCCGTGGCGAGGGCCGAGCAATGGTGGACAGGCTAGTGTGGCTGTGCGGGGTGCCGGGCGCGCCGGCATGGAAGGCCGAGCCACCCGCCGCACGTTATTCCGCAAGATCGAGTGCGCACGGTGTGTCGTCTTCTTGAGTTATTCCTCTGGCTTTTAAGTGCGCATGTCAGGTCAAGCTGCAGCTGGAGCGGGCGTCCATCATGGCGACGCAGCTGCTCCTGGATGCGACACTGCCACTGCTCGTGCGCGCGCTCGCGGACGTGCAGCTCTCCGCAGGGTTCTACGCGGCGGCCTGCCCCGCCGTGCACAGCGACGTTGTGCGCCATGTCACAGGTCGTGCGAGGGAGCGCTGGAGGAGGAGGTGCGCGCCCAGGCAGAGGTGGTGGTCGGCGCAGAGAGCTGTGGGCGCTGGGGCAGCCATGGTGTGCGCTCGCAAGGTAGGAGGAGGGGGAGAGCATATGTGAGATAGAGAAAAAAATCCAAGGGGATAAATAGAAAATAAAACATAAAACGTAGGAGTATGGACCTGCAGTGAACCACTTAAAAAGTTAATGGACTCTAAAATCCATTACGAAAGTTAATGGACCTAACCGACACAACACGAAAAGTTAATGGACCTGTGGTGCATTTTAGTCTAAAGAGAATATAAACATAAAAGATCAAAGTAAATGTGGCACCATTGTTATTCTAGTAGAGACTAACACATTACTTGACATGCCAATAAAAGCTAGCCAGCAACTAGCATAGCAGTTTTAACTGTTTACCTTTGGATCAATCATAAATTTGATTGCGTCAACAAGTGAATCCAATTGCAATTGCTCGACAGGTACAGGTGCTGCTCCCAATCCTCTGGCATGAACCATGCTGCCCCAAAAGAATTGATCTCCAAAGAAGGGTATGACGGTAGTGGGGCACTACAAATTTTGGGGTAAACACTATCAATTCGGCAACACACAGACAGAGGGAAGGAGGGAGGGAGGGAGAGAGATTACCGCAGCCTTAAGACCAGCGGCAGTGGTCCCAGCACCGCCATGGTGTACCTGAAAAGGACAAAGGCCATATTACAAGATGTACTTCCAAATTCCAAGACAACTTGACAGATCCTTTATTGATATTTGTTCCTCCAATCCTGAGTTCCAAGATAACTTGACAGATCCTTTTTTGATATTTGTTCCTCCAATCCTGAGTTTCAGCTACTAGTACATAGCACAGGAATATCACAGCCCCAGAAAGAGAAAAAAAAGAGAAGAAACCACACTACTATTGCCAGTGTTAACATCACAGGACATAAGACAGCCAGAACTACTCACGAATGTAAAGGAAATAGTCGGCGCTTTCCCAGTCGTATTCCACTAAGGCTCTGTTTGTTTTGACGTTTCTGGAATCGTATCGCTACATGGCCCAACAGGCTCACGCGCTGTACGATAAGAAAATCCAAGCGTCGCTTGCATTCCAATTTCATATCGTTGGACTGAACAGAGCCTAACTCTGAAATAAAATGATCACAATCCCATTGACTCTGTATGTACTCCTAGTCTCTATTCAGCTCCATTAATTTCAGCTTCTTCTATTTTTTTCTTAGAATACCAAGTATAAATTCCAGCATAATACAACCTAACATGTAACGAGGACTGCATATAATATACATGATTTGCAACCTGCAAAGATCATCTCTAATTCTTCCCCAGCTTCATACACATAAAAATTTGTTATATGCTAAACCGTCATACTTGATTTTGGCATATAAGCATCTGGGAAAGAAAGACAAGCCTTACCACAGCTTTGCACTGCAAAAAGAGCCAATCATGCGGAACATTATCAAGCACATACACAAATTCCTTCTGTTCTACCACTGGAAAATAAAACAGTTAGCCATGCAAAAGCCTTTTTTTCAAAAAAAGATAGACAGCAAAGCCTATGGAAGTGAAGAACATGCTAATACATCAAAAGGTAAAAAACAATAACTTACGATTTCCAAGCCCGCCCCAACCCTTGTTAATGATACCTCTCTGTCCAGTGATTTCTAGTGCTTGAACAATCATTTTCGTCAACTTATCTGGTTCTGGAATTGGCTGCAAATAGGAGCCATCAGTAATAAACTAAAAGAGGCCAAAGAAACATGTAGCAACTAATTATTGGGAAAGACAAAATGCCATAAAACAATTAAAACACAACTATACGTAGATTTTATCTTGACATTAGTGATAAATTATTCCTGGTAGGCATCATGAGCAACAAATATCCACAATACTCAGCCGTTTCAACTTCGTAGATGAGGTTTGACTTATTAGTAGTCACGCCAAAATATAAACATGTTTTGGATCCATGCTATAAGAAAAAAAAAGCTTCTCATAAAGTATTGACATTTCATCTTCACAATTTAAACAAAAACAGCTTATAGAGTAATATAAGGTTATATAGGATCCCATTCATATCGACTACTCAAAGGAACTCAGCTCATAAGAAAAATAGAGTTAGAGTCAATGAGGACTTTCCCTATAGACTAAAAGGAGCTCTGCATTTCTGAGCCTCTGAGGTAAATTGATTTTAACCAATGCAAATAGATGGAAAGATTGATCTTTAAACTATAAAATGTCACACCAAATCAACCAGTTACCAAAAAAGTCACCTAGAGGCTGAGTAGCTGACATATGATCCTAGCGTCATTGATCCTACATTGAGGCATCCAGTGGCATTTCCAAAACTTAACACCATAAGCTCCAGTTTTGTGGTTCATGCGAGTAATCGTGGGGATACCTTTCTTTCACAAAATTTTAATACATGTAAGCTCCATCTAGTAACAAACCTACCAACTCTAGCTTCCGTTTGTTCCACGCGATAGAAAAAACAAGAATGGACCCACACAGTGTATAGCAATAAATATGCCATTTAACCACACAGAAATGTAACATAGCTTAAAGCACAATCGTAGGAATAAAAGTAAAATCATCAAAATACATTAGTTCTGGCGCTTAATAAAAACTTACAAGGCTGCCAAATCCAATATAAACAGGCTTGTCACCCCTCCCAAGCCAGTTCAAAAGTGCCTCGGGAGGCTCATAATTTGAAGCAAGATCAAGGAAACAAAATCCAACAACATCAATTTTAGGTCCCCAGTCTGTAAAAGAGATACATGTCGACTTTCAATAATTAAAAACAAATCAGTTGCTAATGTCAGTAATAGTTAATAAATAAAAAGCCACAGCTAAATTTGGCTCTGAACTTGACAGATGTGTTCAGATATTTATGGGAGAACATCGATACAGAATAAATAGTGATCATGTTTTCCTTTGATTTTCGAAGCTGTAAGACCAATTTTATGCATAATAATATTGACGAGGAAAAAAAAGTGTACTGAACCATTTTCAAATTCTTGTTAACTTTGATTGGTGTTATTACCAGAGCACGAGATACAGACCTTTTGGTTTGGGGACAAGGTAAGGACTCCAGATATATGCATGAGGAATATCATTCGAATAAGCATGTGCACCGCTTAGGTATGTAACCGGTCTTAATTTCAACTTCCTCTTCCGGAGATCATTTATCATATCCCTTATGCCAAGCCAGACAAAAGAGTCAACAATCTGGTATGAAAGCTGCAATCCAAAGTAATAGTCAACACTCAACAAGTGATCGACACAGGCGCCAGATGATAATCTTTCATACATACTATCTTATCTTATATAACAAAATTGTTTCACATGAAACAGTGAGGAATATTCATCTAAAGACAGAATGTCCAGAAGTAGTAAGGCTATCATATTAGTATAAGGTAAAATACTTACTGCAAAACAGAAATTAATAACTTTTCAATGTAAGCATATAAGAGTAAGGAGAATTAAATATAGATGTGTCAATTTCATAAGTTCATCTAAATATATGGTGGGGACTGGGGAGTGAATGTAATTGATCTGCTTAGCCGTAGCCAAAATGCAGCTAGTTACAGATTTACGGTTTAAACAAGAAGAGCTTATGTCTTGAACATGCTAACTCTTGTGCGGCCACAAAATCCCCAATTAAGTCATCTTACAAGAAGAGAATGTCAACATTTTAATATTTAAGGAACAGTTCTTATGTTGTGTTTTTATTTTCTTCAGCGACACACCTGCATTATGTATATTGAGGTTAGGGTGCATGTGTAGTGTTATGTCAATGGTGTTGGTTGATGAAATAGCATGCAGCTCTCCTGTGTTTTTGAGGAAAAATATTTTAATAAATATGGATTGTGCAATAGCAATCAACTTACTCTATATCCAGCAGACTGCTTCACACGAGAGAAAGGATGTGGAAATTCACAGGTAGGCCTGACAATCAAAATAAATAAATATCATCAACAAGTTAAAATCTAGGGTATCTTTGGTTCATGCCCAACTTGGATTAACAAAAATTTCACTACCAACAAAGGTTTGCTAATAAAATGCAAAGGGAGGTGAGCTTACGTCCAAGGCATTGTGAAAATTATGTGAATCGGTATATTGAGAGCTTCTGCCACATGTACATGTCCTGGGTAGGCACTAGTTTAGGTCAGCAATTGAACTAAGGTAACAAACAAATGCTGTAAGTGGAAAGGCAACACCCTCAGAGTCAAACAGCATGCCTTATAAATTATAATGAACACGTTAGAAGTGCAACAAATTAAACAGAAACATATAATATAAACTAGCAATAATAAAAGGATCACCATATGCTGCTGGATTAGCTATTATAGCGTCGGCATTGAAAGAAACACCAGTATCAATATCCGGATCCTTGCAAGCAGGAAGCAAGGAGAATATGATGTCCCTAATCTGTTTGCGCTGGATAGGAATTTCTGATGGAGTTGCGGGCAAGAATCCTTTATTCTTAACCATGTCTGCTCAAATTACGAACCCTGTACTGTTATGCAAGATCTATCTATAGCAAACTCCAAGGAGCAAGCACAAAAACAATTATCCATACACTCACATACATCCAGCAAGAACTTTTGGATCTCCACCGAGGGGATAAAACTCCAACCCAGTAGTCAGCACGAAATCCTTGAAGTTGGCATGAGTTGCTAATCTAACACGATGACCATAGTCCTGCCAACAAAAATTAATTATTCCTCCATTCCATCCTGAACAAAACATAAAAACAATTCGCATTTTGCAGTTCTATTTGGTGAAAATAAGAAAAAAACAACAATTAGGGCCTGTTTGGATCACCCCAACTAATTATTAGCTGCTGGAAAATAGCTGGTTTGGATCCAAATGGGTCTAGCTAAAAGAATTAGCTGTTTAGATGCAGCTAATGCAAGCTAATATTTAGCAGCTAATTTTTAGTGATCCAAATGTGGTATACTGACTCACGTGTGCTGGGCAGGAGTGCTGGACCCTTGAATATTTGCTGCCAGACAGTTAATCAAGCACATAGCAACAACATTATACAGCCTATTTTATTGTGACATGCTCTAAATGCTTAGTTAGCTTATTCATCATAAACACTCTAGAGACGCATTTCACAATTTTTTTAAAATCTAAATAGTAGTGAAAGAATTATACCATCATGAATCAACTTAAATAGTAGTGAAAGAACCATAAAGTATCAAAAGAAATTAATAACATGCCAACCTGCAAACGTTTTCCTATAGCTATAAATGGCTGCACATCTCCTCTTGTACCAACAATAAGCATAACAATTTGCATTGGTTGCCTGTTCTGCAGATCCGAATAGTTAAAGGGTTCGCCACCAAAGGCAACATTGTGGTGATGTTCTGAAGGAACATCAAGTGATGAAGCCTCAATATTAGTGGGAATATCGACATGTACAGTTCCATCATCTTTCAGTGTAGCCATTCGACTAAACAATTTTAGCTGCAATGAAAGCAAACCAGGATGCAACAGACAGAGACTGTCATTTTTTTTTTAAATGCAGAATGGAATAAAAGGACTCATATTCAGCTTATACTCCCTCCATACCAAATTGCAAGGGGTTCTAACTCTCTTTTTATCCTTCCACATTCATATGAAGGTTGGTGAATCTAGACACATATTGAACACAGATGCGTGGAGTAATGAATGAATTTGGTATATGTATAGAACCCATTAAAATTTGGAACAGAGGGAGTACCAGCGAATTGTAACTTCACAAGCTACAAATAGCGGTGCTAGAAATTCAGCGATGATTACAACTATCCACTGTTTGATTTTTATGACTGTATAATATAATACATTAGCAGTGCAACCACGGAATGTACAGTATTTTACTTAGAAAAACACTGCATATTTTAGTGGCAAAAACAAAAGAGTTATATATTTACATGCGTGAATGATGAACCACAACAGTGTGGGTGAGCAAAGCTGACAGATTAGATTACCTTGTTTTTAATCGATATCTTCTTATCCAATATGCAAGATGCTTTTTTGCTATCTTCAAGTCTTGTTCTTTCAGAATTTGACACCTCTGAGGTTGTATCAGAACATTCAGTATTGTCCATTTCGCTGGTGCTTGTACCCTCATCTTGTGGAGAACAATCATTGGGCACTAGAAGTACAAATTTCAAACAGTCACACAACCGGAAAAAGAAGAGAGTCAAGATTCATCCAACTACTTTCTGGCAAATTGTAGCAGGAATCCTCAAAGTCAAAGGAAATGAAAAAAAAAAACCAACCTAGTTCATCAGATAACAATCGGTAACAAAACAATTTAACAGCTCTAGAATCTAAAACACTAGCAAGAAGAACAGCTGTCATTTTAGTCTGTGAGAAGACAAAATGTGAGTCAGTATCAACCAGACACAGTGAAAAGGAAAAAGGGCACCCCAAACCCGTCCGAATCGTACCAGTTTACTGACCCAAGCAGAAATTACACCGGAACACAAGGAGACGGAACATGGGCCCTCCTCAACGGCTCAACCATCCCCTCTTCTCCCCAACCAGGACGTGACAATCCCAGCAAAATTCAGTAGGCACCCAGCAGTAAGTCTGCTGCCCGCCCTGCATAAACTGTGGCGCGAGCCTCGACATACCGGCAACCAGAACCAGCCTTCGACGCAGCAACGCCGCGCCGCCGCTACCAAATCCGAAGGACAGGTAACCAGCACGGATCATATCGACAGTCCGCCTACCACGAACGGGGCTGGCTATGAATTTCGCCGAGACGAGTAGGGAGGCAAAGTGGAAACTCAACTCGTACATGCGCCGCTGGTGGGAGTATCGGACCAAGGGGGTGCTCACCGGACGAGGAAGCGACGTCCTGAGCGCCGGCGCCGACACCGCCGCCGGCTTCCTTCATCGGCAACGGCGGAGGCTTCTAGAAGTTTCCGCCAGTACCTCCCGAGGGACGGGCCGCCTCCCGGAACATCCCCGGTGGCCACGCGAAGAGATGAGTCGGGAACGCGAGCGGAGCGGGGGGCTTCTCCGGGAGAGGAACCGACGAAGACCGTCGGGCGCTGGGCAGGGGACACGTGGCGGAATCAGAGAGCGAAGACGTGCGGGGCCGACGGTAGCGATGCGTTGTGGACCAGGTCAGCGGGGGGGGGCCGATTTTTGTCGTTGGAGGATGGTTGAGCGGCCGTCTGTAGTGTTGTCGCGTGCCAGCGTGGAGCCGGTTGTCTTGTCGGCGTGTAGGGGAGAACTGGTGGAGAAGTCAACGTCACAATCTGCCTAGCTCCTGCACTGCACTAAATTCTACTGCTTGAGGACGTTAGTGGCGGTCCCACCACGGAACGGGTGGAAGGCTCACTCCAGGTGTTGCCTGATTTTGAGAAACTTAGTTATGTTTTGAAAACACGGTATAGTAGGTATACGCATACAGAGTAAAGGAATGCGATGAATATTCGGTTAGAAATAGTTTAAAGATGTGTGCTTTTAATTTTTGGCCACCCGCGTCCAAACATGCCACAAAATATCGGACGCCTATATTAGAGTCCACCAACTTGACAATCTCCATGCGTGACACTCTCATATCTACATACACTAGTTTCACTTCACTTTTTGTCCTTGCCTTCCGTTCCCCATCCTTTTCGTTCCCCTTTTTTTTCCTCACAGCTTTTAGCTCCTCTTCCCCGCTGGTGATGGCCTCCTAGGTTTTGGCTGTCTCGCGTGACCTCTTGACTTGCTTCTCTGTGCACCTCCACTGCCACAGCAAAGTCAGCCATAGTCCTTAAGTCGCTTCCACGACCACATCGTCATGGCCACCTCCGTCCTCATCGCCCTATCCACCACCGCAGCCACCGCCGGCGAGCTCCTTGTTCTCGGGCACCCCGCTTCCTCCTCCCTCTCCTTCACTTCCTGTTGCCTTGGTGTCGCTGCCCCATTCCGTGGATTCCTCGGCCTCCCCGGATCCGCGACCACGAGATGAAGCACGAGCGGCGACGGCTCTAGCGAGGGTCCGGATCTGGACGAGGACTCAGATGAGGGAGAGGACCCCGAGATGGACCCTCGAGTAGAAGCATGAGTTATGTTGCAACTTATGAATTGAGATGTTGTGGTTTGTGAATTTAGATGTTGCATGAGATTATACAATTTCATCAGTTGCAAAGTTGATTTTCTGATGTTGCATGAATTTACCTTCAAATGTTTCTGGGGAATTGTTTTTGATATGTTGCATTAGATGATATGATATGTTTCATCGGATGCATTTTAGTTTTGCAAAATTGATTTTCGGACGTTTGCAAGAAAAAGATTTTCGAATGTTTCAGGAGGGAATTTTGGAGATCTTACGTGAGATGATATGAGATGTTTCATCTTTTAGTGTTGCAAAGTTGGTTCATCCGTCTATTGTTCAACGGTCTTTTTGGATCGAGCTCCATATGCTGTGAATAGATGTTGTGGTGAGATTTTTTTTCCCTTTGAACCGGATGGATATGATGATTTTCTTGTCTAAGTATTGATGTTGTAGAAATTGATTTTCAATGTTGCGTATATTATTTTTCAACATTGAGGCTATATGTTTTTTATGTTTTACAGACCGTCCGACGGCCAGCGCTCGAATCTGATGTTCGGACGCTGCTAGCGCCGAATTCTTGGTGATGATCCCCAGCTAGAGCCGTGGCAGCCATTGCAAGTCTATGTCATGGTCACTATTGTACACAGCCGATCGACAGTGAAAAAAGTATGCAGTCGATCAGGCCTCGTCAGGACTAAACGTGATAGTTTAAACAAGCCTAACATCTTTATTTATTTTATTTATTCTACCTCTGTCGAGTTTTCTACGTAGTAATAGTATTTTCCAAAATATTAGTAGATAAGGAGACCTAAACCGTAAGGAGTTTTAGTTTTTTATTGGATTCATTTGTTATTCTACGTAGGTGCGTTCTATGGGGCTTTGTTAGAGCTCCCATGGTTTCATTCTAGCAAAAATCACTCTTGCACAGTTGTCGTCGTGGACGGCTAGTGTAGAGTTGTGTAGGAACGTGAACGCTGCCGCTGAGCTAGATGGCTACGAGGAGCCGGGGAAGAAAGGGGTTTAGAGAGGTTCAAGCTACCTGAGAGAGTAACATCATACGTCCTTTTTGGGTTTCTCTTTATTCGAACGAAGGACTAGAGTTACAAACGGGTCCGGGAGCCCGGGCACCCAGTCGTGCTTGGTGAGCTCGAGAGTAGAGTGGTACGGAGTATTCTTGGAGTCCTTAGAGTCCAAGAGCGATTGTGAAGTGTGAAGTATGTCGTGTCTATCTAGGTGCTCCACTACGCCCTTTTATAGTCTAAGGGCTCGAGTGGTAGTGCAGAGTTGATAGCACAGTGTTACAATGGGCGGCACGGCCTTGGTACAACTTGTCAAATGGTACGTCTCGCCTCCACCATAAGGTGGCGGCGTGGGAAGCACTGTTCCTTCTCTGTCTCCAGGTCAAACCAGAGGGGCGTGCAGATGGTACTGGTGATGTGATCCAACCAAGCGCTCCTACCGCATTTAATGCGGCAGGTGATAGTTCCTTCCCCTGGAAGGGTCCCTCCCAAGGGTTTGCCAGATGGGTCCGCCAAGACCCCCGGGGCTTACCACCTGTCGCTGCTGCTGCTGGCGTTCCTCGGGGCACTCGAACACGTGCAACAACTGTTTTACTTAGGGAGGTCTTCTTCTACCTGACGAGGCGCTACGTATGCGTCTCTAGGGACAAGGTATGGGTCCCCCATGGCGCCAACAGCAGTCGAGCGGCTAAAAACAATCTCAATTCTGGAATGAATCAAGGGGAATCACTTTTCTATTTTACGCTACGATGACATAGAAAAAAACTACTCCCCGCTGCTTCCACCCTATTCTCCTCCTACTTGCCTGACTTCACAACTAGATAGCTAACGTTTTCATCACACAGATTCACTCACTCCAAAAAATCACTCATCAAAGAATCATGGAGTAGAGCATTTTGGGACTCTATCAAACAAACTCTATCATGTATAAATTTATCAACATCTTAATGAATGTAAAACAATAAAAAGGGTGCCGGAACCTTTACAATTTAGGATGGATGGAGACTTCCTTGGTCTCAAATTATAGCCGTCTTATTTCATTTCTCATTTCGAACGCAGCGCCCAAAAAAGTTGTGGGCCCCACCCTAGGTATGTTCCTGTGTGACGTCTGATTTACAGAATCAAGCATGCCATACGTATAAATTTCTTTTCTTTTCAAATCAATCTATCTTTTATATCTATTTCTTCTTCTTTTTCTTATATTTTAAACCATACAGTTTACGAATAAGTCTGTACTAGTTAAACCATGCGCATATATTTTAAAGATGTTGAAGAATAAGAACCTACATCTCAAAAAGTATAATAATAAGTTATGTGTATATGTTTTGAAGACACCTAACGATAGGAAACTACAGCTACCAAAAAAATATGATCATAAATTATTATGATAAGTGATGTATATAGGTTTCAAAGTTGATAGAGTGAAAACTTTATATAAAAAGTTATATAAAAATTTATGATAAAAGTTATTATGATAACTTGCCTACTGAAGCTATGGCTGTTAATTATGTGCATAAGTTATGACTATATCTTGTATATTTTTTTGGAAAAAGTCCTATTTTTGACCATCGAACTGTCGCTCGAGTCCGGATTTGACCATTGAACTCTAAAACCGGATATATTCAACCATCCAACTATTAATACTGGATATATTTGATCCTCAAGTGGTTTCATGGGTGGTTTTAATTTTTTAATACTAATAAAAAATCTATTTAATATTAAAAAAATTATAACTAATACCATAACTAGTACCATAACTTCCATGTATAGCTTATGCTTTCTAGACGCATAACTCATAACTTGTGTATAACTTATGTGTTGCTTCTTGTATAATTTATAACTTATGCTTTCTATATGTATAATTCATAACCTTTTGTGCATATATTTTTCTCTTTTCTGAACATACTTATTATTCTTGCACATAACTTATATAAATGTGTTATAAGATAACTTATAATAATAATAAGAGAAGAATTTAAATGTCTAAGCTGAAGAAAGAAGAAAAAAAAATCCAAGCACAGAAGGTGCACGGATGCATTCATCACGTAATGCCACAGTAGGGGTAATTATGATAACTAGTCAAAGGAAGGAACATACTCTTCAGAAAAAACGTGTGCACGTGGATTTTATTTGGAAATCGGTCGTCGAGGCTGATTCGAGTGATCGCTCGCTGATTAGCGAGTGATCAAAGAGATCGATGAAGATATGTAGCATACGCTTAGTCAGTAATTGTTTCTGGATTAGGCCCTTAGAGAGCGGACTGCAAATTTGTGTTTTGTTCAAGGAGTGAACCAGGCGTGTAATCCTTGGTGCACCGAATCCTTGGACTCTTTGGGGTTAACGTCGCCTTTGGCATGACGCTTGCATGTTGATTTGATGTGCACAAACTGCACGGCAGAGTACCATATAATACTACCTCCATTTTTGTTACGTTAGCTAGTACAAAATAATATTAATCAGCGTGAGGATCGGAGGGAGCATATATAATACTACCTCCAGACTCAAGATGATTTTCTGCAACACCGAATGGGAGGACATATTCAGCAATCAAGACCTCCACGCCTTATCGACCTCACTCTCCGACGACCGCTGCCCACTTCTCGTGTCTAATCAGGGCAGCCCGTCACGGCCTCAATCCTTCAGTTGAGAACAGCGGCGAAGCTAGATGATACTCGAGGGGGTGCACATGGCTGTGAGTGCATAGACTTATGCCATTGGGAGTGCATATTTATATGGTGAAAATCTATATTTTTTTATGGTCACCAGGGAAGAAAAGCATCTCCACCTGAATTTGTATTGATAATTGTATGGCAAAAGCCACGCATCAGCAGCCTCGGTCTTAGGAAAAACGAGACAAAACCCTTACATCGCTAAGGCCGGGCTGTCATAATACGTGGCCTTGTACAAAATTCTAAAATGGGACCTATGCATGGTTAACTTTTTGAACGGAAAGTTTTAGATCTCTATAAAAAAAATTGTTTTTGGACCTACTCGGGAAGCGAATTCTGATCCGGATTATGATGAATTCTAGTTTAGAATTTTTAAAATATAAACGTAATTGTGAACCCAGGGCGCCTATGTTGATAGAAAAAAAATCAAACTATAATACTCTTGGTTGCATATTTAACATCATTTTTTGTGTCCTTGAATGAATGCTTCAAAGATGTGCTCATATTTAATCTTCTCCAACACTTCACTCATAAGTGATATTGTGGCCAAATTAGTAAGTCTTGTTGTAATATTGTACCATACGTATAAAAATCAGAAAAGATTGGAAGACAACTAAAGGAGCCATGCGGCCTGCGTACAGCAAGCAGAAAGCCAAAAAATTAAACTCAGCTGCGTCTGTCCAGCGGCTGGCTGTAGTTTATTAGGCTTCAAATAAACTAAGATCTTAGAGTAACAGAAATTTTAGAGGCCCTTTGAAAATAGAGGCCCTGTTCCATCGAACAGGTCGCACAGCCCTGTCCCCGGACCTGTTGCTCGGTTAATCCGAAGAAACTAGGCTAAAACCACAACTAAAACATAGCTAAACTAAGCCCACACCAAGCTCAAAGGTAGAAAGTGGTGTAAACCACAGATAGAACAACATCGTGCCCCAATTCAAGGGCGAAATATGGCTAGACCACGAATAACAACACAACGCAGGGGACCAACAACAGATATAGATCGTCGACTAATACACGCACAAGAACAGCATACTCACCGGTGTACCTAGGCCATTGCACATCCAAGCCCCCCTCGTAGCTACGCCGCTCGGTTTGCCTAGTGGCCACCTGCCACGCAAACACGAGTGGAGACTAAGGGCGGCAGGAGGCACGCCGACCACAGCAGACCGAACACGACGATCTTCCTTCTAGCTAACAGCGGCACCCGACCGCTCATCCGATCTCCACGACCCGGCATATGATTTACATGCTTCTGCCAACAAGGAGAGCGCCGACGGAGGCCGAAGGTCGGTGCTATGCTCATGGCACCAAGTGACCTGCAAAAAACTACATCGAAACTCTATTCCAGTGTTACTGCAATTGTAGGGAGGGTAGGGAGCACTACCACAACGCCTTTAAAAAGGTGAGCAGCGCTCAAGAGGGTCGTCGTTGCATAGGCTTTCGCCCGTGACTTCCCAAGAACCCAAAATACCACACACTAGCAGTGCTTGCACTGCCGTGCCACAGCCGCTTAAGCCCTCGATAGCTCGCACGAACGGCACGATGCATCGCACAGTGATATCCCTGTGAACTTGAACATGGGAATGCAGTGTCTCACCCTAGCGCTTCAAGCGTGGTGAAGCTTCCGGATCGGGGTGCCGGAGCCGGCGACGGCGGCGAGGTGCACTCCCGCAGCAGACACCGGGGACGGTCGCGTAGCCCCAGGAGCCAGACGGCTAGGAAGGGGTGCCATCTCCGACGACGACTTCAACCGAGAAGCCGCAGTGCCATCTCCGATGACGACTTCAACCCAAAATCTAATCTTTATCACTAGATTTCTATTTTTCCGTGGGTGCAGCTACTATGTAGCTCCGCCCCTGGTTGAGAACTTCTAGATCAAGCTACTGGGTTTTGACAAAGTGGTGGCAACAGCATGGATTGCGCCATCCAAACATCACGAACCATTCCATATACTGTACTACAAGTTGCAAATTAAACATGGTCAAGGTGCTTAGAGAGTGAAGTAGCAGACTTGTTCTAGATGCAAGCCTTCTCCTACACATGGCCTTGGAATTGAACCTAAGGCTGGACTTGGGCCTAAGAGAGAGGCAGATGTCGAATGAAGTACTATGTATGCGTAGCAAGTTGAAGAAGGGGAGCTTGGACTAGTAGTACTCAAACGGGTATGGAGAAAACAAAGCTCACGGCTATGCAACCTTAAACTTGGAGACACCAACATGAGAATTTTTTTTTCACCGGCAAGCAAATTCAAGGAGGCGCAATAACTTCATCCAACTCAAGGCGGCGCAATAACTTCATCCAACGGCTCAAGAAGGGACGTGGTTGGGCAGTCACACATGAGGATAAAGCGCAAGAGGTAAGCTTCTTCCACACCACCATGCAACGGCCAGTCGGCCACCGTCTAGGCAAATCCGATTTGAATTGGGATTTCCTCAATGTCCAGGAACATGATCTGTCTGCCCTTGACAACCCTTTCTCAGAGCAGGAAATTAATCGGACCGTTGATCTCTTGCGGGGGGACAAGGCACCATGGCACGATGGCTTCACACGAGGTTTCCTCAAAGCTTGTTGGGAAACAATTAAGTCCAATGTCATGATAACAGTAAACGCTTTTTATGACCTCCGATGCCTCAGCTTGCAACTAATTGACTCCACATACATTACCCTTTTACCCAAAAAAAGGATGGGGCCAAGGCTATAGGCGAATTTAGGCCGATAAGTAGGGATGTAAATGGATATCCGAATTATCTGAATCATCTGAAAAAATTTGATTTTTTAAATAATAGATATAGAATGATTTTTGTGCTCATTTTTTATGCATTTTAACAATTTCATTATAAAAAATAAGAATATAAAATTGGATGGAAAAAATTATGCCTTATTTTCTTCCAATATAGAAAAAGGTTAAAAAGTATCCGTATCCGATCGTATCCGAATATGATCATATCTAAACTCAATTTAGCAAATATAAAATAGATTTTGGATCCATTTTTTATGGACATTAACAATCTTAACACCAAAAACAATAATATAAATTTAGATGGAAAATTACGTGTCCTATTTGGTCACCATGGATGAAAAAATACTATCCGGATACAATTACATCCCTACCGATAAGTGCCATTCGCTCCATCAAGATCATCACGAAGACATTGGCCCTCTGCTTAGGTCCTCACATGAACGACATTGTCTCTTCATGACAGAGTGCCTTCGTCAAGAAGAGCACCATCCATGATCATTTTATGGCAGTGCTAGTGCAGCCAGGCACTACCAACGGAATAAGTCCCCCCACACTATTCCTCGGCTTGGACATCGCGAAAGCTTTCGACTTTGTTCGGTGGGAGTACCTTCTCTCGTTGCTTCATCGAATTGGCTTTCCACCATGTTGGAGGACTAGATCACTACAATTCTTTCCTCCACCTCAAGGGTGTTCATCAACAGAGTGCCAAATCCTCCCTTGTTGCATCGTAGGGGCCTTCAATAAAGGGGCACACTACCACATTACTCTTTGTGGTTGTTGTCAACCCATTGTAGAAGCTCCTAGAAGGGGATGTTCACCAAGCCTACGTATCTCATTGTATGCAGATGTATTACACTAGCAAAGGTTGAGGCACTTGTAAGTTTGCTAAGCTTGTTTGGCAAGGCATTGGGTCCAATAAGGACAAACTTCCACAAATCGACTGTCATCCATATTAGTTGCCAAAGAGGATTTTGATGATGTCCTTGCGTCCCTGCCAGCCGATAGGGCAACATTCCCTATAAGGTACCTTGGACATCCACCATCTTCCTGTAAGTTGAGGAAGTTGGATTTTTAGTTCTTGGTGGATAAGATTATGAGCAAGCTTAGTGTTGGAGCAGAAGAATTTTATCGATGTCCGTCTTACCCTAGCCAAGGCAGGCCTCACCTCGCAAGCAATCTACCTCTTCTCTGCTCTCCGAGCACCTAAAGACATCATGCAACACATTGACACAAATCGAAAGCGGTTCCTTTGGGTGGGATTTGAAAAGCTGACCACGGGGAGTACAAGGTAAACCAGACTCGTTCGGCAAGACCAAAGGCATGTGGAGGATTGGGTATCCTAGACTTA
Source organism: Paspalum vaginatum (assembly GCA_030272315.1). NCBI lineage: Eukaryota > Viridiplantae > Streptophyta > Magnoliopsida > Poales > Poaceae > Paspalum > Paspalum vaginatum. The sequence continues at coordinate 35,347,848 of CM059013.1, read as the reverse complement.
AGCCAATCCGTGCAGGACCTGCATCTAAGATGGTTTTGGAACAAATGGAATTCACTGGACAAACCATGAGCGTCCGCCGAGGTTCCATGCACGAACACAGATTGTCAACTCTTTCCTGCCTCTACAATGATCTCAATGGGATATGGGCGAAGGGCATCCTTTCAGGACGGCATCCAGGGCTGAGGCCAAGAGACTTTTGCACCACGATTTTTTGGCATCTCTAGGAGGAAGAAAAGAACATTGCATGACACCTTTCCGGGCAATAATATAACTGGATTAGGGACTCGAACCTTCACACCTAGGGGTTTCTTAGCACAACCTATTGGAATTTGCAAGCTTTGGTCTGAGGTGTAGAAGGTGAGTTTACACCAAGACGATCAAGATAGCATAAGCTAGAAGTTCACCCCTGACCATCAGTACACAACAAGCTCAGCTTTCTGTTCGTTGGATCTGAGCGAACATACCTAGAATGGATCATTTGAAAAGTGTGGGCACCACATAAATGCAAATATTTCGATCCATTCAAGGCAGAATTTGTACGGTGGACCGCTTGGCCGCAAGAAATTGGCCTCATATTGTGGCATGCGCGCTTTGTGGTCTGTTCCTAGAATCTGGGTTGCATCTTTTCGCCGAGTGCCGCTTCACCAAGCATATTTGGGGCAAAGTAGCTCATTGGGAGGCGCTTGATGCCCTCAGGCCAAGTGGGTGTCAATCCTCCATTGGTGGGGTTCCTTAGCCAAGACCATTAAGTGCAGTAGCAAGGGCTCGAGGAGTCTCTTAATCCTTGTTATTTGGACCATTTGGCAAGAAAGGAACGTGAGACCATGTAGTGTAGGAGCAAGGGCTTGAGGAGTCTCTTAATCCTTATCATCTGGACCATCAGGCAAGAAAGGAACGCGAGGATCTTCAATCACAAGCATTCCAATTGCCTGCATATCTTCAATGAAATCAAAGCTGAGGGCGAGTCCTAGCTGTGCTTTGATGACAGGCATTTGGCCGTGCTCTTATGTGTTGGGTTTTTTCCATTGGTCTGGTGGTTGTGTTGATTTCCTTTGACCCTATTAGCAAAACTTTGCCTATGGGGCTCCCCTTCTCTTTTTAATATAGCAGGAAGATCTCCTGCCGTTTTGTTTCAAGTAGATTCTACAGGTCAAGCCCTTGTCCTATACAACAAACTTGCTATCTTATCTCACCAGCTAAAACAAACAGAACTTGGCTGATATACAACAAACTTGCTATCTTATCCGGAAATTGTTTGAGCATATATTACATTGGTCTGTTACAAACTTACAGACTTATCTAACATGGCTTGTGGCATGCCTCACTTGGACACTTGGTGGTAGAAGACCTAAGATCTTCACCTCAATAAAATTATTGGTCCAAAACATATCCTTGGTTGAGCTTCAATGTAAATTATGTTTGTTGCTTTACCCACCGATGCCATGACATAATCTTCATACTGATAGTTTGCACTCTCTTGATCTTACAGCATTTGAGCTTCGCTTTCACATGTCTCTAGTTTCCTACAAGACTAGTTTAATTCTTTATGAGGCACGTAAAAACACAAGATAAACCTAGAGCACTTTTAGGTGCATGGTTTATCTCTGTACAAAAAACTAGTTAAAGCCCTAGATTTAGTTTTTAAGTATCCTAATTCACCTCACCTCCTCAGATTCCCTTACTATTGATCCCACAGTGACCGCTAAAAGGCTGTGCCAACAAAAACAGAAATCCAGAAGGTGGAGTTCAATTCTGCAAGTGCCACCGAATGTTCACCAAATTCTCTACATACCATCACCGTGTCAATGAGATGGAAGTCCAAACTCCACATGCTATTGGCATGTGCGATAGCATTAAGAAAAAGAGCTCATATCAACTTTACTTGTCCACCACACAACGGTTACAGCAATTAACAGTTTGAGACTATACACATTGCTCACAACTAGGTAATCCTGCTTCTTAAATGGCCTTGGCAAAAATATCACACGCCGGAAACAGGAAAAATAAATAATAAACAATTCTGGGCACACTAATTCCTTCAAAATTATTTAACTATACAAGTTATTCACATTTTTCCTGCAGAACCAATCCAATAAAATTTGGATAAAAGAATGATTTTCAAGGGATTCCTAGCTACTACTATAGCTAAGAAAAGAATCAGTTTGTACTGCACACATGCGTTTTGGGAGGGCAGAACAAAACTTGAGGAAAAAAACAACCTATGAAGACAAATAATTACATAGCACTACAGGGAGAATGGAAACCCTAGGTTGAATTTTACATCATCTTATGGAAGAATGTAGATGTACCCTGTGTATGCCCGTGCAGCACCGTATATAGAAGAAAAGGAAGTGGTTTGGGCTTCTGGCCATTTGAGGGCTCAGTGCCTCAGCCCTTCAAGAATTGAAAGGCAGCAATTGCAGTAAGCTCTTGTGGTGGGGAGACGTTCTGAAATTCTTTGGCATCCATAGAATCTGCTATCTCCTCGAGTGATATGGGCATGCTGCAACAAGTAAAATCTCAAAAGCTAAGCATATGGTCGGAATTATGCAGACAATATAATAATGGCACAGTAAACTTCTACACACTTAATTTCATCATCCAGTAAAAAGGTATTCTCAAGAGTGTCTTGGTCCGATTCCTTGGTCATCAATGTTTGCATCTCCTCAAGGACCTACAGTCAAACCAATCAGCTCCCCTATTAGTGTGCTGCTCTATGTTCTATGAAATGGAAAAAAAAATCAAATCAAAGCGCAGAAATCTGGAAACAAGAAAAGAGGTGAGAATTTGGAAGAAGTGGCATTGAACATCAGTGGTGCTATCAATGCAAAACTAGAGTAGTATTCCATAATTGCTTGCAGAAATTGTGCTTATGGAATTCCATTTGCATCCAGGACCAAATGAAACTGACTACGAACTAATTAAAAACTGGTTTTCTGGCATAAAAAACAGGTTTTCTTGTTACCTCTTCTGACACGCTCTCTGTGTTATATTTGTCATCCCAATACTGAGTGCATATTTTGTAGAGCTGCTGCACACTTAGTACCTGCATAGTATCAGAATAGATTTAGTGTGTGCGTGCGTGTGTGTGTGTTGTATGCATGAGTGAGGGAGCGCACTTACTGGGCAGAGATCATTTACAATCTCATCATATGAAATCCTGAATTTTTTGAATATGACCTAAAACAGCACAAATATATCAGTGAGAGAATTCATATTACAAATTCTTTAAGGAGACCATGACACAAAATACAAGGCATCAAGTGCCACAAATGCGGCTCTTTTAAACTTAGCAAGCAGAAAAGATTAGATACCAACTTCCTTTTCTCGACATGCAGAACTGCATGTCATTATATGTTAGGGACAGACTTAAGGTTTGAGGGCAACATCTGGAAACGATCAATGCTACCCACACAGGAAGTGGTGTGAATTTGGTATGTACAGGTTCAGAAACTATTGAGTAGCAACATGGATTTGCAAAAATCATGTTTCGCTTTTAAACAAAATAGAAACTGTAAATCAACCTGCAGAGGCACCTATCTTTTGTCTTTCCAAAAAACAATAGCTGATTACTATGTCATGTGCTTGGAATTTGTGGAAGGGAAGCAGCAGGCCAAGGGATTTAATGTCATCAAGTCACCACATATAAGGACCATGCCTCAAACTAAATTAATATTTTACAACTAACTTCAAAGTAAAACAATCTATCCTGAACAACATCCAACTAATGCACTGGACTGTGATGTGCTGCTGCTAACAGCTACAGACACAGTGCCTGCAGACATGGCCACAAAATGCATCCAGAACAGAACATTGGTATCTGATGCAACAAAAAAAATATATATTTCCATTCTAGCAACCTATTAATCTATTATACTCATTTCCCTTGACATCTTCGACAATCTGGAAACTATAGAACTAGATTAAATCCCTTGATATGCTTTAAACCAACCATAACCAAGTCAATATTATAGCTTTTTACTTGTTTAGCAATTTATAATCTACGTATAAAAAACAATTTATAATCTTCAGTTATCAGACTAGCTAGCCATGTTATATACGACTTGAGGACAATCTATAAGCATAGGTGTGAACTAACAGTACATATGATATGTACAGGATGATAAAGTCTGGAACTAAAAGAAAATTTACATACCAAGAAACCAACAGCTTGCCTGATATGCTTGAGTTCATCCAATGCAGATCCTGCATACTGTTAGCATATAACAGTTAGGTGGGAGCAAAAGCAGCTGCATACTTAATGTAGGTAATTGCATTTCAATACTGAGCCACAAGAAATATAATAACATAATAGTTCTGTAAAATAATAGCAAGATTAGAGGGGGAACAGAGGGATTTTACAAGATGAGCATATATTGCACTCAAGACTGAGATACTAGGGTGCAATGGACAATTTTGCTCCACATCACATAGGGCCCCTCTATTACATAAAATTCTGTAAAGAAATATGCATCTGGGACACCATCCATAGGAATTCAAAACTCATTTTAACTTTTAACATTATGGCTTTACTGGACTAATGACAACTAGGAAAAAAGGTTTCAACATCCAAGGAAGATGGTATAAAAAAAGCTCAAGTTTAGATATATGCTGCAACTGCACATGCATGATTACCTCTGGCTTGACTTCTCCACACCACATCTCTAGTAGTGCCAATCCTTGTTTCACATATTCTCCATTACTGAAAGAGCAGCACTCATGACGTACAAGAAGGCTGCAGTACAGTGTAGTGACACAGTAAGCAATTTATGCATTGGAGAAAAATTGGAAAAGCACTAGATCGCTGAAATAAGCATATCATTTACCTATTGAAGAGTTGTGCATTGATAAATGAGAAAACTTGGGTAAATATCTTCCGGATAAAAAAGGATGGGACCTAGAAGTTCAGCAGGATGCTTAGAGCAATACCCATTAGTTATGGGGCAGGTATGTAGAATAAGTTAAAACTTACACAATTGTTTAGCAAAATTTTCAGCAGTTCATTCAAATTGTCGACTATCGCTTGCCAATAAGAACCTTGATTTGAAAATGACCGTCCCCTTGGCAAACTTGATGATCCAAAAGAACGGCCTCTCACCATACTAGCTTTCACAGTTCTCGGGACCTGCAGTCACAACGCGGTCCAAAAACTTAACTAAATAAGACAACAAAAACACCACAAGTACTTGCAGGAAAAGGCAATGAAACCAAAAAAAAAAAAAAACTGGGAGCAATATATATCAGCCTAGTTAAGAAAAGGGGGACTTTTCAAAAACAAGAGATGCACATCCTAAAAGAACATTCTTAATCATTCATAATAGCCTTGTGTGATGATCACATGGTAACTAAGATACCTGAATAGCATATGACAGCAAGGAAGAAAGATCTGTCTTCACATTGTCTCGGATCATTCCATATAAGCCTTCTACAAAGGCTGTAAGTTGCTGCTTAAAAAGAAAAGCAGGATACTTGGCCTCAATTTGGCGCACAAGGTCCATATCAACAGTTATGTTGGAAGAGCGGAATACCTGCAAGTTTTAAATCAGTGAATGCAACCATCAATTGTCAAAAGGGACTTTTTTTTTGGGGGGGGGGGGGGGGGGGGGGGAGCATGGATGGCCCAGACCATCTCAGAAAAGGTAGATGAAAAGAACTTTTAGGTGTTCGGATTACATCGTATTGCCATTGAGAAATAAATTGCAGAACCATTCCAATGGAATGTTCAGATTCAGGACAGATCCTGTCCTACTGATGCACTGTAAAGAATTTAGGATCACAAACAAAATATGCACCAGACCAACATGGTCCAAATTAATGAAATTATCAGACCCCTGTTACTCGTTGTTCAATGAAAAACCTTTTGTTTTGATGCACATGTTCTCAAAATTACACTACTGATCCTTGTCAAGAGTGATTGACAAAACATACCATCCTCCCAAGGAATGATGATTGAGTCTGTGGCCTTTTTTGTGGACTGGTTCCTGTTGAGCCAGCAGCTTTTAGGCTCTTTTGAAGCATGATCAATAAAGTTGATGAATTTGATAACCAGTATGCAAGATCCTCATTGCTATCATGTTTCTGAAATGCAAACAACAACAATTATTTAAAAACTAAATCAACTGGGATATACAATAGAAAAAAAAATGTCTGTGGTATAACATACAGAATCAACACAAAGCAGATAATACCTGCATTGCAGAACCGAAAATTTGAATAAGCCGATCAAACACACTTGTTTTCTCTGTTTCAAAGACCTTCCAATGAACAAGACACTTATATATGGTTATTGCAGCAACTGGTTTTCCTTCACTAAAGCCAATATTTTCACTAACACAGTTTATAAGGGCATCAATGCTCTCCTGCAGAAATAATTTTGTTCAAGTGAAGCTTCATATGATACAATGTCTTATAACTTCAGTAAATGGTTTAGAACATACAAATATGAAATATTTAACATACATTTTGCCTCTCAAAAAAGGATGCTCTAGGCTGTCCAAAGCTTCCATATTCCTTGGGAGCTCGAGGAGTGCCATGAGGAGTCTAGATAGAATGACCAATTTAGATTCAAACATTACAGAACCAGCAATTGCTAAATTAACATTATTATATATCAGATAACTTTTCACCTTTAGTTCATCAATGCGTGGACTACCATTAGTCAAACTCTGCAAAGGTGAAAGATATAGAAACACTTCAGTAATGAAAAGTCTAGCTTAAACTATTGATGGGTAGGATATACTCCCTCCGCTCCAAATTAGAAATACAAAGAGTAAAGGAAACACCCATAGACTAATATTTTTACTGAAATGCTTGTATTGCATGAGGAATGGAGAGACCACATACAGATTTTGGAGATGCATTTTCAGGTATTGTTCTAACAGGGGTACGCAACAGTGCCTGCTGCCGAAGCAATTGATTTTCTGCTTCCATAGTAGTTACCTTTTCTTGAAAACTGCCCATCACGCAGTATAAACCATTTTTGGAAGGCAATCAGCAAAACAACAAATGCACATGATGCATAAACATCAAAAGGTTTACATATGTAGTCACTAGACAGTGCCAACCTTAGCATTGTGTTGGTCAGTTCATTTATCTTTGACTCAGCATCTGTAGCTTTCTTCAGCCACTCTTCCCTGGCTTTCTTCATTTCTTCAAACTTCTGCTCTGTTTCATCAATTTTGGTTTCAAGGGAGCCCACTAAAGCCTAAAAGTATAGAAGGAAAGGACCATATCACCATTAATAGGACACATGTAAATGAAAGAAGGAAAAAAGAAATGAATTGATAGAGCCAGTGAAAGAACTACGACAGCAGGGGAGTGTTAAGAGTATATTTGGCAGTTTAGGATATGTATATGTCTAGGACTGCCATATTGTATCCATGGAAGTCTCTTGTCCCCCAAGTCATGTACTCTCGTATATACCGACTGAGGGAAAATCATCAATTACAGCCAATTCTATCCATCCTACACTGCCCTGGTCAAGGTAGCAGCACCATCAACCAGATGGAGGATCAGCATGCTTAGGGGCATAGGTCATTAGCATTTCTCATATTTAGAATATTAAATATTGCACTTTGTGAAGTGTACTTCAATTCTCATCATATGCAATATAGAGCCTTAAATCCTTCCATAACACAAACTAATGACCTAGCATTATGCATTTCACTCATCCTGAAGGTTCTTGATAATATTTTAATAAGAGTTGATGAACAGACTAATGTAGTGAACATCAAACTCATTCACCATACTTACCTTAAGATTCTCATTTTCAGCAGTGAGTTTATCAACAAGAGTAGTATCAACTTGGACCTCTGGTACAAATGAAGCTTTTTCAAGAGCTTCTTTGGCAATTTCCCGTTCCCTTTTCAACATATCTTTCGTCTCCTTAGACTGTAATTGCAGTTCCTGCAATTGTTGTTGCAACTTCCTATTTTCTTGTATCTTGGCTTCTTCCATGTCAGTCTGCAGGCAAGGAAAACATACATAAGGTACTTACAGAGGCATTAGATGAAACAAATTAATACACATGTTTTAAGTGACCTAGGTTGTGCCAACACTTCCAGTCCATCTTAGAAAGTCACATATCTGTTTAACTTAACCTTATTTATGAATGAAGTTTGCCACAAAAGTGTCAGTTACTTCTATATTGCAGTACTAATACTGTAATTCGAATGATATATTAGCTAAATTGCAGTGATCATGGACTCATGATGAATAAATCTAAACTCTGCAAATTAAATACAAAACTTAATATAATAAAGTTTCCCTAAAAGGAACATATACAGTAGGCATGTAGGATGATAGATTACCTTCTCCATTCAATGGTGGATCACTTCCTAACTCTTATCATGTATTGTTTACATATTCAATAAACAAGCAAGCCAATCAATAAATAGGATAGGTAGCTGTTTCCTATATAATCTGTTAATATTTTTCAGTTTCTGGACCAATTGAATTTACTGCTGAGCTCCACCACTGGCAGTCACAATACTAAAAGAATATTAAGATAAAGAAGACGGTCGTCGAACATAAATGATTTCTGTATTCCAAGGGCAGAATGGCAGCTCAATGTATTCCAAGGGCCTAATGGGCTAATGTACATGTACACAACTTTATAGATAGAACCTTATACTCTAGATAAAATAGAGCATGCATTTAACAGAAATAACTATGTTTGTTTACAGGTTCAGCTATCATCTAGGACATTGCTGTTAGTGCCAGCTACGTTCATTGCTACCAGTACCAACTAGATTAAGCTATATATGTGAGAAAACGTGAGGGGCTGGTGTGGCCGCATCGACTAAAAACTACTTGTATTGTTTTGTGCTTGCAGTTGTGTCCACTTGAGAGAAAATCTAGTGTTGGTATAAACAGTTGGAGTGATTTCCAGCTCTCCCTTGTTCCAATCAACTGCGCCAATCTTGTGCAAATGATACTGTTCACATCACAGAAGCTACTGCTTGTTTAATGTGTGAACTTTGGCTTAAGGAAAACACTATAAACAGAACTCATTAATCAAATGCACAGGTTATGAAGGTCAAACTCCCAAGTTTGCCTGAAGAGCACATATGAATGTAGATTTGACAGGAAAATTATGCTTTTTTCATAGCTCCTTGATTCAATTTAGAACCATCTCAACAAAAGAAAAGATAAACAGTTAAAGAAGCATCAAACATTGCATAGAAAGTAAGTGGCATATTTACTGTCATCATGTATTTACTCCCATATTTTGGGAACTTTAGTGGCAGCCTGGCAGGTGTGGTACATCCCCACCACCCGGGTTTGTCCTTTTCGGCTTGAGCTGGGTACCTAAATTTCTTCTTATTTACAGTGCCACCTAGTTCCTCCTAGGCTGGTCAAGTGTTTTTAAAAAAAAAATCCCCTCAATGCCAACACAGAAAGCTTCTCCTGCATGTTTATTAAAGTCACATTTACTGAATGAATAATTTATGTAGGAATACCATCTCCTTCATTAGTATGCTGGTTCTGTATATGTTGATATTCAATAACCAGAACCTAAGAAAATCATTGCCTTGTTTCATTAAAACCAAGTGGAAAAATCTCCTTTTTTGTATTTGATGACTCGACTTGTGCATTCGCATTAAAAAAGCAATAGGTGACACCATTCCCTTAGTAAAGCTGTCTCTTGCTACTGTTAGATGTATATAGATTATCTAGATAAAGTTGTGTAAAGTTGTGTACATGTACATTAACCTATTGGGCCCTTGAAAATTGGAATACAATTTGAGCTGCCATTCTTGCCTTCCTAACAGGTAAGAGCTATCTAATTCAATTGTTTATTCCACCATCTAGTGCAACCAATGGATAAAGTGACTGAATCTTGTAAATTGTAATAAATAACCATATTTTAAATAAGGCAGGTGCACCTTTGGAATATACAGATATGTTTCTTTTTGAAATCCTATAAAATCAAATGGAAAAAACACTTTTAATACAAAATGAGGGAGTAGTATTTATGAAATTACCAAGCGTACATCAACCATATCCATGTAAAATGTGCACGGTGCAGCTGCAAATTCAAGTAATTCAAAAATTTACCCTCATGCGTTTCTCTAGTTGCAGCCGCCAGGTGAGCTCCTCAACTTGCTTCTCTAATTTATTCTTTGCAGCTTGGAGAGCGCCAGTTTCTTTAGCAGCCTGAAAATACAAAAATTGTAAGTTGCTAGATGGTATGGCTTAAACCATGATGAATTTACCAAACTCCAAGCTCCCATTGTTAATCCAGGTTCCGGAGCAGAATAAGTGTGATAGTACTCATGGCCATTAGGTGCCCTTGCTGATAGAGTTGACCCATCGGGCATAAGTTTTAATGGCCATAAGGAGTTGACCACAAATCTGGGTTAGCCCATAAGGATATGACCTCATTTTTTGTGCGTATATACACCCAGTTATTAATCAATAATGTCATGATGTGTACAAATTTGTCGATAATTCATCAGGCATATCCTATGCATAGACATTGGAATAAAATGAAATACTACAGCAGCATGCTAATGATAAATAAAGTAAATATAGTATGGCCATTTACACCAGTGCTTCTTACCATTTTAAGTTTCCGAAGTTCTTTTCTGGCCACTCTTCCTCTCCAAGCACATTGGGTAGTAATCGCTGCCTTCTTCAAGCTCATGTATTGAGAGCGTGCTATAGAACTACGCCAGAAACTCTGTGGAAAACAAAATCAGTAAATGTGAGATAAATGTACTGGATCGTAAATGAAGTTAAAGGGTGATTAGTAAGAAATTAATACAGATGCATAGGCCAAAGGAATAGATCAACATAATCATACTTTCGCTTTCCTAGTGTGATCCAAAAAAATTACACAAAAAAAAGATAAATATCTTGAATGGATGACTGAAACTTAGATGCTTTCAAAGGGAAAAAAAGACATGAAAGCATACCTGAATAATCACTGCAGCTTTTGTTTGCTGACGGAACTGGAGTTCCTTTCGAGCAGCCATACCACGTAGACCAGATTGGATAGTAGTTGACATGGAACAAAGGTTTCTGTAGTTTTTCCTTGCAAAGTGCATACGATAGCAGGTTTGTATTGTCAATGAAGCAGCCTCCCTGCGGAGATCTTCATAATAATGTCTTGCAATTTGTCCTTCAATTAAAGTTCAGCAATCATTACACTTCAAATCAGAGAGAATAATAAAATAATTTTACATTATTTTACTATTATAAGAAGATTTACCTCTACAAATAGCCTGAAGGTGAGTAGCAGATATTCGCAATTGAATGAATCTTTTGCGAGCCAGGTATGACCGAACTTTTCTCTGGATTTTGCTAGCAGAACGGGCCAATACATCAGTTCTCAGAGCATCTAACTCGGCCATTTGACCAGCACGCAGAAATACTTTAGTTTTCCCTATCTGTAAATTGGACATAAAAATATAAGATAAACAAACAGCAATTAAAAAAGTTAGAACTTCAGAAGAAGGCAGGTTGTCCAGTTCCTGATGAGGAACTAAGGATGGAGATATCGCAGTTGCACTGTAATAGTGTTTCTCTTATTAATAATTCCCATAATCCATCAACAAAATATATACTCCGTAAAATATTATCCTCATCTTTTTTATGAATTGCAATCTTTTTTCTCATGACATCAAGAGTTCAAGAAAGCATGTCCCCTTTTGGGTTAAAATTGGTCCAGTATCCATAGCCATTGAACTATAAAATTAATGCAGAACTAACTTATGCCATGGAATCATATGTACAGCGCAAATTAATTTTAGATTTTCTTGGAGCAACATAACAGCTTGAGGAAAACAGAAACAGTAGAGAAGCAACTAGTACAATTGAAAATTTTCAGCTAACCTGATAGCCTGTGAGATTGACTTTCTCAAGAAGCATGGTTGTGGCAGTAACTTCATCATAACTGCCGATGTAACAGTAAGTACGAACTGCAAGACCAAAGGGGAAACTAAAATGCAAAAGACCAGATCAAGATATTATATAATTACCTTTCACCAAGAACTTCAGGAAGTAAAACACCAAAACGGTCAACAAATTCATCATATCTCCTCCTTGTTGGATATCCTAGACAGCTTATTCTTATTGCCTCTAATACTCCCTGTTTACAAGGTTAGATAATGTATCAGTTTAGCATCTCTTATCTTCAGCAGTCCATACAAAATTGCATCAAGAACATGGTTTAACAGCATAACAATCCCTGGGTTGGGCATGCTGCCACCATGCATATAACTTGATACCACAGAAAGTCAAAATATTTTATAATATACATATTATTCTGACCACATGATGGTTTATCAGTTCAAATAACAAACGTTTTGCAGCCACAAACTATATGGTGAAGTTGGGAAGAAGAAAAACATATGGATTGAAATACTTTTGATTTTATTTAAAATTCGACCTTTCCATCTATCAAAATATGTACTTCCAGTTAAATAACTTGAAACAATGCCTTACCCCACATCGAAGTTGCTGGAGAACATTACTGTTTTCGAAAATCGCTGGCTTGAGAACATTATTGGGCTTTATGCAGCGGATATAATGTGGTTCTGTTGCACTCAGAGTTTCCAGCAAAGCTTGTAATTGTTGCTGTGATGTTTACCATAAACATTAAATTTCATGATAAGAATGTTGTAGAAGATTATGTCTGACAAGCAACATATTCTTTTACCTTGAAGCTTGAGCCTATTGATGTGAATTTTGTGGATTTACTTGATTCCTCAGAAGGTGGGAAAAGACTTGAAACAAATGAACATCTAGAAGCATGTAGCAAAACTTGATGCTCATTCACAGCATAATCAATGTTCTTATCCAAGAATAGATCTGTTTGATATGTAACCTGCAAAAGAAAATCATGTTTATAATGCGTGTACTGCACAGTCAGTTTAATTAGAAAGATATGATAGAACCACAGAACTAATTAATATCTATGTTAGAAGTACGGATCATGTGAAGCACTGCAATAAGTACATTCTTTTATTGTCAGCGATGGGACAAAGCATATGCTCAAAAATTGGTAAATGGCGTTTTAGAAGAGGGGAATTCAATTCTAAACCTATAACGTTTCATCTACACCTATGTTGGGTTTATGAAACTAGCACTCTCTACATCCCATAAAACAAGGTGCATATATTTTTGCATGAGTTTTAATGCACGCAGGCCCACAGCCTATTTTCTTCCAACATTGCCCCCTAATCCGGCATGCATGCATTCCTAGGAGCAAATCAATCAATACAGCTGTCATGATTATAGGTCGCTGCTTGTATGGCTGGCAAGTGAAGCGTTAAGGGGGCGTTTGGCAGCACTCCGCTCCGGGATTCAACGGAGCGAATCCAGGGCGGGCTGCCAAACGGGCAAAAATTGGAATCGCTCCCGCGCAAGAGCGGAGCGAATCGCTCCACCGTTCCTTCAGGCGCGAGGGAGCGGAAAAAAGCTGCTTCCCCGGCTCCCTCCTCCGCTCCGGGCCGTCGCATCCGCCCACCGGATCGTCCTCGGCTCTGGCCACCAGCGCACCCTCACCTCCCGCCGCCGACGCGCCCTCCCCTCCTCCCGCCAGGTCGCCCTCGCCTCCGCCCGCCGGCACGCCCTCACCTCCCGCCGCCGGCCCCCTCGCCCTTGCCGCCGGGGCTTGATTTGCAGCCAACGGGGCTCGATTCATGCCACCGGACCTCGATTCGCGCCGGCTCGGGCTCCATTCGCGCCGCCGAGGCTCCAATCGCGCCGGCCCAGGGAGGAAGAGCGGCGGGGCAGCGCGCGCCGGTGGGGAGGAGGACCGGTGGGAGGTGCGCGCATGAGGCCGCGGCGGAGCATGGGGCCAGCAAGGAGGAGACGCGGCCGCGAAGCTGGGGCCGGGGTGGGCAGCGGCCACCGGGTGAAGAGGAGAGAGGAGGTGAGGGCCGCACGCACCAACAGAGCCGCAGGCTGCCGCAAGGGTGGGGGAGGCAGGCGACGCGGCGGCTGGAGGCGGAGGGGGGGAGGCGGTGGCGGAGTTGGGCTCGGCGGCAGCCGGAGATGCGCTCAAGAGCGAGCGGGGTAGGGGAAGGGAGAGAACGGGGGTGATATTCTGTTCCAAGAATCACTACAGACACAGACAGCGAAACACAATTCATCAGACTGGATTCACTTCTGTCAGAAAATCACTCAGAATCACTCCACTAGAGAATCAGCTCCCGCGGCTGGAGAATTAGGGAGCAGAGCTCTACCAAATGGGTCCTAAATACAGAATGCAAGGAGCTCATGTCCATGCAAGGAGCATTAAAATTACGAAGCACTCCGCACTCCAAGTGAATGGCTTCGAGGCTTCGAACACACCCTGCTGGTCTGTGCTTATTGAGTAGAGGAAGTACATGGTGATGAAGAAGAGGGAGTGTCGATGGGCTCGCGTGGGATATGGTGGGCTCCACGGTCGGAAGATGCTGGCGCTAATAGGGCCTTCACCAGAGGAAGAAGATGATCCAGATGGCTTCAGGTAGCCTTAGTAGAGGTGTAATATTGTGGCAAGTGAGTTGTGTTTAGTAGAGGTATTAGAGTTGTGTATTTAGTAGAGGGGTAGCAGAGTTGTAATCTTGTGCATTGTAAGCTGGTAACCCCAGCAAATATTAAGCTTTCTAATAAAGCCGGGCAATTGCCTTTCTCTGAAAAAATAAAAAAAGCCAGAGTAATTAGCGTGAGTGGATTGTTCTGCATGCAGCCATTTTTGGCCAGCCCAGGAGTATCTAATAAATTTGCATGCGATCAATATTCAATAGCAGGAGAGCAAATGCCCAGAAGCATGCCAATTAGTCATGCTTCTGTTGTGAGTTTGCAATGAATGCATCATGCATCAGCAGTGCCATGCAAAAATATGTTCCACATTGTGTGAAAACTGAAGACTTATTCTTTTAAATGGTAGTAGGGCAGACAGAACAAGTATGCTCCTTACATGTCCGGCATAATGGTGAATAGTGAAGTCAGACCGCGAGAATTTTGGCCTGCTGAAGTGTGGGTTCCCCTTAAATTGTTGATATAGCTTTTCAGCAAATATTTCATGGGTTGAATTTCGCAACATGCTGAAGGAAAAAAAAACAAGACAATGTTAGAAATGCAAACAAAACAGGAATATTCACGGTTTACTTACCAAGTCTCATCCAATAGAGCAATTATACCCCCTGGTTTCTGTATTAAAAGAAAGAAGTAAAAATGAAATCTCAGTATGGCTAAACTGCAATGGAAATTATTAACTAATACTACCAGATAATACCACGTTCAATTCTAAGTTTCATGAGCCTACAAAAGCTATTTAAAAAGATAAAAAGTATATGAAGGCGGATGAAGAAAATGGCATTGGTTCACACTGGTGCCAAAAGCAGATCATTTCAATGCAGAAAACAAATATATATTGGTAATAAGAAAAGTACTACAGAGAACACGGTATGTTCACCTTCTCAATAAGATCAAGAATCTCTTGGTTGTCCACAAACTGGATATAACTCCAATCAATTTCTTCCTTTGTATATTCTTCTTGTTCCATCTTAAACACGTGCTGCTCCAGGAACACAGAAATGAGTTATTAGACACAAATAAAAATCTATTTGACTATACTAAAACATTGAATCAGAAGATTCTCAAGAATTGAGATTTCCTTTCCCTAACCTGGTTAAAGTGTTGCTGAAGCTTCTCGTTAGTTAAGTTGATACAAAACTGCTCGAAACTGAGGCATAGCAAAATATCATAATGTAACAGTTGTACCATTAAAAGATAAACAAGATGGTCTCATGTCATACAGTACCAATCGGTAAGTAGAGGTATGAAAGGTTTAAGGTCATAACAAGGATAGCATACAACTTCGCATATTGCTATGCAGTGAATGTAACAAGTGCAGCCATTAGTTGCAGAAACTACATGGAACCACTAAAAAGAAGAGCACATATTCCAGCCAAATTTTGTAACACAATCCCTGTTCATGTCAACAACATGCTGCTAGTTTCCATCAATGTTTTCCTTTCGGGGTAAGTATTGAGAGTCAAGAACATCCCTGCATATCCCTTTTATTATTTCCAATCCAATATTGGCCATTACCACACTTTAAATATGTGAATTTGATTTAGCATGCTTCAGACATGTGCTCACACGTATGAATTACTATCACTTCTTTGGCCGAATAAGCTGATTTTTCCTCTTTCCAAAACCCAAAAGAGAAACTTAAGCAATGAATTTTTTTAAAGCAACAGGGATTATTTTACTGATAAAGCTTATTGCTACACAAAATGAACTCAGAACGCTTATTGAATGATTCTCACAATACAAACTCTTGTTTTTGTTCACATGTTTGTAGTTCCCATAAAAATGTTGCAACCAAATAGCCATTGAAGAAAAGCTCCTAAGATATGTCAGTACTACAAATAGCTTTTCAGTAAAAAAGCAGATAAGTTGTGTTAGCTCTAAGCGCATCGAGATCATTGTTTCAAATACCACCATGGCATTGTATGATCTATAAGTTTCATAATTGACCATTTCCATTCTGAACTAATTCCAAAGAGTTGAGATGTGCCGTGAAACAACTAATCCGAATGCAAGATAAGACATTTCATTTAACTTAAAAATAGATGGACTCGCTAAATAGCTGAACATGTTGAGCTTGTCATATAAATATAACCGATATCCACTATCCAATAAAAAATGTTGCTGTTTTTAGTTTATTACACTATATTAAAACATGGATAAAGATGAACAGAAGATTAAATGCAAAGGCATACCAGTTAAGCACCTGTTTGTCTTGAAACTCTCAAAACCATATATATCCAGCACACCAATCAGAAGCTTTGAACTTAGATCTTGTCCTATTGAAGTATTGATCTTATTTACAAGCCTGAAAAAACAGGAATACAAAAGTAAATTACATGTTTTTGTATTTGTGAAAGTAATATAGCAGAAAGTAATATGATAACAAACTTCTTGACTAGAGTGACAACTTACCAATCAAACAAACGAGAGTAAACAATTCTGGCCAATGCATCTCTACTAAGAGCTGCTGCTCGTGCATCTAAATTTTTCACTATACTTTCACCACGTGTTACCATAACACGCTTACACAGAGATTCTTCAAGAGCCTTTTCATCACACCTGTAGAATCAAAATGTTATCAAATACATGTCACAACAAAGACGAAAAGCAAATATTATGGAGGGAACACAAAGGACTAATACATGAAAAGCTCTGCAGCTGTCCTAAGATGGAATTGGGATTTATCCTCTTTGGGTACAGAAGAATCTGCTTCGCTCCCTTCTGAAAATTCCACATTGCCCAAATGAAGAATAGCAGCAACAACTCTAAATATTGCATCCTGCAGGAAATGACATTGGAATATTTTATCTTTCAGGTAATCAGGTGTATCAAATTACAGTAAATTTCAAACCTACAACTATTGATATATGTGCCAAATATCTACAGCTTCTAGATCCTTTTTCGTGAACCTACTATTTTGACATATATGTATAAAAACACAACTTCATGACCATATGAAAATATGGCCCCACATGCTGGCCTCATGCATGCAACATGGTTCCATGAGGTGCCAAGAGGATGACACGTGGGGCCACATTGTCATATGATCACAAGGTTGTAGGTCTTCAAAATCATGTCAACAATTGTAATTTTTTAAGAGTGAAGTCCATTTTACCCCCCCTGAACTGTCAATGAATCTAGGAAAAAAAACTGAACCCCAATCTCCAATACCAGACAATGCATACAGGGCCCACCCTCTTTCTCCCTCTGTCGCTGCCTTCTCTCTCCGCTCCCTCCGCACCTCCTACTTCTGCTGCCGCCTCGTTCTCCCTCTGCTGCACTGTCTTCTCCCCCCTCCAGTCCTCCACCATCTCCTCCCT
Source organism: Paspalum vaginatum (assembly GCA_030272315.1). NCBI lineage: Eukaryota > Viridiplantae > Streptophyta > Magnoliopsida > Poales > Poaceae > Paspalum > Paspalum vaginatum. The sequence continues at coordinate 35,329,993 of CM059013.1, read as the reverse complement.
CTGGCATCGATTTTCTCTAGATTCGCCTCACCGGCGCCGCCTCCTCTCCCCTCCTCACGGCCATGGAACACGGCGGTGGTGAAGGAGCGGTGAAGTGGTAGGAGGAAGGCCAGCAGAGGAAGTGGAAAAAGAGAGGGGAGAGGGAGAGGGAGTTAGTCTTACAAGTGGTTGAGGGCTTAAAACCACTTGAATATTGGCTCGAGGGAGTTCTTTGTCCGGTTTCATAAGTTGAGGGGGTGTGATTCATGGTATTGGAGTTGGGGGATAGATTCAGTAACAACTTCAGGGCAGGGGGTGGACTTAACTCCTAAACAGGCCAAAGGCCATATATGTAGCTTTTTATACACAAGTCAAAGTAGATATGCATTTTTGAAATTTACACATCAAATTAATTTCAAAGCATACCCTTGTGCTTACCTGTTCATCAGAACTGATGCCCACAATTTCCATTGCCCTCCTAGTTGTGATATATTCTGAAGCGTCGTCCATTCCATCAAGCTTAATGCAACTAGACTGGTTAAGATAGTGAAATGATGCAGCTTCTCCCAGTTTATATCTCTCGCGGTCCTGCAACAGCAACATTTTGTGCACAGATCAAAAGTTGTAGTCAATACAGACACAAATAGATAGAGGTAAACCAACAAAAACAAATGGTTATGACAAATTACAATTACAATGTTCATACAAAAGGAAAGAATATGAGGAAGAATGCATGAATTTATAACCAAGTGATAACTTGGTTAGTAGAGCGGTAGAGCCTCTAGATGCGAGGCTATCCACCCAGGCTTGAATATGAATGCTCGAAAAAATGTAGTACCTCCTGGAGAACTGGTTTCAGCTACTTTCCTGGCCAGCCACACTGCCACAGCAAGGCACTTTCCCTTGTTTAAGAAGAAGCCAGGCATATCTTCTCCCGGTGGTCAAGTTTTTTTTTTTCTTAACAGACAACAAATTCACCGAGACTCTGGTATATTGACTACCAAAGTGGTAAACTAGTAACTATAACATAGTAATTTCTATTTTCTTGAATGACACAGGAGAGCTGCATGTCATTTCATTAAGATTGAAAAAATACATAGGAGAGACAAGACTGTCAGGTCCTAGTACAAGGGAGAGGCCAGAGCCAACTCCCAAACACACATAAGATTAAGAGCCCAAACACACAAAGGACAACACTGCGAGCACCTCACAAGCTCAGCCTACTTCTTCCTTTAGACAATCCGTTTTGCTCCTTAGGAGCGAATTTGGAAAAGATGGGCTCCTCTACAATGTAAGTTCCTCATCTGGCTTATTGTTAATAATCGTTGCTGGACTACTGATCGTCTTTCTAAGCAAGTGCTGCCGCATCTAGCTACCTTCCCCTTATGTGACCAAGCAGAGGAATCTATACACCACTTACTTGTCCTCTTGTGTCTTTGTCTGGCTCCTAATCTTTTAGAATTCGGGCTTGGGTTTCATCTCATCTCAGCCTAATGGTAATCGCTTCTTAAGCTGGTGGTGTCGGGTACTGAAAGAGGTGCCAAAGGAAATAAGAAAAGGGCTCAATTTGCTCATCATACTCATAAACCAGTGGGCAGTAACGGCTGGAGCTTTAAGTTTTCAGGAGTTATTGATTAGGTCGCCTTATCTGTACAGGTGATTCTTGCCCTAGGTAGCTTTCACCTTTCAGCCTGCCCTCTCTAATCTCAAGCTAATACCGTTTGCTATTGTAATTGTAAATAAAGGCGGGATGGGACCAACACCACCCCCCCCCCCGCCACACACACACAAATCCCTTTTATTTTCAGCGAAATGATACGGCCCTCCTGAGTGTTTGAAGAAAAATCTAATCATAGAAGAAAACCTAGTACAGACATGGAAAGCTGGAAATGCAGTTGCTACACATATATCAGTTACAACTTACAAAGTTGTAGTTAGAATTTGTTTTATGGCCATGTTGAAATTTTTACCTCAGGTGGTGCAGCACATAGCATGTAAAAGCAGTGATAGTTCCTTTCTGGATCAGATATTTGACAGACACGAGACCTTTCTAGTAGATAAGTCCTTATGGCAGCTCCTGAGATCTTCCCACTCTGGTCAAACTGAATCTCAACAAATTTGCCGAACCGACTGCGTAATAAGATAAAAAGGAAATGGTAAACTAAGAGGAAAAAAAATGATGAGCTAAATGAGCAAACACCAACTACGAAAACAAAGAAAAGCAAATTATCACTGTGTTTTTTGAGTTCATTACCTTGAATTATTGTTCCTGACTGTTTTTGCATTTCCAAATGCCTCAAGAACAGGATTGGACTGTATCAATCAAACAGATAGATTGAATAGCATAAGAAACTAGAATGGACATTAGGATTGATGAAATGCAATTTGATGCAGCCCTGCAACAATCAGCTTGCTTCTTTACGAACAGTCCAAGATGCTAGCTCATAATCCATATATCTGCTATTTTTGGTTGCTTATGTGCCCAAGGGTAAAAGAGATGTAGAGCTAAATAGTTCGATCCCTCACCTCCAGTACTTGTTGCTGCACTGACCTTCCTCCAGATTGAGCTTTGCCACCCATAAATGCAAGATACTGCATAAGCATTTTAGTGCTTTCTGTCTTACCAGCTCCACTTTCACCACTCACCAATATGGCTTGGCTTTTACCGTAATTCATCATAAGCCTACATGGTTGATATGTCAGATACATGCATCATAATTAATGCACAAAATACTCAAGTTTTTGTGGGCAAAACACACCTATATGCATGATCTGCAATGGCAAAAGGATGCGGGCTCAGCTCACCAAATTCTGCTCCTTTATAGATTCCCATCATGTGATTGTTATATAGGTGGGGAAGTCTTTGAAATGGATTAACAGCTATTAATATGTTCCCAGTATAAGTCTGGAAGGACAACCAACTTAAGCAGTTAGATCAGGCCAAAAGGTTGTTCACTACACTTGAGCATATCATAAAAACTAAACAGATACAGTGTTCCAGAATTCCGATCTCCTCTAACATAGAAACTAAAAACAGCAAACACCGTTAAAAATAAAATCAACAACGAAACATAAATACAATACTAGACAGTGGGTGTAATTTGAACGAGTGATTCTACTATTGTCCTAGAGAGCATATGAGAACTGAAAAGTCAGAGCAACCAAGAACACACAGGAGTGGATCCAAGTATGTATGAAAAAAAGCTGATAAGTTGAGCTTAACTTACATATATTTCATTCAATTCATATCTAGACTTTAAGTTTTGTAGAACTCCTGGTTCATTTAGATAAGCTAGCCTCGTCATATCCTCAACGCCACAACGCTTTGCTTCAGCATCCTTAGGATACACACTTGAGATATTGGAAGTAACCTGCAATCAAAATATGATTTAAAAAAAAGCATTTAAAATTCTGCCACTCACGACATGATAGCTTCAGACTTAAAAACAAATTGCCTGAGGCATAGAAAACAATTTTAAGAGAATGCTGCGACAGCCTCAGAAAACATGAACTGGAAGTGACAAAGCATCAGGACCACACAAACTCCCAAAATGACACTTTTGGAGGAAAATAGTATATACGTATCATGGAACTAATAACTGACCTTCTTCCCAGAAGTGCAGTTTATAATTAATTCATCTCCTTGGACCTCCTCCACCAGCCCATCAATCCAAGCCACATCAGCATCCTCGACCCAAACTTGAGAACCCACTGTAAAGCGAACTTTGGATGCCTGCAACATAATATGCATAAGAACATGGCTAATGCATCCTTCAATTGTGTTTGAACTTACAAGCACCATATGGAGATCCACGATTAGTAATAACAGGGCACATAACCTAAGTTTCATTGTACACAACAAAAATTTAAACTAAAAGCGTGAGAAGGGAGTTTACAGAAAGCATCCGTAGCATTATCCCAACACTTATTCAAGAAATGAAACACTAAACATAGTATAGCCCTGATTATTCTTGATTGATGCTAGCTCAGCAATGTCACATAAACCCATATCACGTTCCATAAGATGATCAGACTCAACTAGTCAACTTCTCGGTTCCAAGTGTCTCAGTGAGAAGAACGAGATGGGGTCTACCGCAAGGCAGCTTGAGCATCGAAGCAGAGCCTAAAAAACCGCCACATTGCACAATCACGGCCACAAGGAAGGGCAACAGACAGCTCTACCTGATGTGTATCCTAGGCAGTAGGCACACCATTTCCCCCGAAACAACGCCCGATTCCCAAGCAGGGGGTCTACCTCAATGATCTGACAGCACAACTGCTTCAACTAAACCAGATCACATCACGGGGCGCCGGAACACCCCGAGCCGAGCTGGCATTTCGCTTTCGGGCCGTTGGCGCCCTCACCGAGCGCGGCAATCCGCAACACGCCACCACCCAAACAGAGCACGCACGAGTAGCAAGCACAAATCCGATGGAGCGAACCGCGGCGCGTACCATTGCGTCGGCGGGGCCGGATCAAGCCCGGCGGCTGCGCTGGCGCGATCGCCGCCGCCCGCCCTCCCGCTCGCGCGCGCGCCGCCGCGAAGGGGGAGTCGGCGCCGGTGTGGCCGACTCACGAGCCCAAGGCGGGATGGCGCCGCCGCTAACAAGGGGGTGGGTGGAGACCGCGGGATCGCGACGTGGAGCGCGCCGCGAGATTTGGATTCGGACCTGTTCTTCGTGTGCGCGTGTGTTTGTTTTGTCTCTCAGGGAGGGAGGGAGGCGACCAGCGCCTAGCGATCCCAGCCGCGGGGAAGCGAGGGAGGCGACGACCGAGTCGACGGGAGGGAGGAGTTGGGGACGAGTGGGAACTTGAGTGGCCGCCAGATTAAACAACGCGAGGTGTCAGATGAGCGCGCTGCTTCGCCCGCAGGCGCCGCGGCGGCGCCTGAAAGGTGGGTCCCCCAACAGCTAGGAGAGCACCTGCCTAGTGGGCTCGACGCCTTTTGTTTTCTGTGTTCCTTTATGTAAATGATTTTCTTTTCTTTGTACGAAGATTAGATAGACGTACTAGGTGATTGTCCCGCGCGTTGCTGTGGGAATTTAAAGATGCTATTGAAGTTGTAACATTGAATTTTGATAATGCATAAACTGGTTGGAATGGAAAGGTAATAATCAGTAAATATAGAGGTAGATGTTTGATTTTTCCCACGCGCCGATGCAAGGATATTATTTGTAAATTAATCAGTTGATTCTGGAGAAAAGGAACACAATTCAACTATAAGGGGAGAGATAAAATAAAAAAATTTAAATATAGTAGAATTGACAATATGTAATTGATCCGGACATCTTGATTTTTTGTTCTTTTGTTGAATTTTCATGGAAAATGGTGTTTAGATAACATTTTTTATTTTCCTTGTATAGGACAGTGCTAACGTGGTGTCCATGTGGCAATAGTTGGATGGTGAAGCTAGAAAAGAATGAGCTAGCCTGTATCATGTCCAGAGAATAACTTTCCGAACAGAAATTCCGGTTTTCAGGACTGGGATTCCGTTTCTGGTGGTTTTCGGTCCAGAAATGGTGGACTCAGTTTCAAATTCAAAAATATAAAAGTCAATTTTTTTTATCAAAACGTAATTTCGGCTATAGTAAAACAGAATAGTGAACTCTGGTCATGTTTGAGTATGCAGCGAGAGACTATTATTATATTATATGCACGGTAACTACATGCAAACGAAAAGGCATAATAAGGAAGGCTAGACTTTAATCTTTTTTATGTAATGGAAATTTAAGTGGAGTTGAGGCAAATTGTAACTCAATCATCACACATTAGTGCACCAAAGACGGACTGACGTGTGTGGTTCCTAGTGATATGCATTTAACATTTCAAAGCATAGCAGGGGTAGAAGATGAGAGGACTTCCAAACGATCTGATGGTTCCGACATTAGTGCTCAGCGTTCTAGCTCGCAAAATTAACTCTCCAACTGATGTTGATGATGTGGCACGTTCAACAAAATTGATTCGAAAATAACGTAATTTTTTAGTATGCGGTAAATTAAAGTGTTAAGACCCTATTACTTGTGATTTAATGATGATGAATCAATATTGAAGAAAAGAATAACAATGGCTCTTAAGGTATTTAGAATAGTTGCGGTCTCAGACTACTAAGTTATAGAAACAGTTCTGCAAAAAATAAAAACAGGAAAGCTAATTATTGGCTTTCCGTAATAGCTAATCTCCCTTTCAGATTTTAATCACCTAGTACAGCCCTCCCACGTTTGATCTGCAAGAGGAAATAGTCACTGCAATACTGCCACCATCCATTAGTATTTTTAGAAACAATTTTAAAGTTTAACACAAACTACTGATTTGTCCTAAAATATTGTATTTATATCTTTCATACCTCAATGTCTTTCTTGTCGCTGAAAAGTTAATACTCCATATGTCCACGAAAGAATGAAATCCTGGCTTTATCCTAAGTCAAACCGTCGTAATTTTGACCAAATTTATATAAAAATATATTAAAACTTATGCTACCAAATTAGTATCATTAGATTCTGATTGGAATATATTTTCACATTATATATATTTGGTATCATAAATGTTGTTACATTTCTATATAAATTCGGTCAAACTTACGATTGTTTGACTTAGGACAAAATCAGGATTTCATTCTTTTGTGAACGGAAGGACTACAAAAGATAAAATGACACCTTATTTGAACCTGCAAGCAATGACATGAAAGAACACCGTGGTACGGTTGCCAGAAGGGCAAACGATGAGAATCATTGGATCGAGTTCCAAAATTAAGAGATTTTGCACACTCCCGGTAATCTCAACTGTTCTACTTGCAGGCCTTCACTTACGCAATGTGGTGCGAAAGAAATAGTTAGTAGGCTCTATCTATATAGATATATAGGATAAAAACATGTCAAGATGTATAAGTGCTAAAGAGAAAAATCGTCAAATAACACTTAGAAATAAAAACTCGAGTTCCTGCTAGCAAAAGCGGAATGTACATTCCAGAGAACAATTGTGCGTACAATTTAACATAAACAATTTTTATTATTAAGATGAATATCTCACTAATACTAAAATACAGTGCAAATATTGCTCCGAAAGGAAGAACAGGCAATAGGCTGTAAATCTGATAATTGAAGAAATATGCAACTTCAACGAAAATATAGATGATCGCGTAACTTTTTAGGGAAGAATTGGCATGTGCTTACCTCAACGCCTAGCAGCCATTTGGAAACATTGAACCTGAGGGGATCGGATGACCATGACCTAAAGAGCATCAGTGAACCTGAGGGAATCGGATGACCTGAAGAGCATCAATGGCACTTTGGCAGAGAGTTCAAGATTATTGTCTGACGCTTCATGTCTTGCATGGTGGCCATGCAAGAAAGCTACGATGAAAGCCCTTTGTAATGAACCACGGAATCACCAGCGAGGTAATAAATAGCGGATAGTGGGTTCGTAGCGGATTGGTGTCTATGCAGCGGATAGCAGATAGCAGACGCTATTGCGAACGCTAAGTTCCAATAGCAAAATTTGAAAATCACTAATAAAATTAAGTATATATGTCATATAATATGACTTTTGAACACACTAAAATATACTTAAAAACAAAAAACTAACAAATAAATACACATATCACTTAAAAAGTAGACATATAATGCACTTAGATGAGATATAGATAAAAAAACTTAAAATTAACATAAAAAATATCATGTTGCAATTATAATCATGGCATGTCATTTATAAAAGAGCGTCATGAACTCACTGTTACTTAATTAGAGCTGTGGATGGTTGAATCAAATACATGTAACAGGGTTAGTTGATGAACCAGTCCGCAATTGCAGACCGCTATAGCGGCCACTGCACCAAATAGCGGCCACTAAGTTCCACAACGCTATTTAAAGGTTGCTACGCCGTAGCGGTAGCGGTAAGGAACCAGCGGCCGCTACGGACACTATTTAGTACCTTGATCACAGAGGGAGAAATATGGGAATTAATAGGAACTGACCATCAAATCCATTTGGCATTATAGAATTCCAATCGTTGCCGAGTGGGAAGAGAAAATAATGGATGGCTGGAAGAAATTAAATGGGCACATGCTTTGCCTGTTCACCTTCGGCGTTAGTGTAACATATGATGCTTAAGCTTTCATATCATAAATTTAATGTCCAGTTGAAGATGATATATAGGATAGGTGAAAATGCGCATGAGTGATGTATGGTTTAGCATGGAGCAAGAGAAATAATAATCAATAATTGCTATTGATCAATAATTGCTATTGGGTAATATAGTCGATCAATGGTTCTTAGTGGATGTGATGACGTGGCGCAATGTGGTGCAAGAGAAATAGTTAGCAGCCTCTATCTATATAGATATATAGGATATAGGATTGGCGCTTTCAACCCCTCCGGTTAAAATATATAGCAAATCACTTGAAAAGGAGTTCCTGCCTCCTTGGAACACAGGAATTTAGGGTATGTTTGGTTGAGGTTCAAACTTTTGGCATACCGAAATTTTGGCAATTTTGACTGTGTTTGAATCTAGGTAAAAATTTAATCAAATAATAAACTTTTCATTCCAATGGATTGTTTGGGGCCTAAATAATTCATCCCAATGAAAAATTTGTTTTATGATTAAATTTTAATCTAAATTCAAACACAGTCAAATTTGCTAAAAATTTGGCATGTCAAAGCTTTGACCTCAACTAAGCAGACCCTTAGCAGAAATTAGTAGATATGTAGGCACATACTTATGGACAGAAATAATAAATCTTATCTTTTTACGTGATTTTGTTGTCTTAATTGTTTCGCTCCACATTCAACATGACTTCAAACATCTAATTTAAAAATAGTGGACAACATAAAACGTCCGTTCCAATCAGAAATGTAGATATATCGTAATGGACTAATTATAGGCATTGTAATTACTGTGATTACATAAAGAAACAAAATGATACATATAGAGAGAAACTACTAATTAAATATGTCATTGTTAGGCTATTCTCACCAGCGAGTCCATCCAACCGCCCATGTTTCAAACTGTTCGGTCTACAGTACGCGTACAATGCAAAAAACGTGTTTTGGGTACCCTAAATGGGCTCACTGGTGAGCATAGGTCTTATGATGCATTTTCTTGTGTAGACAATTCTAACCATATGAAATAAGAAGATGATAATCATGTGGCACATAGAACATACAGGGCTATGCCCAGACCACACCGCAATGCTTGAGAAAGTCATATAACAATCTGGCACGCCCATATATAAACTCTGATTCCCCCATCTTGTCTAGGCAGATGGAGCATGGAGGTGCGGTCCTCACAGAATCCCGCATCTATGTCCTTACCTCGTTATATTGCAACTGCAAGTTAATGACAATAAACGCCTCACACACCTATGGACACCCATGAACAAAGTCCATTGTGTGAGTTGCGATGTCGACCTGGAGTTCATCTGTCACCAAATCATGACAATGCACTGATTACATGAGTGATTCTAGGGTCACCTCCGTGTAAAAACTCGATGCCATCGTCAAATAGTATTATGACCCAATATTTACTGCTGACCTCAATTGGGTGTTGCTGGCAATGTTTACACTCAATTCCAATCCATCTGTGACTCTTCCAAACATTAGTGTGAATGATGAGCTCGTTTATTACGAACCCTGGAGGCTGGAGGATATGACGTGAGCTGCAGTAGATTAAGGTCAGCCCCAATCACCCACTCACTCGCTTGAGTTTCATCCATGTTCATTGTTTTTACTCTGAAGGTACCCGGTAAGGCAAATGAAAGAATCAACGACAAATGTAAATAAATTAAAAGGTTTATGTAGCCTGTGAGAAAGGTTTAACAGTAGCCGCAACATCTCCATTGGCCACCATCGTCGCTAGCTCTAGTGGCGGCGGTAGAGCCCCCTTCCCTTTTCTTCCCTCTCCCTATCTAGATACTTCAAGATCATCTCGGTCGCCCTCTCCACCTCTGGAGCTTGGGGCCGGCACTGCCCTGCTTGCCGTTTGGTGGCACCCATATTTGCTAGTCAGTCAACGATTGATCTTGAAGATATGTCCACGTGTCATGCCATGTCATCGAAGGTGGCGAATGTGTAGGCTATTTATCTTTTTATGGTAAATATATATAGTTCATTCTAAAAACTACCAAACGGAGATATGACCGATAACAATATATAGCATCAGCAAGGCTATTCTTACCGGTGAGTCAATCTAACCGCGCTCATATCAATGCAAAATAGTGTTTTGAGCGTCCAAAGAGTCTCACCGGCGAGACTGGTCTAAGGCTAAACCCAGCGGCTCCCCGTATGACTCCCCAAATTAAATGCCGCACTGCTATATCATTGTTCTGCACTGTAGAGAGATACGTAGTTGAAATAGTGATAGAGAATGAAAGATGAGGGAGTTGTGTTGGGTTCAGCCTAAGCCTGTACCCAGCGGCTCTCCCATCCCCATCACTATTTCAACTACTCCTCTCTCTGTATACAGTACAAAACAGTACCGTAACAATACATCATTTAATTTTGCGGGAGCTATATGGAGGCACCGCTGGTTTCAGCCTAAGAGGGTATTTGGATTCACTGATTAAAATTTAGCTCCCGTCACATCGAATGTTTGGATGCTAGTTAGAAACATTAAATATAGTCTAATTATAAAACTAATTACACAGACGAGGACTAAACGGCGAGACGAATTTATTAAACCTAATTAACCTTTGTTAGCAGATGTGATGTTACGATAACCATTCATTAATCATATATTAATTAGGTTTAATAAATTCGTCTCGCCGTTAACTCCTCGCCCATGTAATTAAGTTTTTAATTAAACTATATTTAATACTTCTAACTAAAATCCAAACATTCGATGTGACGTGTGCTAAATTTTAACCATCGCATCCAAACACTCCCTAAGTCTATCTCCAATGGGATGGACAAATGGGCTGCATACAGTACCAATCGACACTGTAGCGCTATTGTAGACAGAGGGATAGTTGAAACAGTGGATAGCCAATGCATTTGGACGATCCGTTGGAGATGGTTTAGGGGATGTTTGGATACATGAGCTAAAGTTTAACCCCCGTCACATCGGATGTTTAGACACTAAATAAAAATATTAAATATAGTCTAATTACACAGATCAGGACTAAACAGCGAGGCGAATTTATTAAGGCTAATTAATCTAGATTAACAAATGTGATGTTACAGTAACCATTCGTTAATCATAGATTGATTAGTCTTAATAAATTTATCTCGCCGTTTAATCCTCATTTGTGTAATTAATTTTATAATTAAATTATATTTAATATTTCTAATTAGTATCGAAACATCTTCGGAAGGACTAGCGCCCGGACGTCCGGGCGATCTCCTACCGTTCGATCGAACCGTCCTCAGCCTTCCGATCGAACCGCCCTAAGTCACGTGCTGAAACATCAGAAATGAACTGCTGAAACATCAACGAACGACTGATGAAACATTGAAAATACACTATTGCAACAGCGGCGGGTATGAAAAATTACCTGAATGGAATGAAAATTTCGGATCCACGAATCTGATGAAAAAATTAGAAAAAAAATAGACAAAACATTGAGAAAGTACGGTTAAAACATCGTGACATATTTACTGAAATAAACAATATAGAAGAACTAACATTAAAAAAAAGTGTCCGAATTTTTAAAGATCGGACGCCCCGTACGTGACACGAGCAATTCAGACCCTTGTCCGAACACCCCGTTGTGCCCAGCCTCTGCGTCGCGTTCCCGACCTCGTCACTTCCCACGTGTTCCCTGTGACGTGTGCAAACCCGGAGCCTCACACATCTGGCGCCAATCGCATCCATCGAACCCAGAAGACCCGAACCCAATCGCTCTCGTCCCAGTCCGCTCCGCCACTCCCCCCACTCCCCGGGCCCTCGCATTGAACAAAGCCGAATCCACGCAGGCCCGCGCGGTACAAAGAGGAGATGCTCGCCACGCCCACCCGCAGCGCCGCGCCACTCCGTCTCCGCCTCGTCTCCCACTGCTCGCGCTTCCCCTTCAGCTCCCACCATCCGCGCGAGCCACGGCCTCCACGGGCACGGCGACCGCGACCGTCTCTCCTCAGGTGCTCCGACCCCGACCCATCCGATCCGCGAGACGCCGGCCGGGCCCGATCGATCGAGCCTCATCCCATTGCTCACTCGGCCACCTGCAGGTGCTGCGGCGGGACCAAGCCTGCTGCTGCTGCTGCGGCGGCGGCGGCGGAGGGGAGTATGGCCGCGGCGGCGGCGCGGGACATGGTGTGGGCGCGGGTGCTTGAGGAGGGCGTGTTCCGGTTCGACGCGTCCGAGGCCGCGCGCGCCGGGGCCGGGCCCAGCCTCTCGTTCGCGGACCCGCGGCTGAGGGAGGCGCCGCGGGAGGGTGCGGACGCGCCCGCCGTGGTCCCGGCGTGCGAGGTCGCGGCGGGGGGCGCGCAGAAGGTCGTCGTGAAGGTACGCGACGGCGACGCACGCGCGTACTGCCCCGTCGGTTTGGGTGGCGGTGGGGGGTGATGCGCGTTTGGCGCTCGTCCCGTCTCGTTTCCCCCCCCTACTTTAGTAGATCGCTTGCCTCGTCTTGTTGCGCTCGTGGGGTGGTCGTCGTTTGGATGGTTCCCTGTTAGCTGATGGGGGGAGCGCGTGAAAGTGAGATGCTGATCCTCACATCCAGTAAGCCCCGTATCTGTTAGCTGGTTTTGGCCTTGTTTGAGGGCCTAGTGTAGCGCAGCGCTGTTGCCATCGGTCTTCTAAGACATGGTTATGTGTCTGAAGCCGGAGTCCCTTTCCTTGGGATGTTTCACTCTGAACACAGTACATGCTGCAGCCATAGTACATCCAGATTGTTGAGAAAAAGGAGGAACGTTTGCTACCACTATCCTTGGGAGAGCATATTAGCACCTTTTCGTGATTTCAAAATTGCTAAGCCAACTCGAACTATGTGCATGGTTGGGCCTTTGGGCAATTGATCAATTGTAAAACTGGCCCTTCTTCCTAAACCGTCGAAGGAAGAAATCTAAACGATGATCTGTGGTATACACCGTGTTGTCATGCTCACCACAGTGCTGCAACCATCTCAACCGGCACTACTTAGGCCAGTTGTACTCATGTTGTTTTTTACCCTTTTCTGCACTGGTGTTGCTGGGCGTTTTCAGTTTGATGATTCACACACTAACCTCTTTGGTGGTAGGAAAACTGGTCGTTTGGGGTGAACTGGAACCACTGTGTTTCCATTTCCAGTTCAGATTTTGTATCCAGGGGTGCAGGAGTCCCATTAGTGAATCTTCCATTTGCTGTGTTTCAAAAAACAGTCAAAAGTCGTGGATGTAGTACACATAAAAATTGGAATAGTTTCAACAATTCAGTTTCAAATTCGTCCTAGATGTCAAGAGAAAAATAGACAGGCAGCCGATCTGGTGCAGCCCTTTTTTAATATGAAAAATCAAAGATGAATTTGAGATTGAATTTTCATAGGGTCATTTAATTTTGTGTTTGCTGCAAACATGATTTTTTATGACTTTTTGAAGCATCAGAACATGTTTGGCTAACTATATTTTTGCCAAAGGGGATGCTTGAACTCCAGGATGCCAATGATTTGTGGTTATTTTATTCTTGGTGTGTTTATGCCTGTAATATTATCTCTCTGGAACCATAACATGTTTAAAAAAGAGATGTGTGTAGGCTTACTTATTTTCTTTCAATTGAGCAGCTTCCTTCTGGGACATCTTTCTACGGCACAGGAGAAGCTAGTGGCCAACTTGAACGAACTGGGAAACGAGTATGTCATCTGCTTTAAGAAACTCATGCTCTATTTGAGTTAATTTCTCAAAACTACAGTTATTGACATTGTAACAAAGGTCCAATTCTTGTTTATTTCATCACAGCGATACAACAAGTTTGGCTGGTCAAATTTGTAATTTGTGTGAAAGGCGCCAACATTAGTATTTCCTTGTTACAATGTTACGTGTAGTTTTGCTGACTTAACTCTTATTTTTATCGTGCTTCTGTAATAAACTGAAAGTAGGGCAATCGAATGATTGATTGATTGATCAGGGTTACATGTACATATATATAAAGGTGAAGGGGAGAGTCCTATCCCTATCGGACATTCGGACTTGAGTTCCCATCCTGATCTATCAAGGGGGGCGGCGCCCACAATGGGCCAGGCAACCACGCCCAACCCTAGGCCCATAAGGGCAGCTGAGTACAAGGGCTTTAACCCTACATTTTTGCTCTACCCTCCCCTAGTCGGAATGGCAGCATGTCGAACGTTCAGACTGGTCCGGAACTCCGTGAACACGAGACGACAGTCCTTTTGTGAAGATGTCAGCAAACTATAGTGACGTAGGAACATGAAGAACCCGGACTTCACCAAGGGCCACCTTCTCTCAAACGAAGTGAAGATCAATCTCGATGTGCTTCGTGCGCTGATGCTGTACGGGGTTGGAGGCCATGTACACCGCGCTGACATTGTCGCAATAAACAAGAAACAAGCGTAGACCGCCGGAGAGGTGCATGAAGTTCCATAAGAAGCTGCCGCAGCCAAGAAGCTTCAGCAACTGCACCAGCCACTGCACGATATTTGGCTTCAGCACCGGAGCGGGAGACCGTCACTTGACGCTTGGACGACCGGGAGATATGAGATTGTCACCTAGAAACACCGCATATCCTAAAGTAGATTTGCGGGTGTCTAGACATCCAGCCCAATTAGCATCAGAGTACACCACCAGATCCGAAGAAGCAGAAGGCCACAGTAACAATCCCAGGTCGAGAGTACCCCGGACATAGCGAAGAATGTGCTTGAGAGCAGCAAGATGAGGTTCCCGCAGATCATGCATGTGAAGGCAAACCTGCTGAACCGCATAAGCAATATCCGGCCTGTTAAACGTGAGATACTGTAGAGCACCAACAAGTCTTCGAAAATCCGTGGCATTGGGAATGCGAGCACCGTCTACACCCGCGAGCTTGGGGTTGGTGTCCACTGGTGTAGTGCATGGCTTGCATTCAGACATACCAGCGTGAGCCAAGATATCCAGCATATACTGATGCTGTGAAAGAAACAGGCCACCATCATACTGTTGAACGTGCATCCCCAAGAAGTGATGCAAGGAACCAAGATCAGACATGGAGAACTCCCGCTGTAATGCACGAATCGTGCCTTGAAGCAAGTCAGAGGAAGAAGCTGTGAGAACAATATCATCAACATAGACCAGCAGGTAGGCGATATCTGAGCCATGCCGGTAAACGAACAGGGAGGCATCTGACTTGGTTTCCACAAAGCCCAAAGAGATGAGGTAGGCTACAAACTGACTGTACTATACCAAGCTCGAGGTGCCTGCTTCAAACCATACAGAGACTTGTTGAGACGGCAAACATAATCGGGATGCACCGGATCCTCAAACCCAGAAGGTTGAACGCAGTAGACTGTCTCGGACAAGGTTCCATGCAGAAACACATTCTTGACATCCAACTGATGAATAGGCCAGCACCGAGAAAGAGCCAAAGACAACACAACTTGAATAGTAGCAGGCTTGACAACGGGGCTGAAAATATCAGTGTAATCGATGCCACGACACTGAGTGAAGCCTCGGAGAACCCTGGCCTTATACCGCTCGAGAGAACCATCAGCTTGGAACTTGTGTTGAAGATCCACTTGCCGGACACCACATTGGCATGCGGTGGTCGAGGCACGAGCTCCCAGGTGGAATTACGCAATAGAGCATCATGTTCATCGTCCATAGCCGCGCGCCAATTGGGGTCGGCAACCGCAGTCATGTAGGAAGTAGGCACCGGCGACAACTGTGCTGTATGAAATAGCGCCGACTGTCGAAATCCCAGCTTGCCACGGGTCATCATCCGGTGGTGGTTAACAACCGGAGGAACTGGTACAACGCCTGTGGGAAGAATGCGACGTAGAGCAGTGCCGGGTGGAGCACCATGCATAGGACGCTGCGCCGGGGCCGGCGACCGTAGTGTCGATGTAGACGGTGCCACACCTACGCGGCGAGTCGGCAACAACGCATGAATGCTGGTGGGTAACGGCGCTTGAGCGTCAGCGGGGCGCGAACGACGCCCGTACACGATGCCAAGGCGGCCAGCAGGTTGAGGTGGCCTGCCCGGAGGATCGGCTGGCCCAACGGGAGGCAATGCTACGCCGGAGGGTGGCGCAGAGGCAGCCACAGCCGATGCAGACGACGCCGCGCATGGCGCGGGTGAGGCTGAATAAGATGGCTGTGACACTGTGCTCGGCGTGACCGCGCGTGGCGTTGGCATGGCCGCGCTCAGCGTTGGCGCTTGCATGGCCGCGCTCGACGCTGGCGCGAGCATATGCTGTTCACCCTTGGCAAGTTCTCCCTCAGCGACCACGTCCTCTCCTCCAAGAAGGCGCCTTCCTCCCCCGACTGGACTCGAATGGACTGCGCGGTCAAGTCATGGATCTACGGCACCCTCTCCAATGACCTCGTCAACACGGTGGTGGAATGCGCGTCCACCGCACGTTCTGTCTGGTTGGCCGTTGAAACTCAGTTCCTCGGCAACCGAGAGCATCGTGCACTCCTCCTCGACGCCCAGTTCTGTATGTTCATCCAAGGTGAGCTCTCCATCACCGACTACTGCTGTCGCCTCAAGAGCATGGCTGATGCTCTCGGTGACCTTGGCGAGAAAGTCACGGACCGTACCCTCGTCCTCAACGTACCATGAAAGTAGGGCAATCGAATGATTGATTGATTGATAAGGGGTGGATGTACATATATATATAGGTGAAGGGGAGAGTCCTATCCCTATCGGACTTGAGTCCCTGTCCTGATCTATCAAGGGGGGCGGCGCCCACAATGGGCCAGCCAGCCACGCCCAACCCTAGGCCCATAAGGGCAGCTGAGTACAAAGGCCTTAAGCCTATATTTTTGCTATTATAAACTCTAAGACCTGCTCTAATATGCCGCTGTGTTTTTCATCAGGTTTTCACATGGAACACAGATGCATGGGGTTTTGGGCCAGGAACCACTTCATTGTACCAGTCACACCCGTGGGTTTTGGCTGTCCTCCCTGATGGAAAAGCATTGGGTGTCCTTGCTGATACCACTCGTCGCTGTGAGGTGTGCAGCCGTAAATCATTATAAAGCTTTTTAGTTTTTATTTGTTGATATTGATATTTGGCTAATCTGTGTCTTGACCTGAATGATTGTTTTTGATGACAGATTGACTTGAGAGAAGAATCTACTATAAAGTTTTCTGCCTCATCTGCCTACCCTGTCATTACTTTTGGGCCGTTTAATGCCCCAGCTGATGTTTTGACATCTTTGTCACATGCAATCGGTAGTTCTACCATGTTTTAACCAATATCTTCTGGCACTAATATGCAGTCATATTCTACACTAAATTTCTGTGGACAGATATACCTACATGCTATTGAGTCAAGTTGTAATTTTGTTCATAAACAATGAAACCATATATCTCTGTTTAACATGAATGCATTTGTAATATTAGGAAATATTTTATTCTTTTGATAGATTTTCAAAATCTTGATAACATCAGCATGTTGATGAGCAGCAGAGTATGGTCCAACACTATGAGCACTGCTTTATTCATTCGAGACGTGTGTTACAGTAGAATGTGTGATCTCTATCTTTGCTGCTTGTATTGTCATTCCCTCTGCAGCTTATTTTTATACCAAACTGGACATTAACTACCCAAGACAGCATCATTGCCTCTCTATCTAATCGTCTCTATAACCACACACACAATTTAGACGTTCTATGTTATTTCACTTGCTGCCTTGCCAAGTAAGTTTGAGATTTTTTTCCCACTGTAGGTACTGTGTCCATGCCGCCAAAATGGTCACTTGGCTATCATCAATGTCGTTGGAGCTATGACTCTTCTGAGAAAGTACTGAAGGTAGTTTCTCATCAGAGTGTGCATTTCCTTTTGTGAATGAATTATTAACGTAACATTTCAGTGGCAGCAATTCCTACTCTTCGATTTGATGACTGAAGTGTGTAGGTAGTCTTGTTAACACATTTTTGTTTTGGTATCTTCATTTACTTTAGTTCCAAATGCAAACATCGCATCCTATGCCTATGTGAACAAAGAATTGATGGACAGGCACTCAGCAAGAGATTCCTGGAGCAATCCATAAAATAGTTGCCCCAAAATGCATGAAAGCATGATCTGCTTTTAAAACGTGGTGATCTTCTCATGAGCTGAAGTAGAAAACATCTATTACTAGTTACTTCAGATGAAGCGTTTATTTACTTGTCTTTTAAGCTGGCCAGTAGATCATGCTATTGGAGAGAATTGTGTTCTTTTCCATGGACCATCCAAAGTTAATCGAATCATTTATTGTCTACCTGTTTACCATTTTCCTTACATAACATTTTGAGACATAAGAATATGCTGTGATGATATTTATCCCGGTGCTTTGGTTATTTATTGCGTTCACAGGTTGTTAGAACATTTAGGGAGAAAGGCATTCCTTGCGATGTTGTCTGGATGGATATTGATTATATGGATGGTTTTAGGTGCTTCACGTTTGATAGTGTAAGTACTCATTCTATTGTGGTTGCTACATAGAAGTGCTTTAACAACTGCTACATAGAAGTGCTTTAACAACTGAATTGTGTTTGTGTTTCTCATTTCCTGCTTTAAAATTATACTGCTTCAAAAACTTTAACAAGAACCTCCAATTTTTTTTCAAATCACCATGCACTTTTTCAGTTGAGGTTTAGTGTTCTTCTGAGTGCAAACAACCTCTTATGACAATTGGTTTAGTTGAATCCTGTCTGAGAACTTTGCCATTGATGCGGTCCAGATCCGATTCCCTGATCCAAAATCAATGGTGGATGATCTCCATTCTATTGGCTGTAAAGCAATATGGATGCTTGACCCAGGAATCAAGAATGAGGAGGGTTACTTTGTTTATGATAGCGGTTCAAAAAATGATGTTTGGATTCAAAAAGCAGATGGCAGCCCATTTGTTGGTATGTTACACTGACTTAAATAAGGCCCATTGTCATCTTCTTGAATGTTAGTAAGATGTGGCTCACAGTCTAAATTCAGGGGAGGTATGGCCTGGTGATTGTGTTTTCCCTGACTATACATCTGAAAAAACACGTGCCTGGTGGGCTAGTTTGGTAAAGGACTTCATCTCTAATGGTGTTGATGGAATATGGAATGATATGAATGAGCCTGCTGTTTTTAAAGTACGTGACTTATCATGAATCATATATTTAATACCACCTTGCATGTTTTTTTCCTATGCATCTGAAAGTGTTAGTCTGAACTTGTAGACTACCACGAAGACAATGCCTGAAAGCAATATCCATAGGGGAGATGCTGATATTGGTGGTGTTCAAAATCATTCATACTATCACAATGTATGTTTTTGTTTCCCTGCCATGGATAGTGGCTAACGTTAATAGAATTAATTTTTTTACTTTATCTTTTATATTTAGTGTTTTTAATTTTCAGGTCTATGGAATGCTAATGGCAAGATCTACTTATGAAGGAATGTCAATAGGCAATACATCTAAACGGCCATTTGTTCTTACCCGAGCTGGTTTCATAGGAAGCCAGCGCTATGCTGCAACATGGACTGGCGATAATCTGTCAAATTGGGAGCATCTGCACATGAGTCTACCAATGGTTCTTCAGCTGGTAAGTGAAATATTTTGTTCTAATGTCCAAAATCGTTTTTGTTCTAATGTCTAAAATTGTCCCCTTTTTGAACTTTAGAGTGTTTAGTCTTCAGCTGTTGTAAGGGTTCTCACCCCTTTCTCTTCTTAATACAATGATACACAACTCTCCTGCATGTCTGACAACAACAACAAAAAACAGTGCCCCCCCCCCCCCAAAAAACAAAAAACAAAATGGTGCAAAAATGTTCTATTTTAGCTGTCAGTTGTTTTAGCATTTATTTTATTGTGATATTCAATTGCACTATAATCGTGATGTGAAGCAACCCACAGTATGTCAATACTCAGTAGCGCTAATTTAGTTGAGAACCATGATCTTTCGAATTAGCCAGAATTTGATTCCTCAATTAGTTGTGCTTCTGTCACAGTTCTACTATTCTTATTTTTCCTTTCTTGTAAGTTTTATAAGGACGCCATTCTCAAGGTTTTTATTTTTAAAAACTGAAACTGTTACAATGATAAGTTTTTTAATACTGTGGTCCATCTGACAAGGTCCGAGATTTAAGAGTGCCCTTCTTTGGTCTAACAATATGTTTATGTGATCAGGGTCTCAGCGGTCAACCATTGTCAGGTCCTGATATTGGAGGTTTTGCTGGAAATGCTACTCCGAAACTTTTTGGAAGATGGATGGGTGTGGGTGCATTGTTTCCATTTTCACGTGGCCATACGGAAACTGGAAGCATCGACCATGAGCCATGGTCCTTCGGAGAAGAGGTACTATTCATGCTCCTGAGACTGCCATCCAAACATGTGTACTAAAAACACAGGAAATTTTGCCACACCCAAGAAGCTCGATTCAATGTGTATGTTAATTCTTAACTGCATTTCATAGTCACATGCAATACATGGTTGATGGTTAAAGTTAGTTTTTTTAGGCATGCAAGAGGGCCTGCTCATGTGCCTAGCGATAGGCCATTTTTTCACCTGTTCCTGCAAAGCCCACGGAAAAATGACTTTATCTCCAGGACCTAGAGCAGACTCATTTGCATCCCTAGTTCTTTTGTTGTGCTCTTTTGGTGCAATGCACTCCCTCCATTCCTAACTGTTCTAGCTTTGTTTTTCTGTCCATGTACATATGTGTGTTGATGAATCTAAACACATATACAAACCACGTACATGTAATGTTGCATGAATCTATTCAAAGTCTAGAACCCCTTACAATTCTCTCCTCTTTAAATCCCTATATCTGGTCCTCCCAGGGTGGAAATATTACAATCATGTTGTTTTCATCTTATAATTCTTAATAAACTTACAGCTGACTGTTTTTGAATTTAGATGCAAGTATGCAACTGCCCTGTATCCAATTGATGAATAATTTCTGCTCCTCTTCAACTGGCTGTTCATTTTAAGATTGTAAAATGTGGTCCTTGGTGCCATATTTTTTAGTTTACTTCTACTAACAAGCAGAGCTGAAGTTCGATGTGTTGTGGTAGTTGTTCTTTGTTTGGTAATTGAGTTGGGGTTTACGTAATATTCTTCATAATGAAAGCCCCTTATGGCTATTTAGAATTGATCATTTTTTAACTGAGAAAGCACAGGTTAATTGAAAAAGTTCACATGTCTTTCAGTGTGAGGAAGTTTGCCGCCTTGCCCTACTAAGACGGTACCGGCTACTGCCACATATCTACACTCTTTTTTACCATTCACATAAAAATGGTATTCCAGTTGCTACTCCGGTTTTCTTTGCTGGTAACTAATTCTCTCACTTTGTATCTCCCAGTTTTAAGTTCGCTCAGATGCTCGTAGTTTGTAGGAAGAATGCAGATTTGTGGCATGTTGTTGCCTTTTTTCTTTTGCATCTAAACTTTATAAAACATGCTTACATCCTTCTTAGATGGAGACTGTTTGGTATGGTAGATAACAACTGTCCTTCCCATGATGCAGTTTATTGACAAAACTTGTGTCACATTCCTTGATTTTTTGTAGACCCA
This sequence comes from Paspalum vaginatum, assembly GCA_030272315.1. NCBI lineage: Eukaryota > Viridiplantae > Streptophyta > Magnoliopsida > Poales > Poaceae > Paspalum > Paspalum vaginatum. Next base: position 35,308,418 of record CM059013.1, on the reverse strand, counting down.
CAAGACCCTGAACTGAGGAAAGTTGAGACTTCCTTTCTCCTTGGACCACTCTTAGTCTGTGCAAGGTAATATCTTCACCATCACTGACGTGACAATATTCTTCTTAACCTTTTCTCTTGAGACCCATGTTCTGCCTTGTATGCGTGTGCATTTGCTTTTGTGTAGCTATGTGCCATTACCTTAATGGATGATTCTCTGTTAGAGATTATTTTGCACTACCAATTGGAAGATTTTCAATTTTGTCATAAATTATATAGACAAAAAGATGCCAAAATTCCAAGTGTTCTTTTCTGCATATTTCTCTATGCTTTGGTATCTGTAATCTTTCTGGTCTTTTGGCAGCACTTCACCTGATAAAGGAGCTCATGAATGTGCACATAAATTACCAAAGGGCATATGGCTGCCTTTTGACTTTTCAGATTCACACCCTGTAAGTTGGTTTTTGAACTCCTAGTTTGCTGTCTTCAATGTTATTCCAATACTTATTTATGAATGGATAATTGTGTTAGGATTTGCCAGTGCTGTATTTACGAGGCGGAGCGATTCTTCCTGTAGGTCTTCCTATTAAGCATGTTGGTGAAGCAAGCTTGGAGGATGATTTGTCACTAATTATTGCATTGGATGAAAATGGTATGCACCATCATTTTCTGAAGATCAGTATGTCATATGTGATTGAATGTATAAGAAAACAAAATTTTCTGCACATTAATCTGTGCTTTCGTTATATCTCATTTTCTATATGCTTTAGAGTTTAGATAGCCTTTATTTCGTGTTCAAGATATTAATTTAAAATGTTGTGTCAAAACTGTGGGCATAAAGCATAATGCCTCAATGAATTGGCTTGTTTTACAGGTAAAGCTCAAGGTGTCCTCTTTGAAGATGCCGGAGATGGATATACATTCACACAGGGTGACTATCTTTTGACATATTATAGTGCTGAACTCCACTCATCGATGGTTACTGTCAAAGTCGTCAAATCTGAAGGGTCATGGAAGAGACCAAAACGAAATTTGAAAATAAGTTTATTGCTTGGTGGAGGTGCTATGGTATGTCTATTACATATTTACATTAAAAATCTTTCACTCAAGAAACAAGCATATCTTTATTACAATTTAAACACTTCTTTCATCTAGATAAGTACAAATGGTGTTGACGGTGAAGAAATACACCTTGCAATGCCTTCTGAATCTGAAGTATCCAGCTTGGTCACTACTAGTGAGCTTGAGCACAAGAAGCGACTGGGTATTTGTCCTACCACTTATTAATGGTTACCTTAATTTTAATCACATTATAAAAAGAATTAATATTGTTTTAATTGTATCTGAACTCGTCTCATAGTGGTCCATTGTCATGGTTGTACAGAGATGATTCAGCCTATACCTGATATTGATGAGCCATCAGGACAGGACGGTGCTGAGCTATCAAAAATACCTGTTGATTTAAAGAGTGGAGACTGGTTGCTTAAGGTTGTTCCATGGATCGGTGGTCGTATTATCTCGATGACTCATCTTCCTTCTGGTAGGCTTATCCTGTATAATTTACAACATATTCTAATAAAATTGTTATCTTAGTAATAGATATATCCTTGGTTGTTTGTTTGCTTTATGTAGTTTTCCTGAAAAATGAATCCATCTATGTGCTTTGCGATGGGTCTATATCCTTTCGTCATGAACATGCATTATAAATAGATCCATAAGCTAATTTCTTGTTCATTTTGAATATCATCTACTAATTACTGTCTAAAATAGCTTATAATCTGTAATCGATATGTGCAGATTCTCAGTGGCTTCACAGCAGGATTGAAATGAATGGTTATGAAGAATATAGTGGGACTGAATATAGGTCTGCTGGCTGCACAGAAGAGTACAAAGTCATCAGGTGATAGAAATCATCATTCCATATTAATTCCTTGTGATGTTCTTTGTTGCCTGTTATTGAATGTTTCTTGTCTGGTTTCTAGTTTTGTCCACTAAGCCACTTACCTTAAAACTACAGGAGGTATCTTGAGCAATCTGGAGAGGAGGAATCTATTTGTATGGAGGGAGACATTGGTGGCGGTCTAGTTCTCCAGCGCCAGATATCTATTTTGAAAGACAACCCAAAGATTGTTCAGATTGACTCTAGCATTCAGGCAAGAAGTGTAGGAGCTGGTTCTGGTGGGTTTTCAAGGTGAGGCCCCCTTCCCTCCATGAGATTACTCTGGTAAATCCATACTGTTTAAAATTTCAGCCACAAATGCACACCCCCAAGTGCCTATGAGGGCATGAGGATGAGGCTATGACTTGTGCATGAAAAACAAATATGTGGAGATTTTTTCTTCAACTCCAATAGTTTTTTTAGATAATGGAAAACTTCTGGCTCCAAACCTCTGCAAGAGGCTGCAGCTGCAAGTAAGTTTTGGACATTGACATGGTCACTAGCGCTCTACTTTGATAGCAAATCACGATTGCAAAAATCTAAAGAGTTGAATATTTTGAAAGTAGTTCTTTTAAGACGAATCTAGTTCAAGTATTTTTAGAACTTCATGGTCACTAGTGCTCTACTTTGATCGCATATTATGATCACAAAATGTATGCAAAATCTAGCAGAGCTGAATATTTTGAAAGTAGTTCTTTTAAGACAAATCTGTTTCCTGTATTTTTAAAACTTAAAACAAAATATCAAAAAGGGTATTGGTTATTAGCACGCCACATCAATGCTAGGTATATATGTACAGGGGAGAGACAACCTAGTCAGCACGCTGCATCAGCACTAGGCGTTCGCGTGGAGGGGTATGGACCTAGATGGCACAACTTGTTTACATTAGTTGTATGCGGCTCAAAATGACAATTTGTCGCTGGATTTACTATGAGGTTATTTTTAGGTGATTCTTTTCAAACCGATCAATTAATCTTTTTAAGTTGAGACAAAGTTACTATTTTATGTGAAGGTTGGTCTGTTTACGAGTTCATCCTACCTTCACCCTGCTTCACCCGACTGAAGTGGTGGTTGCTTTTACGGCCATCAATGGTTCAAAGCAAGAGATCTCCCCAGAGTCTGGAGAAATAGCATTCGAGGGAGACCTCAGACCCAATGGTAAGTTACACGGGGCACCATTTGAACACCTTCCCAAATCCCAGCTTGGCTCACCTCAGTAAACTCATTTGGTTTCCGTCTTTTTGGCAAATTTTCAGGGGAGTGGATGCTAGTGGACAAGTGCGTCGGGCTGAGCTTGGTGAACCGGTTTGATCCCAGTGAGGTTAGCAAATGCTTGGTGCACTGGGGAACTGGTGATGTGAACATGGAGCTCTGGTCAGAGGAAAGACCAGTGTCTAAGGAGACGCCGTTGAGGATTTGCCACCGGTATGAGGTGCGGCAAACAAGCTGAAGTGCTGAACACTGCCAGGACAACAGGAATAAGAAAGAAGCCAATTTGGAGGATGCTTCAGATTAGGCTAGCTTTGTTTTACGGTCTGTATCGACGTTCGCGGACCATGCCGCCACCCATTTGGAGGATGTTCGGTCAGCTGGAACAATGTTGTTATTTGGCACTTGTATAGGCAGGAGGCTTCGTACTTTTATCATGCATCGTAAAGAATAACTTTGCAGTATTGCCCCACGCCTCGAGGGCGCCTTGTTTTCTATGCCATCTCACTGCAGCCATCTTTAGGGTTCCTTACGAAGAGGTCTAGAGAGACAAAACTGCATACACTCGTGGCTGCATGCGGTTTATTTGATTATTCTAGATTGCTCCTTGGGAACTGCCGGCTGCTGTACTGCCGTAACCCTGGCAGTGGGTTTATTGTGGCATCACATGGTGCAAATAGAAATGAGGCGCTGCCGTGAGTGCTGCCAGTGGCAGTCCCTCGCTTCCCGCTTCCCGCTGGGAGCTGCCTTTCGATAGTGGATCGGATGGCACGGTGGACTTATAGGTGCTTCCGGCTTTCGGTTTCTATTGCTGCGTCGGGTTGTTTGTATGTGCGTAATTAGGTAAGCATGATGAATTTGGCTGTCGTCTCTTCTTGCGAGACTCGTCCCGCTCCCGCAGGGATTGAATGTTTCTTGGGTAAGCCCCTCGACCAAGTGGAAACGTGTGCTGCAATCCTTCTTTTCGATCTCGAAAAGAAAGAAAAATGTGCTCAGGCACAATCACGGAAAAAGATTTGGAGTACATATATCGCGAATATAATAATGTATGCTGCGAGTACAGATTACGTTTATTAGTTGAAACAGCTCAAGTCAAGTCAAGAAAAAAAATGGTCAGTGACATGGCGCCGAGTCGATGATCCACTAGCCAATAATCTTATTGTCGGCCTGGGCCGTGCTTGATTTTGACTACAGGCAACGACGTACGGGGATGACACTACAAAGACTATAAAGAGAGCTACGGAGTACGTATTATATTATCGGATAGAAAGACTATAGATAAAATAATTCAAATGGGCCGCAATTAAGCTCCCTCGTCACCAGCAAGCAACTTAATACTAAGCAAGAGGAAGTATAATAAAGTGACATGACGAGCTGCAAGGGATACCACATCAGATTTATGGTGATATTGAAGAAAGAAAAATAGAAAAAAAAAGAAAAACGAACTACTTGTAGCCAGTTTAAGATGGGCTGTTCACAAACTTTAAGACTCTTTATGAAAATAAAAGATTGGACCATGTATTAAATGTTCAGATTGTAAAAAACTATTATACACATTAGCTCTTAGTTGGTTACGTATGATACGACAATTTCATAAAACCTATCTGTACAGCTTACGTACGTCCACCGCCCCCGTCAGCAGGCAGAGGCGGCGGCGCTGCATTTCGCCGAATTGCATTGGCTACCCATGCATACATCAATACATGCGTTTGTCCCTGACGTGTGGGGGTCCTGTTAGACTGACCCACCACTGGAACCATCGTCGGTCCATGGCCCACCAGGTCCCATTATATTATAAACAACACGAATCCACGCTCCGGCCTAGTACAAAGACGAGGACGGAGGATCGATGCTGCCAGCAGCAGGCAGCCACGCTTGCTCGCATAGAAGGCTCCGAGAGGGAGGATGGGCATGGCCGCGTCGTCGTCCGGCAAGATGGTGTGGGCTCGGGTGCCGGAGGAAGGGGTGTTCCGGTTCGACGCGTCGGAGGCGGCACGCGCTGCGGCGGCGCCCAGCCTCGGACCCGAGGCGGCGGGAGGTGCCGCGGGAGGGAAGCGACGCGCCGGCGGTCCTCCCGACATGCCGGGTCGCCGCGGGGATGGGGGGTGCCCAAAAGGTCGTCGTCAAGGTACGCTGCTACGGCTACTGACGCCGCATCACGTCACCTCCCTCGTTCACGTAAAGCACCTGTGGTGAGAGTTGTTTTTCGGCGCGCCGCCACCGCACCGCGGTCCCTCGCCGCGAACGTGGACCGTTTTTCTCCTGTATATCCACCTCTCGCGTATTATCTCTCAGAAAGTTAATTGAAAACAATATTGTCTTCTCACACGTGTACCGAGCTTACATTACATGGTTAGCCTCAACCTATTATTATTTATAGAGCGGCGTTTCCGTCGACAGAGATGTCGATCACTAGTTTTAAGATATAAGATAGCTTAGTCCATAATCTAGTACTTGCTAGTGGTGTTTTTGAAAAAGAAAAAGGAAAATCGAAGGAGCCTAGGTCGACTCGATCGTACGGGGAAGGAGCGCTTCGTCTTCGTTCCTTTGTGCCGTAGCAAGACGGAAATTTCGTGCGTGACAAAAGGCTTGGAAAACAACTAGAATACTTGAATAATAATTAATCTCCATCTGCGTGTTTAAGCGGCGTCTCAGCATTTGTCATCGTCAGCGGCGACGTATGCAGATTTATTAAGTGCGCACACCACACATTTGTCAGCAGGCGAAAAGCCGCATGCGGGCGCCTCTACTGAAACGCCACACACAGCTCAAATTTCTCCCGTCCACCTTCTGCCATTATGCAAATTAAATTAAATACGAATAAACATGCAAAGCATTCGACCTTGGTGAAGACTTCTTTTTCACGACAGTGCAGTTCATGTTTTTCTTAGGATTGTATTCCCTCTATCCTAATTTATATTTATAGGTTTTTTGACTTGTCCGTATTATTCAAAATTTTTTTTATAATCACTATTTATTTTAATTGTGATTTAGTTTATCGTATAATGTGCTTTAATTATGTTTTTTTAGATTTTTGTAAATATTTTGAATAAAACGAGTTAGTTAAATTTAGTATTACAAAATCAAAGACATATAAATCGGCACGGAAAGAATAAACAATAATAATAAGGGAATAAAGCGAGAGATACAAGCGGGTGCTAATACCATGCCACCAGGCGCCATGCATTTATAGGCGCCTATTACTGCGACCAAAACCATCTTTCGCTTCCTCAAGTCCTATAGGGATGTCCTTCCTCTCTGACAGCCACGTACCAATCAACGATTTGATCAAGTGGAAACTGATGAAGACTCGTGAAGGCGCCTTGAACGGTGGAAGTTTTATTTGGGTTTTAATCTTATTAAATAACATACCACATAAGAAAATATGGTGACATGGTAATAAAATTAACGAAGAGAGATATACAAGTTTCATAGGAGATGAGAATATGATGACACTTTTGGATACATGAGCTAAAGTTTAACCTCCGTCATATCGGATGTTTAGACACTAAATAAAAATATTAAATATAGTCTAATTACACAGATCAGGACTAAACAGCGAGACGAATTTATTAAGGCTAATTAATCTATGATTAACAAATGTGATGTTACAGTAACCATTCGTTAATCATAGATTGATTAGTCTTAATAAATTTATCTCGCCGTTTAATCCTCATTTGTGTAATTAATTTTATAATTAAATTATATTTAATATTTCTAATCAGTATCGAAACATCTTCGGAAGGACTAGCGCCCGGACGTCCGGGCGATCTCCTACCGTCCAATCGAATCGTCCTCAGCCTTCCGATCGAACCGCCCTAAGTCACGTGCTGAAACATCAGAAATGAACTGCTGAAACATCAACGAACGACTGATGAAACATTAAAAATACACTATTGCAACAGCGGCGGGTATGAAAAATTACCTGAATGGAATGAAAATTTCGGATCTACGAATCTGGTGAAAAAATTAGAAAAAAAATAGACAAAACATTGAAAAAGTACGATTAAAACATCGTGACATAACTACTGAAATAAACAATATAGAAGAACTAACATTAAAAAAAATTTCCGAATTTTTAAAGATCGGACGCCCCGTAGCAGGGCATTCCCGAAACATCTTACGTGAAAGTGAGATGCTGATCCTCACATCCAGTAAGCCCCGTATCTGTTAGCTGGTTTTGGCCTTGTTTGAGGGCCTAGTGTAGCGCAGCGCTGTTGCCATCGGTCTTCTAAGACATGGTTATGTGTCTGAAGCCGGAGTCCCTTTCCTTGGGATGTTTCACTCTGAACACAGTACATGCTGCAGCCATAGTACATCCAGATTGTTGAGAAAAAGGAGGAACGTTTGCTACCACTATCCTTGGGAGAGCATATTAGCACCTTTTCGTGATTTCAAAATTGCTAAGCCAACTCGAACTATGTGCATGGTTGGGCCTTTGGGCAATTGATCAATTGTAAAACTGGCCCTTCTTCCTAAACCGTCGAAGGAAGAAATCTAAACGATGATCTGTGGTATACACCGTGTTGTCATGCTCACCACAGTGCTGCAACCATCTCAACCGGCACTACTTAGGCCAGTTGTACTCATGTTGTTTTTTACCCTTTTCTGCACTGGTGTTGCTGGGCGTTTTCAGTTTGATGATTCACACACTAACCTCTTTGGTGGTAGGAAAACTGGTCGTTTGGGGTGAACTGGAACCACTGTGTTTCCATTTCCAGTTCAGATTTTGTATCCAGGGGTGCAGGAGTCCCATTAGTGAATCTTCCATTTGCTGTGTTTCAAAAAACAGTCAAAAGTCGTGGATGTAGTACACATAAAAATTGGAATAGTTTCAACAATTCAGTTTCAAATTCGTCCTAGATGTCAAGAGAAAAATAGACAGGCAGCCGATCTGGTGCAGCCCTTTTTTAATATGAAAAATCAAAGATGAATTTGAGATTGAATTTTCATAGGGTCATTTAATTTTGTGTTTGCTGCAAACATGATTTTTTATGACTTTTTGAAGCATCAGAGCATGTTTGGCTAACTATATTTTTGCCAAAGGGGATGCTTGAACTCCAGGATGCCAATGATTTGTGGTTATTTTATTCTTGGTGTGTTTATGCCTGTAATATTATCTCTCTGGAACCATAACATGTTTAAAAAAGAGATGTGTGTGGGCTTACTTATTTTCTTTCAATTGAGCAGCTTCCTTCTGGGACATCTTTCTACGGCACAGGAGAAGCAAGTGGCCAACTTGAACGAACTGGGAAACGAGTATGTCATCTGCTTTAAGAAACTCATGCTCTATTTGAGTTAATTTCTCAAAACTACAGTTATTGACATTGTAACAAAGGTCCAATTCTTGTTTATTTCATCACAGCGATACAACAAGTTTGGCTGGTCAAATTTGTAATTTGTGTGAAAGGCACCAACATTAGTATTTCCTTGTTACAATGTTACGCGTAGTTTTGCTGACTTAACTCTTATTTTTATCGTGCTTCTGTAATAAACTGTAATAAACTGAAAGTAGGGCAATCGAATGATTGATTGATTGATCAGGGTTACATGTATATATATATAAAGGTGAAGGGGAGAGTCCTGTCCCTATCGGACATTCGGACTTGAGTCCCTATCCTGATCTATCAAGGGGGGCGGCGCCCACAATGGGCCAGGCAACCATGCCCAACCCTAGGCCCATAAGGGCAGCTGAGTACAAGGGCTTTAACCCTACATTTTTGCTCTACCCTCCCCTAGTCGGAACGGCAGCATGTCGAACGTTCAGACTGGTCCGGAACTCCGTGAACACGAGACGACAGTCCTTTTGTGAAGATGTCAGCAAACTGTAGTGACGTAGGAACATGAAGAACCCGGACTTCACCAAGGGCCACCTTCTCTCAAACGAAGTGAAGATCAATCTCGATGTGCTTCGTGCGCTGATGCTGTACGGGGTTGGAGGCCATGTACACCGCGCTGACATTGTCGCAATAAACAAGAAACAAGCGTAGACCGCCGGAGAGGTGCATGAAGTTCCATAAGAAGCTGCCGCAGCCAGGAAGCTTCAGCCACTGCACCAGCCACTGCACGATATTTGGCTTCAGCACTGGAGCGGGAGACCGTCACTTGACGCTTGGACGACCGGGAGATATGAGATTGTCACCTAGAAACACCGCATATCCTGAAGTAGATTTGCGGGTGTCTGGACATCCAGCCCAATTAGTATCAGAGTACACCACCAGATCCGAAGAAGCAGAAGGCCGCAGTAACAATCCCAGGTCGAGAGTACCCCGGACATAGCGAAGAATGTGCTTGAGAGCAGCAAGATGAGGTTCCCGCGGATTATGCATGTGAAGGCAAACCTGCTGAACCGCATAAGCAATATCTGGCCTGGTAAACGTGAGATACTGTAGAGCACCAACAAGGCTTCGAAAATCCGCGACATTGGGAATGCGAGCACCGTCTACACCCGCGAGCTTGGGGTTGGTGTCCATTGGTGTAGTGCATGGCTTGCATTCAGACATACCAGCGTGAGCCAAGATATCCAGCATATACTGGCGCTGTGAAAGAAATAGGCCACCATCATACTGTTGAACGTGCATCCCCAAGAAGTGATGCAAGGAACCAAGATCAGACATGGAGAACTCCCGCTGTAATGCACGAATCGTGCCTTGAAGCAAGTCAGAGGAAGAAGCTGTGAGAACAATATCATCAACATAGACCAGCAGGTAGGCGATATCTGAGCCACGCCGGTAAACGAACAGGGAGGTATCTGACTTGGTTTCCACAAAGCCCCAATGAGATGAGGTAGGCTACAAACTGACTGTACTGTACCAAGCTCGAGGTGCCTGCTTCAAACCATACAGAGACTTGTTGAGATGGCAAACATAATCGGGATGCGCCGGATCCTCAAACCCAGAAGGTTGAACGCAGTAGACTGTCTCGGACAAGGTTCCATGCAGAAACACATTCTTGACATCCAACTGATGAATAGGCCAGCACCGAGAAAGAGCCAAAGACAACACAACGCGAACAGTAGCAGGCTTGACAACGGGGCTGAAAATATCAGTGTAATCGATGCCACGACACTGAGTGAAGCCTCGGAGAACCCATCTGGCCTTATACCGCTCGAGAGAACCATCAGCTTGGAACTTGTGTTGAAGATCCACTTGCCGGACACCACATTGGCATGCGGTGGTCGAGGCACGAGCTCCCAGGTGGAATTACGCAATAGAGCAGCATGTTCATCGTCCATAGCCGCGCGCCAATTGGGGTCGGCAAGCGCAGTCATGTAGGAAGTAGGCACCGGCGACAACTGTGCTGTATGAAATAGCGCCGACTGTCGAAATCCCAGCTTGCCACGGGTCATCATCCGGTGGTGGTTAACAACCGGAGGAACTGGTACAACGCCTGTGGGAAGAATGCGACGTAGAGCAGTGCCGGGTGGAGCACCATGCATAGGACGCTGCACCGGGGCCGGCGACCGTAGTGTCGATGTAGACGGTGCCACACCTACGCGGCGAGTCGGCAACAACGCATGAATGCTGGTGGGTAACGGCGCTTGAGCGTCAGCGGGGCGCGGACGACGCCCGTACACGATGCCAAGGCGGCCAGCAGGTTGAGGTGGCCTGCCCGGAGGATCGGCTGGCCCAACGGGAGGTGATGCTACGCCGGAGGGTGGCGCAGAGGCAGCCACAGCCGATGCAGATGACGCTGCGCATGGCGCGGTCGAGGCTGAAGAAGATGGCTGTGACACTGTGCTCGGCGTGACCGCGCGTGGCGTTGGCATGGCCACGCTCAGCGTTGGCGCTTGCATTGCCGCGCTCGACGCTGGCGCGAGCATATGCTGCTCACCCTTGGCAAGTTCTCCCTCAGCGACCACGTCCTCTCCTCCAAGAAGGCGCCTTCCTCCCCCGACTGGACTCGCATGGACTGCGCGGTCAAGTCATGGATCTACAGCACCCTCTCCAATGTCCTCGTCAACATGGTGATGGAACGCGCGTCCACCGCACGTTCTGTCTGGTTAGCTGTTGAAACTCAGTTCGTCGGCAACCGAGAGCATCGTGCACTCCTCCTCGACGCCCAGTTCTGTATGTTCGTCCAAGGTGAGCTCTCCATCACCGACTACTGCCGTCGCCTCAAGAGCATGGCTGATGCTCTCGGTGACCTTGGCGAGAAAGTCACGGACCGTACCCTCGTCCTCAACGTACCATGAAAGTAGGGCAATCGAATGATTGATTGATTGATCAGGGGTGCATGTACATATATATATGGGTGAAGGGGAGAGTCCTATCCCTATCGGACTTGAGCCCCTGTCCTGATCTATCAAGGGGGGCGGCGCCCACAATGGGCCAGCCAGCCACGCCCAACCCTAGGCCCATAAGGGCAGCTGAGTACAAAGGCCTTAAGCCTATATTTTTGCTATTATAAACTCTAAGACCTGCTCTAATATGCCGCTGTGTTTTTCATCAGGTTTTCACATGGAACACAAATGCATGGGGTTTTTGGCCAGGAACCACTTCATTGTACCAGTCACACCCGTGGGTTTTGGCTGTCCTCCCTGATGGAAAAGCATTGGGTGTCCTTGCTGATACCACTCGTCGCTGTGAGGTGTGCAGCCGTAAATCATTATAAAGCTTTTTAGTTTTTATTTGTTGATATTGATATTTGGCTAATCTGTGTCTTGACCTGAATGATTGTTTTTGACGACAGATTGACTTGAGAGAAGAATCTACTATAAAGTTTTCTGCCTCATCTGCCTACCCTGTCATTACTTTTGGGCCGTTTAATGCCCCAGCTGATGTTTTGACATCTTTGTCACATGCAATCGGTAGTTCTACCATGTTTTAACCAATATCTTCTGGCACTAATATGCAGTCATATTCTACACTATATTTCTGTGGACAGATATACCTACATGCTATTGAGTCAAGTTGTAATTTTGTTCATAAACAATGAAACCATATATCTCTGTTTAACATGAATGCATTTGTAATATTAGGAAATATTTTATTCTTTTGATAGATTTTCAAAATCTTGATAACATCAGCATGTTGATGAGCAGCAGAGTATGGTCCAACACTATGAGCACTGCTTTATTCATTCGAGACGTGTGTTACAGTAGAATGTGTGATCTCTATCTTTGCTGCTTGTATTGTCATTCCCTCTGCAGCTTATTTTTATACCAAACTAGACATTAACTACCCAAGACAGCATCATTGCCTCTCTATCTAATCGGCTCTATAACCACACACACAATTTAGACGTTCTATGTTATTTCACTTGCTGCCTTGCCAAGTAAGTTTGAGAATTTTTTCCCACTGTAGGTACTGTGTCCATGCCGCCAAAATGGTCACTTGGCTATCATCAATGTCGTTGGAGCTATGACTCTTCTGAGAAAGTACTGAAGGTAGTTTCTCATCAGAGTGCATTATCTGTGCATTTCCTTTTGTGAATGAATTATTAACGTAACATTTCAGTGGCAGCAATTCCTACTCTTCGATTTGATGACTGAAGTGTGTAGGTAGTCTTGTTAACACATTTTTGTTTTGGTATCTTCATTTACTTTAGTTCCAAATGCAAACATCGCATCCTATGCCTATGTGAACAAAGAATTGATGGACAGGCACTCAGCAAGAGATTCATGGAGGAATCCATAAAATAGTTGCCCCAAAATGCATGAAAGCATGATCTGCTTTTAAAACGTGGTGATCTTCTCATGAGCTGAAGTAGAAAACATCTATTTACTTCAGATGAAGCGTTTATTTACTTGTCTTTTAAGCTGGCCAGTAGATCATGCTATTGGAGAGAATTGTGTTCTTTTCCATGGACCATCCAAAGTTAATCGAATCATTTATTGTCTACCTGTTTACCATTTTCCTTACATAACATTTTGAGACATAAGAATATGCTGTGATGATATTTATCCCGGTGCTTTGGTTATTTATTGCGTTCACAGGTTGTTAGAACATTTAGGGAGAAAGGCATTCCTTGCGATGTTGTCTGGATGGATATTGATTATATGGATGGTTTTAGGTGCTTCACGTTTGATAGTGTAAGTACTCATTCTATTGTGGTTGCTACATAGAAGTGCTTTAACAACTGCTACATAGAAGTGCTTTAACAACTGAATTGTGTTTGTGTTTCTCATTTCCTGCTTTAAAATTATACTGCTTCAAAAACTTTAACAAGAACCTCCAATTTTTTTTCAAATCACCATGCACTTTTTCAGTTGAGGTTTAGTGTTCTTCTGAGTGCAAACAACCTCTTATGACAATTGGTTTAGTTGAATCCTGTCTGAGAATTTTGCCATCGATGCGGTACAGATCCGATTCCCTGATCCAAAATCAATGGTGGATGATCTCCATTCTATTGGTTGTAAAGCAATATGGATGCTTGACCCAGGAATCAAGAATGAGGAGGGTTACTTTGTTTATGATAGCGGTTCAAAAAATGATGTTTGGATTCAAAAAGCAGATGGCAGCCCATTTGTTGGTATGTTACACTGACTTAAATAAGGCCCATTGTCATCTTCTTGAATGTTAGTAAGATGTGGCTCACAGTCTAAATTCAGGGGAGGTATGGCCTGGTGATTGTGTTTTCCCTGACTATACATCTGAAAAAACACGTGCCTGGTGGGCTAGTTTGGTAAAGGACTTCATCTCTAATGGTGTTGATGGAATATGGAATGATATGAATGAGCCTGCTGTTTTTAAAGTACGTGACTTATCATGAATCATATATTTAATACCACCTTGCATGTTTTTTTCCTATGCATCTGAAAGTGTTAGTCTGAACTTGTAGACTACCACGAAGACAATGCCTGAAAGCAATATCCATAGGGCGGATGCTGATATTGGTGGTGTTCAAAATCATTCATACTATCACAATGTATGTTTTTGTTTCCCTGCCATGGATAGTGGCTAACGTTAATAGAATTAATTTTTTTACTTTATCTTTTATATTTAGTGTTTTTAATTTTCAGGTCTATGGAATGCTAATGGCAAGATCTACTTATGAAGGAATGTCAATGGGCAAAACATCTAAACGGCCATTTGTTCTTACACGAGCTGGTTTCATAGGAAGCCAGCGCTATGCTGCAACTTGGACTGGCGATAATCTGTCAAATTGGGAGCATCTGCACATGAGTCTACCAATGGTTCTTCAGCTGGTAAGTGAAATATTTTGTTCTAATGTCCAAAATCGTTTTTGTTCTAATGTCTAAAATTGTCCCCTTTTTGAACTTTAGAGTGTTTAGTCTTCAGCTGTTGTAAGGGTTCTCACCCCTTTCTCTTCTTAATACAATGATACACAACTCTCCTGCATGTCTGACAACAACAACAAAAAACAGTGCCCCCCCCACAAAAAAAAAACAAAAAACAAAATGGTCTAGTTATTCAGTCATCAATGCAAAAATGTTCTATTTTAGCTGTCAGTTCTTTTAGCATTTATTTTATTGTGATATTCAATTGCACTATAATCGTGATGTGAAGCAACCCACAGTATGTCAATACTCAGTAGCGCTAATTTAGTTGAGAACCATGATCTTTCGAATTAGCCAGAATTTGATTCCTCAATTAGTTGTGCTTCTGTCACAGTTCTACTATTCTTATTTTTCCTTTCTTGTAAGTTTTATAGGGATGCCATTCTCAAGGTTTTTATTTTTAAAAACTGAAACTGTTACAATGATAAGTTTTTTAATACTGTGGTCCATCTGACAAGGTCCGAGATTTAAGAGTGCCCTTCTTTGGTCTAACAATATGTTTATGTGATCAGGGTCTCAGCGGTCAACCATTGTCAGGTCCTGATATTGGAGGTTTTGCTGGAAATGCTACTCCGAAACTTTTTGGAAGATGGATAGGTGTGGGTGCATTGTTTCCATTTTCACGTGGCCATACGGAAACTGGAAGCATCGACCATGAGCCATGGTCCTTCGGAGAAGAGGTACTATTCATGCTCCTGAGACTGCCATCCAAACATGTGTACTAAAAACACAGGAAATTTTGCCACACCCAAGAAGCTCGATTCAATGTGTATGTTAATTCTTAACTGCATTTCATAGTCACATGCAATACATGGTTGATGGTTAAAGTTAGTTTTTTTAGGCATGCAAGAGGGCCTGCTCATGTGCCTAGCGATAGGCCATTTTTTCACCTGTTCCTGCAAAGCCCACAGAAAAATGACTTTATCTCCAGGACCTAGAGCAGACTCATTTGCATCCCTAGTTCTTTTGTTGTGCTCTTTTGGTGCAATGCACTCCCTCCATTCCTAACTGTTCTAGCTTTGTTTTTCTGTCCATGTACATATGTGTGTTGATGAATCTAAACACATATACAAACCACGTACATGTAATGTTGCATGAATCTATTCAAAGTCTAGAACCCCTTACAATTCTCTCCTCTTTAAATCCCTATATCTGGTCCTCCCAGGGTGGAAATATTACAATCATGTTGTTTTCATCTTATAATTCTTAATAAACTTACAGCTGACTGTTTTTGAATTTAGATGCAAGTATGCAACTGCCCTGTATCCAATTGATGAATAATTTCTGCTCCTCTTCAACTGGCTGTTCATTTTAAGATTGTAAAATGTGGTCCTTGGTGCCATATTTTTTAGTTTACTTCTACTAACAAGCAGAGCTGAAGTTCGATGTGTTGTGGTAGTAGTTCTTTGTTTGGTAATTGAGTTGGGGTTTACGTAATATTCTTCATAATGAAAGCCCCTTATGGCTATTTAGAATTGATCATTTTTTTACTGAGAAAGCACAGGTTAATTGAAAAAGTTCACATGTCTTTCAGTGTGAGGAAGTTTGCCGCCTTGCCCTACTAAGACGGTACCGGCTACTGCCACATATCTACACTCTTTTTTACCATTCACATAAAAATGGTATTCCAGTTGCTACTCCGGTTTTCTTTGCTGGTAACTAATTCTCTCACTTTGTATCTCCCAGTTTTAAGTTCGCTCAGATGCTCGTAGTTTGTAGGAAGAATGCAGATTTGTGGCATGTTGTTGCCTTTTTTCTTTTGCATCTAAACTTTATAAAACATACTTACATCCTTCTTAGATGGAGACTGTTTGGTATGGTAGATAACAAATGTCCTTCCCATGATGCAGTTTATTAACAAAACTTGTGTCACATTCCTTGATTTTTTGTAGACCCACAAGACCCTGAACTGAGGAAAGTTGAGACTTCCTTTCTCCTTGGACCACTCTTAGTCTGTGCAAGGTAATATCTTCACCATCACTGACGTGACAATATTCTTCTTAACCTTTTCTCTTGAGACCCATGTTCTGCCTTGTATGCGTGTGCATTTGCTTTTGTGTAGCTATGTGCCATTACCTTAATGGATGATTCTCTGTTAGAGATTATTTTGCACTACCAATTGGAAGATTTTCAATTTTGTCATAAATTATATAGACAAAAAGATGCCAAAATTCCAAGTGTTCTTTTCTGCATATTTCTCTATGCTTTGGTATCTGTAATCTTTCTGGTCTTTTGGCAGCACTTCACCTGATAAAGGAGCTCATGAATGTGCACATAAATTACCAAAGGGCATATGGCTGCCTTTTGACTTTTCAGATTCACACCCTGTAAGTTGGTTTTTGAACTCCTAGTTTGCTGTCTTCAATGTTATTCCAATACTTATTTATGAATGGATAATTGTGTTAGGATTTGCCAGTGCTGTATTTACGAGGCGGAGCGATTCTTCCTGTAGGTCTTCCTATTAAGCATGTTGGTGAAGCAAGCTTGGAGGATGATTTGTCACTAATTATTGCATTGGATGAAAATGGTATGCACCATCATTTTCTGAAGATCAGTATGTCATATGTGATTGAATGTATAAGAAAACAAAATTTTCTGCACATTAATCTGTGCTTTCGTTATATCTCATTTTCTATATGCTTTAGAGTTTAGATAGCCTTTATTTCGTGTTCAAGATATTAATTTAAAATGTTGTGTCAAAACTGTGGGCATAAAGCATAATGCCTCAATGAATTGGCTTGTTTTACAGGTAAAGCTCAAGGTGTCCTCTTTGAAGATGCCGGAGATGGATATACATTCACACAGGGTGACTATCTTTTGACATATTATAGTGCTGAACTCCACTCATCGATGGTTACTGTCAAAGTCGTCAAATCTGAAGGGTCATGGAAGAGACCAAAACGAAATTTGAAAATAAGTTTATTGCTTGGTGGAGGTGCTATGGTATGTCTATTACATATTTACATTAAAAATCTTTCACTCAAGAAACAAGCATATCTTTATTACAATTTAAACACTTCTTTCATCTAGATAAGTACAAATGGTGTTGACGGTGAAGAAATACACCTTGCAATGCCTTCTGAATCTGAAGTATCCAGCTTGGTCACTACTAGTGAGCTTGAGCACAAGAAGCGACTGGGTATTTGTCCTACCACTTATTAATGGTTACCTTAATTTTAATCACATTATAAAAAGAATTAATATTGTTTTAATTGTATCTGAACTCGTCTCATAGTGGTCCATTGTCATGGTTGTACAGAGATGATTCAGCCTATACCTGATATTGATGAGCCATCAGGACAGGACGGTGCTGAGCTATCAAAAATACCTGTTGATTTAAAGAGTGGAGACTGGTTGCTTAAGGTTGTTCCATGGATCGGTGGTCGTATTATCTCGATGACTCATCTTCCTTCTGGTAGGCTTATCCTGTATAATTTACAACATATTCTAATAAAATTGTTATCTTAGTAATAGATATATCCTTGGTTGTTTGTTTGCTTTATGTAGTTTTCCTGAAAAATGAATCCATCTATGTGCTTTGCGATGGGTCTATATCCTTTCGTCATGAACATGCATTATAAATAGATCCATAAGCTAATTTCTTGTTCATTTTGAATATCATCTACTAATTACTGTCTAAAATAGCTTATAATCTGTAATCGATATGTGCAGATTCTCAGTGGCTTCACAGCAGGATTGAAATGAATGGTTATGAAGAATATAGTGGGACTGAATATAGGTCTGCTGGCTGCACAGAAGAGTACAAAGTCATCAGGTGATAGAAATCATCATTCCATATTAATTCCTTGTGATGTTCTTTGTTGCCTGTTATTGAATGTTTCTTGTCTGGTTTCTAGTTTTGTCCACTAAGCCACTTACCTTAAAACTACAGGAGGTATCTTGAGCAATCTGGAGAGGAGGAATCTATTTGTATGGAGGGAGACATTGGTGGCGGTCTAGTTCTCCAGCGCCAGATATCTATTTTGAAAGACAACCCAAAGATTGTTCAGATTGACTCTAGCATTCAGGCAAGAAGTGTAGGAGCTGGTTCTGGTGGGTTTTCAAGGTGAGGCCCCCTTCCCTCCATGAGATTACTCTGGTAAATCCATACTGTTTAAAATTTCAGCCACAAATGCACACCCCCAAGTGCCTATGAGGGCATGAGGATGAGGCTATGACTTGTGCATGAAAAACAAATATGTGGAGATTTTTTCTTCAACTCCAATAGTTTTTTTAGATAATGGAAAACTTCTGGCTCCAAACCTCTGCAAGAGGCTGCAGCTGCAAGTAAGTTTTGGACATTGACATGGTCACTAGCGCTCTACTTTGATAGCAAATCACGATTGCAAAAATCTAAAGAGTTGAATATTTTGAAAGTAGTTCTTTTAAGACGAATCTAGTTCAAGTATTTTTAGAACTTCATGGTCACTAGTGCTCTACTTTGATCGCATATTATGATCACAAAATGTATGCAAAATCTAGCAGAGCTGAATATTTTGAAAGTAGTTCTTTTAAGACAAATCTGTTTCCTGTATTTTTAAAACTTAAAACAAAATATCAAAAAGGGTATTGGTTATTAGCACGCCACATCAATGCTAGGTATATATGTACAGGGGAGAGACAACCTAGTCAGCACGCTGCATCAGCACTAGGCGTTCGCGTGGAGGGGTATGGACCTAGATGGCACAACTTGTTTACATTAGTTGTATGCGGCTCAAAATGACAATTTGTCGCTGGATTTACTATGAGGTTATTTTTAGGTGATTCTTTTCAAACCGATCAATTAATCTTTTTAAGTTGAGACAAAGTTACTATTTTATGTGAAGGTTGGTCTGTTTACGAGTTCATCCTACCTTCACCCTGCTTCACCCGACTGAAGTGGTGGTTGCTTTTACGGCCATCAATGGTTCAAAGCAAGAGATCTCCCCAGAGTCTGGAGAAATAGCATTCGAGGGAGACCTCAGACCCAATGGTAAGTTACACGGGGCACCATTTGAACACCTTCCCAAATCCCAGCTTGGCTCACCTCAGTAAACTCATTTGGTTTCCGTCTTTTTGGCAAATTTTCAGGGGAGTGGATGCTAGTGGACAAGTGCGTCGGGCTGAGCTTGGTGAACCGGTTTGATCCCAGTGAGGTTAGCAAATGCTTGGTGCACTGGGGAACTGGTGATGTGAACATGGAGCTCTGGTCAGAGGAAAGACCAGTGTCTAAGGAGACGCCGTTGAGGACTTGCCACCGGTATGAGGTGCGGCAAACAAGCTGAAGTGCTGAACACTGCCAGGACAACAGGAATAAGAAAGAAGCCAATTTGGAGGATGCTTCAGATTAGGCTAGCTTTGTTTTACGGTCTGTATCGACGTTCGCGGACCATGCCGCCACCCATTTGGAGGATGTTCGGTCAGCTGGAACAATGTTGTTATTTGGCATTTGTATAGGCAGGAGGCTTCGTACTTTTATCATGCATCGTAAAGAATAACTTTGCAGTATTGCCCCACGCCTCGAGGGCGCCTTGTTTTCTATGCCATCTCACTGCAGCCATCTTTAGGGTTCCTTACGAAGAGGTCTAGAGAGACAAAACTGCATACACTCGTGGCTGCATGCGGTTTATTTGATTATTCTAGATTGCTCCTTGGGAACTGCCGGCTGCTGTACTGCCGTAACCCTGGCAGTGGGTTTATTGTGGCATCACATGGTGCAAATAGAAATGAGGCGCTGCCGTGAGTGCTGCCAGTGGCAGTCCCTCGCTTCCCGCTTCCCGCTGGGAGCTGCCTTTCGATAGTGGATCGGATGGCACGGTGGACTTATAGGTGCTTCCGGCTTTCGGTTTCTATTGCTGCGTCGGGTTGTTTGTATGTGCGTAATTAGGTAAGCATGATGAATTTGGCTGTCGTCTCTTCTTGCGAGACTCGTCCCGCTCCCGCAGGGATTGAATGTTTCTTGGGTAAGCCCCTCGACCAAGTGGAAACGTGTGCTGCAATCCTTCTTTTCGATCTCGAAAAGAAAGAAAAATGTGCTCAGGCACAATCACGGAAAAAGATTTGGAGTACATATATCGCGAATATAATAATGTATGCTGCGAGTACAGATTACGTTTATTAGTTGAAACAGCTCAAGTCAAGTCAAGAAAAAAAATGGTCAGTGACATGGCGCCGAGTCGATGATCCACTAGCCAATAATCTTATTGTCGGCCTGGGCCGTGCTTGATTTTGACTACAGGCAACGACGTACGGGGATGACACTACAAAGACTATAAAGAGAGCTACGGAGTACGTATTATATTATCGGATAGAAAGACTATAGATAAAATAATTCAAATGGGCCGCAATTAAGCTCCCTCGTCACCAGCAAGCAACTTAATACTAAGCAAGAGGAAGTATAATAAAGTGACATGACGAGCTGCAAGGGATACCACATCAGATTTGTGGTGATATTGAAGAAAGAAAAATAGAAAAAAAAAAAGAAAAACGAACTACTTGTAGCCAGTTTAAGATGGGCTGTTCACAAACTCTAAGACTCTTTATGAAAATAAAAGATTGGACCATGTATTAAATGTTCAGATTGTAAAAAACTATTATACACATTAGCTCTTAGTTGGTTACGTATGATACGACAATTTCATAAAACCTATCTGTACAGCTTACGTACGTCCACCGCCCCCGTCAGCAGGCAGAGGCGGCGGCGCTGCATTTCGCCGAATTGCATTGGCTACCCATGCATACATCAATACATGCGTTTGTCCCTGACGTGTGGGGGTCCTGTTAGACTGACCCACCACTGGAACCATCGTCGGTCCATGGCCCACCAGGTCCCATTATATTATAAACAACACGAATCCACGCTCCGGCCTAGTACAAAGACGAGGACGGAGGATCGATGCTGCCAGCAGCAGGCAGCCACGCTTGCTCGCATAGAAGGCTCCGAGAGGGAGGATAGGCATGGCCGCGTCGTCGTCCGGCAAGATGGTGTGGGCTCGGGTGCTGGAGGAAGGGGTGTTCCGGTTCGACGCGTCGGAGGCGGCACGCGCTGCGGTGGCGCCCAGCCTCTCGTTCGCCGACCCGAGGCGGCGGGAGGTGCCGCGGGAGGGAAGCGACGCGCCGGCGGTCCTCCCGACATGCCGGGTCGCCGCGGGGATGGGGGGTGCCCAAAAGGTCGTCGTCAAGGTACGCTGCTACGGCTACTGACGCCGCATCACGTCACCTCCCTCGTTCACGTAAAGCACCTGTGGTGAGAGTTGTTTTTCGGCGCGCCGCCACCGCACCGCGGTCCCTCGCCGCGAACGTGGACCGTTTTTCTCCTGTATATCCACCTCTCGCGTATTATCTCTCAGAAAGTTAATTGAAAACAATATTGTCTTCTCACACGTGTACCGAGCTTACATTACATGGTTAGCCTCAACCCATTATTATTTATAGAGCGGCGTTTCCGTCGACAGAGATGTCGATCACTAGTTTTAAGATATAAGATAGCTTAGTCCATAATCTAGTACTTGCTAGTGGTGTTTTTGAAAAAGAAAAAAGAAAATCGAAGGAGCCTAGGTCGACTCGATCGTACGGGGAAGGAGCGCTTCGTCTTCGTTCCTTTGTGCCGTAGCAAGACGGAAATTTCGTGCGTGACAAAAGGCTTGGAAAACAACTAGAATACTTGAATAATAATTAATCTCCATCTGCGTGTTTAAGCGGCGTCTCAGCATTTGTCATCGTCAGCGGCGACGTATGCAGATTTATTAAGTGCGCACACCACACATTTGTCAGCAGGCGAAAAGCCGCATGCGGGCGCCTCTACTGAAACGCCACACACAGCTCAAATTTCTCCCGTCCACCTTCTGCCATTATGCAAATTAAATTAAATACGAATAAACATGCAAAGCATTCGACCTTGGTGAAGACTTCTTTTTCACGACAGTGCAGTTCATATTTTTCTTAGGATTATATTCCCTCTATCCTAATTTATATTTATAGGTTTTTTGACTTGTCCGTATTATTCAAAAAAAATTTTATAATCACTATTTATTTTAATTGTGATTTAGTTTATCGTATAATGTGCTTTAATTATGTTTTTTTAGATTTTTGTAAATATTTTGAATAAAACGAGTTAGTTAAATTTAGTATTACAAAATCAAAGACATATAAATCGGCACGGAAAGAATAAACAATAATAATAAGGGAATAAAGCGAGAGATACAAGCGGGTGCTAATACCATGCCACCAGGCGCCATGCATTTATAGGCGCCTATTACTGCGACCAAAACCATCTTTCGCTTCCTCAAGTCCTATAGGGATGTCCTTCCTCTCTGACAGCCACGTACCAATCAACGATTTGATCAAGTGGAAACTGATGAAGACTCGTGAAGGCGCCTTGAACGGTGGAAGTTTTATTTGGGTTTTAATCTTATTAAATAACATACCACATAAGAAAATATGGTGACATGGTAATAAAATTAGCGAAGAGAGATATATAAGTTTCATAGGAGATGAGAATGTTTCATTTATTAGAGGAAACTTAGGATACATGGTTACATAGACAAAAATGCTGAACGGCATTGCTGGTACCATGCAATGAAACACCCACTGCTGAGTCATTCTCAATGCTAAGTTTTATTTCATAGTTTCCAAAGTGACACATCATCAAATATGTTTCGGATTAAGAAATAAAACGGGGTCTCTCAATGCAGAGTTTCATTGCACTGTTTTCATATACTGGCCATGGTATTTAACTACAACTCATGTGATTGGACATAGTTGTATGAAATGAAACCATTTCACCCTCATTGCAAGTTTCAACGAGTTTTATAGTCTTGTGTACACCCAGCGTCATCCCCATGAAACTCATTCCATCTCTCTTCTCATCAATACACTGCCATGTCATCATTTTGGCTGAGGTAGCACATTATTTAATGAAAATGAAACTTTCACTGAGAATGATATTGCCACATAAGCAAAGATGGTGACATGACAATGAAATCAATGAGAGACATACAAAAGAGTTTCATAGGAGATGAGAGAGTTTTATCTAGATAAAATTCAGGATACACGTAAAAAGTTTAGAGAACTAAAGTGGAATGGCATTATGGCCGGTGTTTTCATCATTTAAGAGAAAATATTAACTAAATAGACACATATATTCAAGATAGATGCTTAAATCTTAATCTAGGTGGTTGGGTGCAAGACTACATCCCCCAGACTCCCACCCAACCAATTGAAATATGCTCATTTGTTTCTACTAATATATATTCCAAACGTAACTTTCATGATTTTTAACTCGACAATTCACACACCTTTTTCTAGGGTGTTGTGCGTGTGCTGTTTCAGGCGCCAAAAACCGGAGCAAGCCTGCTTCTAGGCGTTTTAGCCCCCAACATGTTTTTTGGTTGAATTTGATAGTGACCAATAGTGAATTGTGTTTACTTGTTTTTGATGCAAATGCACCCTCTTATATCATCTCTCCGGAAGTCAAAGTAAACATTCAACATTGTCTCAAACGCCACACATGTATAGGCTTACTTGTTTCCCTTATAATAACTTGGCAGCTTCCTTCTGGGACATCTTTCTATGGCACTGGTGAAGCAAGCGGCCCACTTGAAAGAACTGGGAAACGAGTACAGAACTTTGAACAAATTATACATCCTATTTTCTTTTGCTTTCTTCTATAACTAGTTTTGACGACTTTCCATGATGTTTCATCCATCAGGTTTTCACTTGGAACACAGATGCAGGGGGTTATGGACAAGGAACCCAGTCATTGTACCAGTCACACCCTTGGGTCCTGGCTGTCCTCCCTGATGGAAAGGCATTGGGTGTCCTTGCTGACACCACTTGCCGCTGTGAGGTATGCCTCCGTGGGCATTCGTCTATAGGTCATATTTGTTGGCAATGTAACTGATCTATGTCTCTTACTAACCCAACGATTGTTTACCATAGCGCAGATTGACTTAAGACAAGAATCTACTATAAAATTGTCTGCCTCATATGCCTACCCTGTCATTACTTTTGGGCCACTGAATACGCCAGCTGAAGTTCTAACATCCTTGTCTCATGCAATTGGTATTTCTCCTAAATTTAACCAATCTCTTATGATTTTATTGTTCTACAATTGAGATTTCTTCTATGTTTCTCAAATTTACCAACATGGCAATGCTTTCTTGAGTTAAACTGTATTCGTCTTCCATTATGAATGCAGTTGTAATGATCTTTAACTTCAATTATGCAATTCCATATATACTTTTAAAAAAAATGATAATGGCGTGATATTTATTAGCAGAACATTTTTCTTTTTTAGTTGACCAGTCTCATATGATTGTTTCTGTCTCATATGATTGCCACCGTTCACACAAGAATATCGTTTTTTAGAGAATTTCAGAAGATTGCAGTAGGGTATTAATTGTTGTGACACTCCTTTGTGCTTTTATTATAGCCTAGCGTTTGTAAATTTTTTTTATCCAACTAGACATAAGGTATGCTTCCCTTCTTCAAAATGTAGAGATCTTGTTTGATTTGGCATGGTCTCTAAAACAACGGTGCTGGAAGTCCGATCCGAATGCTACCATCGGATGGTGGGCCCCATAATGGAATACACTCTGGTTTATCCTGTGTCCCTGGTGGACTCGAACAGATGTGCACTGTTTCTTGCAACTCTAGATTCTTTGCGCATTAGAACTACAATCAAAAGGGGGAAAAACCAAGTAAAATAAACGTATTTGTTGCAAATAACATCTTAGCTCCACTACACGAATGCTGAAAACAACATGAAACATTATGGTTCTATGTGTGCAACGATATTGTCGTTCTAACATGTAGAGACTTACAAGAAATTTTAACTATCAGTAAATGAAACATTCAAACATCCAGCCTGACATCTTGAATCATTTATTGCAACAAGAGCGTTGCAAGGTTTTACTTGCAACATACATAAAGAACTATCAAAACATAAGAAAGTGGCTTGTTGCAACATATGAGGAGATGATAAAAAGTTGTGGCTAATTGGTGTTCTCATGCAGGTACAATGGACAGCTAGAAAAGTCAACAATAAATTAGAAACAATTTGACATATTTCTTTTCAATAGTTAACAGAAAGAAAAACCGCGAACATTGGAAAATTGAAAGACCTAATGCAACATGTATATCCTATACTTTTTGTCTCACCAAAACAAGAACAACTACGACATGCATTGCCTATAATGCCAACCACAGCATCGTGGATGAACTAATGCAACATGATGGGACCCACTTTGCCAAGGTCAAAGCTAACCAAGGACTACCTCAATTACAACAACTAGCAACATTGTCCCCAAACTACTGCAACATCAAGAAAACTCTATTGCAACAACAAAAAGGGCGAGGTAGCAATGGCAAATGAGGAACGATGCTTGCAGTAGCCAGAGCTGAGGAGCAGAAGGCCAGAGAGACGAGCTCCTCGGGGAGGTTGTTGGTTTAGTCCACGCAGAAGCCTGTCAGCGTCAGTGATGGAAAACTCGAAAGGGAGAGGGGAGGTCGAGCGTAGGAGTTGACTCTAGTACTGTAGAGCACATGTAAAACAACGCACGGGACAAGAAGGAGTTCTACGTCGACCGGCGATGGGATAGGAACTAGCCATGGCGCAAGGCGGAGGAGCGCCATGACATGTGGGTAGCGGAGTGTCCACATGCCTTGCCAGAAGAAAAGGTAGCAAAGAGGATAAGGATGACCTGTTTTTTTTAAAAAATCTAGGATAATAAATAGTGGAGTGCATGCGAAGAAGGTGCCACTATGCAGCGTCTGTTTTTTCCGACGTCTTCGAACGCCCTACCAAGAGCGTTCCCATTTAAAACAAAGCTTACCATTAATCGATAACAACAAACTCATAATCATAGGAAAGAACTCCACATACTAATCTGTTCGGAGTTCGTGGGTTTGGCCCATTTATATGTAATAAATCCTAACATAATATAATGGTATTATAACGCTCAGCTCTAGGGCCTGAACTTGCTTGTTGCATTAATAACACCCATTTGCTTGTTGCATTAGGCCTGAACTTCCTTGTTGCATTAATAAGACCCATTTGCTTGTTGCAACCGGCCTGAACTTGCTTGTTGCATTGATAATACCCATTTGCTTGTTGCAACCGGCCTGAACTTGCTTGTTGCATTAATAACACCCATTTGCTTGTTGCATTAATAATGTTAGGACTCCAGCCACCTCAAATTACCATAGGGATGAGGTTCATATAGGACAAGCCACCGCTCCTAGCCCTTGGGAAAAGTTGCCAAAAAAAATCTAATCATTAGATGACCTAATCCCCTGCTTTTCTTCAATGTTGGATCATATGACACCTTAGTTTTGCCAACTATCCATGTATAAAACTTTTGCTTATTTTGCTTTGTCTTGGGTCCATTCCTGCACTGTCTTGGTATCTTTTTCTTCTTTATTCATCCCTAGGACCTAATACATGTGAATTGTATGCTTAGCACTTTTATTAGTCCTAGCGGTTATGTTGCCACACAATCACTAAAACATAGAAATGTGGCATAACAGCACATCTTTACTACATACATCTGGTATCTAAGGCAACATCCCTTGCGCCTTTTCACTATCTTGTTGGACCATAAACGAATGATTAAACAGTTACATTTAATTTATTGCCACATCACTTACTATTTGCTACCTTGTAAATTAAGATGGGAAAATTTTCTGATGTAGGAACCGTGTCCATGCCTCCAAAATGGTCGCTTGGCTATCATCAATGTCGTTTTAGTTATGATTCTTCCGAGAAAGTACTGAAGGTAAATTATTTTTAGAGTGGTTTTTGTTATTTACCATAAAACTATGGTGGAAATAGTTGTGTGTATGTATGTATGCATGCAAATGCAAGCGTACATATATATAACTGCATTATTACCACAGATACGGTGAATGTGATTTCTGAAATTTTACAACTTATATTTTGATGGTGAAGTATTTGAAAATATGCATTATGTACATGTGAAACATTGTGATAATTTCCCTTATCTGTGGTTAAATATTTTTATTATTGAATAAACTTTTGTTCTTGGTTCTGCAAGTTTCAAAGTGATTGCATTATTAAAGAAGGCACTAATGAAGCAATTAGTGATTAGAATAGTTAGATAAAAAAGAAAAAAATATGGCACAATGGCACAACTGCTGCCCCTAGATTTCCTCCTACATAGTAAGGATCAGCACCAGCTTTCCCTTCCTCATCTCAAAGATCGGCTCTAGGGGCAATACCACATTAGATTCAAAAAAAAAAAAAAACAGCACCTACAATACAACAACTTTTATGGCCGTATCACTTCAGTCCACCAGATTACAAAGCATGCAAAACAGAAGCATGTGCCTGCCTAATGTGTGCGTATACGGTTACATGTACGCCATGACATGTTTTGCCGCTGTTGCAGGTTATGTGTGGATGGTATATAGTATTCACGTGACTCTTGCACCTAATTGAAATCCATGCCCCAGCAAAAATCCAAACCCCTTGCCACCCTCCCGAAGCAGCGCACTTGATTCTCCTTTTGTCTACCATTAGAAAACAAAAATGCCAAAGTTACCATGCGGAGTAGAGTATTGTGGCCCTGCGTGAAGACCACCATGGATGATTGGAAGAGCCATGAGGGAGGATGACGTCCACGAACCATTTTGTTCCAATCTATCAATGTGAACATATGCCATATGTACACACAGTGTGCGACCAGAAGAAGGGCAATTGGGACTATGCTCATGAGGTCGCCTGGTGCACGTCTGGTGAGGTTCTATCATGGTCGATGGAGGAGAAGTCGGCGCTACTTTTGATACATCTAGACGATAATCATGCTAGATGCTTTCCCGTGCAATATCACAATACATATTTAATAGGGTTCCATAAATGTTTGTCATGTTATTTCTGCAAGTTTGGCATGTTATATAGTTACATACATGTTTCTTTTGAAGTTTTCACACACACACACACACACACACATTCCTTTGTTCTCATTGAAGAATGATTTCTCCAGAAGTCAGAGGTTTGTCTTTGTTCACGTTAAAAAATCATTAGATAATAAGATATGTTAGAATACACATATACCATATCCAACAAAATGCTACAAGAATGAAGCACAAATGATCTGCCTATATATTACACATTTGCAAAAGAGTAAAGTGCACCATTAGTTTAATTTATTAATTTTTTCCCGTTGCGTGGGTTAGGCCTATCAATTTTTGAAATGCATTTTAAGGTCCGTAATTTTTAAAGTGGTCTACCACACGTCTATATCCATTTGTTTTATGTTTTATTTTGCATTTCGCAACCTAGAATTCTTTTGACTGTCGTCTCACGTATACCCTTCTCCTTATCCCTCGAGCTCGGAGCGGTACGAAGCAACGCGCGCCCACGTTCCCTAGCAGCCGTAGCCATCCTAGAGGCAGTGCCCGAGCTCACAGAGCGTGCCCACGTTCCCAGTGCTAGCGCCACCGTGTGTGCGGAGGGCCGCAGCCATGCGAAGGTCATCGTCCTCCTTGCTGCTGCCGCTTTCGTTGAATGCCACTTTGGTGGCGTGTGCACGGGCACGGGGCCGCACCTCTGCCACCACTACGCCGGGGCTGCGCCACTACTGCAGCGGACAGGTGTGCAGGAGCACACGGGTGGGTGGACGCTAGGGCTGCTCCGCCGCCGAGCACAGGCAGGTAGTCGTCGAGGCTGCTCCGCCGCCGCCTCCCACAAACGTGCGGGGGCACGCGGGCAGGCGGGCACCGGGGCCGCGCCGCTGCTGTAGTGGATAGGTTTGTGGGCACACGCAGGTGAGAGCTGGGGCCGCGCTACTGCCTTAAGCGGGCGCGCGGGCGGGCGCGGAGGCAACCAGCCGCGAGTGCATTAGTGTCGTGCACATGTGACATGGTGAAAGGAGTTCCGGGGGGCGAAATGCAAAATAAAACATAAAACGAGTAGGTATGGACCTGCGATGAAATACGTAAAAAGTTAATGATCTTAAAATGCACTTCGAAAGTTGATGAACCTAACCGACACAACCGGAAAAATTAATGGACTAAGAGTGAATTTTACTCTTTGGAAAACTTTACGGAAATTTATCGCGTTGAACTCAAGAAAGAGTCACATCCTAATCACGTAGATATATTCAATATCTGCATATGTCACATTAAAAAAAGATGTTACAAATCATGTTGAGGTCTACACCTCTTCATACCACATTACAAGAAAAAGTTACACCTAACATTGGAATCCAATCCATCCGCAATCCATCCGTACTACTTCCATAGAGATCTATCATGTAAAGAACAGTACAGCATCTCTTTACATTTCTTCTATTTCCTCTTAAGTTGTAATATATGTGATATAATAGCCATCCAGATCAACGGTCCATAGTTTCTTCGAAGTACCATAGCACAACACTTTGAAAAAGCCATCATTGTGGAAGCCTGCAAACCTTTTATTACATATATAGCTCTACTGGTAGATCATACTTTTGGATTATCAATGAATTTGCTTTTCTCATGATTATCTCTCCTATATTTCGAGACATGAATACATGTTAATGGTGATAGTTTCACAGGTTGTTCGAACATTTAGGGAGAAAGGCATTCCTTGCGATGTTGTCTGGATGGATATTGACTATATGGACGGTTTTAGGTGCTTCACGTTTGATCCTGTAGGTACTTATTCTATTGTAGGTTCTCCATAGAAGTACTTTATTGAACATCCAATCTTTTTTTCTCATCTATATATTTAAAAATTATACTGCTTTGCAATGTTAAATGGTTATTACTATAATTATTTGCTGCTTTGATCCTATCATTATGTGCAAAAGTATATTAATTTGGACTATCATTGATCCTGTTTGAATACCTTGCCATCTGATATGATATACCCTAGAGCCGCTTCCCAAATCCAAAATCAATGGTGAATGATCTCCATTCCATCGGTTGCAAAGCAATATGGATGCTTGATCCAGGAATCAAGAATGAGCAGGGTTACTTTGTGTATGAAAGTGGCTCAGAAAAGGATATTTGGGTTCAAAAGGCAGATGGCAGCCCATTCATTGGTACTTTTTTTGCTAACTTATTAAATATACCCCTTTATGTCCTTGAACATACTAGTAGGATATGCTTCATATACTCTTATGTTCTAAACTCAGGGGAAGTATGGCCTGGCGATTGTGCTTTCCCTGATTTTACCTCAGAAAGAGCACGTGCTTGGTGGGCCAGTTTGGTTAGGGACTTCATCTCCAATGGCGTTGATGGAATATGGAATGATATGAATGAGCCTGCTGTCTTTAATGTAAATGATTTTTCATGTGTAATTTGTCTTAGGTTGTTTAGTTTTTTATTAGTAACTGAAAGTGATGGCACCAATTTGCAGACTACTACCAAAACAATGCCTGAAAGCAACATCCATAGGGGAGATGCTGATATCGGTGGAACCCAGAATCATCCGTACTATCACAATGTATATTTTGTTCCACTACCAAGGATAGATGTCACTGTCAATGCAACATTGTCACATAGTTTTTTTTACTATTTTATATTTATTACATTAGTGTGTTCAATTTTCAGGTCTACGGAATGCTAATGGCAAGATCTACATATGAAGGAATGGCAGTAGCCAATGCTTCTAAACGACCATTTGTTCTTACACGAGCTGGTTTTATAGGAAGCCAGCGCTATGCTGCAACTTGGACTGGTGATAACCTATCAAATTGGGAGCATTTTCACATAAGTCTACCAATGATTCTTCAGTTGGTTAGTGAAAATTTGTTCCAAGTGTCCAAGATAGTTCCATTTTAAATGCTCTGAGGGCATGCATTTCATTATTCTATATAAAATTTCATCATTTTACAATGGTAAAATTATTGTTATTGAGTGTGATCTTCTGAAACATAAGCTTGTAGGAATTTAATGATATGACTATATATATCCATTTAGGGTCTCAGCGGTCAACCATTTTCGGGTCCTGATATTGGTGGTTTTGGTGGAAATGCTTCTCCAAAACTTTTCGGAAGATGGATGGGTGTGGGTGCATTGTTTCCATTTTCACGTGGCCATTCTGAAGCCGGAAGCTTTGACCATGAGCCATGGTCCTTTGGTGAAGAGGTGTTGCTTTATGCTCCCTATGCTGCCAGCCCCTCACACAAACATGCACTCAAATGGGTAGCCAATAACAAACAATAACACTCAAGACTATCTCATAAGGTTACTTGACAAAAACGCTATTGATTTTTTGACACTTAGTCCTCAAATTAATTTGTACCAGGACTACTTTATGAGCTTATCCTGTTTTAATTGGTAGATTGGCCATGTGGATCAGTTTGAAAAGGCATAGGAATTGGCTAGTCATACTTTATCAATATAAGTGAGTCTGTAACTTCATCCACGCTGGCAAAACAGAAAAGAAAAACCAGTGTTGAGCATTAAATATCAGCGATAAGTTTCTTTGCTAGAAAATGGGCATATATAAATACCTTGTTAATAAAATAAAGTACAACATGATTGACAATTTTCATTGTTAACGGTGATTTTTATTGTTATTTCTATGAAAGATATATATGCTCAACTCCGGCATCCTTGTCAAAACAACTTAGTTCTATCCAATCTAGTATACTTGCTGGCATCTACAATTCATTGTATGTTTTGAAACAGCAGTCAAACTTGGTCTTGCATATGGCATATTTTGTGTAGGTCTAGCTTAATCCTACTGATAGGTGGAGATTTTGAGATAGAAATATTGCTTGATAATTGTTTTTGAATCTTACATAAAGGGCATATACACAAAATCCTTTCAGGCTGTTCATGATATAACACTTGCCAGTTCTAATAGTTTCATGGACTTTGCAGTGTGAGGAAGCTTGTCGTCTTGCGTTGCTAAGACGTTACCGTTTACTGCCACATATCTATACTCTTTTTTACCTTTCACATACAACCGGTACTCCAGTTGCTGCTCCGATTTTCTTTGCTGGTAACAACTGTTCTATTATTGCTCACTAATTTATCTGTTTATATCAGGCTGCACTGTCTATAAGAATAATTAAGTTATTCGGTGTTTTTTCTATTTTCAAATAAATATCCTTTATACTGGAATATATTTAAACGCTACCATTAACAAGACTATTTGGTGGGTTATACAGCCGAAGATGGCTTCCCTGATGCAATTTATAAATAAATGAGTCATTACATCTTACCCATTTATTTCATTATAGATTCACAAGACCCAGAACTAAGGAAAGTTGAGACTTCCTTTCTCCTGGGACCACTTTTAGTCTGTGCAAGGTAATGCGATCACATAATGATCCTGAAATTTTCTTTCCTTTTAATGTTTCTCTGTTCGGACCTTCATTGTTAAATAAACAAAATGCTCCCCCCCCTCATTTTTCTGAATGTTTGTGTGTCTTTGTTAATTTAATATTTCCTATCTTTTGACAGCACTGTACCTAGTAAAGGCGCTCATGAATGTGCTCATAAGTTGCCAAAGGGCATTTGGTTGCCATTTGATTTTGGAGATTCACACCCTGTGAGTTGCCAATAAACAAATATTTTGCTGGCTTGAATTGAATGCTAGTCTAACTTAATTTGCAAATGGATTACAATATAGGATCTTCCGATATTGTATTTACGAGGTGGTGCAATCCTTCCGGTAGGTCTTCCTATTAGGCATGTTGGTGAAGCAAATTTGGATGATGATTTGTCACTAATTATTGCATTGGATGAAAATGGTACTCATGAAACTCCTCATTTTCTGAATATTGGATTTTGCTATATTTTTTGTCCATTCGACAAATTAATTTGTATTTATATTATACCTTATTTGTTTTTCTGAGTTATTTGATTTATTCATTGTTCAAGATATTGATTCGAAATGTCGTCCCAAGCTGTGTACATAAGGCATGCACAATGACTGATTTATTTTGTAGGTAAAGCCGAAGGTATCCTCTTTGAAGATGCTGGAGATGGATATGAGTTCACACAGGGAAACTATCTTTTGACATATTATGTTGCCGAGCTCCAGTCAATGGTTGTTACCGTCAAAATTTCCAAATCTGAAGGATTATGGAAGCGATCAAAACGTAACTTGAAGATAAATGTGTTACTTGGTGGCGGGGCTATGGTACATCTATTATTAAACTTTTTTCTTGAATAAATATAAAACATATATTTATTCTATTTTGTTTGTCGACTCAGATAAGTTCAGATGGTGTTGATGGGGAAGAAGTACATATTATGATGCCTTCTGAATCTGAAGTTTCCAGATTAGTTGCAACTAGTGAAATTGCAAACAAAAAACAATTGGGTTAGTTATGCTACTATCTTATTATGATCCTACTCCCTCTTATCTTTTTTCAATTTACGCTAGGTCATAACTCATTTTTACCTGATCAATGTCAAGTAAAAAGACAAAGGTATAGTACTTATTTGGATTTAAAAATTGGCACCACTAACCCTGACCTTGGCACATATTAATACGATCACTTCAACAGAGATGTTTCGGCCAATATCTGACAAACATGAGCCATTAGGACACAAAGGTGCTGAGCTTTCAAAGACTCCTATTGATTTAAAGAGTGGGGATTGGTTGCTTAAGGTCATTCCATGGATTGGCGGTCGTATTATATCAATGATACATCTTCCTTCGGGTATGCTCCGTCTATTTCATATTATTTACATATCCTCCTTAAAGTTCTTTAATACATTCCAAGGAATAAATGTATCGACTTAGAAGTAGAGATTGCAGTGTGATACATAGCAATTGCCTTTTACTTGTTCATTTGCCAATATGCAAATTTTTTCTCACATGCTTGAAAATAAGAATAACATAGGAAAAATATATTTTAAAAACTTAAACCATCCAGATCGTCCGACTTTTAACCTTGAATTACAAAACCGAACATCGAGCACATCAAGCTATCACAAACCAGAGAAATTTGGACCTTTATACCATTTCAATTATGGTTTCCTATTTTTATATAAACAATAAAAACGTATTTAATATATAAAATTCATAATTAATTTATTTCAAATTAGAAAATATGAAACTTGTCCAACTTCTCCAAAAATATAATTTATATATTAGTGTGTCTATTTGGAGCAACTTTGAATTTATGTACACGGATTGTTTTGATGGCCCAAAAAACAATAGAAACATGGATACATTCCAAATAACCCCGATAGATAAATAATTGATAGATTATATTTGTAGAAAAAATATAATACAAGTTTCAAATTTTTATAACTAAAAAAATAATTATGATTTTTTAGAGATTAAATAAATCTTATTATTTTTGAGAAAAATTGAAACCACCTCTAGAACCCACTAAAGTCCATATTTGCCCAATTTTAGATAGTTCAAGGTGCTTGATGTCCAGTTCATGTTGAAAAATTGATGATTTCAATAGTTTGAGGTCGTAAGATAGACTTTTTTTTTCAATAATATATAAGAATAGGTCCATACATGGCCTCTCAACTATCCAGTTTGCTTAACACCTCTTGGATACATTATATAGTTTTTTCTTCTTATTTTAAATTTTAAAAGTGCTACTATGTCATCGCTAAACCATTTTAACCAAGCTTAGGGGACAAAACTAAATGGTATTAAAAGCTGGGTTCAAAATTACACAAATTCGATAGTTGAGGGACCAAATAAAGTTCAATTTACTCCCCCACCCCGCACACAAGTGATATCTACATAACTCTCTAAAGTAATTTTAGGTTTAATTTAGCCCTCCAATTATTTCATTGAATGGAATTTACCTTTTTTTTATGTTTCTCCACGTAAAATTAAAATTTAAGCTTAAATTTTGTGGTGAGGAGCGAACATACTAAGTTAGTCTATAAAAATACATTTTTGGATCATTGTTTTGTATAGTTAGGTATTTTTGTGGTGTGGAGCGAATATAGTAAGTTAGATCTATTATATTTTTTAAAAATTTATCTATCATGCCATTATGAAAGATGAGATAAAATAACCTCTAAATCTATATAAAAATTATCCACCATGATATTATGAAAGTTAAGATAGAATAACCCTTAAGTTTATATACAAATTACCCATCATGCCATTATGAATATGAATTAAAATAACCCTATAAATTTGTATAAAATTACTTGTCGTGCCATTACAAAATATAAATTAAATTACCCTTCTAATTTATATAAAAATTATCCACTATACCATTATAAAATATGAATTAAATTACACCCCTAAATTTTTATATGAATTACCTACCATGCCGTTATAAACAATGAACTGAAATAAGCCCTAAATCTGCATATAAATTACCCAATATGCCATCATGAAAGATAAATTAAAATAATTCCTAAATTTGCATATAAATTATTCACAATATCATTACAAATGATGAATTAAAATAATCATCTTTAGTATTAATAAGGATTAAAATTATATCTTTTAAAACTGTAATCCATGCGAGAGCACCGGTCGATGGACCAGTGAAATCTAATCAGAGCCAGAAGTTCATTTTTTGTAAGTTGAAGCATGTATAATTGATGTGCACAGATTCCCAATGGCTGCACAATAGCATTGAGCTTAATGGTTATGAAGAATTCAGCGGGACTGAATATGGTTCTGCTGGTTGCAGAGAAGAGTACGTGGTCCTTAGGTAAGAGACTTGATCATTGCATACCAGCTAGCTCTTTGTTTTCTTGTTGTTCATTGTTATCCTTTGGTGATAATTTGAATAGTTTCTTGTGAAATAAGTTTGGTCAGAAGTTGACTATCACATTAAAAAGTACAGGAGGTATCTTGAGCAATTAGGAGAGGAAGAATCCATTTGTATGGAAGGCGACATTGGTGGCCATCTGCTTTTCCAGCGACAGATATCCATTTTGAAAGATGAACCAAACACTGTTCACGTCAGTTCTAGCATTAAAGCAAGTATCGCAGTTGGTTCTGAATGGTTTTCAAGGTGACTACTCAAATTTTCCCATAATATATATTACTCTGGAAAATCCATAATGTGGTATTTTATAACTTTGCATACAATTTTTATGCCACCAAACTGTTGGTTCCCAGCCCTTTTTTCCTCCCACTCAGGCATCCATGAGTCTAGGACACAAAATCATACCGTTACAACTGTGACTTCCTCATGTGACAGACTTGCCAGAAAAGGAGACGCAAAGCAATAAAGATGCCATATACATATATCCTTGAATTTTCAAATCATGAACAAACCAAAGATAATCATTAAAACAACAAACTCGTGTACTTTTCCCTAACCCTGCCTTAGCTATGTTCTTTCTTTGTACTTTTCATCACTTGAGTACAGTTGGTCTTACTGTTGTGGAACTTTAGGTATATTGGTAGTCCTTATTTAGTCAATTTTCCAAATCTTTCTTTAAAATTTATTGTTGGGAAGTACAGTAATACCTTGAGGTACTAAATTATGCTTTTACTCTGAAGATCGGTCTGCATACGAGTTCATCCTTCTTTCACACTTGTACACCCAACTGAGGTGGTGGTTGCGTTTACCGCTGTCAATGGTTCGAATCAAGAGATCACCCCACAGTTGGGAGATATAACATTAGAGGGAGATCATAGACCCAATGGTAAATTACTGTGTGTGTTGTCTTTTAAAAAAACACCTATTTCTGTTAGAACTTATCTTACTCTTATGTTTCCATCTTGGCAAACTCCCAGGAGAATGGATGCTGGTGGACAAGTGTGCTGGACTGAACTTGGTAAATCGCTTTGATCCCAGTGAGGTTAGCAAATGCTTGGTTCACTGTGGAACAGACTATGTGAACATGGAGCTTTGGTCAGAGGAAAGGCCCGTGTCTAACGACACGCCGTTGCGGATTTGCCACCAGTATGAGGTGAGGCAAACAAGCTGTCAGGTGAAGAAATAAAAAATGCCATCTTGGAGTTCGAGTGTGCTTTAGTGTAAGCTCTTGTGTGTGCACTGAAAAGTATCTCCTACATATTTCGGTGTCTCATCCTCAGAGCCTAACATGAGCGCCTATTTGAAGCAAGTTGTCTGCTGAAACATGTTTCCTTGCAGTGCGATTTCTGCTTTTATTTACACGCAACAGACGTCATTATCTAATAAAAGCTGTGTTGGACGTGTGGCAATCTCCGTTATCTATTTATTAATAGCGTTCAATTAGGCCGTTCTTAGTAAAAAGTTTTATATTTCTGTTTTCAATGTGCCATATAAGAAAGAAAATATTGAAATCATGATTGAAATAACCCTGAGAATGCACAATTTCATCTGTTGTGGTTTCATATGCAATATGCAAAACACAACATGGCTATGTAATAGTGTAGACATAATTTCATTTAGATGAAACTCATTTCAATCATCTCTTTCTTCATTAATACCTTGCCACATCATCAAAATTGCTGACATCTTATTATTACTAATTAGAGACTTCTTTTAAAGCCTCCACATTAATCATCACCCGATGCGCTAGGAAAAAAAAAATCTTAGACATTTAAAAAAAAAACAAAACATCTTGCCATCAATTTGGTACTATATAACTATCGTAATAGATCGTAACCGTTGGTTAGGAAGTCTAAAATAGATCCCTAATATTTGCTTTAAAATTACCCACATATGCCATCGTCAATTAATCTTTGCGGAATCTAGCTAATTAAACCCGTCTCTCCGGCAGCCTCACGGTTCCTGCAATTCATCGTCGTGCCCTACTTCTCTCTTCAATCTCGCATGGTTGTGCCTCCCCTCGCCTAGCGTGATCATGGTCGACAACTTGTTCACTGAAAAAACGAATGTGCTCCACCATCTAGGTGTTCATCTTGATCCGGCACGACATGCTGCATGGATCGGAGGTCGGAGCTGATCCTCGAGGTGGACTGGTGTGCCCGGCGTCTCCATGCCGTGCACAACAAGCACGACCTCTACATCGCCTGGGCACCACAAGCACAGCTCCATGAAGATGATCAAGACAAAGTGTGTTGACGTGTGCTTCCTCCTCACCAGCACCAGCAAGGGTGACCCACAGATAGATCACGAAGGCATACTGGGGCAACGCCAATCCCATTAGCGTCCTCAACTGCTACGACGAGGTGCGCAGACAAGCACAAGGATCTTCAACGCCTATTGCCCCCTGCATGTGCATCGGCGTACAAAGGGCTAGCAATTAGCAACTTCATCGCTCAGATCAGGTACGGCCGTGCATCGGTGATTTTTTCCATTTTTCTCCGGCCATGCATGCGTGTCTTAAGATGCATGCATTGAATGGTTTGCCAAGTAGAGTAATTTTTATTCAAAGGGAGTATGAGTTCATAAGTTACGTACATCCTCACATGGTGCTATCCTTTCTTGAATAATTGTAAAAACTCATATTTGCACACAACTTATGTATAAAAAATGGCCTAATAATATATTGTCATTGCAAGTAACTTTTTTCAATCGCCAAGTTGTAAAAGTGCAGTTTCTGTTGAGAATAGTTTAAGTTTGCAAGCTAATATTGAGTCTGAAAGATGAATAAAGCTTCATGTATCAAAAGAAAACTGATGCACAGAATTGTCAATAAGGCATACACGGAGAAAAAATTCAGACCACTTTATTGAAAAAGCTAATTGTGTGTAATATTGGAAACATCAAAGTCACATCTATATCATTGAAACATATATCAGCCATTGAAAATGACAAGGTAGTCAACTTCTTAACCACAAGTCCACAACTACTCTAAAGAAGGTAAAACATAAATAAGACATTCCAAAATATAGCTTCAAGTTTTGCAACAAGGTATACTTTTAAAAAGAATAAATGTCAACATATATCTCTCAGGTAAAATAGGACCGCCTTTATATTTTTCATGCAATTTCTCTTATTCGATGGCCGTCTAATAATAGATCCCACTTAACAAACTTTGGATTAACCAAAAACCATGATATTGTATTCTTGACCAAGTAGGCTACCTTTTAACTAAAAGACGGCAACCACCAAACTTTAAGCATTTACATGCGTACCAATACAAACGTTCTTCATAACACGGCCTCAAATAATCTACGCAAATATCTACATAAGGTCTCATACCGATTTACCTACACATCTTTGATTACATTACTTCCGCTTTTGTATTTGTAGCGATGAAGAAGAAGCCTGATTTTGGGGAACTAGACCTAAGGAACTCAGTGAGAAGAAAAAAAAATCTCATGTCATGCCAATATATAACATCTGTAATTGTGAGGAAATTTGGCAGTAAGTCTTCATTTATAATCAATTATTAAAATTAGTTTCTCTATTAAAAGAATCGATATGTTAGCCAATGGAACACAAGTTCTCTTACATTTACCTGTTCCTAAAAACTTCGAAAGCACACAACAGGTAAATCGAATACAGATACTGCTATGTCTATTTATTTAGTCAACGTAGCGTGAGATCTGATGTGATAATTAATTCTCTGTAAAATTTTTTTTCGCGTTATAACTTCATCAAATATATAATTGATGACCATCTAAAACATATGACAAAGGACTTCGCAAAGTTTGATTTTGTTTCTCATTGAACTGCTATGCAATAGTTGTCATTATATATACTATTTTTAAAACTTATATACATATGGATGATTTGTATCTGATTGAAGGAAAAAAGCAGTCACTCATGAAATGACAGTAAATGCACATCCTAAAAAAAGTCCAATATATGATCTGCAATTTTCTTCATACCAGGATGCATCTGAGGGACACAAACCGGAACAAGGAGAAGATAGGAATCAACTGCCGGTTTGACCTAATATAATGTTTATATAATGGTTATAGCCATTCCTCTTAAGCTCAAGTGCCAGTTCTACATATATGTAGATATCTGAATGACTGAATTCATATAAAAAAACATGATTGTATGATGTAGGTCATAAACAAATTCTATACCAATCATGACAACAAAGTACCAAAAACATAGCAATGCAAATATGCATATCCTAGAAACCCGTGCAACACACGGGTTGATGGACTAGTGATACCTAATGAGAATAAAACTCCCACTAAAAATAGCCTTAGTCCCCTCCTGAACTAGAACGTGGGTCCTGTGTATCTTTTGTAATAATACGTAGGTTTCGATCAATTCAGCTGCAGCCAAAACAATATTTGACATTCCTTTGTGAGAAATTATCAATACGGAGTGACATAGGCCTTTAGTGAAATTTTGCATGCTTTTAACGGGAGAATCTCTTTAAGGCTCTTAAGGCGTGTCCTGCTAGCCGCTAGTGTATTTTATTCTGCATGCACCTAGAGAGAAGACTCGCTAGGGAGCCTGCAGTGGTCTAGCTTGCACGATTCCCATCAAATCTTAGTCTTTCTCATTCATATTATATTAGGGCGAGTCCTTCGACTGTGACTGAACCCAAAATCCCACCAAGTGTGACTTGATGTGATCCTGGGTCTTCGCAATTCCTTATCAGCCGTCAGAAAGTTTTTGTTCCTTCACAACCATCCGGTCAAATTTCTTAGGGTCTGGTGCCATTTCTGTCACCGCTGTTCCCTTCACCATTTTGGTTGGGCCCACCGGTGGATGGAAATGCCATGCGGTGCCCCTGAGCCCTCCCGTTCTCCTTCGCCCTGCTCTCCCATGCCACCGTCCCCGTGCCCCATGCCACTCAGGGTGGCAACGGGGTGGGTCGGGGCCGGGGAGGTGCCCCTCCCCGTCTCCGCCCCGATCCCTGAAAACCAATCCCCGCCCCGGCCCCGATAAGCTTAATGGGGCAGAACCCTGCCCCGTCCCCGTCACCGCTAAGCCCCCAATCCCCGCTGGGGGCCCGTGGGGGTCGGAGGTGGTGGAACACAGATGCTAGAGGCGATGGATCTTGGAGCCGGAGGCGGCGGACATCGGAG
The DNA here is from genome assembly GCA_030272315.1 of Paspalum vaginatum. Classification (NCBI taxonomy): domain Eukaryota; kingdom Viridiplantae; phylum Streptophyta; class Magnoliopsida; order Poales; family Poaceae; genus Paspalum; species Paspalum vaginatum. The sequence continues at coordinate 35,267,265 of CM059013.1, read as the reverse complement.
ATGTGGAGGCGTGGCGCGGAGGCAGCGGACCTCGGAGATGCGGAGGCGCGGAGACGACGGAGCTCGAAGATGAGGAGGCGCGGTGCGGAGACGGAGGAGCTTGAAGACGAGAAGGCGCGGCGCGGACGGGGGGGGGGGGGGGGCGGCGAAGCTCAGAGACGCGGAGGCGCGGCGCGGCCGCGTGGAGACAGTGGAGCTCGTTGACGAAGGCGCGTGCAGATCTCGGAGGTGGGCGGTGGCGGCCGGTGGAGGACTGGGGGAGGGAGTGGCGAGTAGAGTTAGGGTTAGAAGTTGCAACCGCCAACAGCTAGCGTTGAATTGTTTTGTTGGACTGGGCCATTTCAATCATCTAGTGGGCTGGGACTTTTTTGGACTACTAATTTCGGGTCCCCATGGATCCCCACGGGGCGAAATCACTCCCCGCCCCGCCCCGATTTAAATTCGGGGCCCTGCGCCGTGATCCCCGCGGGAGAAAAACTCCCCTCGTCCCCACCATATTCGGGGCGGGTCCCCGCGGGGGCTCCGCTCTCGCTGGCCCCATTGCCACCCTGACATGCCACCGTCCCCGCTCTCCCATGCCGCCGCCCCCTCCACCCCTTGCTCCCCGATCACCCCCATGCTCCTCCGCCTTGCGTTCCCCCACCGCTCCCCTGTGCTCCTCTGCCCGCGTCCATGGCCATTGCCGCCCCCCGTGCACCTTGGTACGTGCTCCACAGCCGCCGCCGCCGCCGCCGCCGCCCTCGTGCTCCTACGTCCCAAGCTTCCTGACCGCTGCCCTTGTGCTCCTCGCCCCGCCCTCCACGGCCGCCGCCGCTGCCCCATGCGTCTCCGCCCCACGCTCCACGGCCGCCGGCACCAGCGTGAGGAGGAGCGGGCGGCGCAGCATGGCGTGGCTGCCGGCACCCGCGCGAGGAGGCCGTCGGAGGTCAAGCCCACTCGAGGAGGAGTGGCATTGCGGGGTGAGGACGCGATCCTGCATGGCGTGCCTTGGAGCTCTGGGCGGGGCACGGTGGCAGGATGGCTGGTGTAAGGCCCCAAAATTTAGCACCCAGAATTTTCTTCTAATCCCTCTCTAATTCAAAATCAAATTTTTAAAAACTTTGTATGTTGCTTGTTCGTTTTGAATATGTTAATATGAGCTCAACAAAATTCTAAATATCCCAAATACTCTCCACCGTAATTCTTTCCAAAATTCCTTTCCCAAATTCAATTCCAAAATCCTCGCGTCACTTGGACCCTCCATCTCCGCGCCACTTGGACCCTCCATCTCCGCACCACTTGGACCCCATTTCCGCACCATTTGGACCTTCCATCTCCGCAACACATCATCGGTTTTCTCCTCCACCGGCTATGAATAGCCCCTCACCCTATGCCTCCATCCACACTGAGCTCACCACCGCCGCGACCAGCCTCCAGCTCACCCGAGCGTTGCCCGCTGCGAACACCTTCCATTCTGTCCCAATTTCTCCGTTCTCTGTTCTTGACCGCGAGAAAGTTCGCCGCAAAATTCTCCACAATGGAGCCATCTCGGTCAAATTAAACTAGCATAGAGAACCGCCTTCACCACGCTGACAACCACCAGAGGTGAACCCCCTCGTCATCCTCCTTTTTTCCATGCCTCGGATCAAAAAATGATGGTCGGAACCTCTACTTTGGCGTAGCTCCTGTGAGTCCCTGCCGCTGCGCACGGCGGCACAAGGCGAGCAGCCGAGCTGCTGCTCCACTCGAGCCTGTCCTGCTGTGTCTCTCTGATTAATTCCCCTTCCGTCCCTAGTCCTGCAGGTGGGCACAGCCTTCCTCCCACCAGCGCGCACCCATGCGCTGCACACACCAAAAACACCGAGCCAGTACAAAACGTGATTAGCTTAATCACGAGAAACTCCCACCAAAAGTCACCTGCAAGCCGATGGTTCAATTGTGTACCAATCTTTTCTTCTATCTATTTATTTCTGATTTAATCCCTCAACCATACGAGCTTCGATTCCATCGATTTTTCTTTCTAAATTCATCAAAAATCAATATCCACCATCCACGTTAATTTCATGATTTTTAAAAGCTTTCAGAGCTGCTTACAAGCCGGTGCCACATTCGTGGACCGTTGACACCAGCGTAAAACTCCACTCGCAAGCAGCCTATAAGTATTTTCTGTTCCTCCAGAATCCAAAAATACGATTTTATTCTCCAGTTTCCGAATATTCGGATTTTGAAATATTCTAAGAATATTCCTTTGTCTTTTACCTTTTTTTTCCGAATATACAAAATTCATATCTTCTCCTCTCCAACTCCGGTTTGCGTGATTCTTTCGTCTAAACTCATCTAAAATCAAACTCTACGTACCCATACACTCCACGTAATCTTTTGTTCTGGCTGTAAGCCGCCGTCATACCACCATGATACCGTCTTACGCTCAGTCAGTGCTTCGTATCGGTCGCACAGACATTGTGAGCATGGTGATCGATGCCGTTGATCTTCTATTCCACATAAATCCTAAAGGTTCCTGTCTTAGTCTGTCCAGGCCTGAATTCAGATGATGACGATATCGAAAATCATCTGAACATCATTGCTCTTTCCATCACTCCAAAAAAGATCTTCTCCAAAACCCCAACATGCGATCGCCACCCCTTCGGCATTGTCGACCCTGCATCTCGCGTCCACCACCCCTACTTTGGTGTCTCCGTAACTGTCGTTACCGAGCCCGCAAACCTGGCCGAAAACTCGCTCCACCCCAACCACTTGCAGTAATACCACCAGTAAGGACCTAGCAGACTCCCATCTCCGCAATCCAAACTCTACACCATCAAACCTGTTGAGCTCATATTATCTATTGGCAATTCTGATCGCTACGCCTCTCGTGAAAACCTTCGCTGCACTTGAAGAAAGCAGCAGACGTTTGCAGCGGATGCTGTACTAACACGCTTAGTGGTTGGCACACCATCATGCTCAGCAGTTGAGAGAGCAACACGAATAGTGGGAAAGGTTCCATCGCTCCCAGTACTTGGTGCACCAAGGCATCCGGGAGATGATGCATCCTCGACCTCAGCTGTCAGCGTATCTTCGACAAAGCAGCAGGCAAGCCCACTGGAATCCCCACTTGATGCATAAATTTTCTAGGTTACGCAAACACAACCTTGGCCTGTTAATCACATGAAAAATTACATGTTTTGCTTGCTAAGGTAACCCAGCAAAATATACAGCTACCTACGCCTATTTTAGATATAGCGCGTATAGGTGGGTTCGCTCATTTAATTATCTATCATAATCTTGACGTTATGTTAGATTATGGATATGCAATATGATGGGTATGGGAGAGTGGATGTATATGGTTTTGAAATAAAATGGGGAAGAACCCCGGCAACCGATTTTGTCGAAATATGGCTACGCGCCGAAACAGCCACGAGGGCATGGTATGAATTGGTAACTTAGCGACTCGCGGTTACCCCATGTCCTGAGATTCATGGAGAATACCGGGTAGGTGGATTACTCGCGCTGCCGAGCATTGGAAAGTGAGAATGATTCTACCTGAGCTCTCCGTAAAGACCATTATGATTTTCATCTTGCCTAACTCTTTTAGTACAACCACTCGCTCTGTATGAAGCATTGACCAGGCCCAAGCTGGAGTGGATAGCCTAGTAGCTTCTGTGTTGGTGCACAAGGGGCTAGGGGAAGGGTGGGTGTCAACGGAAGTACCGCGGGGTACTGGAGTGACTCAAATGCCCGAACCCCTAAAGTTATGCTAGGTGATGAAACAAAGGCAACGGTTTGGTTGGAATTCGGGCAGTTACGACGGTAACATGCCGCTGAGTCCAACTCGTGGGAATTAGTTCAATCTTTGATCAGAGTAAAACCTATATGAATAGTCCGTGTCTACTGTTATGAATGCGTTACGGCTTGGTTCTTGAGTTCCCGGTTTTTATAAAATAAAATGGAATTGGTGTGGGATTGGATAAAATGGTTTTTGGTTCAGCTGTGGATACTGGATGTGGAAAAGTGTGTTCGCTGGAGAGCCATGAGCCATTTTAGACCGTCAAGTCCAGTGGCAATCTCTTTTGTGAAAAAACCCAATTTTCAGAAAGATTAAAACTTGGCAACTAGTTTAAACCCTACGTATAAATACCATTCTGCAAAACTTTTCTAAGCTCCAGATATATATCCTGCATATATAGAGTTAGTTTATCCCTCAACTCCTTATGAAGGAAGGTGGGCCGCTGAGTATGTATGTACTCACTTTTGTTTTGTTGTTGTTTTTCTCAGTATTATGGACATATACTGGTCCGAGGATGAGTAAGGGTTACGACCTGCTTCCCAACTGTGGTGTGAGGGAGATGGATCTACGTTTTATATTACGCTACTTAGATTTTCAGGGCTGCGTCCCTTTGTGGTCCGACCCGTTAGGACGGATCTATATCACTCTGATGTAAGAATATGATTACCAAACCTTGAGATGGTAATAAATGCACATTTTAGTCTAATTATGGAAATTAGGGCGCTTCAGCTGCCGAGGAGCTCGAGGGCGGCAGCTTGGGGGGCCTTAGGCGACGCATCGATAGGGCGCACGCCAAGCTCCAAGGACACCGCTGTGACGCAGGCAGAGTCGGTGGAGCATGAGAGCTCTGACAGAACATGTTGGAGCAGCACTTGGCCAAGCACGCCGTCGCGGCGGAGACGGGAGGTAGGGGTGTAATCGGATCGAATACAGACGGATATTGCTGATACCATGTTTGTTTTCTTTTTTTTTCTTCGGATTCGGATCGGATATGGATATTGATCATGTGTGTCGGATAAGACTTGAATGATCGGCATCATATTTATCCAATTTTGAATACTTGGATACGGATACGGATCGAATACTAAATGCCTGGATTCGAATACGGATCGGATTTTAAACCTTTCTAAATGGATCAGAACTCGAATACGGACGGATAATATCCGTACCATTTACACCCCTAATGGGAGGCCCCTTGTCAGCTGAAGGGCAAAATGGTCTTTTTATCATTCCGTTAGCTTCGGTTAGGCTTAAATCAAACGGCAGTGGCACCCAAGTCTAAAAAATTTGACCCAATGGTTGAGAAGGAACCAAAAATTTTCCGATGGCTGAGAAAGAATTGCGAACTTTTATAATAGCCGAGAAGAAATTGACTCCTTAATCAACCCGACCCAACCTACCAAAAAGCCGACCTGAGCAACGCAACGGGTGGGCACGAGCCGTATTTTTTCTTGATCCACAATAATTTAAAATCCAACCCAACCAAAAATATTCATGGGAAGTGTGCGGGCTAACCCGGCCCGGCCCATCATTAAGTGCGAGTTGGGCCGGGCCCATCCTAAACAACTCGCAGCTCCACCTTAACCTGACTAGACGCTGCGCTTGAACAGACCAACGGCATCTCGTGGCTTTGCCCAAGTTGACCAAAAAACTTTTTACCTAAGCATATAGATATGGCAGTGTAACCAACGGTTTGAGTATAGTTTTGCATGCTATATGTAAGCTGGGCTATATGTGTCCCTATGCAATATGCATAGTCCAGAGTATTTAAGATTTTTATATCATCAGCTCAATTACTAAGGGGCCGTTTGGCACAGTTTCATTGGGCTCCGGCTCTGACTTTTGAGGCAGCGGGTAGGTCTGCAGCAAGAGCCAAAAGAAGCTCCTCGAGAGTAGCTTCACGGGCTTCTCCTCACATGTAGTTCATTTTTCTAGAAGAGAGAAAAACAGCTCCTCCAAGCAGGAGGAGCCAGAGCCGGTTGCAACTGTGCCAAAAGGGCTCTAAGGGTGTGTTTGGTAGCTTCTCCTCACATAGCCTGACTTCAATCTGTGGCCAGCCTAGGGATACTCAGTCCCCCGTTGGCTTGGAGCTCATGTTTGGTTGACATAGATAGTTAGCGCGTTTCGCTGGAGCATCTGTTTGGTTGCCTGGACTGTCAATCTGGCTAGAGTTAGTCCATGTTTGGTAGCATGTCTTTGCTTCTTTGGTTTGTCTGCGGTGTTGAAATGTGACCAAGTCCCAGGAATGATAAGAATTGTTCAACATATATGTGTGGAAAATTCGATATTTCATGGAATCGCAAATACAAAACAATACCAAGTTCACACAAAATTGTTAAGAAGTACCAATACTTGTTAATTGAGATCATGAAATGTTACAAGAAGTTAGAGCAAGTTTCTGAATAGCATACAAAGTACACTAACTTTGTCACATGAGGATGTACCACAACAGCCACTAAATTACAACATATTACAAGCCAATTACATAATCTTTCCAGTTTACTAATGCTACATTTCTAATGTGGTTAGGCTTTAGTTCACTATCTGGAGGAGCATAGCTTTGAGACAAGAAGCTGTTATATGCATGGATTGCTTGAGTTTCAGTTGCATAACGCTTGAACAATTAGTTCTTATAGGGTGTGTTTGTTTCCTCGTATATAGCCTTGTCCAGCGTTTCGGGATGCAACCTCTTGTTGTTTGTTTGCCTGTATAGAGCTTTATGCAGCATTCCATAGTGCAAAAAATGCCTCATATGCTACATCCACAATACGCTCGAATCGGTCGCTAGCCTTGTGCAGCCTCGTGCCTGCAGCCGCAATACAACTTAAAGTGCACTCGCTGCAGCCGCAATACAACGTAAAGTGCACTCGCTGCACCCGTCTCCTCCGCCGCACGTCTGCTTCGCCGGCCGCCCGGCCTCTTCCTCTCGCCGCCCTACCTCTTCCTCCTGTCCCATGGGTGCACGGCGGAGGTAGGACAGTGTCCGCCTCGGCCGAAGGCGCAAGCAGAGCGACAACCCAGGCGGCGCTGGAGGCAGACGGTGCCGCGACTAGATTGGAGGACGTCGAGGGTGACGAGGAGGAGCGCGGCTACGTGGTGACTAGCAGTGCGGCTTCATCCTGCATGCCGAGGCCCAGATCTCGTCGCCTCCCCCATCCCTCCCTCGCGTGGCTCCAGGGGTGGGGCATCCTGGTGCGCGGCGGCGATGGAGGAGCAAGAATGTGGCTGACAGCTCGGGGATATGGTGCCCTGGATCTTGTTCCGGAAGAGGTTGAGCAGGGTGAGGTTCCCGAGTGCCGCGGAGGTGACCGGGATCCCGCTGGATGAGCGCCGTCATGTCCAGGCAGACGTAGCGTTGTTATGTTGCCGAGCCCTCCACGCTCGGATCAAGGACGCCACCCTCCATGCTTGGATAGAGGACGCCTCCCTCCACGCGCGGATCGAGGATGTCACCGTACTGTGCGCCTATGCCGTCGCTGTCCGTCGTCGAGGAGGAGGGCATGGAGGAGCGCGGCGACCTGATGATCGGCAACGCGGCCTCCTCCCGCTGCCACATGGGCGCTGCCGCCGAAGGGCCCTGCGCGTGTGCGAACTTGGTGGTGCCCGCACCGTTGCAGAGCGCGTGCGCCACCCGCATCCCTAGCGCAACGCCACCGCACACGAACCGCGTGGCATGGCACCGGGGGGCGAGTCGATGTCGGCAATGAGGACGAGGCCATCGTGGAGTCAGCCGGCAAGGGATAAGCCCAACTCATTGGCATGCAGGGAAACAAACAAAGGCCAACATGTGCAGTGGCCCAATACAGGTAAAACAAACACAAACTTACTCAGTCCGGATAATATATATAGGGAAACCAAACACTGGGTTGCTGTATATCTTAGCACAGTTTATCCTAAGGCTGTATATATGCTAATACAGGCCACCACCAGTGCAGGGAAACAAACACACCCCAGCCACCTGCATATCGCCCAATGACTGGTCTTGATAGATGCCCAGATTATGGCATCGAAAGACAATATACCAGGGCATATATGAAACCGAACAATGGAGAACTTGTTTATTTGAATGCAAAATCGGCCTAAAATATTGGACAGGTACATCATTTGATGAAAATTGAGCACTCTAGATAACACAAAACAATCCAGCAAGATAACATATAACAAGATAGCAGGAAACCAGAGGGAAGGGTTTGTCTGGCAGCCGAGTGAGGCAACAATAGTTAACAAAGTCTAGGACAAAAAACGGTAAAGATAATAGCAAGGCAACTAGGTTAATAAAAAACAACTCCAAATAACAAAATAGTGCTCCATTTCATCATCAGACCAGTCAATCATCATAGGCTTACTAGGACAAGTATGAACCAACAACCCCAAAACTACAATGATCCAAACAACAGCAGTATCAAAACTGGAAGGCACAAAACAACATCAGTAACAAAATTGGAAGGCACCAAACAACAACATTAACGAAACTATAAGGCACCAAACAACATCAGTAACAAATCTGGAATGCAAGAGCAATCGGTTTTCCAATCAGAGAATGACATCAACTCTAAGGTCACATTACAGTTCCATCACACCATCCAAGCACTGAATGATATCAAGTCCAAGCTCACATTACAGACAGTTCCATCACACCATCCAAGCACTGATGATATAGAGTCCAAGCTCACATTACAGTACCATCCCACCATCCAAGCTTCCAACCAACACAATCAAGTGTTCAATCCTATCTCCTAAAATTACATACAAAACATTGATTCAAGAATGAGCCAAGAATTTGTCTCCACAACAGGCAAGTATGGTCAGATGGTTAAGTGCATGTAAGCTGATTCAATGCCACCATCATCTTACCCCATTACATATGTTAGAAGCACTTAAAAAGTGGAATGGTGGTTATAGGGACATCCTACATGTAGTAGTTTTTGGCCACGTAGATCCTGAGCCAAAGTTCCCTATCATCAGGAGTCATCTCCACAAACATCAGCCCATTAGCTTTCTTCTTGGTTAGGTGCCCCAGGACATCCATTAGGGCATCCCTTAAGTGACTTGGACATGACATGATAGCTTGAACAACCCCGGGATCACTGGCGGAGCCATGTATTGGCAACCCTAGGCCATGGCCCCTCCTTCCTCTGTGCACATCTCATCTTCACATGCTCCTCAGCGAGAGAGGGAGAGCACTGAGGCTAGCCATGCACCTTCACTGCCACAGGCTTTCTCGGAACACAGAGGAGCCCATGCAAGTCTGACCAGTTTTGTATTGTCTGTATCGACGAGGGGCAGGGAAGCTTGTTGTGCTATGCAATAGGGAGGGACAACAGAGGGAAGTATCCAATCTGTCATCCATATAGGAGCCAAGAGTTAGAGTTATTGTGTGGGAGAAAGGTGTCCAAACTAAGCACATCATGTAGAGATTGGTATTGTAGCAATCAGCCCCTCCTCAGTTCCCATGCTGGCTCCGCCACTACCTGGGATACCATCACCCATAGAAACAGAGAAGCCCTTGATAGCATCTGTGAGGCCAGACATCAGTGCTGCCTCATCATCAAGCACCCTTTTCCTCTTTTCTTTCTTAGTTGTTTCAATCTTAGGCTTGGTATCAATAGGAATAGGGTCTTCTTCAATGTGGATTGGTGTTTCAGCATCCATGTCTATGGTGTAAGCATCACCAGGGATCTCAAGTGGTTCATAGACCCCATAGCATACCTACCAGTTGCTACTCCACTACCAAAGATGGCTTCCATGGGTTGGTAGTGCACCATGGCGGTGTTCAGAAATCCTGCATCTTTAGGGTGAGCCTACAGTTAGTTTGGAAGACAACAGTCAGCATAAACACCAGGAAAAAGGAGGAAGTTAGCATAGATCATCTAACAAAAGGCTTGTGTCCTAACTTTGTAGTGACCATTGCATTGTTCTTGGTCAAGTAAGATCATAAAATTATTGTCATCCCAAAGTGCACCACTAAGGTTCTTGAGTTTGCTGATCCTACCCCACTTAGCCCTCCACTTCCTAAGGTGGTTGTACACCAGGGTGCCACTGACTGCCACCTCAACAAACTCAGAAAGGTCTTTTGCTACTGCATTGCAGTGGACCTGCTCAAACCCTTTATCAGCCTTGAGCCCCTCATTGATTGAGTCAGTAAAGCACCTCAAGATGAACCTAGACCTAGCAGCATCCCAATGTGTAACGCCCCAAAATTTAGCCCTAGAAATTTTTTTCTAATTCAAAATCAATTTTCGAAAACCTTGTTTATTTGCTTGTTTGCTTTGAGTGTGTTAATATGAGCTCAACAAAAACCCAAACATCCCAAAATATTCACCACCAAAAATTTCTCTCCAAACTCCAAACCCCAAAATTCAAAAATCCAACACCAAAAAGGGAGAAACACTCCTCTCTTCTTCTTGGGCCGAAACCAGCTTAGCCTCCCCCTCCATCTCGCCTCGGCCTGCCACCCTGGCCGAACTGCCTAGCTCCCTCCTGGCCCAACTCGGCCCGACGCCCTCCCCTGCCTCCCTCTCACTGCCACCTAGGCCCATGCCTCTCTCCTCTCTGCTGGTGGGCCCCGGTGGTCAGCCCTTTCCCCCTCCTTCTCCTTCCTCTCTTCCTCCTTCGGCGCACAGTGCCCGCTGCGACCGCACCACGCCTGGACCCCACCCCCTAGCCCCCACCACCTCGCCACGCGTAGCGCCTGGCCCCGCCGCGCCACACCGCCTCGCCACGGCGCCACGACCCGGCCTCGCCACTCTGCCCGGCCCCAGACACGCTGCTCCCAGACCCCCCACCGCTGCTCCACACACCCCCTCAGCTCCGCGCCACGTGGCGCCGCACCGGCCTTGCCCTTCCCAACCTTGCCGCACCGCCGGGCGCCACCCACCGGCTACAAAGAGCCACCCATCGCCCAAATTTGCCACAGCCCCCGCATCCCTAGTCAATTCGAGCACAAGCAAGCTCTATCCCGAGCTCCCTTACCCCGAGAGCGCCTCGCTGCACCCCCCCCATCCACCTTAGAGGCACTGACGTGCGCGTCCTTCCCCGCCGCCGCCACCATGGAGACCCCCTTCCCGATCACCAATCCGCGACCGCGATACCCCATCCAAGCCCACCACCTCACCACGGTGCTTGCACCCGAGAACTCGTCGCCGGAACCGGCCCTGCCGCTGGTGAACCACGACGAACTGCCACCGCCCACCACCACTGGTTCAACCGGTTCGAGACCAACCTAGGCCGCCGTCGCGTGCTAACGCCGTCGCTCCCCCCTGTGCCATCGCCGCATGGGCCCAAGTGGATGGCGTGAGCTGCGCCGTCTCCTGCCTTGCCGGGCCAGCCCATTTTGCTAGACTGCGCCGCGCGCGCTCGCGGGCCGAGCAGGCCGAGCGCACCCACACGCTACGCGAGTGGGCTGAATAGGCTGCTTCAGACCAAAACCACCTCGGCCAATGTTGCCTGTCCAACAGGCCTGATTCAAGAGTTCGCCGAGGAAAGGTCCAAATATACCCCCAACTTTCCAGAACAGTATTTTGCTTCCCCTTCCACACTAAATGCTCCACAGCTCCTCCGTTCTGACTCTGGTTTAGATGATTCTTGTTCCTAAATTTATCTAAAATCAAGCTCCATCTATCCACCCACTCCACATAATCTCTTCTCTTGGCCGGAAGCCACCATCATGCCCCATGACGCCATCCTATGCCTAGTCAGTGATTCGCACCGGCCCCATATATATTGTGAGCCTGGTGATCTATGCCGTTGTCCACCTATTCCACATAAATCCTAAAGGTTCTAGCCTTGGTCTGTCCGAGCCTTGAATTCAGATGACGACGATATCAAAAATCATCTGAACATCATTGCTTTTTTCGTCACTCCACAAAAGATCTTCTCCCTTCCAAACATCATCATGCGACCGCCAACCCTTCGGCGTCGTCGGCCCCGCAACTCACGTCCATCACTCCTACCGTGGCGTCTCCATAACTATCGTTACCGAGCCTGCCAACTCGTCCGAAAACTCGCTACACCCCAAGCACTTGCAGTAATTCCACCAGTAAGAACCCTGTTGATCCTCATCTCCTCAATCCAAGCTCTACACCACCAAACCTGTTGAGCTCATATTATGCCTCAATTTGTGTGTTCCTTGTTTATGCACATAGGAGGCCCAGAGAGGCCGAGCAGTCCAATCACTGGGACATTCAACCAGGAAACCGGAGAAAGCGTGCTGATCATACGTCAGCCCCTTACCCTTCGAGTTGTAAGGCAAGCCCACTGGAATCCCCACTTGATGCATAAATTTTCTATGTTTTTACAAACACAACCCTCGGCCTGATAATCACATAAAAACTTGCATGTTTTGCTTGCTAAGCTAACCCAGGGAAATATAGCCACATAAGCCTATCTAGATATAGCGCGCATTGGTGAGATCGCTCATTTAATTATCTATCATAATTTTGATGTTGTGTTGGATTATGGTTATGGAATATGATGGGTTATGGGGACGTGGATGTGTTGGGTTGGTTTTTGAAATAAAATGGAGAAGAACCCGGCAACCGACCTCATCGAAATATGACTACGCACCAAAACAGCCATAAGGGTAGGGTATGAATAGGTGACTTAGCTATCTGCTGTTACCCCATGTCCTGGGACTCGTGGAGAGGACCAGGTAGATGGTCGCTCGCGGTGTCGAGCATTGGAAAGTGGAATGGTTCTACCAGAGCTCTCCGTAAGGACCGTTATGATTTTCATCTTGCCTAACTCTTTTACTACAACCATTCGTTCTATATGAGGCATTGGCCAGGCCCGAGCCGGAGAGGATAGCCTAGTAGCTTCTGTGCTGGCGCACAAGGGACTAGCGAATGGGTGGGTGTCAACGGAGTACTCCGGGGTACTGGAGTGACTCGGTGGCCCGAACCCCTAAAGGTCTGCTAGGTGATGAAACAAAGGCAATGGCTTGGTTTGAAATTCGAGCAGTTAGGACGGTAACATGCCGCTGAGTCCAACTTGTGAGAATTAGTATAACATCTGATCAAAGTAAAAGCTATTCGAATAGTCCGTGTCCAATGGTATGGATGACTTACGGCTTGGTTCTTCAATTACCAGTTTTCATTATAAATAAAATGGAATTGGTTTGGGAAAGGATAAAATGGTTTTTGGTTCAGCAGTGGATGCTGGATGTGTGGAAAATATGGCTGAAATGCCATGAGCCGTGTGCACTAGGAAGTCCAGTGGCGAACCTTTTTGGAAAAATTCCTGTTTTCAGAAAGGATAAAACTTGACAAACTAGCTCAAACCCCGCATACAAATAGTTTTCTGCAAAACTATCCTAAGTTCCAGATATATCCTGCATATAGAGTTAGCCTTCCCCCAATTGCTTATGGAGGAAGGTTTGCTGCTGAGTACATTTGTACTCACCATTGCATTTTTGTTGGTTTTCTCAGCGCTATGGACATATATTGGAGCGAGAATGAGTAAGAGCTACGACCTGCTTCCTAACTGTGAGATTAGGCCCACGTTTTATATTCCGCTGCTTAGATTTTCAGGCCTACGCCCCTTGCTGTCTGACCCGTTTAGGGCGGTGTATCACTTTGATGTAAGAATATGGTTACCAAAACCTGGGATGGTAATAAATCACATTTTAGTCCCATTATGGAAACTAGGGCGCTTCACAATGGAACCTAGGCACTACCCCACCAATGTTCCCCTCCTGTCCCACCTCCTCAACCAAGCCAATTTCTCATTCATCCATGGCCTAAGTAATTAAGTTTCAATGGTCTTAGCAAGGAGTAGTCTCACATAGAACAATACAGCAAGGAGCCCATAGCAGTAAATCAAAATAGTAAATAGCATACAACAAGCACAATGAAAAGGTTGAGTGGTCTCAGACAATGAAATCAGCATATAGATCATACCTTTGCTACCAGGTCTCAGACATGTAACATTACAGGAATGTCATACCATTACACATGGTCTCATGCCAGCATAAAGATGATCAAATGTTACTAGGAACTAGTCCATCCCCATATTAAACTTAAGCATTTTGTCCAGCCCTAGCAACCCACATCTGGTTTGCCATTGTGTCCCTCGTGTCAACCCAGGCCAAATTGTCTGGACTGTTTTCATTTGTGGCAAGGTCAACCTCATGATGTTTTTCCTCCCAGCAAGCTTCAGATGGGACATGGTCATCAACACCATGCCTAAGAATCTAGTTATGCAGAATGCAACATGCCAGAACACGCTTCACTTGACTTGGGTAAGGATGGAAGGGCTTGTTGTACAATATTTTGAACCTATTCTTCCGAGCACCAAATACCCTCTCCATAGTGACCCTCAGGGATGAATGCCTTAGGTTGAATAACTCCTTAGGGTTCTGAGGCCTCCTAGTACCAAACTCTTTCAAGTGATACCTTGTTGATCTATATGGTGGGAGGAAACTAGGCTTGGCATCATAACCAGCATATACCGGAAAGTACGTCCCTAGGAGGAGTAGAATGTATCAGTGATAGGTATGGTGTTCAATGTAACATATAGTATGCAATGGATATGGCCTCTAGTTACCTTGTGAAAGGAACGTGCCGAGGCATCCAATCCAAGAAGGGAAGGGGGTGAATTAGGTTGCTAATCGCTCTTCTAAAACCTAGGGCTTTCTAGTGCATAAGATAAACCTATTTCACCCTACACATGCTAGTTAAGTCTAAGGTTTATCTATACGCTCTCTAACTTACCCAAAAGACTTGCAACCTAGAGTAAAACCTAATCAAACTAACTAGGAAAGCTAAAGGCACACAAGAAAGTAAATGTGGAAATGTAAATGCGCTAAGTAAAGAGGTAAGGGCAAAGGGATGCAAACTCCCGAGAAGACACGAGGATTTAACGTGGTTCACCACTAAGGGCTACGTCCACGGGCTCGCCACCAAAGGCAAAATCCGAGCCAGGCACCAAGACTCTCCCGATCACCGTCTTGCGCTCACCACCAAAGGCTCATGGTAAGTAAAGGCTAAGTGCCACCAAGCCACCAAGGCTTAGCCACTGCCATCATCTTTCTCGGTCACAAGGCACTGGATGCTTCACTATGGAGTTTCTAGGGTCTCCTCATCCCCGCACAAGTTGTCGCCACCACTCCACACCAAGAAGGAGGGTCTAGCAATGAGTACAAGTGGCTTGGCTGTAGCCAAGGCTTCTCCTCTAGCTCATGCAGGAGGTACTCTCAAGAAGAGCTCGCAAGCTCACTCTCTCTAAGCTCTAACCTAGCTTGGATATGCACTAAGCTCTTATATGGTGGTTGGAGTGATGGATATGCTTGAAATACACCTCTACACTTGCTCTCAACTTCAGTGGCTCCAACCCACTTCAAATAGCCGGGTGGGGTGGCTTATATAGCCCCCAAACACAAACTAACCGTTGGGCTGAAGGGCTGCTGACGCAGTGTAGATGGTACTATACGGTCTATGCTTTTTCCTTGGACCGGACCATACGGTCTATGTACTTTTCCAATGGTCACTGAACCACATACGTCACTGTACTTTGGTACGGTGTTTAGGATGGTCTCTTAGATCGTACCATATGGTCTATTGTCCAATGGAATTCCACCGAAGTACATACCCTTGGGTTTCTTGGTACGATTGCTCGACGGTCTTCAAGAATGTACCATACGGTCCATTGAAATCTTCCACGGCTTCAAGCTTCACACCCTTGGCCAACTTGGTCCAATCTATAGTCTGGTCTTTTAGACCGTACTATACGGTCCATGTAACTTGGTCGCTTCTGCTCTGCTTCCTTGCTGGAATGGTCTGGTCTATTCAATCCCCTTGAGACCGTACCATACGGTCCATACAAATCGCTAGACTTCAACTTCTCCACCCCATCGGGAAACATGGTTCGTCTGATAAGACGGTCCCCCGTTGGGGAAGCCCTTCGGGCCTTGCCTTTGGCTATTCTCCTTCTTCATCCCTTGGACCTAAATAAATGAGAATGTGCATCTAGACAAGTTCATTAATCCAAGTGTTGGATGTCAATCAATCACCAAAACACAACTATGGAAATATGGCACATGAGGCCATTTTCCTTACACCTTGTAGGACCCTAAGTCTATCATCCCTTTCCAAAGCATCAGCTAGTATCAAGGCATCATGGGCAGAACCCTTCCACTCAGCAAGAACATAGATAAACCGAAGGTCAAAGTCAACTGCTGCCATAACATTTTGGGTAGTGCTGTGTTTTCTTCCCGGAAAGCAACCCTCTCACTAGCTGGAACTCTAGCTAGGACATGAGTCGCATCTATGGCTTCTACACAGTCCAACAAGAAGAGAAAACATGGTTTATTGTAGAGAGAGGAGAGGAAATGTAGGTAGGTAGCCATAGATGTGGCTCATCTTGAAGAATGGGTTCCATTTGGTACTATGCAAGATCTTGGTAGGGGTTGCAGAAGAGGGTGGAAGGATCATCTCATTTCTTAGTTCACCAACAATGAATAAAACTTCACGGAAGAAGTGACTAATAGTTTATGTTGACCTCCTAAAGGCTAGGCCAATCACTCTGAAACGTTGATTGTGACCTACTACATGCAAGAACATGGCAACTTTTGTTCCTCAACTGAGTTGTGTATGCTGTCCTTCAACAACTCTCAAGTACGAAATAGGTCACACAACTGGAAGAAGGGAGCTCTCTTCATTCTCAGTAGATCTGTGCATTTTGTGTCATCTGAGTTATAAATGAACATGATGTTCTGCTGCCTTATCTCATCTCTATGTGCCATGGGAGCATAAGAAATGTGTCGACGAGCAAGGCAGAGCAACATAAATCTGACAAAGATCCAAGATGCAACAACAACTACTAGAGCTGCACCCCTCCTAACAAGATGTTGGCAACGATCTTGTTCATCCAGTCTAGATTTAGACAAGATAGAGAAGATTAGAGACGAGAATACACTAGGGGGACGGACCAGATACAACAACTAGTATGTTATATCATCAGTTTACAGGAGCAAGACTACGACAACCTAGGTTGCGTGTCCCATTGCTCATATCATCAGTTTACATGACAACCTAGGTTGTGCCTAATCGTTGACCCAAAGCAGATTATCTTCATATGAATCTAGACATCAGAAACCGTAGTAGCAATGCTCAAATTTGTAAACATCACACACCATTCAACCCTAAGTGACAACAATACCACAAAAGGCATCACAAGAGGCACTTTTAGCAATGGATCTAAGCCAGAAACATGCAACAATAGCAAGATTTGAAGGTCATGCGCAAGTAATACACAGAAATCAAGCTTACGAAACATATCTTCTATGAAATCAGGGGCAAAGTCACAGGGTACTAACCACATTGTACCACAGAACATGGATCCACAATAAAAAAGCATCGCGAAAGGGACGACATGGTAAGCTCATGCAAAGCACCGAGGTAGGAGGAGGGAGAGGAGATGAATAAAAGATGGAGGTTTTCCTGAACTTGCACCTACAACGAGCGAGTGCGCACACCTTGCCGGCGGCGACGGCTGAGGCTGGAGCGGAGAGAGGAGGGGAGGAGAGGAGAGGAGAGCTCGAGCGATGACGGAAATGGGGAGAGGAGAACCCTAGCGCACGGGTTGGCGTAGGGTGGCCAGGAGTAGCCGAGGCGGAGGGCTCGGCTGCGCGAATTGGACCGTGCCAGGAACAAACGGCCGATTTCACCGTTTTCATGAAGGCAACCTCAGGGCATCAAGCAGCATGGCGCGGGCCTGGCTAGAGGGGTGGCCCAGCAAACCAAACAATGGGCCTCGCTCACCCGTGGCCTGGCTAGAGCCCTAGACCCCAAATCGCTTCGCAAGTTAGAGGCTCAGATATGTTCAGACTTTAGAAGCCCCGCAAACATCAGTCTCTTTGGATTGGATCACGGGAATTTTCTTTTTTCATGCGTTTTTCTTAATATAAAAAATTAAATTATTTTCTGTGAAATTACTACGCAATTACTGTGGAATTCCCATATTTCAAATGGTACGCGACCAGGAGATTAACAAGACATTACGAATAGTTCAGGTTCAGTTTGAATTGCATGATGCGTAGAAGAATTTGCGTGCCCTTCCTCGCTAGTCTGCTAATTACATTATTCAAATGGAAACCTAGCTGCATGCCGATGCATGTCTCCATCTGCATTAGGTTCAATCGGTGGTGTGGGCTTGCGAGGTCAGGGTGAGATTGGAACTCACTCACGTTGTTACGTGTGCCTGGTACCCACACCACACCTGTGTGACTGTATCAAACCGATAGGGCACAAGCGGACAAGTGTGCTGGGAGCTCATCATCGCGAGCTCGCGGAGCTCGCGCTTCAGCCCGTCACTTTTGGGTGGCACCTTTGCACAGAGAGCAGAGGACGGCAGATGACCGGACATTGATCGATCGAGAAGGAAACGCACTGTGTGTGAATCACGGGGCAGGTTTTCCCCTTTTTCAGGGAGAAATAAGAGGCCGGAGGTTGTGTTCCGATTGACGTGGTTTGCAGTTGCAGATCCAGGAAGCAAGATCGAGATGGGCATCTCTTATTCTCATGAGACGACATTCACATTCCTCGCTGCCTACTATATATGCATGCATTCATATGCATGGTGTCAAATAAATGGGACTAGGTCTCATTTGAGGCTCAGATTGGTCTTCCATCCATGGCAGGTGACGTCAAACTGAAGAAGATGCAGACATGAATGAGAGGATGAGCTTCACTGCCCTGGTCGGTTTCCTTCCTTGCAGGTTGTGAGCCTCTTATATATTGCATGCATATGCTCCACCTGTTCAGACTGCATACACGTACAGCTTACTAGTTTTGACTTCTTTTCATCACCGCCTGGCTGTGAGATGTTCCA
This sequence comes from Paspalum vaginatum, assembly GCA_030272315.1. Lineage (NCBI taxonomy): Eukaryota > Viridiplantae > Streptophyta > Magnoliopsida > Poales > Poaceae > Paspalum > Paspalum vaginatum. The sequence goes on along the minus strand of CM059013.1, from coordinate 35,248,676 downwards.
TGACAAGACAGTCGTGCATCCATAATTTATCAACGGCACGCAATATGAATGCACCACAAATAATAACATGTTGCCAGTATTCACGCACACCAAACTTTTTTTTTCGTCGTTCTTAACCAAGAAGCTCCATCTATGGTATTTTCTATACTTAAACTAGCTAAGGAAGATGGTGAACAACCTATTTCTACTTTAAAGAACAATTCCTGGAGGCGCTTTCATTTGAAGGAGTATAATAAATGAGTCCCAACAATTTTCACTAAATCCTATAAATTATATTATCAAGTGAGTGAAAATGAAATTGGCATTTAGAATGGAAACCACGCGAATTACTAATTTTATAGATCTTGATTACGAAGGTGTAAAGTAATCGAATGTCAACCTACTAAGCTACAGTCAGATTTCTGTGGAGGGATAGCAAACGGCACAAGCATATATTCGAAATAGTTGTGATCGGAGGCCTGCCTGGTTTTAGATGGGCCGGGTGGGCTTCCTCCCATCACCTTTCCCGGCAGACGCCGGGCGCGGGCCGCGGGGGTTTGGGGCCCGGCCCGTGAATCCGCGCGAGATACCCTGGGCGGAAGCGGCCAATGAGGGATCGTAAAAAAAAAAAAAGGCGGCCAATGAGGACGCTATCTTAAATCTCCACCAATCCACCCTTATCAACCCCCCGCCCCTCGCCATCGTCCGCCCTGCAGCCAAGCCAAAGCCGCTCTCCCTCACTCCCTTCCCGAGCTGGGCTTCTCCCCCTCGCTCCCTGTTCTATCCTTTCCACCTTTCCTCTGCACCCGGCCTCCTCTCTTATCCTGGAAATGGCAGCCTCCAGCAGCAGCAGCACTGCCTGCTAGCTGCCTGCCGCCGACTACCTTGAGTCCTTGACGAGGACACGCTTAATCAGCTGCTCGGTATCAACAGCTGCATCACTTACCTTGAGCTTGAGGAGGTCATCCACAAGCTCCAGCGCAGGGTGTGGGTTTCCGAGGAGCAGCAGCTGGGCGCCAGCCCATTGGTAAATTCTTGGACCCCCCAAGTGTTGTTTTCTGTGGCTGTTCGTTGCATGCTCAGCAGCCATTGGGCTCTTCATTCTCTGTATCGTTGCTAATTCTCTGCTGTGTATGCATGAGTTCGTTAGTGCGTTGTACTTTGAGCCGATATATTGCTGGAATTTAGTTTCTCCTTCGCGCTGCTTTTATTTGTTTATCTTGTTTGTTAGTTCGTTTTCCTTTCTTGGTTTCTTGGATTAATTGTGCAGCCTCCTGATTTCTGAAGATGGAGCAGCGAACACTGAACATTCATGTGCTTGTGCCTTGTGCCTCCATGAATTGTTTGTGACCTGTTCTTGTGTCTTCCTACTACGTATATGCAATATTGGTGAATTAGTATCCGTATTTCCTAATATAAGTGCTTGTACATAATATCTCCAGCTGTGTCACTCACTCCTCACTACCGCTGTGTCGTACGGATGAAGTGCCTGTTTGGATTGTATTGGTGAATGAATTCTGAGCATCTCTGCTATCGTCGGCGCAAAATTATCTTGGCGCGGCCAACCCGGGCGTCACCTGTTCTTTTGCGCTAGATAGCTCTATGTTTCTATCTTGCTTGCCGTGAATTTTGGTCGGTACCAGCAAATAGAGCCAGGTTTCACTTGGTCCACAGGCTCATCTACTCCACAAATAAACCTTATCCCTTTATTTGTAGCTGGCAACTTCTTGAATTGTAATCCTATATTTTGCATTTTTAGCATTAATCGTCACGTACTGTAATTGTAAGCAACACGTATTATTGTGCGCACAAGTCAAAAGCCTGTCTCCTTCCTCAAAAAAGCAGGAGATAAAGATGAAAACACTGAACGACTGTATCTCCTGTTAGAGGTTCTAATTTCCAGAACTGTAGTTGCTTGCTCTTCTTTCTTACGCCATGCATGGGTATGCATGTATTTCCCCCTTTATTGTTCTGGTCAACATCCGTGCCGTGGGCCGCGCAGATACATGAAAACACGACGAGAGTGTTTCCCTTTCACCTCTGGCTGCGTGCTGTTCTGAACATGGTATGCCCACATGTCAAGGATAGCTCCTCCAATTTTGTCCTCACTGTACTTTTCTGGAACTAGCCAGCCCCTTGCAGCCATTTCTTCACACAGCAGGCTCTCTTCTTCAGCTCAAAGACATGTGCCACACGCATGTTGTTTCTTCTGATCGAGCAGCCGTACGTGTGAAAATTAAATGAAAACATATATACAACTGGCGTGTTACATGCATAATATAGATATTAGTAGCACCGCCTTTTGTTAAGAACCATATCATCATACCATTATGATGCCATCATATACTAGGATAGAAGGAAGGAAACCAAGTGACCTTTCTTTTCAGTTGTTTGGTGGTCATGGTGCTTGTTAAGCAATAGGCATGCGACTGAAAGGTACCATCTTCAGTATTTACAATCCGTTCTGAAACACTGAAGATACAAAGGCGGTGCATTATTAATTAATAAATCTTTCCTCAGAAACTGCGGATAGAAAGGCTACGACGTTGTATTAGTTAATCCCCACGTATCTAGTGAAAAGTAATTAGATCTTGCTGCTGCATGCCCTGCGTGACCCACTAGTACAGTATTGTTTAAATCAAGTGCTTTGACAGCCACTATATTTTGTGCCAAATTAAACCTTGACGAGGGCAATATATGCTTTGGTTTTGGCAGTGGGGCTGTCGCCGTTTGAGCTGAGCTTGCTCACCGTTGGGCGCGTGCATGGCGCCTAAGAGCAAGCGCGGGAAGGCCAAGGGTGAGAAGAAGAAGAAAGATGAGAAAGGTGTGACTGCTTTTCATGCCCATACTTCTCTAGACATAATTCATTATCAGGTTATATGATTATTGAATCTGTGGATTAATTTTTTTTCTTCTTGTGGGTTAGTTCTCCCTGTGGCCATTGACATCACTGTGAACCTCCCGGACCAGTCTAATGTTATACTGAAGGTTTGGTTTCCGAGTCCTCACCATTGGGGTCCTTCTCCCCATCGCAAATTTCTCATCCGTACTCCCTAAAATTTACTGTGACAAAACAATTATTTTTGAACTCACAAAGAATAAGATGTACAAATTATGATCTCTCGGACAAGAAAAAGGTTCAGCTTGTATTTTGTCGTATATAAATTATCCTTGTAGCGCTCATGGTAGTATTGCAGGATCCATAATTTAATAGTCAAACATTGCGTAAGGAGGTAGTATAATGTAAACCGCAAGTTCTAGTTTACATTATTGCTTATTCAAATTTTTTCTCTCCATACGCCTTTTTCCAATGCAGGGGATTTCAACGGATAGGATCATCGACGTGAGGCGTCTGCTGTGCGTCAACACTGCCACGTGTGCCATTACAAACTACTCTCTCACACATGAGGTATGTGCAAACAATCGCCCATATTTATGCACATCATACTTCTATGACTGACTTTCTTTTAAAGCCTGAACCTAAGATTAACAAAGTCATTGCAAACATCTCATTGTCAATGGGCATATCGGCTACCACTGAAAAACACAATTGGCAAAGTTAGTTAGGGCCAGTCGAAAACAAAATTCAACAAGAAATAAACTCTTTCTTTCGACCTCATTGTAGAATAAAAAGACAAACTGAAGATTGAATAATCATGTAAGCTATTGTTTCACTAATCCAACAAGTTGGACTTACTAGTTGAACCAAAGGGTTTTTATTACCAATTTAATATGTATTTCTCATGTAACTTCTAAGAAAAAATATGCAAGTTCTCTACCATATATGTGGTAGGATCTATTTGAACGTACCATATGTGAGATAACAGGTGAGATAAACACAACAACACTGCCACGGTCTATCTTGTCAAAGTTCCAAACTAACATCCAAATATTAAGCTAATCATTGATTTGCTACAAAACAGATTCACTATTTAATTAATGGTTCACTATGAAAGCTGACTAATTGGATAGTTCACACCAACCAACTTTAAACTAAACCGAACTAGCAAGACGGTTCCAGTTCAAATTATTAACCGTTCAGAGTTTTTATTGAGTACTAGTCCATCAACCTGTGGTCTCACACGGTTAGAGTTGTATTAGGAGATATAGATTTATCTTTCATGATAGCATATTGGGTAATTTATATGCAGATTTAGGACTTCATTTAATTATATGCAAATTTATGGGTTATTTAATCCATGTTTTATAATAGCATGGTGTGTATTTTTTATGCAAATTTAATTTGCATTTCATGATTGTGTGGAGGGTAATTTTTATACAAATTTATGGGGGTTATTTTCATTCGTATCTTATGATGGCATGGGTGGCAATTTTTAAATAAATTTATGGAGTTATTTTATTCCATCTTTCCTAATGGTATGGTGGGTAATTTTTATATAAATTTAGGAGGTTATTTTGTTTCATCTTTCATAATAGAATGGTGGGTAAGTTTTTAGAAAATAAAATAGATCAAGTGGCTACTATTATTATAGTTATACTGATAGACGATCAGATATTTCAGATTTTTGTGAGCATCTCTAGGATTTAGCATTTCCAGTGAGGATTAACGTGTAAGCTCCAAAAAAAACCTCCAATTAGTAATATTTTTATATAAATTTAAGAGCTTATTTTGATTCATGTTTCATAATAGCATGGTTGGTAATTGTTTAGAAAAAATAATAGATCATATGGCCTAATATTATTAGATATAATGGAGGACCGAATGTTTCTAATTTTCGAGAATTTCTAGAATTTACTATTTTTATGAGTGCATCCGATGAGAATTAATGTGGAGCCTTAATATTAAGATATGTAACTTGCATGCCTAACAAGTCATAATCTTGTCATATTGCTTCAGAGTCCTGTTCGTATTATTGCTGCATAGTCCTATTTTATTTATGTAAACGTGTTTGGCAGTTCTGGCCATATATATAAGCATGCCAGGTCAAGGATCCACATTCAAAACAAATCTTGTAATTGGAATAGTCTAGTTCATCATCCCATGCTCTCACATGTATTGGAGTTTAGGAGATATACATTTAATCTTTAGTAATATTTTCATAACTGAATTATGGGTAATGTATAAGCAAATTTACAAATTATTTTAATTTATCTTTTACGTTGGTATATTGGTAATTTATATGTAAATTTAAGATTTATTTTAATTTATTTTTTATAATAGCATGGTGAGTAATTTCTATGCAAATTTAGATAGTTATTTAATTCATATTTGACAATGGTATGATGGGTAATTTTTATGCAAATTTAAGAGGTTATTTAATTCATATTTTATAATGGCATGATGTGCAATTTTTATACAAATTTACAGTATTATTTTATTTCATCTTCCGTAATAGCATGGTGGTTAATTTTTTAAGAACTATAATTGATCTCATGACTGCTATTATTAGAGTTACATGACGGATGATATGATGTTTTTAGTTTTTTTAGAATTTTTAGAATTTATCTTTTTTTTAGAAAATTAAACTATTATTAGAGGCTACGTGATGGATGATGGGATGTTAATTACATAGAAAACAGATCTAACGGCTATTAAGATTTCAGTATACAATCAATAATAAGATGTGTCTGATTATTGCGATAATTCATATGATTTTATCTTTTATTTAGCTCATCTTGTGAGGAATAATAAAGAGGTTTCAAAAAAAGTCTCTAATTAGTAATAGCAAGATTAGGTATAAAATATCTGTTCCGTAGAAATGTTTCTAACATCTTTATGAAAAAAGTTGTGGAATCATTTAGTAATGTAAATTTGTAAATGAGAAAATTTTTGACAAAAATACGAGAGAAATCTGAAAATGGAAAAAATCTGCCAGAAAAAAAAGAAATTTGTTTTCGTGAAAGTTGAACTCAAAACCTTTTATAATGGCAGAAGTGGATAATTTTTTAGAAAATAAGAAAAATCTGACAAAAAAAAGAAATTTTGCTTTCGTTGAGAGTTGAACTCGAAACCTTTCATAATGGTATAGGTGGGTAATTATTTAAAAAACACATCTAATGGCTATTAATATTCCAATCTGTCAATTGATGGTCGGATGTTTCTAATTTTTGTGAAAAATTTTAGGATTTATTTTTTTTCTGTTGTGTTTCGTGAGGATTAATGTGGAGACTTCAAAAAGAATTTTTAATTAGTAATAGTAAGATATAATGGTGCTCTACAGTGCTACGATAAATGAAATGGTATTCAAGTATATGAATTTGCCTCAAAATATTGAAGTATTCTTCGTGCTTAATCAACTGAAATGGTAGTTAAGTCAACTAGACTCTTTGTTTTAGGGTATTTGCGTGTTTCGTGGTTTAAAAACATGTGTGGTGACGATTCATTCTATTTTTCTTCCTCTCAGACACGTGATGGTCAATTGAAGGATGCCGCTGACATTGCTACACTCAAGCCATGCACACTCACCCTGGTGGAAGGTATAACACCATCGACACCCTTTCCTCCAACTTCATAAGCAATATCCACACAAAACTGATAAGAATGTTGAAGAGAATCACAAAGTAGGAATGGTATGCCCAAGTTATCATATAACTATATACTAACTCAAACTTCGGGATATTTTACGCTGGCTAGCTTTATTTTAAATTGAAAAGCGTGTAAAAAACAGAGGGGTATATTAAAAAATTTATATTATAAAAAATAAGCATACCATACTATTAAATATACAGTTTAGGCCATATTTAGATATCTAAAAATTAGTCGTTGGATATTAGCTAGCATTAGCTGTCTCCAACGTAATGAGTTAAGGGTACTAGCTAATTCTCAATAATCTCCGACAACTAATAATTAGTTAGATGCATCAAAAAGACTCTTAAAAGAGTCAAATTATACGACTATAATTTTTTCGGGCGCCATATTATCACCTAACTATAAATTTACCATGAATATAAGACTATGTTTCACTCATCCAAATTTTTGTGATATGTTTATGCATTAGATATAAAGTTCTTGTGATATATTGGTGCACTGAATGTAGTTTTGTGCTACAATACAAACTAAACCGCTAATTCTTGTTTATGGGGCGTACTGCGAAACTTTGACACGTTAACTTTTGTAATGTTGTTATGAGCTTTTCTAAAACTGATTCCAGCAGATCGTCTATTCACTTTTCTATCCACTATTCCAACTATCTCTCTTTCTTTGCGGTGTCGCTACAGTGTCATTTTGTACTGTACACGGCCGTTCACACGATCCGCTAGACTCAGTCTAAACATAGGCCGTTTAAACGATCTGCTGGACTCAGTCTAAACATGTAGTTGTACTGTAACTTTGACAATAAACCTGCAATTATTTTAATCTATTTAATTATGCTTATTTTAATATTTATTTTTAAGATAGAATTTAATTATATTGTAAAATTCTCGAAGTCCTAATCTTAAATTTTATAATGTTAACCAGACCCTCATTCTGGAACAGCATAACTTGATAAACTTGTCAAATAAGTTTATATGTATATTTTTCACAAGATTCAGTTCATTAAATAGCCAAAAATTCCTCATTTGCTTGAATAAAGTAAAATGAAATTAAGCACTAACTGTGTCTTTTCTCCGTCCCAATTTATCGAAGTACTAAACATGTTTTTTTTTAAAAAAAAAATACAGAGGAGTACAGCGAGGAGAGCGCGGTGGAGCATGTCCGGCGGCTGTTGGACATCGTGGCCTGCACCACCTCTTTCGGTCCCGCGCCGCCGCCTCCTCCGCCGCCGTCCCCCAAGGATGCCGATGCCGGCAAGGAGCCCTACATATCCAGCGCCACCTCCAAGACCGCCGCCTCCGCTTCCTCAGGCGGGCGCCGCACGGCCTCGCCGCCGCCGGCGACACCGTCCGCCGGCGCCGCGAAGGAGTCGTCGGCCGCAAAGGAGGCAGCGGCCAAGGAGTCCGCGGCTGCGGCGGAGCTGGAGGCCGAGATGAGCGGCGCGTGCCCCCGCCTCGGCGCCTTCTACGAGTTCTTCTCCCTCGCCAACCTCACCCCGCCACTCCACTGTGAGTGACAGCTACTGTTCCCTGTCTGAATTACCGATCTCGCAATGAGTGCTCAGTTCGCTAGAGCTATATTTCCTTGCATTTATCTGGAGTCTTGATTGGTTTCAGTTATAAGGCGAGTGTCACAGCCTCGGCAGGAGGAGCAGCCTTCGGATGACCATCTGTTCTTTCTTGAGGTAAAAAGGGCTTATAGTTGTATCTTCCCTGCCTTATTTGTGCTAGAATGCGTCTTGCTTTTGTCATGCAGTTGCTGACCATAATTTGAGAATCATCTGCTGCTTTACAGGCAAAACTTTGTGGTGGGAAATTCACTGTTGTCGAAGCTCGAAGAAAGGGATTCTTCAGTTTGGGAAAGCAGCGAGTCTTGTGCCATAACCTTGTGGATCTTCTGAGGCATCTTAGTAGAGCATTTGATAATGTTCGTCTATCCCCCTGAACTTCTGTTTTTTTTTGTCATGATTCATATTAATTGGTAATAGTAGCTTGAGTGCTAAGATTTTGATCTTGTTATTTCGTTTTTCCACTTGGAGTTGTTGTTACTTTCTGAACCATAGAAAAATTGATTTGTAATCCAAGGCGAATTTCAGGATCTCTTCACTTTGCATCCAAATGGCTGATACCCATGTATGAACTATGGAGTGCATGTTTTCTTCAGCATTGAAAACTATTGAACTGGCATAAGTTTTAGGTTTATTGCGATAAACTTTTGGTGATACTACGAATTAAAAGCAACTTTATACACCTGATGTTGTTTTAATGGTAGCATGTACATACTGCTGCAGAAAGTAAAATTTCTGCATTTGTATTTCTTTTATGAACTTGTGAGGAGAAACATTGGAATCGTAAGTTGTTACAGTGCAACATGAGACGTCAAGGCAATTATAAGTTGCAAGATTTTCCATCACACTTGATGTTTCATAGTACTGCCAGACCTAGAGCACAATTTGAGCGAGGGCACATCATAGGAACAATTGAATCTTGAATATATATTGATAACCTTAGTTTGGAAATTTTGAGCGAGGGCCTGTGCCCTTGCCCCCTCCAACGTGGGTCCACCCCCAATGTTCCATGTTGCTACATTCTTTAATTAGTTCTAACTTTGAGTTCTTTTCTTTTTGTTGCTTGGATATGTTTTAGGCTTATGAAGATCTTATGAAGGCGTTTTCGGAGCGAAACAAGGTTTTGTGTTACCTTATTCTGGATATTTCTTATTCATTATTTTTGTTGGCATTTATGGAAATTATCAGGGATGGATCTAGAATTAACCCAAGCCTAGGGCTAGTGGTGCCTTGTTAGCTTTTCTCTCCTCAAGCCATTTGTATTTATTTTGTATTTTAGTTAGACGGCTAGTCAGATCCCTAGTTGCCATACGCCTGGCTTCACTCCTGGGAACTATTCATATAGTTGTACCAGAATTAGTTATATGCTCAGGCATGCATTAGAATAATATGATTGATTTGAAACAGAACTAGATAAAATTCTAATGCACTTCAAGTAGCAATCAACAATTTTGGTTGTGTTCTCTTCCGGGAATACCTTACCTACTGATATAGAATGCTCATGTAGCTTCATCACCTGTTTCCTCTATATTTCTTACATATACTTTCTGCTTTTGTAGAAGTTCCTTAATTCAGCACTGATGTCGTGCAAAATCATTGCATCTTTTTGAACCATGTTTCTGTTACCCAAGTATTTTGTGCGTTGCTGCATCTTTGTTTGTTAAATCTTTCTCCTATTCCAGTGTTATGTCCTTACCTAGTTGGTGTTGCTCATATATTGCAGTTTGGAAATTTTCCTTATGGATTTCGTGCAAACACATGGCTTGTTCCTCCAATTGCTGCCCAATCACCATCAACATTTCCTCCTCTTCCTGCTGAGGATGAGACTTGGGGAGGCAGCGGAGGTGGTTGGGGAAGGGATGGCAAAAGTGATATGTTGCCATGGGCAGATGAATTCCTCTATCTGACATCCATGCCTTGCAAAACTGCTGAGGAGAGGGAAATCCGTGACAGGAGAGCATTCCTACTTCACAGCCTCTTTGTAGATGTTGCCATCTTTCGGGCTATTGCAGCAGTAAGGCATGTAATTGAGAGTACAGAGCTATTAGCATCGAAAAAGATAGATGATGTTTTGTACTCTGAGACAGTGGGAAATTTTAGAATCACTGTCACAAGAGATTCTTCAGATGCAAGCTACAAGTTAGACACTAAGATAGATGGAAACAAAGCCACAGGATTGAACTCTAAGAATCTTGCAGAAAGGAACCTTTTGAAAGGAATTACTGCAGATGAAAACACAGCTGCCCATGTATGAGTTCTAAATTAAGGTTGCCTTGTTCATATTCTGCATGAAATGTAGTATTTCTTAATTGTCTTTTTAATTTGCAGGATGTTGACAGTTTGGGCATTATCAACCTTAGATATTGTGGGTATGTTGCAGTAGCAAAGGTTAACAATATGGACAAAACAAAAGTGACCTCTTCTATTAAGCCTATAAATATCGCAGATCAACCTGAAGGCGGTGCACATGCATTGAACATTAACAGGTTAATAATAACAATGTTTCTATGTTATTCTATAAATTTTATTTGTATAACTTCATTCTATGTTTGTCTCTTTTTTGCTGAATTTCTGCTCATTCGTTTAGTTTGAGGATGCTCCTTAATGAAGCCAATTCAACTGGGGAGAAAAAGACATCGAACCTTTCGCCAAATCATAGGCAGGAAGAACTAACTGCTGCACAAACTTTTGTTGAGAAATTATTGAAGGAAAGTCTTCAAAAGCTTGAGGAAGAGGAAAATGAGAAACAATCATTTATGAGATGGGAACTTGGTGCCTGCTGGGTTCAGCATTTGCAGGATCAGAAGAATTCTGATAAGGATAAAAAGCATGGTGGTGAGAAGGATAAGAAGAAAACAGTGGACAAATCTCTGAAAGAACCAAAGGTTGAAGGGCTTGGGAAGCCTCTCAAAGCTCTTAAGAACTCGAAAGTTGTTGATACTGCTGATGCGGGGTCCTCATTGGGGGCCAAAAGCTCTGCTGAAATTCAGAAAGACAAACCATCAGACTGTGAATTACCACAAGGAGAATCAAATGCTTCTCAGAATGAAAACGTGCTGAAGGTTTTATTACCGGAATCGGCTTTTACAAGGTTGAAAGAATCAGAAACTGGACTCCATCAGAAGGTGATGCATCTCTTTTCATTACAACTGAAAAGTTGAATTAGCTATCAGTTGCTTTGTATTGTGTTTATTCTATCGTCCTGAGATGCTGATGAAAGATAAGCTTTCAATTGTAATGTTTGTCTTTGGGAACCATGTGATACATATATAGCTGGTAAATTTAGGTTGCAGTGCATATGATATGGTGTTGGTTGATAGGAAGGGTATCAGGCTGAGCTGTGGTAAAGTTAAGCATATGGTTCTTTTCTGACTGTAATGTGAAATTTGTGAACTCTGACAAAGGTGCACTGATAATAGACAACGTCAAAAATGTTTTTTTTGTCACTGCAAGTTCTTGTTCTTCCCAACTAATTGTTCAAATATGCACCAGTTGGCTATCTGACATACTTGTGCTGGAAAAAAACGTACTATCTGACAACTAATTTACTTTATGCTCCAGTCTTCTCAGCAATTTGGTTCTGTAATGTGAAACTAATTTGCTTTGAAAGAATGATAAATTGGTTTCCATTCATGGTCTCTACTTAACCCGATTTAGCAGTTTCTGGTATCTGTCACAGTTCGTGGTTACCAAACACTCATTATATCATAATCCTCCGCTGAAGACTGTAGACTAACATTGTGTGTTCTACAGTCACCACCTGAGTTGATTGAGATGGCTCTGAAGTACTATGATGAAGTTGCTCTTCCTAAACTGGTATGTATCAATATATGAGATTATGAGTTTTTTACATCTAACCCAGAGGGGCATCTTCTCCCTATGGCCAATTCTTTTTATGAAATTAAGAGTGATATACAAATTTCCATGTGTGCATTTTTCAAGTTAAGGTGCCTACTAACTAATCAAAGAAACCATTCAGGTTGCTGATTTTGGTTCTCTGGAACTTTCACCTGTGGATGGTAGGACTTTGACAGATTTCATGCATACCAGAGGCCTACAGATGCGCTCTCTAGGACGAGTTGTAAGTTTCCTAATTCTTTTTTAGGTTTGAATACAACAGATGTTGCTTCTTCCCAATTGCATTGTAAATGCTGACAAGATAGCTATCTCTATAGGTCAAGCTTTCAGAGAAGCTTTCACATGTTCAGTCCTTGTGTGTGCATGAGATGATAGTGCGAGCTTTCAAGCATATCGTCCGCTCTGTCATTGCTTCTATTTCAGACATGCGTCAATTAGCACTAACCATAGCCACAGTGTTGAACTTTCTGCTTGGTGTTCCTGAATCCGATGTCTCTGGAAGTTCTCCTAATGTACACCCCCTAGTATGGAGATGGTTGGTGACCTTCTTGAAAAAGAGATATGAGTTTGAGCTCACAGAGAAACATTACCATGATGTGCGGAAATATGCTATCCTGAGAGGGCTATGCCATAAGGTAAAGTTAAGTTACTGTTTTGTCTTTAATTACTCTAAAACTCATCCCAATGTGGCGTAATTATTGAGCACAATCATTTCTTTTAGGTGGGCATTGAATTGGCACCCCGAGATTTTGTTATGGATTCCTCTTTACCATTCCATAAGCAGGACATTATTAGCTTGGTTCCTGTACATAAGGTAAAGTTCATAAGATAGGATTTTTTTTTTCTGAAATTCTTTTGGTCATCATATCTAATCAGATACATTATTTGAATGATGACATGTACATCAGTCAACCTTTTTATTTGTATTTATCAAAACTTTGTAAGACATGACAGGAAATGGTATAAAAAATGCAACTAACAAGGTTTTTCATATGCAGCAAGTTGCATGCTCATCTGCAGATGGAAGGCAACTGTTAGAGTCCTCTAAAACTGCCCTTGACAAGGGTAAACTTGAAGATGCTGTCAATTATGGGACCAAGGTATCTTTTTAAAATAATTTCTAAATATTGCAATTCCTTTATTATAATTTTCACTGGCTTGTAATTTTCATTATCAAAATGCAGGCTCTTTCTAAGCTCATAACTGTGTGTGGTCCCTACCACAGAATGACAGCTGGAGCTTATAGCCTTCTAGCTGTTGTTTTGTACCATACTGGTGATTTTAATCAGGTATGTTACTTATGCATCTTGAAATCATATAATTTGATAAAGTGTGAAACATATTTGGGTGCCCTAAACTAAGTGTAGTTTCAAAACACTGAATGTATATGCTTAGACAATATATTACAGTGATGATAGCGCAAAGTAGTATGCGATGAATCATATGATACATTTTCTGCAAAACACAGAAGTATGTATCTTTTCAGGAGAAATTATGTTAAGAGTGTATATGGAGAAAGTTTTCAATAGTATGATACCTGAATGCGTGTGATGACTAATGAACTGATGCCCTTGAAACAGATGTACCTGTAGATAATAAGTTTTGTAACAGTGTTTGTAACCCCCCCCTCCCCCCCCCTGCAGGCCACTATTTATCAGCAAAAGGCGCTAGACATTAATGAGAGGGAACTTGGACTTGACCACCCTGATACAATGAAGAGCTATGGAGACCTTGCTGTATTCTACTACCGTCTACAACATACAGAATTGGCCCTAAAGTAAGGCACATTCGTAGCATTCTTTCATTTTGTGTTCATGGATCCCATCTATAGCTTCATAATAGGCTAAAGGACTACAATACTCCTTGGTCTTAGCAAATTTAATACTGTATCTACTCACTATCTTCAAGATCTAGCTTGTCCTTGGAGTTTTCTATCTAGTTTATTGATATATTGATATGGTGTGTTAGACCATCTTCAACTGGTTGTCCAAATAGGCTTGCCTATCATTATTTCAACCACCTCTTTCTCTGTCTACAGTAGCGCTACAGTGTCGTTTTGTACTATAGAAAGCCTGTATGGGCAGCCCGTTGGAGACGGCCTTAATGATGCTTGGCAAGAATCAAAATGGAACATATTTGTGATTTCAATCTAGCTAGCAAGCATTTATTTGTTTCTGTTATACACATTCTAGATTTTTCTGTTCACAACTTGTTACACCGAATAAGTTTTTGTCTCTTGATTGCTGTAGTTTTTTATATGCAGTAAATCATATTTATAAGATGATAGTGTTAAAGGTATGTCTCTTTGTATGAGTCTCTGTAGGACAAGGGTCTCTTTGTACGAGTCCTTGTAGGTTAAGGCCTCCTGTACTGGTGTATATATTCGGGCCTAGAGCCCTCATTCTGTATACAAGTGCTATTCATAACATTGTATACATAGCCAATTATTTTTAGGGTCAGGTTTTTGCGCACGTTGCACTTGCGTGCTGCCTCCCTCTTTTTTTTTCTGGATCGTGAGACAATCGGCTTTCTTTCTCTGATTCTTCTCTCTTGATCTGATCTACTTTGTCACCATCTTTTTCATCGTTGAAGCTGGCGTTTGTTCTCCTCTGGATGCTTCTTCGCCGTGCCCAAAGATCTAGCGCATGTGGCTTGTTCCTGTTGCGGGTGTTGCCTACCCACCACCAAATTCGTTGCGTGGATCCTTTTTCCTTGTCTGGCGGCTTTCCATCCGCTCACTCGCTGCTTCGTGTGCGACTCGTCCACTCGCAACTTTGCTCTGTCCCGCAGATTGTTGCCTACAGCCCGTGGTTCGTCGCCCGCCGGCTTTGTGCATTGTTGGTCTGTCGCCGGTTCTGCACATTGCTGGCTCAACCCGTCCTAGTCTTCTCGTGGGGCTTGCTCGGCTTTTGACTGATGGGCTCTATTTTCAGCGTCTGTCTTCATCGTGATTGGTGGCTCTTCACTTGCACGCCTGATAGCCCTGCTTCGTTGCTTGGTGGCTCTAGTTGCTTCCTTCATGCCCACGCCTCTCCTCTCGTAATGATGCTTTCTTTGACTCCTGAGGCGAATATTGGGGTTCCACTTCTACGCTGCCATATGTGTGGATCAAGTCTCTAGGAGCTTGACTGGCATCTCGCCTTCCTTTCCCTGCGCCTGCTAGTCTTGTTGGCTCTGTCTACATTGATTCATGGTTTAGCATAGGTTTTCTCTCGTTTGAGCGTGAGTGTTAAAAGTATATATCTCTTTGTATGAGTCCCTATAGGATAAGGGCCTATTTGTATGAGTCCATGTAGGATAATGGACTCTCTTTGTATGAGTCCATGTAGGAACGGTCTCTCTTTGTATGAGTCCTTGTAGGTTAAGGCCTCCTGTACCGGTGTATATATTCGGGCCTAGAACCAGCCCTCATATTGAATAAAGTGCTATTCATAACAGATAATTCATATAAAAACTGTACAGGTTGTTAGGAATGGGATAACATGTGCAACGTGAATATCTTCAATAATGTAATCATGAAATGGAATACTTATTGTCAAGTGAATTTGTTGACACACGTGTATAGTTTTTTTCATTAGGAAAGGTTAGAAAGGACAAAGAAAAGTGTCAGCTTTTTTTAACATAAAATTTATCTGGTTAGGTCACTGTTTGTCCTTTTTTTTAATTTGGTAACAATTCTTAGGTTTTTATGTAATTTTTAAAATGTTAGTTCTTTTTTTCTTTGCGATCTTTGTCTATTAGACTATTTCTTATGATCTTCTGAAAGCTCGAAAATATGAAAAAGAAATATTTCAGAGCAGAAGTGGATTGTACTAGTTTGTTTGATGGTCCTTGTAGAATGTACAGCTCTGATGGTTTAAATTAACAGCAACAATATAAATAGTTCTGATGGTTTAAATTGACTGCAATGATATCTGCTAAGTATGAACTATTGGTGTCAATTAGGTATGTCAAGCGTGCGTTATATCTACTGCATCTTACGTGCGGGCCATCTCATCCAAATACAGCTGCTACATATATCAATGTAGCCATGATGGAAGAAGGATTGGGCAATGTGCATGTAGCTCTCAGATACTTGCACAAAGCATTAAAATGCAACCAGAAATTACTTGGGCCTGATCATATCCAGGTAATACTTTTTATATATTTTTTAGAATAGCGTGTTTCTTTTGGCAAGGACATGCTCGACATACTTGGTGGTAACTGTGAATTTAAACCTTATGAAGATCACTATCTTTTCTCAAAAGATATATCCCGTTGGTGGAGAAGTTCTTAAGTTTTTATTTGGCAGCTTAAAGAGTTTGTTCAGCGCTATGGATTTTGATTGGTGAATGGTGTAGATGCTAGTTGCAGTTTCAATGTATATTTCTACATTGCAGTTCAAAAAAGAGTCAAGTATTCTATAATCTTTCACAAATTCGCATGATTAACTATTAGCTTTTAATTGATCCACTATTTTTTGAGAGAGTTTTCAGTTGAGGTAGTGATCTTCTATTATCTGTAGACTGCTGCCAGCTACCATGCTATAGCCATAGCGCTCTCGTTGATGGAAGCATATTCCTTGAGTGTCCAACATGAGCAAACAACCTTGCAAATCCTTCGTGCAAAGCTTGGACCAGATGACTTACGCACTCAGGTATCTTACCATCATATAAGATTGTCGACATACACAAAAAGTACTGCCTCCAGTTAGATTGTCAAAATAAAATTTTGACTTCTTGCATTAGCAAAATATTGAAATTAGTCAGACAGAATAACATTACTATATAGCCATCAGAATTACATCCTAATAACTCTACGCTGATGGAATTACTTCCTTAAATTTAAATCCTTTAGACTTTTCTGGGGGGAATTAGGCAGACAAGATGGCTTTATTATCCTTCATTATTCCAAGTTCCCACACTGGAAATGATCCTTTTATTCATGAGAGTGATAGAATTCATTCAGCAAACCTTGAGCAGAAGAAAAATAGGAAAACACTTGCTAAAATTTCACAGAGAATCATATATATAGAGATGCTTCAAATGTTGAAAGCAACTGGGGTGAGCTTCATATTACCATAAAGATTTATAGTCATTAGGCACCAATGTGCATTAGAGAGCATTTCATTGTCCAAAACAACACCTGTTTATTGGAACCTTATTATTTTACCTGTAACATACTACATCCTTTAGTTTTGTGAAGAAAGAAATGTTCTCTCCTCTGTGACAAAAAAAAAAAAAAACAAAGAAAATTTGACCACCTTAGGAGGAATTATGTGGCTTTATATTAATGAGAAATAGGTACCCAAATTTGCCTCGACAAGGCCTCAAGGGCTATTATAATCTATTAGCTTTTTTCTTAATGCAGGATGCTGCTGCTTGGCTTGAATACTTTGAGTCGAAAGTAATCGAGCAACAAGAGGCTGCACGGAATGGAACTCGTAAACCTGATGCGTCCATAGCTAGTAAAGGGCATCTAAGGTGAAACCTTAATTGGAGACTTCTTAGTTCTGACTAAAAGATAATATATCCTTATATAAACTTCTTTTCTGAATTAGGCTAGTCCTTGGTTCTTTTTTCATGAGCGTGTAAGTTTGTAGGTGGTTTTGTGTGGGTGTGTTGTAAGGGTTCTTAATATAAAGATACACAACTCTCTTGCGTGTTTGAAGAAAAAAAACAAGTACTCACTGATATTTTGATGCCTCATTTTAGACTTATTTACATATCGTATTGACTTTTACTTTGACTTTCAGTGTATCTGATCTTCTTGATTACATAAATCCTGATGAAGAGAGCAAAGGAAGAGATTCTGAACCTGGAAAAAGGAGATACTCGAGCATAAAGGTTGGTTACCCATCTTTCTTTCTGTCTGACCTTGTTTTTGGTCTAAGGATTTGTTCTCCCGTACTCATCCTGTCAGGTTTTATCACATTCTAATGAAAGTTCAAATGGAGCAAGTCCTGAGATATCTCCGAGAGATTCAACTCACGTTATAGATGAGAAACAGCAAAAAGAGCCATCAGAAGATGACACTGCTAATATTATTTCTGAAGCTGAGGTTAAACAGAGTCCTAAATTGTTTGAGCATCCAGCACCTTCTGAGCTAGAACTAGAGATAGCTGAGGTGAACACTAATGTACCTAAGGAAGTTGTTCAAGTTGAAAATTCTGAACCTGAAGATGGTTGGCAGCCTGTTCAAAAGCCTAAATCAGCTGGAGGGCCAGGAAAACAGATGAAGCATTACCATCCCACCACCAGAAAGGTGTATGACTCTGATAGTCATGATCCAACATATACTTCACAATACAAGGCAAGGAATTCCTATTCCAATAACCGGTATTATTTTTTAAGGAAGAGAACTGTTGTGCCTACAACATACACAGATCCTCAGCAGCATGTGAAAGTTCAGACATCAGGTGCCAGGTTTGGTCGCAAAATTTACAAGGCAGTGACCTATCGTGTTAAGCCCGGGGCTGCATCCACAGAGATGCAAGGTACTTCTAAGACTTCGGAACAGATGAGTGGTAAAGCAGAGTCCCAGGTGACATACTCACAAACACACAATCCTATCTCAATAGATCCCCAAGAAAGTGAACCACATGGGACTTTAGTTGCAAGTAGTGGAAATGCTCCATCATACAAAGATGTTGCATTAGCACGCCCTGGAACAATTGCCAAGACTCAAATACAGAAATCTAGAGATGATGTACTGCAGAACCAACCATCACTTGGCCAAATTATTGCACAAGAAATGAAGGATTCTTTGGCTGGTTCACTTCAAGTGGAACAGGCACCTGTCTCTGCAAATGCCGATAATTCGAAAGAAGTAACCAATGTGCCAGGACAAATCCAGCAATCAGAAGAAACAAAATTCTCTGAAAGAGGACTGGAGGCTGAGAATCTAGGCAAAGATATGTCACACGATTTGCCAATATCAAAGGTTGAGGAACCTGTAATTGAAAGTAACCCTGGAAACACTAAAGAAGATGCCAATGTGTTCAGTAACACAAATCAAGAACCAGCAAGTAGTGGCAATGATTGTGCAGCCACTGAACTTCCTGAGTCCACTGGATCTGCAAAAGCTGAAAAGAGTGCAAAGTCTGACATGGAGTTCTTTGAAGCTCTTCCCAGCAGTACAGAGCCTATTTCAGTTTCATCTACAACAAACCCAGGGAGTGCTGAAGGTGTTGTAAGCGAGAAGTCCAAGCCTAACTTAGTGCTAAATAATATTGATTTGAGAGAGATGCCTAATAAGAAGCTATCAGCTGCTGCCCCACCTTTTAATCCATCTCCCCCAGCTTTACTTAGCCCCCTTGCAGGCAGTGTTGGTCACCCGCCACCAGGTGCAATTCCAGGAGTAGGGCCTTGGCCTGTGAATGTATCCCTGCATCCTGGGCATTCAAATATGGTGCCGAGTGGTCCTCCTTTGTGCACTTCCCCTCATCATTTGTACCCTCCTGCTCCCCGATCTCCAAACCTCATGCATCCTGTGCCATTTATTTATCCACCATATAGTCAACCACAGGTGGTTCCAAGCACCACATTTCCCATGAACACTAATATTTTTCGGCCTAACCATTATGGATGGCAACCTTATATGGGCCCAGCTCCACCTGAATTTGTGCCAGTGTCCGCATGGTCAAGTGGCCATACAGTTGACTTCATCCCCTCGCCACATGTTGTTGACCCTATTTCTCAGTCTTTAGCAGACAAACATATTCAATCTGATGCAGCTGTTGTTAGTATAGGGCCTTCGCTGGACAGTAATGCTATGGTGGCCAAGGAGGAGATGGAGACTCCTGCAGTGGCAGGAACTAGCAATCTGATAGGCAACAAACATGATGATCAGGATAACCAATTGAAGGATGCAGCTGGAATTGAACAAAATGCTGACATGCAAGCAGAGAGCAGGCATGATATTGGTGTATCTAATCATTTGCGAAGCAGCATGAAAAACGAAGATGAAGGTAGTTTCAGGATATATGTAAAGGGGAAAAGCCGGCGGAAACAAACTCTGAGGATCCCAATAAGTTTGCTTAACCAGACATATGGGTCACGCTCTTTTAAGCTTGTATATAACAGAGTAGTCAGAGAGAATGACATCTTCAGGCCTTCAAATATGTCCTTTGCTGAAGTTTCATCTGGAAACTAGTCTATGCAAATTCTGCCAAAGCATCTAATATTGGACATCAGTGCCCAAGAACGAATTGTGATGGATCTCCAATTGAAATATACTGAAATGTGATAAAGTTCTTATTTGGAAGGCGGAATTATTATTGTTGCATGTTCCAGGTAATGAATTTGGTTCATAATTTTTTCTCTGTCTATCCATTATATTTCATTAATTATCTCCAGTATTTTTGCAGATATGAAATTCCACCACTCAAGACTATTCAAAAAGAATAAATGTTTTTTTCATTTAACTATGGTAAGTTATCTCTACAATAATTTCTTTGATTTTTTTCATGTTTGACTAATCTGTTTCTATATGCTATATCAGTTTTTATTGCAGTTCTAGCTACTTAAATATTCTTCCAGACTGCATATATAAGTATGAGCATTGTTTTAATGCCTTTGGAACTTCAGAAAAGTGAAACGTATATAATAATTTTTGCATCTACATGTACATTTTATGATGTAAAACCAACCTATCAATTATAGGAGCAGAAAGGGCTGTCGTGAAACTCAGGAATGATCCATTAGGATTAATGGAACAACATTTCCAATTAGCATGTGGAATTGAGGACGTAACATGACTTAATCATTCACATTTCAGAAAAAAAAGGATACTAGATAAGAGAGGGACAGGAGAATATTTTTATTTTGTAAATACTGTGGAAGAACATGATTTCAAAATCTTATGTTGCAAGTAACAAGATTTTCATGTTTTTAGGATTGTATCATTTTGTGATTCAGTTGTAGACTTGTGATTCTACTTGCTCTTTGAAATTGACAGGCTTGACCTTAAATTTAGTTTTGGGAGGTGCCATATGCAGTTCCTTCGTATTTGGTGTTATTTACTCTTTTTATGGTTTTCATGTGATAACATTGACCACTACTTTTTATAGCTTTGATGCTAATAAATTCTAACATAATTTACTGCTGTGAAAGAATTTCTGAAGATGAGTATAGTCACATAGTTTATGTAACATATCTTGATCATTTAAACATATCTATGTTGACAATACTGATTCTATAGCATACAGTAAATCGCCTACAAATTATCTATATTCTGGTCCAGTTTTTCGGTGGATTGGTATACATGTAGTTAATCACTCTTTACACCACATTACAGGCGTCGACAATCCTGAAGAGTCCAGAAGACTGGCAGAGTTTTGTGAGATCCAGAACTAATAGAAGTTGGAAGTATTACCAAGAACACTAGACTGTCTAGACAGGCTGATTATTTCTTCAATTTTGATAGATTAAGAAAAGAGAATCCTTTTCAAAATTTTGAGCTAAATTTTGGGCTTATGATACCTAGCATTTAGATTTTGGTTTTTGTTCCCCGACACATCTAATAATTGCTTTCCATTTTTGTTTTTTTTTTGAGAAACTAACATTATTCTTTTCATACAACAATAATAATACTGCCTTCAATAAAGCTGATCGATTGTCTACGGATATGATTAATCCATATGTGACAAATTGCAGTAGATGTTGTTTTACATATTTTAGACTCTAATGCAATACCAATATGTTTCATTTGGTTGGATTTTGTCAATTTGTATAGTTTGTGTCTTCGTGGACTGAATACAAAAATTGATTCCACTAAAGTTGTTTTTTGCTCACCATGTGGCTCAATGCTCGATCACCATGCCCAGGTCCTACCCGTAAGTTTGGCAATATTCTCGAAGCTATTAGTAAATTAGTTATTGGTGAAGGAGGGGAAAAACATGAAAAAGGTGACCAAAGATTGTAAGAAAGGCTAAAACAAAAAGGATTTTGAACCGGGTCGTAGCGCACAGAGATGTGGCAAACCAACAATTAGTATGACTGTAAAGGGCTAAAATTTAAGATATTTATCATGATTGTTGAGATATTTACTGAAAGCAACAATAGATATATTGCATATGCTATGATCACTAGATTGTTCCACATGTCCAACCTTTATCTACATTATTGTGCTTCCACAAGCAAACTTACTAGGGATATATGACATACCACATGCTCTATTTGTATGGAGATATATATATGTGTACCCAAGTATTTTGTGTTTTTATGGACACTGAAACAAAAGAAGATTCAGAATATTAGATTGCTGAAACTGATAAATAGTCACACAGACAAGTAATCAACTGATATGGGACAGTTTTGTCTGAGGAAGTCTTAAATTTGATAAAATTCTCAAATTTATTAAATGTTACTCAAGCCTTTTCAATCTTTCCTCAAATTTGAAACTTCCATAAAACAAAAATGCATTAACTTGCACATGTTCATTTTTTTGGATTTTTTAGATCTACCAAAATATTTTAGTAAAGTAAAAATTTAGACTTAGTTTGTAGCCCAAGCTTATAGTTTTCTAGAAAACAAAATCTAATCATATCCCCTCATGGGGTACACACTCACGACTTTGAAATTGAGCATACAACACGTCATGGCCGAGCTCCGCGGCGGCTGCGCCCAAATTTTCTCCGGGTGGGAGGAGAGAAGCTCGATGTGTTCCTATTTCGCGAGAGAGACGAAGAGGTACGAATGGCTTTATAATGAATGGTAAAAGTGGTAATTTTCCTACGACTCCATAATGAGATATCAAAATAGTATTTGGGAGCTTCCCTTCATCAGCTCAAAAAAAAAAAAAATCTGAAGTTGGCCTTTAGCTCCTACCTTTTTCTTGAAACTGGAACTTGTAGAGCCGTACATGTTTGGTTACGAGAAGCGAAAGCGGGGCTGAAAGTTGGCCTTTAGCTCCACCTTTTTCTTGAAACTGGAACTTGTAGAGCCGTACATGTTTGGTTACGAGAAGCGAGAGCGGGGCTGAAATTATTAGAGCGGAGCTCTCCCAAACAACCTCATAAAACTAGCCAATTTCATATATGATAATATAGAGTAGCCAAATATTATCTGATCAAATTCTCTCTGCTGTCCAATATAATGAGGCTGAGGAATTGGAACAATTATTGCCTCTGAATCCTTGCGACTTCGAAGCTTGAATCCATGCACCTTTATTTGCCATCTATTGTTTGTTTTTTCTTTCATTAACCTGATTAATATTTCATAGAACGCTATATTTCTACCCAAATTAGTGCGCGCATACATATATGTACAAATTAGAAAAGATGAAAAAAAGAAACAACATTGAATATATATACAAATATAAGTTGAAGAAAAAATTAAACAAAAACCTTGCTTGCTCGCTGCGGGAGGGCTTGAGTTTTGAGAACCTCAACTACGGTTACAGATGAACTTTGGACATGTCGTCATTTGTCAAAGAAGAACAATAATTGAACAAACTAAAAAAAAATCCATACGGCTCGCGTACAGCAAGCAGAAGGCATAATCAGTAATTAAAAAGCCAAAAGAACTCACGTCTCGCTGCACCCCATGACGCTGCGGCCAGGCGTCAGGCGATCGCAATCGGAGGCCGGAGCCGACTGCGACTGCGAGGCCGGTGACGCCGGGTAGGGGCGCGAGTCTCGTGGTGGCGCTAATAGGAAGAACAACTGATTTAAGACTTATAAGGTGGTCAGACCCACTTTTAATTATTACGGTTTGATCATGCTTAACATTAAACCAAAATTTATATGGTCAAGCAACACAATTTTATCTTGTCTTACTATTATTAACTAGATACTTTTTTAAGACTTCATGTTAATCCCCACTAGACGCGCTAAGAAAAAATTCTAAAAATTCTCAAAAAATCATAAATATCGGTCCGTCCATCATGTATTTCTAATAATGGTAGTCATTAGATCTATTATATTTTCTAAAAAATTATCCACAATGCCAGTATGAAATATGAAATAAAATAGCCCTTCAAATTTATATAAAAATTACCCACCATTCAATTATTAAGGATGAATTAAAATAACCCCCTAAATTTGCATAAAAATTACCCAATTCCATTATAAAATACAAATTAAATAACCCCCTACAGTATAATAAATTACTCACCATGTCATTATAAAAGATGGATTAAAATAATCTTCTAAATCAGCATATAAATTACCCAGCATGCCCTAACGAAAGATAAATTAAAATAATTCTTAAATTTGTATATAAACTACACAATCTCATTATGAAAGATGAATTAAAATAATTACCTCTATTATTGCTAACGATTAAATGTGTATCCCCATGGGTTGACGGACTAGTTTTATTCAATAGTTCATTTGGTCATAGTTAAACCTCACGGGAACTATATTATTTAGCCAAATCTCATGCTTCTAAATTTAAACAAAGTTAAATTAATTATGGTCAAAATTTGGCTTGCCACTTGTGCATTATCCATATAAATATAGATGGGATGGAGGGACGGATGGAGTGCCATTTTCCTGGTTTCGGGTGCCACGTCAGTTTTGTATATAGGAGTATATAGATAATTATGTGTATCTTAGGATTAGGATAATATATAGATCGACGAAACTCTTTCCTCTCTGCACCAATTTCTGCCCACGTCATTAATTTGTTTTTATGCATGGCATGATATTTGTGAGATTGAAATCCTTGCAGCCTGTTAGGAAAGCAGGCCTAGCTCCTCGAAGCCCCAACCTAAGCAGGCTAGGAGTGGCCGGCCAATGTATGGCAGAACCTAATTGTAATTTTAGGGTTTTTATGAAAAATATATAAATAACCACTCTTATAAATATGACCCTAAGGGTTATGTTTGGGGTAAACTATAATGATCCAAAAACTGATAAATTACGCTTTTAACATTCTTTATTTTTATCTTCACTGGCAAAACGCCTGTGCGTTACAATGGAAGAAAAAGTCCTTAAGCATCTATAAGAATAGGCCTCAATAAATTCTATGTCACGTTATTTCGAATTTTCCCGTTGTCTGTGAGAAAAATTTAGAGTGGTGTCAGTTTGGTTAGAAATAATATTTTTTTATCCTCCTGGCAATATATAAAACGTAGAAACCTGAGTCCGTATACAACCTAGGCATCCGTTTTCGCGTGGGCTATTCCTACTGTCCGAATCGAGCTCGTGAATAAATTCTAGGTCATAATAATGTTTTGACGATTCCTGTTGACTTCAAGCAAATTTTAGAGTGATGTCAATTGGGTTGGAAAGTTTGATATTTTAACTTTCCATCGATATATAAAACATCGAAAACGGAGTCCATATGCGACCTGGGTGTCCATTTTTGCGTAGCTTGTTCGAATCAGGCTCATGAATAAATTATACGTCATATTATTTTAACGATTCTTGTTGACTGCAAGTGAATTTTAGAGTGGTTTTAATTTGGTTGAAAATGTTATAATTTTAGTTTTCTATCGATATATAGAACGTTGAAAACGGAGTACGCATGCAACTTGGGTGTCCGTTTTGGCATGAGCTCTTCTCGCCGTCCGTAATCAGACTCGCGAATAATTTTCACGTCATATTGTTTCGACAATTCCTGTTGACTGGAAGTGAATTTTAGAGTGATTTCAATTGAGTTGGAAAGTTTACCATTTTAGCTTCCCATCGATATACAGAACGTCGAAAACAGAGTCCGTATACAACTTGAGCGTTCGTTTTCACGTGGTTTTCTCCTATAATCCGAATTTGATTTGTGAATAAATTAAATTTTAAATAAATAAAATCCATATATAAAATATGTAAGGTCAGACCGTAGAATCCTTCCGCCATTTATATTCGTTTGCTCTTTCCGCCATTTATATTCGTTTGCTCTCCTCCGGCGAAAGCTTCGTCGTCAGAAGTCTGCTGGGCTTCCCCCCGGGCAAACCCATCACAGCCAAACCAGCTAGTGCTTCGACTGCTCGATATAGGCTATAGCTATCACGTGGCTCCTGTTGCTAAGCAGCCGAGCAGGCCCGAGATATATGAAATTATAAAACAAGTGCAAATAACAAGTTATTGTAGGGCCATATATGCACATAATTGGAGCAGCCAATAGAATCTCATGACTTGCACGTTACGAATACTTTCAGTCGGATTTTATAGGAGAGTAAGGATTCATATGCATAAATATAATTGACCAATCCTAATGCTTATTTATTTATCATCGCTTCACCCTAGCGCTCAAGCGGTCGTTAAAAACCGTCCTAGTTTGTGGAAAAAGAATGGAGACTTTCGAATCTTGCCTTGGCCAACTTTAATTTGGGCATCATGACAGACTATACGATGTGCGCAACAAGTTCGATTTGGCGAGCGACCCAACTTAATTTATCAAGGAAAAAAAAGGGAAAAGGTTGCCACCTAGTAGTAAAGGTAAAGCGTCGCCGGGGCTTTTTTACTTGGACTGACCTCGAGAGCTGCACGTACGTTCGCGAGCCGCTAGAACACTCGAAAGCCCAGCGTCCGGTGTCGCGTCTCCAGAAGCGTCGTCGTCGGGCCCGCCCGCCCGACGGCGTCGAGCGGCGTGGCAGCTCGGCCTCCCAGGCGCGGCGCGCACGTGTCCCGCGCCCACCACCGCTGCATGCTCACGGCATGGACGCGCGGCCGGACCTGGCGGGGGCCGAGCACACGCGTCGGCGCCTCCGCGCATGCATGCCGGTTGCCGAGGTTGCCGAGTCCGGAAGGCGATTGACCTGCTGTGCTGTGTGCTGGTGGCGACCTGCCATGCGCCGCTTCAGTCTCACGCAACACGCTCCGGTCCCTTTCATCAGCTGCGGCGCCTCGGCAGCAACGGATAGATAAGCCTCAGCTCGGCCGGTTGCCCCCGCCGCCGCGTCTTTAAAACCAGTGGCCGCGTCCATTCATTGCACCAGCTCTCTTACGCTGCTGCTGCGCTTTCCTCCATTGCTGCTAAGCTAGAGCTAAAGGTCGAGTGCATCGTCCATTGCTGTGCTGTGCGACACGAGCTTGTCACTAGGGTAGCCAGCCAGCTAGGTAGCTTTGGTCGACGGCGGCGACGATGGCCGGGGTTGGGAGGAACATGCTGGCGCCGCTCATGGTGCTGAACCTGGTCATGTACCTCGTCGTCATCGGCTTCGCGAGCTGGAATCTGAACCACTTCATCAACGGAGAGACCAACTACCCGGGCGTGGCCGGCAACGGCGCCACCTTCTACTTCCTCGTGTTCGCCATCTTGGCCGGCGTGGTGGGCGCCGCCTCCAAGCTCGCCGGCGTGCACCACGTCCGCGCGTGGCGCCACGACAGCCTCGCCACCAACGCCGCTTCCTCGCTCATCGCATGGGCCATCACCGCGCTCGCCTTCGGGTCTGTCGTCGTCCGTTGATCGACTCGATCATCTGTACGTGTTTCCATGCATGCGTGTCCTCTCAGCTGGCTGATGTGTACCTACGAACCCTATACGTGCAGGCTGGCGTGCAAGGAGATCCACATCGGCGGGCACCGCGGGTGGCGCCTGCGTGTGCTGGAGGCCTTCGTCATCATCCTCGCCTTCACGCAGCTGCTCTACGTGCTCATGCTCCACATGGGTCTCTTCGGCGGCAGCACCGGCGGCGGCTACCGGGACCATGACTACGGCGCCGGCGCCGCCGCCGGCGAGCCCAAGGGACCCAGGGTGTGATCGACCCGCAGGCTCGTCATCACTGTTCCGACAGACGCTAGCTGCGTGCAGAGTATAGTACGCAATAGTATTTCGTAATGGTTGTATCTTCTGTTCTGTGTCTTTTGACGTGTACCTAGCTAGTCGATCTGCTCTCTACTGTTTTATCAAGTCAGATCAGCTCAGCTCTGGGTTGTACATGTATGTGTGTGTTTCGTACGTGTCAAATGATGTGTCTTAGTGTGTGCCAAGTCAGTTTCAGCCGGTCAGTGACATTGATGAGATGACAAGGTTATGTATCTTCTCTTTCTCCCGTGTTGTTATTAGGACAAATCTCCCAAGTTTATCTGAACTTTATTACTGTTACCATTGTTGGGTTTGGAGAAATAGGTCTAGCAAGGAGGATCTATCCCTGAAAACTAGGGACTGATTGTAATATATATTTGGAAAGGCAAATAAAATGAGTAAAAAATAACTAATTTTCACTACTATATATATAAGCTTCCCTGGGTGCGGATGGATTTACGCATAGATCACACTCCTCCCTTCAGTCTCCCTCACCATCACCAACCACCACTCCATAACCAACAACCATCGTATGTACGGGGAAATTTATTTTATGGGCTAGTTTGAAGGGGTTCTAAAAGGAATTTGTAGGTATATCTATTTCTATGAAAAGGTATGTGAACAGGTTTCAAAATTTTTTGTTTGCAATGGAGAAAAGGCTCATGTACAAAACAAAGGAACTGGAACATTTACCGGATCGAACTTCGTGGAGATTTTTCCAACTGGGAACTTCGTGGAAATGCATCTGACGTCGAACAGTTATACTAATCTCTTGCTTTACTACTAGCTAGCGCATTCCAGCTGCCACTATCCAGTATGGGCCAGAACAGGAGATCGATTTGGTTGCGTCCATAGAAACAATACTAGACTGGAGAACTAGGAGAGTACAAACTAATACATAAACAATCCTTATTTTTTTCTTTTGTTTCTTTGACCATTAATTTGGCCTACATAAGTAGCAGTTTAAAAGAAGTGGTGGTGAACTTATATAATATAACGATGCCCCGCGGTAATTTCGTAGTATTAAATTAGTGAGATTTAAGAAATAAAGTATTAAAATATTTATTAACTAGAATATGTTTGCATTCATTTTAAGAGTGATGGTAGCCAGAAAAAAATTGATGAAAACCATACATAAATAATGTAGTTGTTGCCGCCAAATTCTATCCGATTGGAAAGTCCAATCGACGTCGCATCGATACGCTTTGTGGACCGCTCGATCCAAGGAGGTCTCAATGTATCTTCTGGGCCTAATAGCTGCGTATCTCAGGAAATAAAATTAGGGTTTAGTTGTTTTCGATATGGACATGCCGTCTAAGTCTCCAGACTATAAATATGTAACTTTTTATTCAGAATAAATACGATGACATAGGTTTCCAGCAGCTCGTCTCGCCACCAACCTTCGGCGTGTCGCCACCCCTATTCCTAGGGTTTTCTCAAGTCAGCGTCATGCTGCTCTAACGTGTTCTGTAGTAGATCGTGTTAGGTTTTTTGGTATCAAGATTACTGTGGTAGACCTTGTACTGAAGCGTTTTTTATGGCAAGATCTGCTAATTATCGCACGTGCTATCGATCTACTATCTTACTGTTAACATCTCTTAGTGTAATAGATTTTATTCCGCAAGCACACATAAAGTAGTGGCGAATAGGTGGAACGATATGTTTAAACTAAGTATTGTAAACTAGATAACCACCGGCTATTCTTAAGTTAGGGGTAAGCTAAAAATAGTGTACGGTGGGATGATAGAGCAGTGACCAAAGTAGTCAGCAAATTAGGTATAGCTGTCTGGGGAGGACAACAAGCGAGATTAGATATCTGAATTGTAAATCCTAACTACTTCAGAGAATTATTCGCGATTGAGCTGAACTATCCAAACACAAACTAGGACCTTACGTCGAGCGAAATTCCAAACTTCACGAGTAGGCGCGGGGATAGATAGTTGGCCAACCTAATGACAACTAGCTAATGCCTAAGGGTTTACCGAACAACGGGATCGGAGGCACCCTAACGCTATCACCGAGAAGGGCTACCGACCATTGCTGTGTGGATAAAATGGCACGCTATACAAGTGATCAGGCAAAGCTTGATCACTAAAGTTCTTCCTTAATAATAGGGCGAGAATTAACTTAATCTTAGATCTATACCAAATGAAATCTTATAGCACCGGCAAGTCTAGCAAAATTTGAGATTTGAATAGCCTAAGAACAACACAATCCTAAGACTTGGTCTAATATATAAAAAGCTACACCACACTAGGCAAGTGTAAAAAATAGAGTAAGTATAACTGAAATGTAGAACAAGGAATTATATTATACTGGAGTAGCAAAGCTACAAAAGATACAAGAGCTTTTACCAAGACTCGAAGCTAACTCTGGAATCCCTGAGACGAAAGCTCAGACTCGACGCTAACTCCCAGGACTATCCTACTGCTATAAGACTAAGACAATGGCATGCTCCCCATCTCTTCCACACTTTGCAGATGAGCTCCCGGGGCCTATATGTACCCTCCAAGTGAGTGGGGGTACTTATAGGGGTAGTTGTAAATGAACGTGCTGGGGTATCCGACCCAAGAGGGGGAGATGGTGAATTAGGTCGCTAATCGCTCAACTAAAACCTAGGGCTTTCTAGTGCATAAGATAAACCATTTCGTCCTACACACGCTAGTTAAGTCTAAAGTTTATCTATGCACTCTCTAATTTACCCAACATACTTGCAACCTAGAGCCAAACCTAATCAAATTAACTAGGAAAGCTAAAAGCACACAAGTGAGTAAATGCGGAAATGTAAATGTAGTAAGTAAAGAGGTAAGGGAAAGGGGATGCAAACTTTTGAGAAGACACGACAATTTAATGTGGTTCTCCACTAAGGGCTACTTCCACGGGCTTACCACCGTACTATCCGGTCCTTTTTACGGTCTTGCAAACCGTACTGTCCGGTCCTTTGTAATCTTCGGGGCTTCAATCTTCATACCATTGGCCATCTTTGTCCGAACCTTTGTATGGTCTTCTAGACCATACTGTCCTGTCTATGTAACTTGGTCGCTTCAACTCTGCCTCCCTGACATTGTCTGGTCCATTGATCTTGAGCGACTTCGGAATGTCCG
Source organism: Paspalum vaginatum (assembly GCA_030272315.1). Classification (NCBI taxonomy): domain Eukaryota; kingdom Viridiplantae; phylum Streptophyta; class Magnoliopsida; order Poales; family Poaceae; genus Paspalum; species Paspalum vaginatum. The sequence goes on along the minus strand of CM059013.1, from coordinate 35,218,004 downwards.
GTCTTCATATTTCTCTAGTATTCCAAATCTTCCACCCTTTTGGAAAAATTGGTCTCAAGGTCTGTTTGGTCATGCAGATCGTATCGTTCGGTCCACACAAACCTTGTCGGGTCCACACAAATCCACCCATGCGAAACCCCCATTGGGACGGCCCTTCGGGCCTTGCCTTCGGCTTTTCTTTTTCTTCATCCTTTGGACCTAAACACCTGAGAATATATGTCTAGACAAGTTCATTAGTCCAAGTGTTGATTGTCAATCAATCACCAAAACACAACCATGAAAATCTAGCACATGAGGCCATGTTCCTTACAGTAGTAGGTCGGTGATGCGGTTGGAGAGGGGACAAGTGTTAGGCTGGGCGGCCTAGTATGGAGGCTCTGGCCTTTGCCTCTTGACCCTCCGATCCACCGACTTTGTGCATCTGTGGTTGTAGTTTCCTCAGACAATCATTGGCGGTTAAGTTCAGCGTGCTTGTTTCATTTTCCTTGGATATGATTGGTGTTTCTTCCTTAGCTTCAGGATGGAGTTCGCTCGGATTACCAATCCAGTGACTAGAACGATGAGGTGGCAACCCTTTCGATGCTTTACATGTCGTTTTTGTAGCATACACCTTGAAGTTGTGTGCTGGGGACCTATCATCATGTCGCACAACGACAATAGGGTAACATCAAATATGAAGGATCTCTCTCTTTGGAGTCCCCTGGAACACAAAGAAAACACAACATGCAAAGACATGGATAGGGAACTCTTTGCCCTTTCCTTCGACACACATGGTAAATAGCGGATTGAACAAAAGAAAGGGTTATCTGTTATACCTTCGAACCAAAAAATTAGAGGCGTACAAGTGTCACTGCCAAAAGCCTATCCCCGTGTCAGTTGGTCTCCCCAGTATTTATAGGGGTCAACCAGCACGTTACAATCGTGTGATTTTGCATGATCATCCTCATTCATGCCCTTCAACGAACATCACTCACACTAGTATTTACGAAGTACAATAGTAATTTTACACACGTAGTCAATTTCTTCACACAAGCACTTCTTCAAACACCTTTGGGCCGCCACCTTCGGCCATCGCGTGTTTAATAATCAATCCATCACTAGCTTCAAATGTCAATCTACTTCATCGTATCATCGCTTCCAGCACATTCTCCGAAGCTACCCTTTTGAAAACACATTCATCCTTCTGTCCATATCTGAAATGTATAGATAAAAATGCAAGCAACACAAGGGCTGGGACCTTCAGCCCCAATAGTAGCACCTCACGGGATTGGTTTATTTTTCCAAAGAAGCCCAAACTGCGACCGAAAAGATTAAGACGAAGGTCTTTGCCTATACTTTGTAGCTTCGGTTACACGACGATCTCCCCTCCCCGATTTGAGGTTATTTTGGAAAAATAAAAAGAGAAACAAAAGGACCCAAAAAGACGGAAAGACAAGCAATAGAGGTGACACGCATCGGCATTTTATTGGCACACACGTTGTCGCTGTGCGATCTTTCGGCTTCCGTGCCCAGGATAGTATATAAGCGATGGGGGGATGATTGTGGCCCCCTCCCCCCTTTGGCCGACGCATCCCTGCCGCTCTTGCATCCACCACTCCGAAGCTCTATTTTCTGTAGGTCGCAACACTGTTCTGTTTTTTGTGCTTCGAGTTGCTACCGTTGCTACCTGTAAGCATCGAAAACTTTTTTGCTTCGTGTTTGTTTGAGGAACGAACTATGTCTTTAATTCAATGGGACCTTTATAGGTTTGAGATGGCACGAATTCGCATGACTGCCCGTCCAAGATCCGACTCTAAAGCCGAGTCTGCAGGAGAAACTAACAGTGTGGCTGGTGAGGAAACTCCTGTTCACCTATCTCCAACGCACCTGGAGAAGGATCCCGGTAATGCTACAAAGGGTTCCGAAGATGAGAAAATTGGTGACGAGGAGGTAAAGGACCTAGAAGAAGTTGAAGATGACGAAGATAAACTAGCTCATGGTTTTTGGGAGATCTAGTATCGTTGAGAAGGACTTGAAGTTTTATCACAAGATAGGCTTCGTCAAGAACCCTAGCCGTTGTCGGCGTCCAACTAATGAAGAAGTCCCTGCTCCAAACCGGATGAAATCGTCTTGTTTGAGAATTTCTTCGATGCCAGGCTTCGGTTGCCAATGCACCCATTGGTGCCGATGGTATTAGAGCGCTTTGAAATATTCTTTCATCAGCTGACTCCCAACGCTTTCATTCGGTTGGGTGTTTACATATGGATGCTGGCCAGCCAAGGTTTGGAGTTGGATGTTGAACATTTTTGCTGTTCGCACGAATTGCACTATCAGACTAAAGCTGACAAGGCAACTTAGCTTCATCCGAACTTCAGATGCTACAACTTTCAAAGCCGCAAGGACTCGCTCGGCCCTGTACTAGCATACCGAAGCAAATGGTCCAGAGGCTGGTCTCAAAAATAGTTTTTATTACAAAGTTAAAGCGGAAAAGAAGCCTGAGTTTGCTCCGTGCTTGATGAGCCCTCTGAAGCTTTCATTGGCTTCAAGAGACCGCTTTGTGCACAATCCGATAGAACAATATTGGCCAGTGTCGCATACAGGGTTGTTTGTTCCCAGATTCACATGCGTTGCCTAGCCCAAGAATTTGCAGCATATGGGGTGCTGCCTCTTCGGAACAAGTTTACTATGCCCAGCCCAGATAGGCCGCTTGACCCTACGAAGCTTGTTCGCTTGCCATAAAAATTCAAAGCTTTTAACAAATAGAAAGCTCCAGATGAAGCTTGGCGGAAGAGGGTAGAGAAAGCTATGACCGCGATGCTTGGGAACTACATAATCGCCGAGTATAAACGCCTGCAACATGCTTTTGGCAACTGCGTGAGGCTTCAGCTTAACTACGTGTTTGATGCTTTTGGTGTAGATTATGATTACGAGCACTTTACCCTGGATACAACAGCTCTGAAGGGTAAAGGCATGAAGCGCAAACTCAAAGAGACTGCCGACACAGTTGAACCTGATTATGGCGCTGAAGGAAAAGCTAAAAAGCAGAACGAGATTCGTTTCGTTATGAAGAAGGTGGCTCACCGGATTCTTTAAGGAATCCAACGTGTTTGATTCTGATAAGAACCCTCTAAAAATAGATGGTGCAGAAGGTGTTGGAACAACAGGAGATTGGGACCCCAATATTTCAGAGGCTATCCCCACATCCCGTGGAGTTACCTCCGAAGCAAACAGAATGCTGTGTTCGATGATTGGCAGCTCTGGCCCTACACATGTATTGAGCCCTCTTGGCTCTCACACCATTGAATTGGTTAACATGGCTCTGTCTCCGGCTACCTCAGTTATGGAGTCTAAGGGAATTCCTCGTATTCCCACCCCATTTGATATGATGAACGACGAAGATTCCACATGAGCCTCGCCCAAATATGAAGCACATGGTGAGAATAGAAAGGAAACGGCTAACATTGAACAGCTGTCCCCTGAGTGTGCTAAAATAGTTGACCCGGTGAATTCTGAAGCAGAAACTGGAAGGAATTCCATGACCGCGGATCTGCTTCATAAGACATCGCACAGGTTTTGACAGACTTACACACCAAACCTATAGATGTCGACGTATCAAACAAGCCCGAGGAACCTGTGTCAGAAAATGCTCCTGACACCAACAAAGTTTTCTTACTTCAGATTTTTGGCCCCCAAAGATCTTGATAAAGAAGAGAATAAACGGCTGCGTAACCTTGCCTGAGAGCTTGGTAATGAAAAAGACAACACCATTTTTGGTGGTGACTTCTCCAAATCCCTACAATGTCTGGGATCTGAAGTTGAGATGGGTGTGACGGATGGATTAGGAAGCTCGTTCTGCTTCCCGGACATTGAAAAGGAGATGATTTCTATGCCATCTGAAACGCTAGCTGCGCAACGTAACGCTATTTGCGTAAAGGTACGTTCTTTCTTTATTCTATTCTTTCTACTTCTCTTATTTGAAAATAGCACTATTCTGACTTCATGTTTTATTATGATTGCAGGGGTTTCTTCTTCCGAAAAAAAACAATTACTGGAGAATACATTGAAGAACGCTGAGATTGACAATCTTCGGACACGAATTGACAATATTGCTTACCAGCACGAAGCGAACGAGAAGAAAGATCGTGAAGCACACGGCAAAATTGTCCAAGAACTAACTGATGAAGTTGTTGTGTAGCGAACCAATGTAAAGAGGCTTGAAGATAAAAACTCTGAGCTTGCTGCTGAATTGGAGAAACAAACATCTACTGCTTCGGAGGTGAGAGATCTTTTTGCTTGTGAAAAGATTGCACGACAGACTGCCGAAGGTATGGTAGAAGTTCTGAGAAAGGATTCTGAGCTACGAATGCAAGAAATGAACAAGCTTCGAAGCAACATTGAACACAAAGATGAGGAGCTTAAGGCCCTTCGTGCAGAGCTTGAATCCTTCAAGCGGTAGAAAGATGAAGATGACAAAACTCTTTTTGACAAGATTTCTTCTTGCACATCCGTTGTTCACTCAGTTGTATCTAACACCGGAGCTCACCCTCGAACCCAAAGATACAAAGAAGGTGATTCCTTTGAGGCTTTGAAATGGGTGGAAAAAGCGGTGGCAGTGATATCTGAGCTCATGCTTTCATACAGAGGATATTGTGCCATGGCTGGAGCTAAAGCTGTTGCCTCATCCCTTGAGACTCAGGGTTGAACACACGTCAAAAGAGCGGCAACACCGGCCTTTCCTTTCTGCACTGTTGACGATGTGGCTAGATGCACTCGTGATTGTGAAAACTTTGGGCGTCGCGTCTATAGCTTGCTATGGAAACAAGGTCTTGAAGCCAAGATTGTTGAGTAGATTCGCGAACGTCGGAAGGAGGTAGGCTGTCGCTACTGCTCAATATATATTTTATTATCTTTTTTTATTGACTTTCTATTTCCCTTTTCTGCTGTCTTCAATGCTTTCTTTTTTTAGGCCGCGGATGCAGCCTTGAAGCGAGCCGAAAAGCGACGTTCAACAGTTGAGCTTCAATACGCTGCCAATGAGAGCCAATGGACCGGCTCCATTGCCTCTGGAGTGATGAGTGATTGTCAACAGAAGCCAAAGACCCAGATGGACCTGGGCACAAGACCTCCGATGGATAGGAGGCCCTCCGATGGACTGGAGGTAGATGGAGAAGAAAGTCTTCCGAAGGACTGGAGGCATGCTCGGCGTCTGTCGGCCATGAGAGTTCGGTACACGGAGGAGCGACATGGGGACGGCAGGAGTAAGTCCTCCGAAGGACTGCGAGGCTGCCCCGATGGACAGGGGATGCTGGGCGCCACCACGGTGCTCCAATCTGAGTGCGTGGCATGAAGACGTGCGTGGGAGGCTTTGGCAGCTTCAGCTCAAAACCGTCAACCAAGTTACCCAAGCCTTAGTGAGTTGGGCCTTGACTCGCCAAGATAGAGAAGATGGGCCAATTCCAGCCCAGGCGGAGACTTCCTAAAGTTTCCCGGTTTCTGACTTCAAAACCGGGGGCGGATCGCGGATTGGACTACTGGCCACGTGGAGAACATCCGAGGATTGTGTGGAGCTTACGAAGATCAAGACTTCATCGTGGTCGCCCATCGCGAAATATCCTGTAATCTTTTGTTTGAGTCCTTAGGGTTTGTCTAGTTGTAGGGACCTAAGTGCAAAACTGTCTAAACAGCACTCGGATATAAATAGGTCCAAGGCAGGTCATTAAACTCACTCTTGGCTGCTAGGATTAGGTTTTGTTGAGTGATTTTCGTCCTTAAGCCTTGAGCTCCATTGTTAGGGAGGTTAGAGTAGGATTTAGCCTCCTAATCATGAGGGAAGGTGAGGGTGGTTGCTTGGGACGAATTTCTGCTTGTATGCTGAATCTTTAGACCCATCTCGGGCACTTAATCGAAGCAAATTCGTGCAGCAACCTTGTGTTCTTCTCCCCCCTCTCTCTTTGGTTTTTGGGTTCAATTCTTGGCTTTTGGGTGTTTGTGTTGGCCAAGCTTGAATCCCTTCCCTTGCTGATGATTTGGACTTGCTAGGACGTGGAGACCATGACTTAATTCATCTCAATCCTGCTGGATTGCCACGAGCAAGCCTCCTTTGTGTTTTCCCCTTTCTTGCCCAAAGATTGCCGTCTCATGAGATCTGAAATTCCCGCTGATTCCTTGGTCACTTTGCATTGATCTTTTGGGAAAAGCTTTGGAATAGGGTCCAGATAGCCTGTGCAAAATTTCGTGAAGATTGGACAAGATTTGGTCTAGTTTGGGTTGGAAAACCCCCTGGCTGCGACTCTACCGGACAATCCGGCAAAGGCCACCGAACAATCCGGTTTCATCGGATAGTCCGGCAGCACCCACCGGATAGTCTGGTGTGTGGCGCTGTCTGGGCCGTGCCACCGGACAATCCGGCAGCAGGCACCGGATAGTCCGGTGTTGGTCATTGGACAATCCGGTCCTGCCAGGGAGCTGCTGTGCTTTTCTTTCTTTGGTATTTCCACCGTGTTTCTGCTTCAGATTTTTGCATTCCCCACTGTAAGACTATTTTCTTTGCTTGCTGTGAGTCAGTGAGACGCACCTCGGTGTGGTGAGTGTCGTGTGGCGGTTTTTGCAAAGTTCGTTGCCTCGGTACCATTCTTGATCGGATCTTGAGTTTTCCTGCATTGGTGCGTATCCTTTCAGTGGACGGCACCCTTGTGCTACTAAGCACGTATCTGTTCAGTGGACAGTGCCTAGTTCTGTCTTTCTTGACCTTTGCAGAGCACCTGCTTAGGGGTTTGTGATTTTGAGTTTTAAGTGCTCCTACTCACCCCCCTCTAGTCGCATATCTCGGTCCTACAGCCAAAACTGAAGACATGGATAAAGATGTTGCTGACGCTCGCGATACGACTACAGCAAGTGAACTTCTGAAGCCAGAACAGCCCTCCGAGCCGGGGCAGCCCCCAAAGCCAAAGTCTCCTACAAAGGAGTTCCCGAAGGCCCAACATGATGTTTCAGAGGTGTAGCTCTGCATGTTTGGTTGCGTTGTACGTGCCTTCAGTGTTGCCTAAACATGCTTACAATTATGCACTGTTTTTGCTAGGTGCCTAGGTGTCTCTGGTGAATGCTACCCCTGGACGGGTGATTGTATACGCAGGACAAAGCCCTACTGATTTTGTACTTAACATCCTTAGTCGATATCACACGGATTGCATCTTGGACACTGTCGTAGACGATATTATTGATGGAATTGTAGCAGATGTTGTTTTATGGGAAGATTAGAAAATGAAGCGCCTTGTTTGGCTAGGGTACGACGAAGTTGATTGAAAAGGATTGATTTCCGCCTTATCTTTTTTATAGTCATGTAACATTCTTGCGATGGGATTGCGTGTATGTACCAAGTGGATGTGTGTATTCATTCTGTTGCCATTTTGGCCGACATATGAGACCTGTGGGCATATCGAGCCCTTTGTATACAAACTTCTACGCTTTTGAAGCATACTATTTGAAAAACAAAAATGAACCAGACTTCATTGATGGATTGAAGGAAGCTTTGAATATAGGAAGTAGGCAGCGGACATATCCGCAGTACAGTGATGCTAAAAATGTATAAATTTTAGATGCACCATCACTTCCCAACAACATCAACGACATCGTCAAACGGTGAGCAGCCAGCTTTGTGACACCGACGAACCCACTATTGCTTCTACACTCTTGGTTGTAAAAACCCACGCGCAGCAGCTAGAGAGTCGAGCACGGATACGCCGACACTGAGACATCTAGGTAACATGGACGCCAAAGCTGTTGCCACCTGCCTCCAAAATGTATTGAGGCTGGCAGCTCGGTAAGGTGACAATATTACCCATTCAGTCCGTAGATAACTCCATTAGGAGCATCTCACAGCCTGATCCATAGTTAGGAATATCCTGATGAAGGGGTGAAATTAGGAGAATCTCATGACTTGACTGGATTCACACCATACGACGAAGAACATCTATACGAAGGAATGCTTTGTGTATTACTGGCTTCATGACTTCAGTCTCCAATCTAAGAGAAAACACTGGAAGCAGGAGGTTAGAATGATTTTGGTATACTAGTGGCTGACACTATACGAAGTAGCGCTTTGAACGGTAGGACTATCATGAATCTGAGATTTTGTTGTGCAAAATGAGGAAGCATGAGGCCTCTATTTATAGTTGCTTGAAGATGGTGGTCGATTGATAACAAGTCTCCATGCAAAGGGAATCCAAGGCACTGCCATCATATGTGAACAGGTTTATGTTTGTTGGCACATAGTGCATTCATGGAATCCGATGCTCTCACAGTCTCCTGACACAATAAAGAATTAGCATTGCAGTGTTGGTTTGTGAACAGAAAAAGTTAGGGAATCCTATGCTCTTTATCATTCACAACCATACAATCATAAATTCACAACAATACTTTGCTGTCCACTACGGCCTTGGCCAGCTTTTGTGGTTTGATTTTTACTTTGTGCCTTGTTGTACTTTTCCCGACGAAGGTCACTTTAATCAAAGCGCGCCTTTTTGCGCATTTTTGCTGGGGCCATGTCTTTTTTTAGCGTGTGTGATTTCATTTATTTTACCTTGTGCAAATGTTGGAGATATCCTTCGGTGATGAACTTAAAGTTCGATCCGAACTTTTGTCATCCTGAGAACATATTTTCCTGGGGAAAAATTGTTTCATTCATTCGAAGTTACATGCATCTGCCCCATTAAAAAACCTTATGCCCCTTTTGTTTCGGGGTTTACTCTGTAAGGAAAAAGGGTGCGGTGCCCTTTTGTTACTTTTTACACAAAGGGAAAGAAAAAAATGTACTTCTACAGATAGTAGCACCAAAGGTCGTTTATATTTCACGACCTTGGCACTTCTTTACCGAACATGTCTTCGAGTCTGTATGACCCTGGCCTATTTGATGCTTTCAGCCAAACAAGGGCCTTCCCACTTACTCTGCAATTTACCAGCCGTATCTGCATTTGCTACCCTTCGAAGGACAAAGTAACCTGATTCGATGGACTTGAGCTTTACTTTCCGGTCTCTCCACTTTTTGGTCTGCATTTGATATCTTCGGATATTAGCAACTGCTTTGAGCCTGATTGACTCGACCGCATCCTTGTCAAGCAACTGCTCTTCTTTTTCTCCATACAATAACTTGAATGGGGTGAAACCCGTAGCTCTTGAAACTGTGGTATTGTGGCTCCAGACCACATTTGTCATTTCATCCAGCCATTTTCCTTTTGGGAGCCCCATAAGCCTTTTTGATATACTAGACAATATTATATCATTTCCTTTTTCAACCACACCATTTGATTATGGGTGTCTTACCCAAGCAAAGTTGAGACCTGTACCAATTTGATGGCAGAATTTCCTAAATGCCTCGGCATCGAACTGAGTTCCATTGTTGACTGTTAAGGCTCTTGGAGTTCCAAAACGACACATAATGTTTTGCCAGAAGAAGCAATGTACTGTTGCCGAAGTTATTGTTGTTAACTGTTTTGCTTCGATCCACTTAGTGAAATATTCCCCTGCTACTACCGCATATTTCAAGTTTTCTTGTGGTGTTGGCATTGGGCTGATCAAATCCAGGCCCCATCTTTGCAGTGGCCACGTTGGTTCAATCAATTGAGTATAGGCGGCTGGTTGATTCTAATGCTTTGCCATCCTTTGGCAATTGTCACACGTTTGAACTATTTCTTTAGCATCGGCTGCTCCTTTTGGCCAATAGAAACCTATTATGTATGTTTTCCCCAACAGTTTTCTGGGTCCTATGTGAGCTCCGCACATTCTTGAATGTATTTCCTTCATCAACTCTTTACCTTCTTCATTTGCTAGGCATTTTAACAATGGTGCACAGACTCCTTTGTATAATTCTCCGTCAATTAACTTGTACTGTCTAACCTGTTGACTCATTCTTGCAAGCCAAGCTTCGTCATCATTTTGATGAGTGTTGTTCAGATAAGCTATGAGCTCTGACCGCCAATGTTCACTAGCTACTGGTGAAATGAAAAGAATTGCTCTTTCCTGCAACTCAATCGAGTGTGCTTTGAGTACTTCGAAGAAGATATCGAGTGGTAAAGGTGCTCTTTGCAAAGCTGCTCGATCCAATGCATCAGCCTCATTATTTTCATTCCTATGAATCTTCTTCACAGTAAAGCCTTCGAAATATGACTCCATCGTTCTGATTGTTTACAAGTATTTTTGCAACCTTTCTTCTTTAACCTTTGAAGTTTTTTCGATGTGTTCTGATACAACCTAAGAATCCGACATCAAGACAACTCTTTTTACTCCTAGTGCTTTCAATTTTCTTAGACCTAGCATGACTGCTTCATACTCTGCAACATTGTTAGTGCTTGGGAACTCCAGTCTTATTTCAAATGATGGTTTAATCCCCGAAAGTGATCGGAGTACTTGTTGATGCGACATTTGAACGAATATTTTGTATCATTTTATGTGGGTTTTCACTGTTTTTATGCGTCAACTATATCTTTTACTAACATTTATCACCGATTATTGTGGATTTTGCAACATTGTCTTGGAATTTTGCTATACTTCATTTTTGCAAGTTTTTGACAAATTTTTCGCCAAATTCACCACAATCTACCTCGAGTGAGAAAAGGCCTCTGAGATGGCATTCTATGAAGATGATGATCAAGGAAGGCTTGGTTAACTTATGCCCATCCTCTGAGTTAATCAAGGCTTTCTAATCGGAAACTTCTTGAAGACATCATATGCTACGCTGGGAAGGGAAGCTACTAGAAGAAATCTACATGGAAGGTGTCAAGACACTTCATATCTATCCAAAACTAGAAGGATTCGACAAATCTCGGAGAATATAGAAGATTCCAGAACCCCAAGAGTCCGAGATCCTCCGCAATTATATTTCTTAAGCACCAAGCAACGTCCCGCGAAAGATGGAAACAATTGGGCAAGGGAGGAGTCCGGGTCGGCCGACCAGACCCCTCCAAGTCGGCCGACCCGGGGACTCTGGAGGTCGGTTCGAGGTTTCCTTTTTCCCACGTCATCTCCGGACCATATAAAGCTAGGCTAGGCCCCGAAGTCGGGCATCCAATTCATTATTAAGGCGACAAGATGTAGAGAAGAGGGACAACAACTAGAGGAGAGTAGTGGGTCGAGTTTCTAGTCTAGGATTAGAGTTCTTCTAGTTACCTAGAGGTGATTAGAACCCTTGCGCGGTGCTCTAATTACCTAGCTCCAGAGGTCTAGTTGTATCATCAAGGGAAGGTATGATCATGGTTGTGGTTGTAAGTATGATACAATTTATTAATGAAGCTTTTGATCTTGTCTAATTATCATCTTCTTGTTCTAATTATGCTTGTTCTAGCTCTAATTAACTTTAGGTCTAGATGCATGTTAATTAGAGCATGTCATTAAGGGTTATATTCTTCTTGCGTTCTTGATCATTGATGTAGCTTACTAATGATATAGTTGTATATTTTATTTCTTCTTGTAATCATGGTGATTAGAGGTTCTAGTTGTGCTAATTATGTTATTAGACTATGCGAAGTGATTAGAAGCCGGTTCTCTAATCATGTATGCCTGTTGAGAGTTTCTCGTCGACTACCTGGTTACTAGTGACAGTAGAGCGCGGGGAAAGGTTAAACTCGATCTAGGGGGTTAGGTTGATTGATCTTGATTTAATCATGCTATGAAGTTTATGCTTGATCATGCTTATTTCTACCTTGAGCTGCTAGTTATCTCGTTGCTCTAATCTAGTCGTGGTACCCTTATCATGCATGTTTTGGATCCAATTAGAGCTTGACTAGACTCTAGTTAATACCCCTTAATTGGTGTTCTAGTTCTGTTCTAATTGCTTATCTTATAGTATTATAGTATTAGTATAGTTTAGACGTAGATTAGATATAGTTTAGGGTTAGTTTAGAGGTAGATTATAGTCTTGTTTTATACCCGTAGTTTACCATAAACTCTTGTTAATTAGTTCTCGACTAGTTCGTTTCCTGGATTGACAAAACTCATGATACTCATGCTGGGAAAAAGCTACACACGATTTTGTCGCTTGCAGTATAAGGTTTGCCGTGCTTAAGTGCCGTCAACGAGCTTTTTTGGCGCCGTTGCCGGGGAACTAATTAGTCGAGTCTTAATTATCTTAAGTTTATGTATATATTTAATTTTGTCTTTTCATAATTTAGCCTTTTATTTTTAATTTTGTGCCTTTGATTTTATTTATTTTATTTTATTTACTTTCGTGCATTTAATTTTATAATTAGATAGTTTTTGTTTAGAATAAGTTTAGCTCTTTTGTTAGTTTAATCTTTTATAAACTCTGTTAGAATATAGTTTCTCATATATATATATTTCTTTGACTAACATTACAGGAAAAATAGACCTCAATCCAATAAAGAAATATATATATTTTTCAACCTAACTCTTTAATTGTAGGTGCTAACGCTGTTAGTGGTCTGTGATCCTTTATTGAATTTTTCTACAGCTATCACGAATGAGTAACTATGGTGTTAAAGGTATGTCTACGGTGTCAATTAAAATTTTTAAGACTAATGATCTTTGGAGTTTGTTTGTTCTAAACTACAGATAATGGAGTCAAAGATGATTAGTCGAGAAGGTTTCGGAAGGTAAGGATTGCTTGAGTACAAGGAAGATGAAGATACGGAAAGTTTATCTCAAGACCAATCCAAGCCCCAATCAAATCTCGAGATACTCTCGGAATACAGGACAGCAACACCTTGTGGGGCCGATTCGAAGACCTTAACGGCATCAAATGAAGAAAGTCTGAATACCGAAATTGTAGATCTTTCCTGAGCTCTTCAAGATAGAGTCTGAATTTGCATTATTTAGACTTCATATCAGAAAGTTATGGTCGAAATACCAAAGGTGCAGAACAAAGGAAACTGAATTTCGTAAAAGACAAGAAGTATTGTTCTCCAACAGCTTGATGGTGCATGCAGTCATGGTATTCCAAGGAAGAAGATGAAGCCCCCATAGAGTCAATGATGAGATTTGAACTTCACTTCTTCAGGATTAAGGTAATACTCGATTTAATCATAAGTATAATTAAAGTTTGCCTATGTTTGATTAGAGCAATGTTTCATAATGGTCATTAAGATATTATTTGGTTGATTGTGATCATATCCCTACTTATGTTTTGTTTTTCGTTTTTTATGAAAAGAGTGTTCACTTAATCCATATCATGAGAATCAATTAATAAAGTCAGTCTTTAGACTAGCTTCTTGATCCATAGCTTTGCAATGCTTAATTCCAACATGAATATCTGGCCAAGGTTTAAGCGTTTTCATGTTCTTTTAGTAGATGTTTTTTCTTTAATTAGTTGATTGAATCTACTCATGCACAGAGATGGTTAAGGTTTGCTAGTTGGTCGTTTCTCAGGTTTAAGGTTTAGGGTTTGATATAAATAAAAAAATTGAGAGCTAAGGTTTGTGTAAAAGCAGAGGGGACCAACCACTAGAGCCCCCCTAGTGGTTCGGTCCAGATTTAATTTTATATGCAAATTGCTTTTGAAATTTTAAACATGAACTTGTGCATGTATCTTATGATTTATTATTTGTGCACAATATTATCTTTGAAAATTTGAAATTTCAAAACGTTTGGTCCATCTACAAAAAATTCCCTTGTTAGAATTTTATCTAAGTCTAATTTTATTTTATTTATTTCAAAAATCATCTCTCTAATTTGGCCAAAATCATTAGGAACCCATTGTTTTGTTTATCCCAAGTTTGATTTTATGAATCAAGATAATCTATGAATTATATATGCTTTAGTGTTTTGCTAAGTGGTTTCAATTATAGTTGTATTTATTTATGAATAAAATGTTTGTTTAAACCCCGATCAACGATATGGCTTTACTTTTATCTCTAATCAATACCATGATGTTATTATATTTATATTGTGTGCACTATAAGCCAACCATGCAGAGAAATTCACACTTCATTTGAAAAAATGAGATCAATGTGGTGAAAGAGAGCAAGACAAATTCGTGATGATTGATACAAGGATTTGACAAGGATTCGAAGACATCATCAGAATTTGCAAAAGTTTGGTTGAGTTTCAGATTGAAGAGTTGACTGAATGGAGGAGAAATTGAAAGACAAGAATCAAGCATATGAAGCTTCAAGATCAACAATGGTGGACTCTAGACAATTTCCACAAAGACCCGAGGCCAAAAAGCTGAAGATTGTCAACATCTGAGAGCTGAAAATAGAAAGCTGAAAATGCCACCAACATGGAACTCGACCTTAGAAGGAAAAGATAGAATATTTTCTTGTATTTGGAAAGACCATGAATTTCTCTTTACAACGCAACAAAAATCACTCAATTTGGAGATTTCTACAAGGAGCAATGTGCAAATCATTGAAGGCTGTGCGAGCTGAATTGAAGTTTGGACAGAACGCAGTGCTTAGAGTAAAACGGGCATAACTCCTTCATACGGAATCGGATTTTGACAGTATAAGTACTCGTTGGAAAGATAATTTCAGAAGCTATCCAGTGGATCTATTGTTTAAGGTATGTTCTGTTCGAGACCAATGAGATATACCTTGAAGAACGATGTAGCAGCAACAATGGTGATGTCTGCTTGAGGAAAATGATGGCAACAATGGAAAGCTTGGGCAATGCTTTCATGGGATTTTCGTGATCAAGTTCAGTTGCAAGGAGCTTCAAAGACATTGGCACATGAACACACAAGCAGAGTATTGTGCACACAAGTAATGATATAATCAAGACACGATGAAGCTGCACAATCAAGTTATCAAGCTGCACGGACACTTTGGATTCTTACTCCATGGACCATGGCTTCACTTCAATGAAGGTAACTAAGAAGTCTAGCTTTGTGACTTTAACTTAAACGCTTTTCGGGAGACAGCCTATTCAATCATTTCTTTTTAGTATTAAGAGTCTTAGAGTCTTTTAATAGAGAAATTAGAAGCATGACACCACCCTTTGAATCTTTAGCTTGTGACTAGTTAACCTAGTCTAACCATTGTTTTAGATAATTACCATCATATCACTTCATAATTGTGTTTTCCATTTTGCATTTTGCATATATCACCTTGTTGCATATAGATTAGAGTTGGATGTTTGCATTATAATTGGCTTGGTTGTTTAATTAACTTCATGATATGTGCTTTCATGTTTATGTTAAATGCTTGATCAGCGTTTTTTCTTTACAATTTTGTGTAAACATGATGCTTAGATTAAATTGTTGATCATCATGATGAAGTTAACTAACCTTGCTAGTTATCCATAATTTCATTTGATTAGTTTATAAGCTTTACAATGTGCTTTGGATTTCTTGTGCTGTTTTAAATAATAACCTTGAGAAAACATGGTGTTTTAATCTTGGTTAATTAAAATTTTCATGGCTTATGGAGAGACATAGCAATCCTGTTGTAAACATGGTGTTTAGAACTTGATTTAATCATTGTCTTTGTTTATATGTTTATCTCTCGCATAATTACACACATACACCCATTAGGTTTTTATTTATCTTTTATTAAGTTTAATTAAGCCACGAGTTAAAACTCATTGGGGATATTTTTAGATTGTGGTAAATTGCTTCTACTCTTAACCGTTACCTCGAGATTAGTATGTGCACTTGAATTATTTTGCAGAAAATTATTTAATGACAAGGAAATTGAAGGAATCTACGGTAACATATTTCTAACACCTTCTATTTTCATTTTTTGAATTCTGCAATATTTACCTATATTTATCAATTTGGTGTTCCCTTTGTGTTTCTCTTCTTGTTTTTAGTGTGTTAGTCTAGATTTATAGTGTGATTAATGCTACAACCATGATCTATGCTCAATTAATTAATGATAAGAAAATGATGAAAGTTGCCACTAAATCTTTATCATGCTTAAAGTTTTAATTAGTCAAATTTAGCAGGCTCTCATAAAACATGATTAATTGAACTAGCCAGCAAATTTGTGATTGATTATGATTGTTCATAAAGACCCATATGATTTAATTTTTGCAAGGTTTAATCTTTATCATGATCATCTCCTTGTTTATTTTTACTGTTTAAAAATACTATGATCAACTTTATGAGATTATCTTGCAATAGCCATTTCTACCAGAACCATATATATTTTAAACCTTAGATTCATTAGATTTGTTTTTAAATGAGTTGGATCAAGACTTTGATCTAGGGTATGAGACTTAGAAGCTGGTCAATCATTCGCGTATCTTTTCTTTGCTAGCCTTTTCTATTCATGCATTGTGTCTCTCTTACATTGGAGATAGTATAAACTTCGCTGGATATCCATCCTTAAACCAAGATTATCTTTTTGTGTATCCTCCTTGACCACTACCCATTATTTTCTGGAGTATTTAAGGGATTAAATATTATTCTTTCTATTAGACAGCTCTATCCTCTAAGTTAATTGTTTTAGAGATATATACTCAAGGGCGATGGTGAGTGTTATTCAAGAGTGGGGATGGAGAGGTGTCATTTTATCTTTAATATAAGAGATTTTTGAGGAGCCTTAAAAAAAGGAAGAAAAAAAAGAAAAAAAAGGAAAAAAAAAGACCAACTGGTCGCCTGAAAAAAAAATATATGTCCTTCGATAATCTTCTAAGTATTTTTAAGAGTTATATATATATATATATATGTATGTATGTATGTATGTATGTATGTATGTATGTATGTATGTATGTATGTATGTATGTATGTATGTATGTATGTATGTATGTATGTATGTATGTATGTATGTATGTTTGTATGTATGTATGTATGTATGTATGTATGTATGTATGTATGTATGTATGTATGTATGTATGTATGTATGTATGTATGTATGTATGTATGTATGTATGTATGTATAGGAAAATTCCTTTCTACATGCGCATGTAGCTACACTCACCTGTGTATCTCATGATTTTGAGGGTATCTAGTCGAACGAAAGGTATGTACACGAAGTATGTGATAATACTAGACCATCCATGGTAGTATATATGTGAAGTATGCAGGTATATCTGAGGTATGTGGACATACCTCATTATATGTACTAATATAAAGGTATTATATATATATATATATATATAGTTTTCTTTTTAGTATTAGTGAGGGATATCCTATTTATATGTACTCCAGAAAATATTCCAACCATGTGCAATCCGATAGCAAGGATTTCATTTGTACCTTGGGATCATCCATTGACACTTGCACATGTCTACCATTCTAAATGTGTGTGTTTCATCCTTTCCCTCTCAACATTATTTTATTCCATGACCTTTTTGACAAGTCTCAGTAAAACCAGCAGATTTGTTTCTTAGTTTCACAATATTTTGAAAACAAATTTTGATTAGGATTCATACCAAGCTCCAGATAAGCTTCCACCTTCATATATATATATATATATATATATATATATATATATATATATATATATATATATATATATATATATATAGAATACCATTTAGATATTGTGAGACTGGAGAGTTGAGTGTGTTTCTTTGGCTTTGCAAGAATTTATCTCTAAGGGTTTGATTAAGATTTTCAAAAACATATTGCTAAAATAATGAGATGTGTCATTGATAAATTTAAAATCTTGCTAATTCTTTTATTGTGGCATAAGCTTAGTTGAATATCTTTTCTTATATAATTTGCTGGCTCACACTAAAATTTTGAGAGAGCTTGTTAGTTTGATTGATTAAGATTAGAGTATGAAAAAGTTAATGTAGGGCAACGCTGATTCTTGACTTACTCGAGGACGAGCAATGTTTAAGAGTGGGGATATTGTTGACGCGACATTTGAACGAATATTTCGTATCATTTTATGTGGGTTTTCACTGTTTTTATGCGTCAACTATATCTTTTACTTACATTTATCACCGATTATTGTGGATTTTGCAACATTGTCTTGGAATTTTGCTATACTTCATTTTTGCAGGTTTTTGACCAATTTTTCGCAAAATTCACCACAATCTACCTCGAGTGAGAAAAGGCCTCTGAGATGGCATTCTATGAAGATGATGATCAAGGAAGGCTTGGTTAACTTATGCCCATCCTCTGAGTTAATCAAGGCTTTCTAATCAGAAACTTCTTGAAGACATCATATGCTACGCTGGGAAGGGAAGCTACTAAAAGAAATCTACATGGAAGGTGTCAAGACACTTCATATCTATCCAAAACTAGAATGATTCGACAAATCTCAGAGAATATAGAAGATTCCAGAACCCCAAGAGTCCGAGATCCTCCGCAATTATATTTCTTAAGCACCAAGCAACGTCCCCGCGAAAGATGGAAACAATTGGGCGAGGGAGGAGTCTGGGTCGGCCGACCAGACCCCTCCAAGTCAGCCGACCCAGGGACTTTGGAGGTCGGTTCGAGATTTCCTTTTTCCCACGTCATATCCGGACTATATAAAACCAGGCTAGGCCTCGAAGTCGGGCATCCAATTCATTATCAAGGCGACAAGACGTAGAGAAGAGGGACAACAACTAGAGGAGAGTAGAGGGTCGAGTTTCTAGTCTAGGATTAGAGTTCTTCTAGTTCCTAGAGGTGATTAGAGCCCTTGCGCGGTGCTCTAATTACCTAGCTCCAGAGGTCTAGTTGTATCATCAAGGGAAGGTATGATCATGGTTGTAAGTATGATACAATTTATTAATGAAGCTTTGATCTTGTCTAATTATCATCTTCTTGTTCTAATTATGCTTATTGTAGCTCTAATTAACTTTAGGTCTAGATGCATGTTAATTAGAGCATGTCATTAAGGGTTATATTCTTCTAGCGTTCTTGATCATTGATGTAGCTTACTAATGATATAGTTGTATATCTAGTTCTACTTGTAATCATGGTGATTAGAGGTTCTAGTTGTGCTAATTATGTTATTAGAGTATGCGAAGTGATTAGAAGCTGGTTCTCTAATCATGTATGCCTATTGAGAGTTTCTCGTCGATTACCTGGTTACTAGTGACAGTAGAGCCCGGGGAAAGGTTAAACTCGATCAAGGGGGTTATGTTGATTGATCTTGATTTAATTATGCTATGAAGTTTATGCTTGATCATGCTTATTTCTACCTTGAGCTGCTAGTTATCTCGTTGCTCTAATCTAGTTGTGGTGCCCTTATCATACATGTTTTGGATCCAATTAGGGCTTGATTAGACTCTAGTTAATACCCCTTAATTGGTGTTCTAGTTCTGTTCTAATTGCTTATCTTATAGTATTATAGTATTAGTATAGTTTAGACGTAGATTAGATATAGTTTAGGGCTAGTGTAGAGGTAGATTATAGTCTTGTTTTATACCCGTAGTTTACCATAAACTCTTGTTAATTAGTTCTCAACTAGTTCGTTTCTTGGATTGACAAAACCCATGATACTCATCTTTGGGAAAAGCTACACACGATACTGTCGCTTGCAGTATAAGGTTTGCCGTGCTTAAGTGCCGTCAACAGTACTGCCACTGCTCCGGCCCCCATTGCTGTATATGATCCATCACAATGTACTTGCCAGATTTGATCTTCAGATGGCAACTCTATCTGCTCCTCTTCTGGAATCCAATCAGCGACAAAGTCTGCCAATACTTGCGACTGAATTGAGGTTCTGTGAACAAAATCTATGACAAATTCATTAAGCTCTATTGCCCATTTTCCAATTCTTCCACTAGCTTCTTTGTTTTGGAGCACATCTTTAAGTGGCTAAGAGGAAGGTACAATGATATTGTATGCCTAAAAGTAATGTCGAAGCTTCCTAGAAGCCATGACAACAGCATAAATGACTTTCTCAATCTTTGAATAGTTCACCTTTGTAGGTGTTAATGCTTCGGACACATAGTAAACTGGCCTTTGTTTCTTTTGGCCTTCAACTTCTCTTTCTTGTACCAGAGCGGCACTGACTACCGCCGGAGCTATAGTAACATACAACAGCAAAGAAGCCCCTTGCTCTGGTGATGATAATGTTGTCAAGTGCACCAGATACTGTTTGAGGTCTTCGAATGCTTTTTTTTGTTCCTCCCCCTAGGTGAATGGGTTTGTTCCATGTAATACTTCGAAGAACGGCAAGCTTCATTTTGCTGATCACGAAATGAACCTATTAAGCAATGCTAACCTCCCTATCAACTTTTGAATGGATTTCTTTGAGTTTAGGGGTTCCGTCTGAAGGATGGCTTCAATTTTGTTAGAATTTGCTTCGATGCCTTTTGCTGAAACCAGACACCTTAAAAACTTTCATTTTGCAACACCAAAGATGGTTTTTTTGGGTTGATCTTCAACCCCGCTTTTCTGAAATTGACAAAAGTTTCTCTTAGATCTGCGATATGATCTTCTCTCTTCAGGCTTCGGACAATGTGTTATAACGAAAATTTAGCCGATAGGTATTTGGTCCAAATCGGCTGATGGGCTGAATTTGGTCGCCTAGGGAAGAGGTGATTCCAGAGGCCTGTGGGCCATGTGTCTTTTATGTTTTTATTCAAAGTAGGCATAGTTCAGTTTAAGGTAGGGCTTTTTTATAGAAAGAGTAGATGGAGTCGGACTTGTTGTCCAAGTCTACGGACTATAATATGTACCCATGTTCTACGTAATGAATGGACATCATACGTTACTAGCAACTCGTGTCTCCCATCTCTCTCGGTGCATCGCCACCCCTAACAACTAGGGTTTTTTAAGGTAATCATCATGCTGCTCTAATGGTTCTTAGATCCGTTAGGGAATTAGGGCGTGAGCCATATGGTGAAGCTTGTACTGAAGAATTTTTTATGGCATGATTCACTAGTTATCCCGATGAATCTTGCATCGAGCCTCGCTCGACGCAAGATCCGTTAGTTACCTCGACGAATCTCATGGCAAGCTTTGCTTGGCATAAGATCCATCTTTACCTTCGCATGTTTATCGATCTATTTATGTAACTATGCTTCACGTAGTAGATCGATCTTCATGTGGCTCGTGTTACGTTACATAATTGCTTGTTACAATCCACGACATGCCACTAGAGCGTGTGCATGCGACCTGCCGATAGATCAGCATAGCTCTAGCACCCTAGCAATTCATGTCATAATTTGTATCTGTTTAGTTGGATGGACTTCTTTGGAGGTCCTGGTTTGAAGCCGATCTGGCTATGCAGATCTGTTATATCATGTTTCTAGTTAGGGCTTTATATTTACTCATCTTTGGACGCAGTTTTGGCTTTCACTCTATCTAATCTTGCACGCTCGATGGACCACCTGATGTCTCTGCATCGGCCAACTAGAGTACACGACATCTCGTGGTTGCCAATCCTAGAGATCAGGTAGGAACTTGATGTTTACATTTGTTGCGTACACTTTATAGGGAGAACAGGAGCAAAAAACTGCGACCACCTGACCTTCCTGGCTGCAAGGTCAAGCTAGGTGGCATGCTCGCATCATCATGCACGACCAGGATCTGCTCCTGTGTGTAGTAGCAGTGCGATCCCCGGCTCCCATGTGCTCTACGCCCGAGCCTCTCCACCGGTATTTGGGTGCAACACACTTTTGGCACGTCCGGTGGGACCTCACCTTCGTCAACACTATTGTCAAGCAATGGCGCTGGAACCTTCCGGGAAGGGTCCAATGAAGATTTCGGCCAGACAAAATCTGAGTATGTGGCCGAAAGATAAAGATGCACCACCCAAGCTTGATCAACTTCCAGTTGAACACAGAGAAGCTTATGATCGCATACTTGCTGGATTAGCTATAGAAGTTCTTGACCACTTCACCTGGACTCAGAGCGGTCACGTCAAGTGCACAGGGTATCTAGAAAATTTGTTGGATGGCGTGGATATTTCAACACGATGTGAAAAGTGCACCAGAGCACTGCGAGCGGAGATTAATGTGGCGGAACCGCCGATTTAATCCAGGCTAAGCACACCTGCCACCTCTGGCTCGCAGTGCACTTAGACCAAACTAAACCCGGTCGTCCGTCGAGAGTCATTCGACCCCCGATAATACCAAATCCCAGAAGAACCGACGTCATACACATCCAGCCCACGATGGAGCCACAACAGTTACATCATCACAGGCAGTTGAAATAGAGCTATAATATACTTAGTTACAAACCAGTTTCAAATGAAATACAGTTCTAACATAGAGTTATACGATAGCAAGTTCAAAAGTATCTCGCAGCGGAAAAATTAAAGTTCAAAAGTCATGATAACATCTCAAAAGACTTGCATTAAAAGAGACAACATCGAGCCCACCGATGTTGCTCCTGTGCCACACATGAATACCTCATCCCAGGTGGGGGCATGCACCGCCTCCAACACAGGTGCACACCAAGAACTCCATACCTACGCTCAAAATGTGGGGGGGCAAACCCTGAGTACTAATTACTCAGTAGGTCTTAATGGATTGGCTTACGGCTGACGCGAAGCTGCTTACTAATAAGTGGATCCTTAGCCATTGATTTTTAAACAGTGGTATATCAACATAAAGTATCATGTTTCAGCATTTGCACATATCATCATAAAAGTAATCTGCAGTAATGTAAACAGTACAATACAAGCACGTTATATTTGAAAAACATAAGTAATAATACAATATCTTCAAGTAGTTACTACGTTGCCCGACAGTGATATTGGCATTCCCACACTTGGTAGGCATCAGCGATTCGAATCGATTTTAATTCCCGGGAATAACTATCATGCCAGGGGTATATGCTTACTGGCCATCGCATTCCCACATATAGACCCCTTCTCCACCTGTCTCGTCCCAAGATTCAAAGCGCCCCCACCGAACCCCCGGGTTGTGCCCCCATAGCGAGCCTTCCAACATCTCGGTCTCCCCACATTGAGTACAAAGCTCCCCCAGGCCTTCTGCCTCCATCTAGTGGATGGGCGGCACCTCGAAAACTCCGGACGTGCCGAGGTAAGACTTTCACTGGTCCCATGACCCGGTTAAGCACTCTAGCAATGTTATGCCGATCAGCAGACGAACAGCGAACGGGCCTTATACAACTCGGGTGGTGTCCAAAATGCGACATCATGAAAAGTAAATACTGAAATAAAATCTCCGCCCGGTCTCCATTTAAATCATGAGCACAGGTAATAATTGCCATAAGAGTAGTATCTTGTAACTTTGAAAGTGCCTACGCGACGAGTCCACACACTCGTGTCTACTCGCATCCTACGAACTCTATGTATAGGTGCTAGGGCCAGGGCGGCGAAGGAGCCTAATGCAACTGGTTTCAAGCAACTCCTAATGCATATGCGTAATCATCAGATATATTTTGTTTGCTGGGAAAAGCATGGTCCTACGTACCTTCCTCACTAGGGTCAGTAGCTGCCTCTGGAGCATAGTTGGGCACCTGCTGCTGGTCTTCTGGCTCCTGGTGCTGCTCTTCTTCGGGCTCCTCCGCTATTGGCTGCTCCTGCGGGTGTCCTTCGCTCGCGGGATCTATATGCATGATATAGTGCAATATGAGCGCATGGAAATGCGAATGCTTGCTTATGGTGCAGATGCGATGCAATGAACCGTGATCATTAAGTGGAGTTATGCATCTTTGTGTCAAAACTTGTTCAATACTAAAAAATCGTACAAACAATCACCTAAGGTAGCTTAACCTATCACAAATAATAACACGGGGCTTGCAGCAAGTATAAAATCTAATAAACAAAATAACCAATGTTTAATTGGACATCTATTTTCCATACAGTCAACTCAACATACCTAACATGCAATTCAAGGCAGAAGCAATGACCTAAACATGTCCATGATTCACCATGATTTTCCTTAGAATTTTCTAAACATGCTAGATCCACTTTTTCCTATTATTTAGTTAACCATGCATTAATTTGTTTTTTTCAAAATCAGTATTCAAACCTAACATGCAGAGTTTCATATTTTCAACAGTGAGCTATCTACATAACTTAGAGCTCATATAAAATCCATGAAGTCATCTAGAGCATCTTTTCTTATAGCAACCATTTCCTATGTTAAAATTATGCTTAATTACTTGGCAAGGGCAAAACAGGAATTAAACAGTCAATGCTATGGCTACCAAAATTCACACAGTGCCTAGATACTCTAACAAAGTCACTGTCCAAATTTCATAATTTTTGGAGCTCATTTGACCTACATTTCCTATTTATTAGTTTTTTACATGCATGCACAAATCTGGGGCAAAATGGTCATTTCACACCTTAACATCATACTCATTCTGTAGATCTATTTGCGAGGATCACAATGCAACTGAGTTTACCATTTTTGGATTTTTTTTTGATTTTCTACAATTTTTGAAAGGTCACTCCGAATATTAAAGAAATTAATGGAAAAATCTCAGATCTGGGGACCTTTGCGTAAATAAACCTAGTCTTCGGGGGCTAACTTGCAAGATCTGCAAGACTCTAACAACAGTGCGGTGGATTGAATCACAATAACATCAAAGTACAGGGGCTAGATCGCGAAAACCAAGGTCTTCTTGCTCCTTGCTTCGTCTACCTCGCGTAGGGAGGGAGAGGCACGGCGGCGCGCATGGCCGGCCGGCCTGTGGGGCACGGCGGCCCACCGCGGAGGGTTTGGGAGGGAGAGCAGGAGGCGAGGAAGCTTATCCCCAACCTCAATCAACGAATGCAGCGGCGTGGAGGTGGGAATCAACCGGCGACGAAGCTCGAAGGCGCGGATCTTCGGCGGCGAAATACGGCGTGGGGAAGGGGCGATGTTGGCTGGAGTTTGAGGGGAATAGTGGAGGGAGGTGAGGGGAAGGCTGGCACGGTGATGGTAGGGTGCAGGGGTGAAGGAATCGACGCCAGCGCAAGCTCCCTCCGAGCTCTGTCAATGGTGGGCGGTGGAACGAGGTGGGTGGACGAGGGAGCGAAAGAGAGGAGCGAGGGACGGATTCTCCACTTAAGCCGCGGCTGAGGGGGGCGCGATCCGCGGCGCACGGTGGCGGCCGTACACCGACGTCTGCGTGGCAGCTGCCGGCTCGGCAGCGCCCCGCCGTCCGGATCAGTGGGCCCACCGGTCGGTGAGAGAGGGTTTCTAAAAATGGAAAACACTGTTTATCTGTTTTTGTTTGCCTCTGAAAATCGCCATTTTGACCCATTTCTAGGTCGAATTTGAAAAAGACCCAATTGGAAGAAATGTTATAATCTTTTTGGATCTACAAGTTTGTCAAAAGGCTCGAGGCCAAATTCTGTGTCAAAATATGATTTAAATTTGAATTTGTCTCAGGGTTTCAGGTTTGACCTACACAGCCACTTGTAAAGAAATTTCTAAAAGTCCTATTTGTAACCAAATTCACCTAAGATGTTTTATACCAGCTTTGTTCATAATTCCAAGATCTACAACTTTCTCAATTAGAGTCTTATATGAAAATGATTGTAGGTCAAAGAAAAAGTGGAATTTCTAAATAGTTCAGGTTTTGACTATTTTTTTATGCTGACAGTAAAAGCCCTAAATCCCTAAGCAAACCATTGTGCATGTCAGAGCTCCAATTCCCATAGTTGTTCATCATGAAATCATCTAGAAGTTTGGTATAAAAAGTTCCACCTAAAACTCAACAGAACTAAAGTTATGATCACATTCATGATGTCATACATGCAGAAAACTGAGTTCACCAAATAGCATTTCAATCAAGTTTGTTCATGTGAGTCAAATGCATATCAACATGAGATGAAATGATGCATGTGAGATGTGATTAAGCAATTGATGCACATGAAATGCACTTGAGATGCCTGGGGCATCACAATGAATGAGATGGTAGGCAAAGCTATGCTCTTCCAGTCAGAAGCTGTGTTGAATTCTATGGAAAGCTTGGTAGCGCGAGCCATCAGAGAAGTTTTGGCCGGTGAATACCAAGAAACCGAACCACAGATTGGAACTTCCTTTGAAGAGACCAAGTTCTACACTAGGCTGATTTACATACCTCCTATCAAGGTATCCAAAAATTCCAAGGTTGAGTTCATTATGCACGCACCAAAACATTTTGGAGACCAGCCTACATGCTATGATGAACCACTAGCATTCATACCAGAAGGGTTCTTCTGCCAACTCATGTACAGGCTGCTACGAGAGGGAGAAGAACCTCCACGCAAGCCTTCGTCAAGCAAGCAACGTCACCATACAGGCCATGTGGACGGTGGCAAAGACAAGACCAATGATAATGAGGTTGCTGATTGGCAGGTTCGATTCGGATCAGGGCCGGTTTTTAACAACTAGGATAGTTTTTCTATTCCTAATGGATCGGCTACTCAAGCCGATCTAGATGAGTACTTCAAGAATCGATATGGGTTGATTCCAGTAAAGGGTACCATCACCTATGCCAAGCCATATTCTGAAGTGTATGATCAATTGCCACCTCCATCAAAGTTTAAAGTTCTAGAATTTTCCAAATCCAGTGGCAATGATGATATTAGTACTGTAGAGCATGTCAGCCGATACTTGGCACAGCTGGGGATTGTAGCCTCAGCTCAACATATGAAAATTCGGAGCTTTTGGATGGTACACATCATTGGCACCCGGATCCGTCACGACATGGAAGCAGTTGGAAGAGCTATTTCATGCACAATTCTTCTCAGGTTCAGAGGAGGCTTCTTTTTCAGATCTAATGGCAATCTGTCAATGCCCAGGGGAGACCATTAGTCAGTACATTCAGCGGTTCAGAGAAGCCAAGAATATGTGCTATTCTCTTCATTTGTCAAAAAAATACTAGGCTGAAATGGCGTACAATGGACCGCTTCGACACACAAGAGCTGCTTATGGCCGATTGATTTCAATTCCGTTGGCCATTTATTATCTAAGGTAGCTGTTTACGAGCACACTCACGTAGAACAATACTGATGAAGAGGCCGATGTGGTGTTTGTGTAGTAGGGCAGATCAAAGCAATCGTTGCCTTGTCAATGGCTCAAGCGTCCAGAAGCACCTGTTGGTTATGACTTTGTCGTAACCAAGACTAAGTAGATCTTTGATCTCTTACTCAAGGAGAAGTGCTTGGAGTTGATGCCGGGTCATAGAATTGCACTGGTGGAAGAGCTGAAGGGTCGCAAATACTGTAACTGGCATAACACTTTCAATTCCCACAGTACAAATGATTGCAAAGTGTTGCGTCAGCAGATCCAGGTTGCAATTGTGCAAGGGAGGTTTGTCAACCCCAAGAGCCAGATGAAGATAGACAACACCTCATTCCCTGACGTCAATATGGTTAGTGCAACATCTGTTTTTCATCGGCAGAAAGAGCCAATGGACCCAAACCAGAGCAAGACCAAGATTGCCACATTGACTGAATCATCTGAGTTCCTGCAATGGATCCAAAATGCTGTTGAAGATGGTAGGGTCATTACCATGAAGCAACCAAGCCCTTTTCATTTGACAATTAACATGTTGGATGCTGTTTCTAGCTCGAGAGACAAGGCCGATGCGGAGAATGATTGGCTATTAGAGTTCCAGCTAGAAGAACATTTATCTGCATAAGATATAGCTAGGAACTGCAAGTCACAGCCCGAGTCAGGAGTCCTGATCGACATATATGATCAACATCACAAATGGCACGAGCAACGCTGTAGGCAAGAACAAGAGGATAATTATCTGCACGAGCAACCGTACTGGTGGCAAGAGCGTCGCAACCAATCGAGTTATGGTCTGTGTGGATATCGCTATGAGCGAGAAGAACATCGTCGCCTCAACCAATGGTGAAATGAAGAACGTCACTATGGTGAACACCGTCGTGATGAAAAGCGGCGTTTGGATGAACGGCTGCAGGGCCATGGGTCAGGGGGGCATCGGGACTGCTCGTTCTTCCAAGACTGCTGGAGCCAAGGAATGAAGCGCTTGCTAACCTTGGAGGAATGCCCTGAATGCTCAATTCCTTGTTGCCCGGAGGAGAATGTATCGGTGTTCCGACGTTTGGGCCATCCGCTTTCGTCACCATGACGCCGCCTACAGCTATCTCCGGACAAACATATGCGTGAACACGTGAACAATTCAGAACCAGAGCAAATAGATACACACCATTTGTAGGAGCTAGGTTAGTCGAACACAAAGTGCGTAGAATGCCACAAGCCCAGGTGGTGGCCAAATGGGCTCTCTCACTCCCAAAAACGCTGAGTACAACATCTGCGCAGTCTGGAGGAGGCCGAAGGAAACTACCTTTGGCTGTTAAAGCAAGTTAATTTGGGCCCTGTCGCTATACCGCCGTATAAGCACATGCTTTCACCTATGTTACCCAAGTGACCAACTATTTGGAAGGAAGTATCAAGACCAAGAATAGTCGAGGGACCCGATGGAAGATGATGCAGAGGATGATTTGGTGGAGGTTGAAACAACCAATCCATCGGCCGATATCAACATGGTATTTTTCTTGCCTGATGAGTTTCGTAATCCTTTTGCAATCCAGGAATCAGTGGCTCAACTTAGTTTGGGGCCGGCGGCCATTGTGTTCGAAAAGCCGTCGGACAAAAAATATCGTCATTTGAAGCCATTATACCTCAAAAGCTACATCAATGGGAAACCTATGTGGAAGATGATGGTGGACATAGGTGCAGTGGTTAATTTGATGCCATACAGGGTGTTCAAAAAATTTGACAGAAATGACAATGAACTTATCAAGACCAACATCGTTCTCAAAGATTTCAAAGGTGACCCAACTGGAGCCAAAGGTGTTTTCAACGTGGACCTAACAATTGGAAGCAAATCAATCCATACTTCCTTTTTGTTGTGGACACCAAAGGACCTTACTCGGCCCTGCTTGGCTGAGATTGGATTCATGCAAATTGCTACGTACCGTCAACTATGCACCAATGCCTCATACAATGGGATGGTAATGAGGTCGAAATTGTACATACTGACGATTCTACAGATGTCATTGTTGCAGAATCTTCATTTTGGGGGCAGAAGGAGTAGAGTGTCTTATTGGGTGGGAGCAGCTCGATTGGGACTTCGTTGAAGGTTCGGAAATAGGACTTGTGCTGGTGCTAGCAGCCGGTGTTGGAGCCGGTATTACTTAATATTGATATGTGTTGGATGGCCGATCTGGATGATCGACCCCAAAAAATAAAATGAGTAAGTTTTTTTTTTAAAAGCTGATCCCTCCAAATTACTTGGACGGCTTGGGGGGCAAAAGACATGTTGACACATACGTACGGGGTAGTTGGCTGATGTTTTGCCGTTGGCTCGAAAAATATAAAGCCGATGCGTTGCCATCGACTTTAGGTACCCCATACAAATTTTTTTAGTATATAGCCAATGTTATGACATCGACTTTAGAAACTTCCATACTAAAAACAGGCACATTGTCATCAAATCTTACATGACATCATGACTGGGGGGGCACATATAGGCATATGCAAAATACGATTGTTCCAGGATGTCGTTCTCAAACTACTGAAGGAATTGCTGGATAGCTGTGATGGCTTTGCGACGAATAGAGTCAACAGAAGAAATAATTGCATTGCCAGACTCATTGGTACCTAGCGTCAAACAGGCCGTCAGCTTTTTTAACTTCAGTAAAACCATATGACAAGTCTTCCTTCAACTTTTGCTTGGTGGCCTTGATTTCTTCAAGCTCAGATGATGTAGTTTTGATATTTTCATCAATTGTTGTATGCTTTTGCTGAAGACGTTGGATTTCTTTGGCGATTTCAGTTCTTGACTTCTACAGATCTGCAAGCTTTGAAGATAAAACTGACGGGGATTTATCATCGTCAAAGGCAATTTTCTGTTGATTCAAGACCGCACATTTGTCAACAATTTCTTTCCTCAAGGAGGACTGGGCATCTCGGGATGCGATAAGAACTGCAGCTATTTCTACTTCCTACATGAAGAAGCCAAGGTATGCTATTGGACGTAACACTCATCTTAGGTCAGCTGGCAGTTGATCTATTACTGGTTATATGGTTACGCGGAGTACTTCACTATCTTTTTGACCAGTTGTACGATTGGGGTGCCAAGCAATCTTGCCATCTCTTGAAGTTGATTGGCTACATCAGTTGGCACAGACTTGGGAGGCAATGGCTTGCCAGAGCCGATGTCCAGAGTCGAAGGATCAAAGATAAGCAATGCGGACAAATTGATGGACTGCCGAAAAAAGCAAGGTCATGTAAAAGAGTTGAGTAAAGACAACCTGGTCAGGTAGTAAATTTACCTTGGCATTCCTGGAGGTCCCTTCATCAGCACTTTGATGCACATCTTGTTCAGGACCATCTTTTTGAAGAGAGACATCATTACCATTGGAAGAGAGACTGATTATAGATGGTTCTCATGCTTGTTGACCTCGAAGTAGTGAAGCGGCAGGTGAAGCAATACTGTTACTGGTTGAACCCTTGGACTAAAATAAAGGTAAATGCATATAAGCATGTGTACTATCAAGGAAGAAGAATATTGTGACCAGATACTTACAACTACTTGGTATGATCAGAAACAGGTGGGGTAGGTGACCGGGTCCTAGAACTTCTGGTCTTCTTATAGCTGGAGACTTTGGCCAGCGATCTATTTGCCTCATTGTGTCGACGTTTTAAAAGTTCACCAGAAAATATTATCTTGTCAAAAGGAGGCGCTGATTTCCCATAAAATGGTACAGGGGTCATGGGAGAATAATTGAAAGCTTCTCCTGATTCTTTGGTTGGCACTGGTCTTTCCACATGTTGCAGAAAAGAGAGTCAACAGTGGTGTAGGGATTATGGTAAGAACTGCTATAATAAAATCAAGTTACCTCTGTTGATGATGGGTTGTAAGAGGAGTCAATGCAGCGAAGCATCATGCCGAGAGGACCTCTGAATAAATGTTTCTTCCAAGTTCTCCACCAACTATTGAAGCCATCCGCGGTATATACAAATTCCATGTCACATGGGATGGGGATGAGAAATTCAGAAAAAAGGTTATATGCGCGGAGAGTCAGGAGCCGATTAGTGAGATCGGATCGGCTTTGGAATTTCTCATGGAAGATGAAGCAAGGGGAGGCTTGGTTCAGACCAAATTATCGAGCAGCTATAACCAGTTGGTATGATTCATAGCCGGGTTTGGTGATTCTGTGGCTAGTACTCATACTTACAGGAAGGAGGCAAGGACAAATCATGGTGGCATATATTCGCCGAGTGTCATCATCATTGGCAAAGTTGTCAAGTCTAAAAAAGGAAGGATTTTCGAAATCTTTTGATCCAGAATAGACATTGAAGGTGGCTATGGTACGTTCATGATAAAATAATTTGAACCATTTAGCCATCTCTATTTCATCATATTTGCTGCCTAGGAGCCAATATAGTGCTTGACCAAAGATGTGTCTTGCAAACGCGGGAATCTTGGGATGTGCCGATGGAAATAGATTTGACACCAGAGTTGCAGAAACCACAAGGGGCCTCCAGACTTAATGCACTCATTGCTCAGAAGCCTACTAGTGTTCAAGGAAAGGTGTCGATACAGTATACCTAGAAACAACTTGCCCAATGCAAATTGTTGGCCATTAGCTAAAGCATTGATGAAATCTAGATAATTCTTGGTTGGACCAAGGGAAGGACCACAAAAAAGGAAATGGTCTAGCTAGATATTCAGAAAGGCTGTGTGTTCTCGGTGATCGACGGATCCTAAACATTTGTTGTGGTGAACAATGTACTGGCTCCAGTTTTTTACTGTAGCATTATCTACGATTTTGTGCCTGCAAACTTCCAAGGAAAAAGATTTTGAAGTCAGAGATTGAGGAATCAAGATATCATTTGGCTGCATAATCACAAGAAGGGAAAAGGGAAAGTGTGAATAACACAAATATCTTTTCCTGCACAAAAGGGAAGGCCGAAGTAAATACCTTCAGGCCAAAGATTGGAAGAGCCCATTGTGTACTGCCATGTTGG
Source organism: Paspalum vaginatum (assembly GCA_030272315.1). NCBI lineage: Eukaryota > Viridiplantae > Streptophyta > Magnoliopsida > Poales > Poaceae > Paspalum > Paspalum vaginatum. The sequence continues at coordinate 35,186,288 of CM059013.1, read as the reverse complement.
AAGAGACGAGTTGTCTAGAGGGAAACGATTGGCCGAGATGGCATGGGAAAGGTCCGTGTCTTGTGTTATTAGACACGCGTGAGTTCAAAGTTTGACTCTGAAGTCGATTTTCCAAAAGGAGCCAATGAAAGATCGGCCGATGCCAGAATGGAATATCGTCGGTTAGAAGCAAAAGCCAAAATCTGATGCAACTGCTTTTTGAACCCTAATAGGTACCTAGTACTATTGGCCGATGGGATGCATCGGCCGTTGCTGATATCGCCATCCTTATTGCAGTCGAAGCTCCTTCATCGGTGACGTGGGTGCAACACCATTGACAAAGACGGGGATGGTGGCTCCTTCTGCTTCTTCCCCGAATCATCGAACCAGGGCATATCGACGCTGGAGGTTGGGGAGTCGAGGACTGCTCCTACGTCGGTGTAGCCGCTGGTGATGGACGATTCAGAGTCAGTGCTGGATCCAAACTCCCACCAACCATCATCGCGATTGGATGGCAGCTCCAGGAACAACGGCAACTTTGGCAAGTGCTTCGGGGAAGGCCACGGCGACGGCGATGATAGGGGAATGGGGTTCGGGCCCCAGTGGGCCAACCAGGCCTTGTCCGTTTCGGTAAGCGATTCCTCCTCCTCCGAATTGGCCACCTTGGCTAGTGGCGCAGGGTCTGCTCCCGCTGCCGATAAGAGGAGCGAAGCCTGGTGGCACAGCCGTGAAGGGCGGCAGCGGTGGTGAGGAGCTCAGTGATGGCGGTGGGGCAGTGCTACTCGCTGCAGGTGACTCCATCGGCTGAAAGTATTGCTAGAGAGTTGGGGTTTTCTTCTGCCGATGTGAGGGGAGATGTGGAAAAGATTGTCGCCAAGGTATTGGCTAGATACTATTGTGAGAGGAAGATGAAGGGCCGCCAGGAGCGAGTTTCGAGGAAAGAGTATGGGCAAACGTGTGGCTCTCCGTCTTCACATTAAACTTAGCTTTGGAATAACTATTGTTGCCAAAGCTAGGGGGCATGTGTTATCACCAAAATTTAGCCGATAGGTATTTGGGCTGGATCGGCTGATGGGCTGAATTTGGTCGCCTAGGGAAGAGGCGATTCCAGAGGTCAGTGGGCCATGTATCTTTTATTTTTTTTTGATTCAAAGTAGGCATAGTTCAGTTAAGGTAGGGCTTTTTTAGTAGAAAGAGTAGGAAGAGTCGGACTTGTTGTCCAAGTCTATGGACTTTAAAAATGTACCCATATTCTATGTAATGAATGGACAACATATGTTCCCAGCAACTTGTGTCTCCTATCTCTCTCAGTGCATCGCCACCCCTAACAACTAGGGTTTTTCAAAGGTAATCATCATGCTGCTTTAATGGTTCTTAGATCCGTTAGGGCATTAGAGCGTGAGCCATATGGTAAACCGTGTACTGAAGCATTTTTTATGGCACGATTTGCTAGTTATCCCGATGAATCTTGCATCGAGCCTGCAAGATCCATTAGTTACCTTGATGAATCTCGCAGCAAGATATGCTTGGTGCGAGATCTGTCTTTACCTCCGCATGTTTATCGATCTGTTTATGTACCTATGCTCATGTGGCTCGCGTTATGTTACCTAATCGCTTGTTACAATCCACGACATGCCGCTACACCATGTGCACGCGACCTGCTGATAGATCAACGTAGCTCGAGCACCCTAGCTATACATGTCATAATTTGTATCTGTTTAGTTGGATGGACTCCTTTGGAGGTCCTGGTTTGAAGCCGATCTGGCTATGCAGATCTGTTATATCATGTTTCTAGTTAGGGCTTTATATTTACTTATCTTTGGACGTGGTTTTGGCTTTCACTCTATCTATTCATGAATGCTCGATGGACCACCCGATGTCTCTGCATCGGCTGACTAGAGTACACGACATCTCATGGTTGCCGATCCTTGCTATCAGGCAGGAACTTGACGTTTATATCTGTTGTGTATGCTTTATAGGAAGAACAGAAGCCAAGAACCGTGACCACCCGACCTTCCTGGCTACAAGTTCAAGCCAGGTGGCACGCCCGCATCACAATGCATGACTAGGATCGACTTCCCCGCTGAAAGCCGATCAGAGCCGCACGACAGGGAGACGAGTGCACAGCAGCACGATCCCCGGCTCCCATGTGCTCTGCGCCTGAGCCTCTCCACCGGTATTTGGGTCCAACACAATGATATCATCAACATATGTCAACACATTCATGCCCAACTGTTTCCCCACTACTTTTGCTAGCATTCGATTGAAACTGCTACCCGCATTTTTAAGACCTTCGGGCATTCTGACATAACAGTAAGTCCCTGATGGAGTGACAAAACTTGTTTTTGGTTCTTCTTCACTCTGAAGCAAAATCTGATTGTACCCCACATACCCATCTAACAGACTCATCATTTCTGAACTTGCTGCTGCATCCACCAAACTGTCGATGCGTGGAAGAGGAAATTCATCCTTTGGACATGCTTTTTTGAGGTCAGTTAAATCTATGCACATGCGCCATTTACCACTTGGCTTTTTTACCATCATGACACTGGCCAACCATTTTGGGTCTAATGACCCCGGCTTTGAGCAACCTGTTGACTTTGGGTTTTGCCCCTTTGGCTCTATCTTCTGACATCTTTCTCAACTTTCATTTTTTGGGCTTCACCAATGGATCCACGTTCAAAGCATGTTCTATGATGTTTCGGTCTATGCCACAGAGGTCTGTTGCAGACCACGCAAACACATCTTTGTTTGATTCAAGAAATGACTTTAGCTCACGCTCTTCTAACTCTGAAAGTTGAGTTCCCACCAGCATTGTTTGGTCTGGTCTATTTATATCTAGAACAACTTGCTTCGGTTGTTCCACATGTTTTGCTTTTTGTTTGACTACTTTCTCTTATTGTACTTTGGCTCTTTCTTCCTCAATGCTGTGTATTTTTTTATCCCCCAAGTACCAGTTTCCTTCAGCTCTTCTAGCATCTTCCTGACTTCCATGAATTGAGATTACCCCTTTGTATGCCGGTATTTTCATGACCAAGTATGCTGGGTGCAAGACAGCTTCGAAGTTGTTAAGAGTCCCCCTGCCTAGAATGGCATTGTAAGGGTAGTTGACATCCACGACGTCAAAAGTGACACATTCTGTCCTTGGGTTATTGATTTCTCCGAAGGATACTTGCAATGTGATTTTTCCTACTACCTCCACCTCTTTTCCCTTGAAGCCACACAAGGGGTTAGTGGCAGGCTCCAAGGCCAAATTGCAAACATTCATCTGTATAAATGCTTTTACCAACAAGATATTAGCTAAACTACCATTATCAACTAGGACATCGTGTACGACGTAGCCCCCAACATTAGAGTTTATGACATAGCCGAAGATCACTTTGATCAAATGTAATTGGCACATGCGATCACTTTGTTTTGATGTATGGTTCTGGAACCCCGATATGGTGTATTCTTCTTTGAGATTCCTTCTTCTGCCTTTTTGACTCAGGTTCATGACTTGAGCCTCCCATGATAGGAAATATATGCTTGGCGGCCGGCACTATGCTATTGATAGTCTGCACTTTGGAGGTTTCTTCTTCCTTTAACTTTTCTTGGTATGGCTGTTGCTGCAAAGGCAGGACTGAATAGTTGTGTGGGGCTTGCTTCTGATGTTGATTCAAAGAACTAATGGACCATTGATGCTGCGGTGGTGGTCCTGGGGAAAGAGGAGGTAAAGCTTGTTGCTGGGGGTATGTTATAGCTGGGAGAAGTCCTGAAGGTGGTGGAGGTAAAGCTTTTTGTTGGTCATAAGCCAATGTTGCTGGTTCACTCGAAGGTGGTGGTGGGAGCGCTTGCAGCTGAGTATAAGTTAAGGCATTGATGTTTGGGATTGCATAGTTGACAGGGCAGTATTCCTGAATATGATTTTCCTGCTTTGGGACAGACTGCGATGCCTGCTCACTTAGCTCCTCCTTTTTCTGAATCGTGATCTCACAATATTTGGTGGTATGTCCCTTGTCTTCTCCGCAAAATATGCAGAACAATTTCTTCTGAGACCTCCCTCCAAAGTTTTTTCTCCTCGGCCACCTCTGAAGCTGTGTATGACCTCATCTCTTGTTTAAAATGGGACTTTTCTTCCTCAATGTTAAACACATTTTGACTTTGTGACTGATCAGGTGCCTCAAAGTTTGACTTGCTACGCTTGTTAAATTGTTGATTTGTCTCCTCCGACTTTTGCTGTTCTTGCTGTCTGAAATGAAGGTCATTGTCTGTCATGCAAAATTCATCCTTCTTCGCATGTAGTTCAGCCACTGACTTCCGTGGCTTCCTAGCAAAGTATTGTGCATATTGGCCAATACTGAGCCCATTGATAGCGGCATCAATGACAACTTCATTAGAGACTCCTGTTGCCTGAGCCTTGGTGTTCAAAAACCTTCGGAAGTAGCTCTGCAATGCTTCACCCAGCTCTTGCTTGCATGCAAATAGTGTTTGTGATGTAACTGTTTGAGTATGGAAACCTTGAAAGTCCGTGTGTAGAGCCTCTCTCAGTTGTTCCATGAATGAATTGATCCAGGCTTCAAGGACGAATACCACATTTGAGCAATTCCCTGTAGTGTCATTATTAGCGACTTTGTCAGCACAGCTGTATTTCCTGTGAAGGAAGCCACTAATGCTTCGTAGCTTAGGAAGAACTGCTTCGGATTAGATTGACCATCATAACTTGGTAACATGGTTGGCATGTAGCCAAGTGGCCATGGTGCGGCTTGCAACTCTTGTGACAAGGGTGATGTAGCATCGAATATGTAGCCTCCTAGTAAGTTTTGGTTTTGGTTCTGTCTGGCTTGATCGCACTGCTGCTGGTTCGTTTGTTGATTATCTTGAATGTAGTCCGAAGCTTCTTCTATTTGCCATTTCAACTGTTTCAGCTTGGCTAGCTTCTGCATCTTAATTTGCAGTGACTCATTGATTCATTCTAGTTCCGCGAGCTCTTCATCATCAATATCTGGAAGGGCTCCTAGTTCATCAGCTGCTCTTCTTTTTTGCTCTGCAATTTGTTGCTTAAATATTTCCTCATCTTCTTGTGCTTCGCCATCAGTTTTATTTTCCTTGTGAGCTTCACTATCTCTAGGAGGATCTTTAGCATTTTCCTGACATTGTGTCGAAACTCCCCCCTAGGAATTCTCTTTGCTTTTTCTTTGACTTTCATTTTTCCGTGGTGAGGGTACACCGCGGGTGGGTGCCAAATGTTAGGGACCTATCATCATGTGGCACAACGACAACAGGGCAACATCAAATACGAAGGATGTCTCTCTTTGGAGTCATCCAAAACACAAAGAAAACACAACATGCAAAGACATGGATAGGGAACTCTTTGCCCTGTCCTTTGAAACACAAGGTAAATAGCGGATTGAACAAAAGAAAGGGTTATCTGTTATACCTTCAAACCCAAAAATTAGGGCTGATGTCACGTTTACTGAGAGGCATACAAGTGTCACTGCCAAAAGCCTGTCCTTGTGTCGGTTGGTCTCCCCAGTATTTATGGGGGTCAACCAGCACGTCACAATCATGTGATTTTACATGATTATCCTCATTCATGCCCTTCAACGAACATCACTCACACTAGTATTTACGAAGTACAATGGTAATTTTACACACGTAGTCAATTTCTTCACGCAAGCACTTCTTCAAACACCTTCGGGCCGCCGCCTTCGGCCATCGCGTGTTTAATAATCAATCCAAAGCTCCTTGCTTCCTTGGATTTCTGGACTGGTATGATGACCTTGTCACGTCCATCACTAGCTTTGAATCTCCATCTGCTTCATCGTATCATCGCTTCCAGTACATTCTTCGAAGCTACCCTTTCGAAAACACATCCATCCTTCTGTCCATATCTGAAATGCACAGATAAAATCGCAAGCAACACAAGGGCTGGGACCTTCAGCCCCAACATTGTGTTAACACGTCTCGTATGTGCATGCTAGTCAAAGAGGAGACAGTTTGGCTAAGTTTGGAGGCCGAGCGGCCTAGGGGGCACTACTACACAGAGGGCCTTTAGTTTCGGTTGGGAACACCCCTTTTAGTACTGAATTCGCTACTGGTACTACAAAATCGGCACTAATGCCTCTTAGGTTAGTACCGGTTGTAGAAACCATGGTAGAAATCGGTACCAAAGTTCGTAAAAAGCAAAAAAATATGTTTCTCTTGGAGCTCAAACTCAAGACCAATAGCATTGTGCGTGACCCAACCAACCACTGCACCACACAGTCATATTTGACTATATAGGGGATGCTTTTGTTTTATTGTAAGTATATGGAAGACTTTAGTACTAGTTGGTAAGGGTTTAGTGTGGATTGGTGTTAAGAACCAATACTAAAGGGTACCTTTTAGTACCGGTTGGTAACAACAACTGGTACTAAAAGTCTTCGTGAATGTTTGTATACCTTTCCACTCAATACTAATAGATACTTTTTAGTATAGGTTCGTATTGTCAACAGGTACTAATGTCTCTCCAGGGGTCAGTACCTTCCACCTCGTAGTAAAAGATGCCTTTTTAGTATGGGTTTGTATAGCCAACCAATACTAATGTCTCTCCACGAGTCAACACCTTTCCACCTGGTATTAAATACAACATATGTACTAGGTGCAGATGTTGGCCGATTTCTATGTTAAATTGAAACTCATCCGAAGCCCCATTCTCCAGGTGGCCATTCCTCCCCGACTTAGCCATTTTCACATATTTTCATCTGGTTTTTGTGTCTACAATCAAATATTCAACACAACTTGTGGAATTCGATTAGTAGCAAGGGTCAGTCCTAGATTCGATATGTTTTCCTTTGAAAACATGGATAGTTGATAGTCGAAATGACTAAATAACGACCATCAACACTTATCTATGAGTAACACTATAGGTTGATATCATGCGCCTAGGTTTACATAGCTCGTCCGGTTGCTATAATCCATGATATGCGCTGCAACATATGCATACAACAACTTGAGAGATCGATGTGCACCTAGAACCCTATCTTTGCGTGTCCTTGATGTGTTTTCTGTTGTAGATGAACTTGTATGGAGGTTCGCCAATCTAGAGTAGTTAATCATCTAGATCATGGTCATGGGCAGGTTTACCATCTTCTTATTACTTTATCTACTTGATCTTTTGACTCGCAGGAACATACTCATCCACCAGAGGAGTTGCTCGGCGTAGCTGTCAGAAGCCAATCCTAGCGATCTGGCTAGCATTTAACATTTAGCTGTATTGTGCTTTCGCTAGGCGTTTCTCCAATCACTGCAACACTCATCACATCACCTCTATGGCTAGCAGGTCAAGCCAGGTGGCACAACCGCGACCACAAGAAGCCGGACCATCCCCTAAACCGTTGGGCCGGTCAAGCTGTGTCACAAGAGAGACTATCGCAACAGTAGCACATTTCTCGGCTCATCGTGTGTTGGCCACCCTATGATCGCCTGCCGAGTTCACGCGACAACACAACTTTGGCACGCTCGATGGGACCATTATCATCTCCAACTTCTTCATCAAGAGATGACTCCATCCACGTCCAAGACCAAAAGCAAGGGCGAGAAAGTCCTTTCAACCTACCATGACACCAGTATGGCCGAAGGATAAGCAGGGACCCCAAGCTCAATGAACTCACACCAAAGCACCAGGGAGTCTATGATCGCGCTCTTTCGACAAGATAGCAAAGGGGATCTTGGATCATTCACATGGAAGGGCATCACCACAACACCCTTGACCTACTACAATTCTCATCACCGCCCCTCTCTCTCCCTACTCAGCCCCGCTACACCACCACCGGCCCTTCGTCAGCCCCACGCGCCAACACTTCTCCCACACCCCCCTTCCATCTTGGAACCACCCTGAGATTCTGGAATGACATTGCACCATGCACCACCACACCCTGCCACGCACCTTTGACGGCATCCCATGCCGCCAGGATGGGGCACCACCCCAATCCTCATGATGGAGCTGCCGGGTCCACTGCACCCTCCTTTATGCTGTAGGCTAGCCTAGGTCATCAAAACCGCCTTGCTGGTGGCAAACTGCCAGTGGGCTGCTTAGCCACCTAGCCCAACCGGCTTGCCTGGTTGAACTGGCATGACGTGATGCCACCCTTGCCATGGTGTCACTGACACGCGGGCCTGGGTCACGCTGTCAGGCCCGTCGTCTCCCCATCCCTCGCACCAAGTAGGCTGGCCCACCAGGCCCTTTGGGTGTAATGATGGGATGGGTCAGGCCGCGTCTCGGGCAAGCAAATCGAAACCAGGCCGCGCGCGTTGTTTCAGCCCGCGAAGCCTTTTTCCAATTCCAAAAAGAATAAAATAAATTCCTTTTTCACAAAACCTCCTTGTCTCGGTGATTTCAACTCTGATTTGGACTATTCTTCTTCCTAATTTTTTCTAAAATCACCCTCAATCTATCCTTCCCCCTTTCAAAACATTTGAGCATGGATGTGTGTTATTTATGGTATGTTTTTGTTTGTGCCCGCTGGACGCTGTACCCGAGGACACCTAGGAGCTGGAGGCAACCGTTGCGGACTAGGAGCCTGAGGAACCTAGCACCAACATCTGCTATGATGGGAACCATTAAGAACCAAGATTGCAAGAGTTAATAGTTAGCCTTGAAGAAGGTGATGGGTGATGAGACTCAGCAATACAAGCTTCTGTAGGACTATGGCCAAGAGTTTAGGAGAAGCGGTCCTGGTACAACATTTTTCTTGAACCTAGATCGTAACTTGTTCAGCACCTTATACTTCTCACTAGGTGCCTGCAAAAGGGGATTCATGGCTGCATGTAGACAAATCATTTGCTTGGAAGGATGCCATATCAAGACAAAGTATGGTGAGCAGATTTTGATTGCTATAGGAATAGAACCAAATGCTTGTATCTATCCTATTGCCATTGGTATAATTGAGGTGGAAAACCTAGCCTCTAGGAAGTGGTTTCTCCAAACACTGAAAGAAGACCTAAGGATTGAAAACATGGCCCATGGACTATAATGACTGACAAGTAGAAGGGACTCATACCAGCAATACTATAGGTTTTGCCTGATAGTGAACACAATTTATGTGTGAGGCACCTTTATTCTAATTTTCAACAACATTTCAAAGGTTACAATCTAAAGAACTAGCTCTAGTCTTGTGCTAGGTCTACCTCTATTGTTCAGTGGAATAGGAAAATAGATAGAATGAAGGCTCTTGACAAGCATGCATATGAATAGCTTGTGAAAATGCCTCCTCAAACTTGGTCTAGAGCTTTCTTCAGTACACTTCCAAAGTATGATATCCTATTGAACAATGCTTGTGAGGTTTGCAACAACTTCATTCTAAATGCTAAAGAGATGCTTGTGTTAAGTATGTTGGAGACAATTAAGGATCAGTTGATGACTAGGTTTTACAAAAAGAATAAAGATGTTGGAGAAGAATGGAGTGGTCCAATATACCCTAACATAAGAAATAAATTGAAGAAAAACTCATATTGGGATAACACTTGTTATGCTCTGCCACCAGGGAAAGGTTTGTTTAGGTGTAGGATAGAACCTATCAGTTCATGGTTGACATGAAGTTGAAGCAATGTGAGTGTAGAAGATGGGATTTAATTGGTATACCTTGGTCTCATGTAGTATCTTGCTTCAGTCATGAAAGAATACCACCCAAATTTGTGCTGTCAAATTGCTATTCATCCAATTCCTTCCTAAGTGCCTATGGACAGACTATATTCCCATACAGAGATAAGAGTGAATGGGAGAAAGTGGTGGACACAGTGGACATCCAACCTCTAGTGTATGAAAAAAGGTAGGAAGGCCACCAAAGGCTAGGAAGAAGCAACCATATGGAGTAGAAGGGAGCTCAGGTCCAACACTGTCCAAGCATTGGATCATCATAAATAAACTACATGTACTATGGAGAATCAAGCCTCTAACATGGCTACTTGTGGCCTAAGAAAGGCAGGACTGAAACCCATGCTAGCACCACAAAGACCTCCATCTCAACCTACTGGCCACAATGTAGGGGAACCTGAGGAAATCTATGATGGAGGTCCTACTGTCAGCCAGTTAGTGACCAACACTTGCTTCTTCTAAAGTTTATGGCTCTACTACATGTATAAATCTTACAATTGATGACTTTGTAGACATCAATCCACCATGATCCTGCCATGGGTCCTATGCTCTCTTAGGTAAATAGTGCAATGGTGGATCAAATGCAGACTGAGGTACCACTTTACTTCAGAGGTTTTGTTCATGTCATTGTCTATTTAAGCATGATGTATCATACCCACCACCTTTTCAGTGTTCACAACCAAGATTACTGAAGATTGAGCCTGTACCAGAGTCTTCTTTCATTGCCACCACCCAGCCTGAAGCAAGACCAATCCCACCAACAACTGCAACCAGGACAAGGAGAATTAGGGCTAAGATGCAATGCACAATACTAGTAGAGAATTAGGGTTGCTACTAAAAATATGAAACTTCACAGTCAAAGAAAAGGCATGCAACCAAGAATACTTAGATGCTGACAACAGTGCTCTCTTTTGTACATTTGGAACTCTGTACTTTGTTTCTCTTGTGTTTGGATCACACTAATGTGGCATGGTGGGACTACTATGATGAACCATGATCTTAGCATCTAGCATTTGTAGTACTAAATAGAACTAGGAAGCTACTGTGTTGACGCAAATGAACCAATTATGGAGCTGACATTAGGCTATGCCTCGGCCTAATGTTATGCAATGTTATGCAATGGAATTTCATGGCATTGTCCAACTTATGGTATTAATTTACTTGTTATCGTTGTCCAGCTCTTTTGCTTAATGTAACTCCATTTCCATATAGCTGAATTCAATTTCCACAAAGTTAGCTCTCCATTACCAAATGCTGAATTCCATTACATAAACACACAACTTACAACTAAGATCATTGCTTCATTATATCATCATAGAGAAAATGATTACAAGAACACACAATATACAACCAAGCAAGAAACACACTTCCGTAACCAACCTAGCTAATTCTTTCCCAATTGCTACCATTGCTTTTTCTTTCTTGGCCATTGCATACGCATCCTTATCATTGTTTATCACCAACTACTTCCAAATACCATCAGGGACACCACTACCTTCTTTCATCATTCCAACTTCACGATGTTGCTTCAACATGCCAACTTCACTGTGCTCATCTTTGACCCGTTTGCTCACTAGCTTCATGTAGGCCTCTTCCCAACGAAAGAATGGACACCCTTCATTGGTGCTCTATATGAGAAGAAATCAGAAATGAAGGAATCAAATCAACTTCGCCACTCACAATGAAAGAGTACTCCAAAAGAAAACATCAACTCCGCAACAATCCCTTACTGTGTGCGTGGGACAACAGTAGAATGCCTCCCCCAAACTCCATGGATTCTTTGATGTGCGCCGCTCCACTTGCCTCTGCTTGCCAGAACACAATCTGTAGATCTAGGATCCGATGCGGACGCATTCGATTCGTCGGCCATGGTTGCAGATCTGGGCGCGAGATGTGGCGGTGTGAAAGGCGGAAATATGCAGGGGAAAGGAAAAGAGAGCCGAGCATGATGTAGGAGAATGAAGGCGAGGGCCTAATTGCAAAAATAGCAATCGGCTCGGTTTTAGAAGGCCACAATGGCCCCTGCGTGGCACATCCACGTTGGATAAAATGCTCCCACAAACCAGTATGGACCTTCCGTGAATCACTTAAAAAGTTATGGATCTGAAAATGCACTTTGATAGTTGATGGACCTAACCGATACGATGCAAAAAGTTAATGGACTTGTGGTGTATTTTACTCTATTAAGAAAAGCTTTGGGGCCGGAATGCAAAAGATGTCTAGGTCTTCTGCGCTCATACCCTTTTGACTTGTACTTCAATCTCATGTTCAAGCAACCAACAAAAGTCTACCAAAATTAAACTGTTAATAGGACAACACCATCTGGACACACGCAAACGCACCTGAGGCGCACATACAAACATGAATTTTTGTGGAACCACACACTAGTGCCTTCTCTCCTTTATTTTTTTGGTACTGTTCAACACGCTTTAAAACAAGCTGATTACAAGACTTAAATATAACGACTTTCACGTACGCAAGCAAAACTAACACACTTGCTGCATGCACATTCAGTTTGCTAGTTGATCATGATGCTCTTCATGCCATGCCATGTCGGCCATACCTCCAAACCAATAAGGTTGCCAGCAATGGACTTCATGTAATATGCAACCACTTACATGCAGGTCATCTGATCATGGCATCTCGTATGTAGTGAAACTAACTCACGCATGCATGCACTTCTGACCTGCTCTCTCCTACACACACGGACACATGACTGACTGAACCTCAATCGCACAAATTAAACACATAATCGACATGATTGTCCACCATACAGCGGGATACATAACGGAGCAATTTTATTTCACCATGAACTTGTCTGAGTTCTATGCAGATTCTTGGTCCATCCCTCACACAACATCCATAGTTCATTTAGGCAATGGCCGTATAGTTCGGCCACTTCTTATTGCCAGGTCGACAAAACACGACCTGCATGTGGTACATACAACAGTCGACCAATAGTCAATTAGCACGTAACACTGGAGTTAATAGCCCGTAAACTTTTTTTTGGTGAAAAGAGTTTAAACGTAAATAATTTAGTGTGGATATTAAGCGCATACCTGGTAATCCATAGCTACATGTAACTTAAACATAGCCGCAGCGTAATTCAAATAGTACTCCCAAGTACGGACGAGTTTCTTGTCGAATCCTAGACTCGAACATTTTCTGCCAAAAAAAAGAGAAAGAGAAAGTAATGTAAATAAAGCACCTGTAGCTTGTTATTAGCTTGAGCTTGAGAGCTTGTATTTACTCTCTGTTGGCCATAAAATTGTTCCTCCAGTGAATCAGAGTCTGGTAGTAATTGTCTCCAATATTCTCAACGTGCTGTACGCTGCACACAATGGGAAAGAAAGAACTGATAAATCATGGAGGGCCTAGTAATTAAAATAATGATAGCTGGAAAGTGTAGTTGATTGCATACCAGAGCCTTGATGAATTAGCCATTGCAGACACAATTCGTGCTAGACAAGGAACGCAGCCACCTGGGAAGATATATTCCTTCAGGAAATCGGGCCTCCTCCATATTTTATTGTATGTTTGCTCTTGGACCGCTATGGACTGTGCATATAAGTTTGTTTTTTGAAGATGGGAAATAAGTTGCTTGACAACCAATTCATACTTTCAATCACACAATGGGGCGTCAGATCAATATTTACGTGTGTGGTGGGGGGTGGGGGGGTGTTTAATGATGCACCTGGAGGACAAATAGGCCATCTTCTGCCAAATGGTACTCACAGGAGGCAAAAAAATCATCCATGTACTCATGGCCAACGTGTTCAATCATCTCACTAAATAAGCAACAAGGGAACATATTTATCATATCACCAGTTCATCCATCATTTCACTGATCACTGCAATAATTTGTCAGCAGTACAACTCACCAGCTTATGATCCTATCAAACTTATGGCAAGTTGGTATTTGTCGGTAATCGCAAAGGAGCAAAGTTATGAGGTCCTACATATAAAGTAAAATTCGTTATCATGGCATATAAGTTGAAGATAATATTGTACTACTGCTAGTACCAAGAAGGTACTCCCTCCATCCACCGAAGAATAAAATTATAGTTTTGTCCTAAGTCAAATTATGGAAACTTTGACCAAGTTTATATTAAGATATATTAAAACTTATGCTACAAAATTATTATTATTATTATTAGATTTATGTTGAAATACAGTTATATTATACAAATTTGATATCATAAATGTTGTTACATTTCGTATTACATTTCTTTTGTTGGTGGAGGAAGTACATCACATACCTCTAATCCAGCTTCTTTCACCTTTCTCTTGGCATATTTCAGTTGCTCCTCAGATAATGTGATTCCTGTATACTTGCAACCAGTTTTCTTCACTAACTGTATCGCTAAAGTACCCCAACCACAACCAATCTCAAGAACATGATGCCCCCTCTCCACCTTAGCCTTCAGTTAAATGGACGATTCGTTGTAATATTAAAACATCATCAGGTCATGTCGATGCATATATGCCAGTTTCTACTAGATAATAAGGTAATGCATATGTCGAGGTAATCTCAAGATCAGCAGAAATTTATCATGGAAGAAGTCAAGCAAACCACCATGCAATTATTATCGTATTACCTTATTAATAAGACTGTTTGTCTTGCGTAGCTGAGCTGCTTCTAGGCTCTCATCCTCATCCTACCATTATAACCAATATCCAGGTAACTAAGCAATCTTAACAGTATACATGTACATAATTTACTATAGCAGGATATCAAATAAAAAGATTGGCAGACCTTGAAAATAGCAGAAGAATAAGTCATTGATGGATCCAGATAAAGAGCGAAGAAATCATTACTCTGCAAACACATATTCAAGAATGAAATAAAAATCTGTTACTAGTTTGTCAGTTTTTTAGACTACGGGAATGAATTATCTGTAGCATATTGATGGAGGTAACAATCTAGAAATATGTATGACATTGATATCTTAAGTAAAACCGCCATGTTATTTTTTATGAGGAAAATAAACAAAGTCCACTAACCAGATCGTAGTGTTCAGATATATTTTGACGAGTTTTTGATACAGCGTTCTTCCTTGAGGCATGACGCAAACTATATCTTGCAAACGCAACTCCAGTGGTTCCAAGCAAGCGTGTCCACCAGCGCTTCCTTATATAACTACTGCAAGACCCTAGTGACTCATGTACGATCCTTCGTATTGATTGAAAATCAGATATGCATGGTTCTTTTAAAAATCAAGGTACCTTTTGCTGGCACTGCTGCGTAATCTTCTCCGTTCATCTCTATTAGCAATAAAAATCTGTACCAATATCGATCATCGATTTAGTAAGAAAATTGAAAGAGAGTGGTAGTACCTGTATAACTAAATAATCTATATAACATACTCCACCCATTCATGTAAACATGAGATTACAGACTTGCTTCTGTTTTTTTTTTTAGAATTTCCCAGTAACATATCATGAAAGATTTAAAGATTGAATTGCATGAATTATATGGGCTCAAAAACGCTGAATGTGCTTTCTGATATTAGTACCATGCATAAATTTATTTGATTTCATAAGTACGTGCAAAACCAATCGACCACCAGAACATAGTGTTACCAGTATCCAATTCAGAAGGCCTTCTTTGTCATCAACAAATGAGATATAGCCATTGATGTAGGCATATGCAAAACCAAGGTCTGCTTCTGTTGCAGCCTAATGAAAAGGCGGAGGAAGATGTGACCAAGAAAGTAGTATGTTTTTTTAAAAAGAGGGAACAAAGGGAACCTCTGGTAAAATAGAAGTGAGAAGAGAACCTTCCAGTAGAACTGGGGGTCGTGAATCCGCATCACTGATTTTATGTTGCATTTTTCACATGCTTTACCAAAACTAAACGTATTGCCTCCTTCTTCAATAATGCTGTGCATGATACTGAAGTGAGAATGATCATGGGAGATTTGTAGTTTACGGTTTCGTACAAGCCTCACCTCAAGTAACCGATGGATATGAATTTTTGAATACTTCTTACGACCAGAAGACGTGCACCGGCCTCGGTCCATGATGGGACCATCTGTTTTGGGTTAACCAAAAGGTCACATTTCCTTCCAAGCAATCCTAAAGCTGCTACTTTCCCGGCCTGAATCAATTAAGTTCAATTTGTCATAAACATGGCAATCTCATAAATATTTGCATAATATGAGCTAGGTGTCGTTGTGACTGAAGAACCTAAAAAGGGCATTTATGGATAGGGAATACCTTCACACTGTCCTCGTGGAATCCGTAGCCTGTTATTCATTAAAAATGGACATTTCAGATTTTGTCATATTGAAATTAGTTAAACTGTAGAATGTGGTGAAACCAATGAGGTGACCTTGATATGGACCACAGAACCATACTCCCCTCTTTCCTTGGATGTTATTGAGCTCAGAAGTAGCCTTTGTAGCAGCCATGGTTGGAACTAGTTGGCGAGTATGCCATTTGAGCAATACATGATTTGGAACATGAGGAGGGTTAATTGTCACAAAAAACGGCGTGGAAGATCCAATGTTCTAGCAATTCAAAACAAATCAAAGGTTCCACTGTTATTCTTAATCAATCAATGCAGTGTAAAAGACAGTATAAATAGAGAGATTTTACGGCGATTGGAAATATACTAACTGGTACCAGACAGTACCACTATTTTTATTTTTAAAGTTCTTTATGCCATTTGTAGAATTAAAAAATAACTTTTGGTACCGGACTCTCCTATTTAGTAGCATCTGGTACCAGTATCCGTGGCACCGCCTATTTCAACGTTACTTATGGACGTGTTCTATTTTTTCCAACCACGCTTGATGGACGGTTTTTATTTTTTCCAACCACGATAAAAGTTGTAATATAAATATAATCAAACTAGTGTAAGGGTATGAAGCTGCCATGTTACTTAGGCACCTGAAGTGCATTTAGCCAGTAGGTAACACAAAGTCCACTGCCTGTTGTCCCCAGAAAGTTCCTGGAGCTCCATGCGGAGATATTGTGTGGCATCAAACTTTCATCACAGTGGAAGTACATGTCACTGGGGAAAAAAAGGAAAAATATATAATAGAAATGATAATATTGTATCAAAACAAATCAGTATTGAATAACACAACAGATGACAGCGTTACTTGTGCCTATACTGGAAAGCTCCTAGAATCCTCAATTCTTCATGTGTTGCTTCATCTCCTAGAACTTTAAGAGCATCAGGAGCATGGACTCCAAATATGATCCTGTCGTACATCTCCTCTGAACCACCGGTCTCCAAAATTCGGTAGCCTTCCAGCAGCATAACATTTTCCTCATGAGTGAATAAGCTAAGTAGGGTAATTTACAATAAGTAACTTTAGTACACATTTCATTTTTTTTCTTGCTAAACCAAAGTACATGATGGTCACTGTAGTTGGTTAATTGGGTCACCGCTAAGGCATTAACTGTAAATGCCTTCCCTCCCACCACCTACTAGTAGCACGGGCAGCATTGGCTAGAGCTTACTCACCCTTAAAAAAGAGTTAAATGCATCGGTGATCCATGAACTTTTCAAGGTGTCAGTTATATCAATAAACTTAAAAAAATGCATTTTTATGTCATTGAACTGATAAGATTGTGCCATTTAGGTGCAAGGTTCCTATAATGCCTCTGTATTGCTGATTTGGCGTGTCTGTGGTGATTTCATATTGACTACTAGTCAATGTATGCACGGGTATTTGAGCACTTCAGAACTGGATTAAGAATTTTCATAAGGCATGAACCTAGAAATGTGTTTACAAAGTTTATGGACCTAGATACACTATGACAAGTTAAGCAACATTGATACATTTAACTCTGAAAAATTAATACAATTTCACCCAATCTGCTGCACTTTGTTTTATTTGCCCAATTGACATCTTGGAGATTTGGACCTACTCTCAAAGCACCTGCTTTAATTGGAAAATCCGAGACCCTAAAACCCAAATCGTTTCAAAGGACATTACAAGTGTACAGATGCTCATGAATCTCAAATTACATGTATTAGAACAATCTGGATATACCTCCATTGAAGCTCGAAAGAGAGTTGACTTCACAGCCAGTTTTAATTTGGCAACCCATGCTTTCTAATTCTTCCCTTACCTGCTCATATATGCTTAAACATGTCGTGCTATCTATAGGCTCCTTAATTCTATATGTAACTGAAGAAAAGTTAGTACCTTGTTGACATAGGACCCCGAACCACCCTTAATGGTGAGCCACTGCGGCGGGTGACCTCCAAACAACTAAATGAATGCATAATATCATTAGATGAACAACATTATAATAGTACTAATCAATCTAACAAGTTTTTATGATGCACTACGGATCAGAGTGAAGAAAAAAATAAACATGTGAAGATGTATTGGCACCATACCTCAAGAAGATGATTGTCACGGAGGAATGAAAACACAAAGAAGGCAGGGAAGCATAGTACTTCGTGTGACGGATTCGACCAAATGCATGCACATATTGGAATCTGCAGCGAATGTAGTATAGTTTTGCTACATCTTAGAATTTATGACAAGAAACAGGAGAATAGAACTGCGTGCGTATGTGTCAGTCAGAAGCATACAAGGTAAGCATCCTGGAAGAGCTGTGAATATCTATGTGACTGAATGAACTGCCCCAAAGTTTCGTTTCGGTTCAGGTTTCTTCCATGTTCCTCCAGGTACCTAATCAAAAGAAGGGAGAAAATTAATCAATCATTCAGTATACGTATGACAGATTGATGGCAAAATGCTCAATCACCTCACCTGATAGCGTGATTCTTGAACTTGAATATCTCATGGATCACAAGCCAAAATCTAGGGCTAAGCAGATTGCTCTTTTGCACTATAACTCCAGATATACCATTGCGGCTACCCCACTCGAAGCCTTTAGCTTTGCCTAACCGCATGCTTGCTGAGAATGACATGTCTGATGTTTCCATCTCCAATCCAAGCCCTTCAAACCATTCCATCATGTTTGGGCATGCCACCTGCAATTAGGACCACTTATGTTACAGTACAAAATTAAATCAAAATTTGCAATGCATTAAAATTAAATACACAAAGAATTAAAAGTACTTCCACAGAGTATTTGTGAGGCCATATCATAGCCACGTTGAATACCCAAAGCATTACAACTTCATTTACAGTAGTATTGGTTCTAGATAAAATTTAATATTTATTATTATTCTAGAGCTTAGGCCTCCTAGCTACACAAATAGTATCAATTTCATGAGTAAAATCCATCTCCGATCCCTAAACTCGCTCCCTAAAGTCTCAAAATGACCATCCGGTCCTTAAACTTGTCTGAGTGTGTCAACCCGATCCCTAAACTTGTTTTGGTGTCTCAACCCGGTCTCTAAACTTATCTTGGTTTGTCAACCCAGTCCCGGTACAAATGGTCACTTTGAGACTTTAAGGATCGGATTGACACACCAAGACAAGTTTAGGGACCGGGATGATCACTTTGAGATTTTAAAGACCCGGTTGACACACCAAGATAAGTTTAGGGACCGAGATGGTCACTTTGAGACTTTAGGGACCGGGTTGACACACCAAGACAAGTTTAGGGACTGGAGATGGATTTTACTCAAATTTCATTTATCTCCAAAAAAAATTGTCTCCTATAATTCCATCTAGAGTGTGCTCTCTGCTTTTCATGAAAAAAAAAAGGTTAGGAATGCTGCAAAGATCTTCCTGTGAAGATAAATCTGGGCTATCCGTAACAGCCAGAGCATATGGTCTTGACCGATTAAATAAATCAGCAAACCCGGTAAGTGTATTTACAATTTTTACGGTGGTTGAAAAAAATAGGAACCATCCATCAGAAAAGATCTAATGGTTTAAAAATAGACGGTATCACAGTATCGGTACCCGACGGTACCAAATAGTAGGGTTCGGTACCAAACATGGTGGGACCGGTACCATATTTTTTAATTTTTAATTCCACAAAGAGCGTAAAAGCCTTTAAAAATTGAAAAAAATAGTGGTACCGTGCGGTACCGGTGGATTGCATTCCAACCACTGTAAAATATTTCGAGTGTATTTGCTGAGAGGGTTCCTGCATGCTTTAAAAAACTTATTCTTTTAGGGTAACTGATAGAAATAGTTGGCGTGCTTATATTGCATCCTTTAAGGCAGTGTCATTTCTCTTAGAGGCCGAAACTAAAGCCTAGGAACATTGCTTGGGCTACGCAGCTGTGGCCAGGAGCTTCCAAACAGTATATAAAAAGAGTTTGCCTACTATTGTATTTGGGCTGAGGACTTACTGTCGTGTGTTGTCTTGTGCACTGGCGATATAACTTTGATTCGGAGTGCTGGTGGATTATGTTTTTTCTTGGTGGTTGCAGAAGAAACTATACCGCATTTCTTATTCATAATATCTTCAGATTTGTTATTTTAGATCCTCCCCACTAATTAATACCCAAGCAAAGAGGGTGGCCGAAGCACAAGCCCTCAGCGACCCATACGTATTTGCTCATGTATTCTGCCGTCAAAAAAAAGCATGATGCTTCGGACATGTTAGTTAGTTCATTTGGTGCATAAAAACCTTGTTTGAACGCTCTGTATTTCTGAGCAGAGGTTGCACATATATCCGTGATGTATCTATGGGTCACTAACAATGGTAGGACCCATATTTCTGCAAAGCATCCTGAAATAAGCCTGCAAGTGTTGCTTCATAGAGAGCTGTGTTAGATTATATTAAGTGCCTCATGCGTCAGTTTTTCCTCCTTTTTTTAGTAACGTCCTCATGACCAGTCTGTATTGGATAGTTTCTTGTACAAAAGATCTATAGATTGTGTGACAGCACAATAACTTAAATAACCGCTCGACGTGCCTTTGTTTTGCAAAGGCTTTAACCTCTCTCCGCAGGAAAAGAAGGGCTTTATCTATCTGTAACGACGACGGGAACGAAAGTAGCAGATTCAGCAGTTTGGGTGTGTGTATACGCATGCTCCTCACCCTGTTGAAGACCATGAAGCCGAGGTCGACAGAGACCCGGCCGTTTCCGCCATCGACGGCCACGGTCCTGCTGGCATCCCCACCAAGACGATCCTCCTTCTCGTACAGGGTCACGCGCGCGCCGCCGCTTCTGGCCAGCTCGTGCGCCGCCGCGAGCCCGCTTAAGCCGCCGCCCACCACCGCCACCCTCATCTCTCTCTACCACCTATGCAAATCCCCTGGTGCAAGATCCAGATATCTAGCTGAGGCCTCTGCGCATTCTGCGTACTCACGCATTGCATTTATATAGACTGCCCAAGCCCAACGGTGGGGGTCCATGCATGCTCAGTGTATGTGTACCACCAGCCGTACCCAAAAAATTATCGTCGTGATAATGCAGGCATTCAGAGATTGCAGGAACCGAGTCTTACTAAAACATCTTCAATGGGTTTTGCTATCGCCATCCAACAAATTAAAAGTGTCACTCCAATAATGATCAAACATATTAGCAAAGAGGTGAAATATCCCAGAGTAGAGAGTACCCAGGTTTATCAGCTATGTCTTTTTTATTTCCATGAGTCGTATACTCAATGGACAGATGAGGAGTTGGTGTGATTAATTATCAGGAAAAGTCAATCTTAGAACTACCAAGATCGTTGGATTTCCAACCCTAAACTATGAAATCGGTAACCTGATGAGTTTGCCCACTATTACAAACTGGACATTTTTGACTTACCAAATCATGATGCCACAAGACACAGTAACTGCTTACAAAAAACTGGAAATGCCTGCAACAACTTGTTGGCAGATCTTATTGGGTTGTTCTGTCCATGGGAAGCATGGGTGAGCAACAAGATTCCAGCGCTTCTTGAATGCTTTTCAGGTGACAGTATGACACCACTTGTTCTTCCACGGTTACTGGCGTTCCCAATCGGGACTGATGAGTCTCTAGACATCGCGCATGGTGTCCAAGGAGTCTTGTGTTTTGGAACTGGGACTGATTCTCTTATCAGTCCTGATTCTATTTTTTACTGGAACGGATTTAGTTTATCAGTCCCGATTCCATTTTTCCCTGGGACGGATTTAGTGTACGGATAGCCCGTTCTCGTGTAGTGGGTTATGTTTTTAATGGTAGTCCCGGTGAATTTCAAAGGGCACTTGATATTGATATAATGCAACTTATTCGCTGTTGCGGGCTCTTCACACGCTTCAACGAGTTAGCAATAGCAATGCCATGGTTATCTCCTACTGATGAACTTGAGCTGCTTGGGCAAATTTATGAGAGCAATATGCTCATATCATGTCGTCCAGGGGATGTGACACATCATTTCTTTCACTAGCCCCTGATGAATTACTACAATTGCACTGGACGTGCCCTCAGGAAAGCCTTCCAAAGTGCTACAGTTGAGAGGAGGCGAATCAAGAGGCGGTTGCAGCCAGCTTCTGTCACCGGTGAGGCCGTCGATCCTTCTCACCTCCGGTGGCTGCCATGGCCTCGGATGCGAGTTGGATCACGGTTCTCTGTCGGGTTGTACAGTTTAAGTAGTAGTTTTTCTAGTGTTTGGTGTCCTGGCGGCGATGGTGAGGCGGGATCGGTGTTGTCACAGAGGAATAAGGTCCTCCGTCCTCACTCCCTTGGCGGTGGTGCTGGCTCCGGCACTATCGTGAGGTACGTGAGGTTTGTCTCCTCCAAATCCATTCGATTGGGTCCCTGGAGGGTACGTACGGTAGCTCTTGGGTGCTTGTCGTCTTTGTTCCTGGCGGCGACGAGCTCTTTTGTTCATGGCGAAGGATTGGCTGTGGGTGTGTTGGCGATGTGGTGGGAGGACCATGGCTTCTTCCTCGGCGTTGCTCGATGGCGAGTCATGGTGCTGGACCAGGTGGCCGTGGGGTGCATCCCCGACCGATGTGTTACAGCGTGTTTCTTCATCCTGTTCTTCGAGACAGGTCTCCCTTGCGGCTCGAGTCAAAGCTACGGCGAGATGGCGCTTCTCCTGGTCTGTGCGTGCTGCTATTCGTCTTCTTGCGCCGGCGATGGCGTTCGGCGACGGGCAGCGAGGTCAGCAGGTGCAGGGGTCCCAAGGGACGTTGATGTAATTTCTAGCTTGGTTAGGGACCTTTCTGCATTTTGGCTGGGACAGCTGTATCTTTCGAGGGCCTGCCTGTACTTTGCTTGTGTACGTGTTTTCCTTAATTCATAATATATATAGGTACGGTTGATAAAAAAAAAAGCTTGCACTGGACCAAAGTCAAAGTGAACGAATTGCTTTGTGCAGTTCTGATATGTGTAGTGCATCAGATGTCTTTCAAATTATGGCTGCGTTTCGACAAAAGATAACTGAAGCATTACTAAATTTCATCCAGAATCTTCAGTTTCCCTGGGATCCCGTTGGTTCAACTTATCAAGGGCAGAGCATCTCTTGCTAATACTACTCACATAGAGTGTCATGCCTACACAAATGAGCTGATGGTTTCACTGGACAAATTAATTGCCCGAAAGTCATATGCAAATATTATGATTGGTCTTCAGACCAAGGGCGCGTTGAGTTTCCTTGAAATCCTGGTGGAATTATCGTGATGCATCGGCATGAGAGCAAGCTAAATCTTAAGAATGGGGAATGTCAAGGTACCAACATGGGCCATAACATGAGCCTTGGTGATGTGGGCTTGATGCAAATAGAGAGGGCAATATGAAAGAATGGAGAGCAGTAATAGAAGTTATAGAATATTCAGAAATTGACACTTCTTTCTCGTGTAGTCTACTATTCATCTTCTTTCTCTCTCTGATCTTACTATTACTAATTAGAGGTTTATTTTGGAGCCTTCATGTTAATCCTCACAAAACGCAAAAAAAATAAATCTTAAAAATTTTCACAAAAATCAGAAACATCCGACCATTAATCGGTGGATTGGAATATCAATAGCCATTATATCTGTTTTCTAAGTAACTATAACTACCCACCTCTGCCATTACAAAAGGTTTTGATTTCAGCTCTCAACGAAAGCAAATTTCTTTTTTTTTTAGCAATTTTTTCTTATTTTCAATTTATTTTCTAAGTAATTACCCACATCTGCCATTATAAAAGGTTTTGAGTTCAACTCTCAATGACATCGAATTTTTTCTTTTTTGGCAGATTTTTCCATTTTCAAATTTACTCTCAATTTTTTTGTCAAAATTTTTCCATTTACAAATTTATGCTACTAAATGATCTCGTAATTTTTTTCATAAAAATGATAGAAACATTTCTATGAAATAGATATTTTGTGCATAATCTTGTTATTACTAATTGAAGACTCCTTTTAGAGCATTCTTATTAATCCTCACAAGATACGCTAAATAAAAGATAAAATCATAGGAATTCTCACAGTAATTAGAAACATCATATCATCGATTGCATATTGAAATCTTAATAGCCATTAAATATATTTTCTATGTAATAAACATCATGCCATCCATCATATAGCTCTAATATATGATTTATCTACTTTTTAGGAAAATGATAAATCCTAAAAATTCTCAAAAAAATAAGAAACATCCTGTCTTCCATCGTGTAGCTCTAATAGTATTAATTACATCTATTATAGTTTCTAAAAAATGACCCACCATGATATTATGAAAGATGAAATAAAATAATCTCTAAATTTGTATAAAATAACCCATTAATTTGCATAAAATTGCTCACCATCCCATCATGAAATACGAAATAAAATAACCCCTAAATTTGCATATAAATTACTCACCATGTCATCATAAAAGATGAATTCAAATAAGGCCTAAATCTGCATATAAAGTACCCAATATGTCATCATAAAATATAAATTTAAATAATTTCTAAATTTGCATATACATTACCCACAATGACATTACAAAAGATGAATTAAAACAATTAGCTCTAATATTATTACGGATTAAATCTATATCCGCTAAAACTCTAACCCCTGCGAGAGCACGGGTTGATGGACTAGTGTGCTTCTAATCTTGTACAACCCTTTGGTGTTCCCCTCTTAACCCCAATTCAGTTGCTTGCCTATGCCTTAAATCTCTAGTTCCTTGTTCTATCTATTGTTAGTTGTTAACAATAGGGCTAACTGAAAGTGGTTCGTAGGGTAGTTTTTGCTAACATGGTGTTGCCGGTCCCAAATGCCTGATGTGGAGGACTATAAGAGCTCCACGCAGACATGGTAAGCGTTCATGAACTAAGGAGTGGCATTGATGAGCTCCATGTTGCATATGGCGTTGTGTCCTCCCAATGCATGCCCTGACTAGCCGTACCATGCACCCTGATGAGCGGCACTGCCTGTGGCGGAACCGCCGATTTAATCCGGGCTAAGCACACCTGCCACCTCTGGCTTGCAGTGTGGTTAGGCCGAACTAAACCCGGTCGTCCGTCGAGATACCCAAAAAGGGCACTCGATGCAACCATCACCCAGGGATACCGACATCACACACGTTAAGCTCTTGAAAGAGCCACAACAATTACAACAACCCATCATTTCATACAAACATAGATTGATTTGTTTAAGAATATTTACTCAAAATGGGGTACAATCATACTGAATTAGAATTCCAAAATAGCCTCGCAGCGGAAACCGTAACGTAATACTGATATACTCTTGCAGCGGAAAATAAAATATCGAGCCATGACATTGAGCCCACCATTGTCATTCTCGATCATGATACTCCTGAAAAGAAAACATCAACAACGTAGGGGTGAGTACGTGAGGTACTCGTAGGACTTACCCGTGGGCGGTTTCAACCCGACACATTTGAGAGTATGCAAAGCTTTTTGTGGACTGGACTCTAACCCGCGCAAGCTTACTAGAAGTGAGTCCTTACTTTCAAGTATCATTTATTTCTAAAGTATAAGCCTCATTAGGTTCATTATAGTTATTATCAACATCCATAGCTCATATATATCATCATAAGAAGCTTGCGAAATTGTAACATACAAGTTCAAACATGTAGTATAAAAACGTACTTAAATGATCAAGATATTAAAGTTATTACTACGTTGCCCGTGTGCGATACTGGCATTCTCACACCTGGTGAGCATCAGCGATTCGAATCGATTTTTAATTCCCGGGAATAACTATCATGCCAGGGGTATATGCTTACTAGCCATCGCGTTCCCACATATAGCCCCCATCTCCACTCGTCCCATCCCAAGTTCGATTCAATCCCGCCATTCCCCTGGGTTTTGCCCTCTCAGGAGCGATACCACGGCCGCACCGGGTCAGCCCTCCCTTAGGAGCGATACCACGGCCGCTCCGGGTCAGCCCTCCTTCGAGTACAAGCTCCCCCAGGCCTAACTCCCTCCAACAAGAATGGTAGGAACCTGTCTCTGTTCTTCGGATGGCACGAGTAAGACTTTCACCGGTCCATTATCCCGGTTAAGCACTCTAGCAATATTATGCCGACCAGCAGGCGAACAGCGAATCGGGCCTTAAACGACTCGGGCGGAGTCCACCAAACCATCCTCATCATTTTTCATCGTAATCTGCCCCTATCTCCGCCCGGTCTCATCTTTTCATCACATCATATCATATTTCTCTCGTATTAAACTTTTGTAAAGTATTTTGAGTCCTATCATCTCGCGAGTGAATATCTTCACTCGACTTCTACCGTCTAAGCATGGCTAAGCATCGACTTCGGCCTAACCATTCTAATTAGGGTGTCAGGTATTTATGCAGGTGGGGTTTCAAACAACTCCTGAACGTAAATGCACAATCAAATAAAGGATGGTGAGATTCCCTAGGTAGGTGTATATGCCTAAGGGGCCTACCTTTTGTTGTTGATAACTTGAACAAACTAAACTAAAGTTAGTTTGCCGGGTTGTGAGGCTCTGCCCCAGGCAACCCCTTGATCACTTGGACAGCTCCTCCTTCCAAATACCACTTCAGGGGCCTCCAGGTGGTATTTGGGTCTTAGTTGGTCTTTTGGACACCGTTGCTCGAAGTAACTTCACGCTCTTGCTTCCCGATCACGTATCTGTAATAGGCGTCACTATATGAATGATATGCATGATGCAGTGCATGAGATACATGAAGATCAAGCACTCATTTGAGTAAACATTTCAAGGACAGGGACAGGAACAATATCGAAAGATGTTTGATTTCACTACTTAAGCAAGAATTACTTTTAGTGCTAGTGGCATTAGTACAATTATAGACCTAGAGCAAGAATTCCCTCATGTAGGTTATATATATATACTTATCAAGTCGCGAATCATAGGGGAGACATGTTAAATAGTACTTTCCTATTTTTGTCTAAATGACCCTAACATTTGCCATTTTCAAAGTACATAGCAATCAGCAAGCAACCTATAAAACTTTATTGTTGGGCTACATTGAGTCATATGGGTACAATATAATTTTTGTGGATTTTTCAGGATGAGTTTTATGTAGTATATATATTCATATTCTAATAATACACTAAATACATATATAGAGGTAAAACAAGAATTAAGCATTGCGTGCTAGGGTTTCCAAAAATCACCATAGATCTTAATCATCATATAAAATGTACTGTCCAAGTTTCATAATTTCTGAAGGCGTTTAACTTTAGTTTTGTTAATTAGTTAAGGAAAACATGATCTGCACTAATTCAAGGGTAAAACAGGCATTCCACTCATGAAGGTCAAGCCGACTGCATAGATACCATTTTTATCTTCCTAACAAAACTGACTTCACATTTTTACCATTTTTCTTGAATTTATTGTAGATTTTCAGATTTCTCAGTTTAATGAAATGTATTAAATCCAAAAATTTATACATTCAGGGCCTACATGCGACTAACCCCTAACTTCTAAGGGCTAGCATGCAAAATCCTTGGGACCCATTCAACAGCATAGAAACTGAATCATAAAAATACCAAACCTAGGGGCTAGATCTGCAAAATCCGAGGGCCTGGCGTAAAACGCGATAGCTCCATAGATCTAGGGTTGAATCTGCGAGTTTCGCAAGACACAGTGAACAGTCAATTAATAAGCAAAATCAGCAGGGTCTTAAACGCAAAGTTTGGCTTCTTCTTCTACCTCTCGCCAGGGAAGAGGCCTCGCGCAGGGGGCGGCGGTGCGGCTTGCGCAGGCGGCTGTAGGGCCGGACTTGGAGCCGACGTGCTCTGGGAAGGCGTTCCTGGCGTGGGGCTTCCCTTCCCCCAAGACGGTGTCGTGAGAGGAGGCCGGAGTGCGCGAGGAACGCCGGTGAACTGGACGGCGGTGGCGCACGGCGCTTGAGGCGGCGCGGGGCGATTCCGGCCGGAGGGGAGGCAGATTCGAGGAAGTGGAGAGCGCTTGAGGTGCGCGGGGTAGTGGCGGCTCTGTTGGTGGGGTCGTGGAGGCGCGGGGATGGCCCGAGGTGGGACGTCCACGGTGAGGCGCGGCGCATCGGGGCGGCGTGCGGTGGCGCCCGTGGAACAGGGGGAAGGAGGTAGGTGGGGAAGTCAAGAACGCGCGGAACCGAACGAAAGGAAGGAAGCGGTGATGGAGCGCACGTCGGTAGAGCTGGAGGAGCACCGGAGGAGGCAGGCGCGAGCTCGCGGCGTCGGCCGGTAATGGCGGCCCGGCACTCGGTGCGCGAGAGCAGAGAGCAAGAGGGAGAGGAGAGCGGGCGAGGGCGCGGGGCACGCGGCAGGGAGAGCGCAGGCCGGGCACGGGCAGGCGGCGCGTGGCCTCGGCGTGGCGGCCGGGCGGCGCGTGCCCGCGGAGGCGACGGCGCGTGGCCGGCAGCGCTAGACGCCGGCGCCGCGTGGGCGAGCGAGAGAAGAGGAGGAGAGAAAAGGCGCGCGGTAGACTCGGTCCATGGACCGGAGGTCGCTGACAGGTGGGGTCGGGGTGAGGAGGAAGGTGAGGGGTCTACGGACCGAGTGCACGGAGCAGGGGAGTCGGTGGACTGTGCTGGCGCGGGCAGCCAGACAGGTGGGGCCCGCTCGTCAGCGACTCAGAGGAAAATAAATTCGGAAAAAGAAAAAATGCTGTTTGACTGCTGAGACATGTTTTAGAAATTGCGATTTTTGAACATCCTAAAGGCCGAATTTGACAAAACTCAAAATACAAAAGTTGTTCTACTCTTCCAGAGCTACAACTTTGTCAAAAGGAGTAAAATCATAATCCAAGTTTAAATATGATTAAATTTGAATTGAACCTGCTGACTCCAGTTTGACCAAAGTTTAAAGCAACTTAGAAATTCCTAAAGTCTATTTTATGCTCATTTTCAGAGAAAGAGCATTATACCAATGTTGTGTGGTTTTTAATTATCTACAACTTTCTTATATGATGTTTTGCATGATAGGGACTTTTGATTGCTCAAAATTTGAATTTTTTCCATTCAGGTCTATTTGGACAGAATTCACTAGAAGATAGAAAAGGAGCTAAAACATCTTGCAAACCTTTATGCATGTCAACACACCCAAAAACAAAGTTGATCTACCTAAAATTGTCTACAAATTTGTTATAGAGAGTTTGGTCCAAAACACATCATATTTTAAACTATAGTCACAAATGCACTCAGGGGTTTTTCATATTTTACTGAAAAATTTTGACTTCGTGATTTACTAACCTAGTTGTTGCTCTTCTCTAAACATTCTCAAGCCAAAACTTTGACTACCGCTAATCTAATCACGTGTTAAGATTTTCGAGATGCCGGGGGCATCACAACCCACCCCCCTTAAACAAATCTCGTCCCGAGATTTGGGTGAGGTATAGCTGTGTAACCTAGCGTTCATTGCAAAGAGTAGGGCATTATGGATTCGTGTCTTTTTAATTTCACATAGAAGCATCTAAATCTTTAACTGTTAGCTTTGTCAACTAGCTTGTGAAGGGTTAGTGCCTCTTTAACACAAGTACTCACAGAGCGTTATCTCTTAGGCTAGGGTGGTCTCTCTAAGATACTCGACGAGTCGTGCCATATAAGAGAGCGAATGAACAAACCATGAAGAGAATGTGATCAACGAGCAAGTGACTGTGATTGAAGCAAAGGAAGGGAGTCATTTCCTGATTTTGATACTAATATTTGAAACATGGTAAGTATCTGATTTATCCAAATAATGAAAGCAAAGTGTACACAGTCAGAAATTGAATACGGCAGGGTCTTTTGATTGAAAGAGGTATTATCGGATGCGTTTTTGAGAGCCTTTCATTTTATTTGACAGGGACTGTGTCCACATATAAAATTCCAAGTTAATATGTTTTCAAAGAGTAAGATGTGGTGAAACGTAGCACATTCTACTCATTAGGGCAAGAAAGGCACAAGAAGGAGAAGATAGGCCATATTCGTTTAAACAAGCTGATGATCTGTACGATTTCTTAGCGTTGGTCATGATTGATCAAGAAAATGGCAGTAGCTGACATGTTCTTACTAGCGAAACAAAATGCTAGTAAGCTCTCTTCTAAGAGGAAGAAAACCACTCATAGAGAAATGATGATAAGATAAGAGCACTGGCCGAGGACAAAAGCTAGTGTGGAGGATGTTCGTAAAGTACACCCTCGGGAATTAAGGTTCAACGAATGGATAGAAATATCAACGGAGTTAGTGAGAACGAAATTGACTGTTCCCACCAACCTTCGGAGGCAAGGTCAAACATGTATATGAATTAATATGAACAAGTTGTGGGTTTGAGACGGATCATTCCCCATTGGTCAAGAAGGCAAGATTCAAGGTCAATCAAATGATAAACTCCAATTATGAATGTTCCACGATTGAAGCGATGTCATGCCTTCGCATGCCTTAATGCCAGCGCGAACCTAGTAGCACAACCATGTGACGGCCGTACACATAGGACTCCAGGTCCCGTCGAGGCACCCAAGTCTGCCTAAGGAGACATCACAACAAGAGTGGTTTAATCATTCCACTTACAGAGTCATAATTACTACAAGGTTTTGATAAATAAAGATGAAGTCCGATGTGATATAAGAGCTTAGGGCGTTTGATTCCCATTGTAAGTGAAGTTCCTTGATTTGCAAAATTTTGGAGCAAGAAATTAACGAACAGTGAAATACAGTGCAAATAGACTAGGATTCCTTCGATCACAAGGGTTCGAAGCGCATGAACGACAAGGGTTTTAAAGAAAAAGTTACCAAAGCTCCATGTGCTATCACTATAAGACTAGGAGTACATTTAGCCATAGGAACAAGATACAAGTTGACCCTACAGAGCCGGACACCCGAGGTTTTTCTGATTTACACAGGTTAAACCTTCTGATACATAAGCTTGTCCCCAACTTTATCGTACTAATTGGTACCCAGCTAATACTGCCTAAACGTGAGATTGATGCGTCCTGGACGGAGACCAGTTTCTTCCTTTAGCCATGTCGGTGCAGTGTTAGGCTTCACATGGGAGATGCCATGGAATAGCAGTCTTGATCTTCCACCGAATATAAGAACATCGCCAGACTCGAGGTTGACCTTGGTCGCTCTACCCTTGTCTCGAGTATCGCCGAACAGGAATTCTGCCGTGTCGCCTAGGGAGATTGAGATGATAGGTAGACCTTAGTTGATGCTTCTTCCTGATTCATCCTTATCTTGATGGAGTCCGAGCTTCCCGACGTTGTTGTAGTAGTTAATGATGCATATGTCAGGATTAATCTGAGGAAATTCGCTTGCAGTTGAATTTGCAGTTTGAGCAATTGTCTTGAAAACTTCTGGTATCGCAGGGACTTGGGCACCATCGTATGGACGTGTTGGCCCATAGAAACCTGTAGTCGGATCCCAATTCTTCCCTAGACACATCATCCATAGCTTCATCTGGGCTCCATTCTTGAAATTAGGCCTATAGAATCCTCCTGGACCAATACCTAATTGTCGACACGTACGAACTATCTCGACTTGATCTTCAGGCTTGACGAATTCCTTCAATAAAACTAGGCCAGGTCGCAGATGTTGAACTGAAGCCGTATTAGTAGAAGATTCTCCCACTTTTCTCTTCTTCTTGAGACTTGCAGGGGCTGTTGTTTTAGCCTTCGTGGGCTCGGGGTGATCAGGACATAAGTCAAAAGGCTGCGACATCTGTGACAGGAAAAACAAGGCTTCCGTAAGTTCAAGGGTTTGAAAACTTGGTGTGGGCATAGTGTTTTCCGCGTTTACGTGTATAAACATAATATGAATCTAGTTACTTTCAATCAAACACACATAGCAAAGCACATGAGATGAGATAAAATGATGCATGATCGTCCTATCCGTCCTCACAAATCCTTACTTTTATAACTAACGATATTCCAGTGGCATATATGCACGTGCTCTCCCTACATGCAACTAGCCGAATTCTAGTCGTCCAAGTTACGCATTTCGTGGTTAGTGTACCTGCAAGAAAAATGCATGCTCATACATTACCACTTAGTGTGGTATCCACGCGAATTCTCACGCTGCGTGGACAACGTTGAGTGGGCCGCTGCACCTTCTTCTCAAAACCTGACTTTCCACCAGTACTGGGGATTACCGAGAAGAAGATGGATCCCAAAACCGAATGTAAGTGTGGGGAGCATGAAAGCTTCAAAACATGCCCACCCCCCTTAAAAGATTTATCTAGGCAGCATGAATGCAAGGTTCACAATGAATCGCAAATCCCGATAGCGTTCCACCAGTTCTGGGGATAGCTATGGCCGAAACATTGTTTCCCAAAACGCCGAATATGCACATGAGTTGCTATCTTAGTTAGTCAAGTCAGTGATGCCACCTGTATATATAAGCTAACATCCTTATAATGGGCATATACGCGATACTCTCGTTTTCGCAAATACTTTTGAAAAGATTTTGAAAATAGGCTTTCGAAATCAAAATAAAGTTGTTATAATTGTTGTTCGTGTATGATCGGCTCTGATACCAGCTGTGGCGGAACCGCCGATTTAATCCGGGCTAAGCACACCTGCCACCTCTGGCTTGCAGTGTGGTTAGGCCGAACTAAACCCGGTCGTCCGTCGAGATACCCAAAAAGGGCACTCGATGCAACCATCACCCAGGGATACCGACATCACACACGTTAAGCTCTCGAAAGAGCCACAACAATTACAACAACCCATCATTTCATACAAACATAGATTGATTTGTTTAAGAATATTTACTCAAAATGGGGTACAATCATACTGAATTAGAATTCCAAAATAGCCTCGCAGCGGAAACCGTAACGTAATACTGATATACTCTTGCAGCGGAAAATAAAATATCGAGCCATGACATTGAGCCCACCATTGTCATTCTCGATCATGATACTCCTGAAAAGAAAACATCAACAACGTAGGGGTGAGTACGTGAGGTACTCATAGGACTTACCCGTGGGCGGTTTCAACCCGACACATTTGAGAGTATGCAAAGCTTTTTGTGGACTGGACTCTAACCCGCGCAAGCTTACTAGAAGTGAGTCCTTACTTTCAAGTATCATTTATTTCTAAAGTATAAGCCTCATTAGGTTCATTATAGTTATTATCAACATCCATAGCTCATATATATCATCATAAGAAGCTTGCGAAATTGTAACATACAAGTTCAAACATGTAGTATAAAAACGTACTTAAATGATCAAGATATTAAAGTTATTACTACGTTGCCCGTGTGCGATACTGGCATTCTCACACCTGGTGAGCATCAGCGATTCGAATCGATTTTTAATTCCCGGGAATAACTATCATGCCAGGGGTATATGCTTACTAGCCATCGCGTTCCCACATATAGCCCCCATCTCCACTCGTCCCATCCCAAGTTCGATTCAATCCCGCCATTCCCCTGGGTTTTGCCCTCTCAGGAGCGATACCACGGCCGCACCGGGTCAGCCCTCCCTTAGGAGCGATACCACGGCCGCTCCGGGTCAGCCCTCCTTCGAGTACAAGCTCCCCCAGGCCTAACTCCCTCCAACAAGAATGGTAGGAACCTGTCTCTGTTCTTCGGATGGCACGAGTAAGACTTTCACCGGTCCATTATCCCGGTTAAGCACTCTAGCAATATTATGCCGACCAGCAGGCGAACAGCGAATCGGGCCTTAAACGACTCGGGCGGAGTCCACCAAACCATCCTCATCATTTTTCATCGTAATCTGCCCCTATCTCCGCCCGGTCTCATCTTTTCATCACATCATATCATATTTCTCTCGTATTAAACTTTTGTAAAGTATTTTGAGTCCTATCATCTCGCGAGTGAATATCTTCACTCGACTTCTACCGTCTAAGCATGGCTAAGCATCGACTTCGGCCTAACCATTCTAATTAGGGTGTCAGGTATTTATGCAGGTGGGGTTTCAAACAACTCCTGAACGTAAATGCACAATCAAATAAAGGATGGTGAGATTCCCTAGGTAGGTGTATATGCCTAAGGGGCCTACCTTTTGTTGTTGATAACTTGAACAAACTAAACTAAAGTTAGTTTGCCGGGTTGTGAGGCTCTGCCCCAGGCAACCCCTTGATCACTTGGACAGCTCCTCCTTCCAAATACCACTTCAGGGGCCTCCAGGTGGTATTTGGGTCTTAGTTGGTCTTTTGGACACCGTTGCTCGAAGTAACTTCACGCTCTTGCTTCCCGATCACGTATCTGTAATAGGCGTCACTATATGAATGATATGCATGATGCAGTGCATGAGATACATGAAGATCAAGCACTCATTTGAGTAAACATTTCAAGGACAGGGACAGGAACAATATCGAAAGATGTTTGATTTCACTACTTAAGCAAGAATTACTTTTAGTGCTAGTGGCATTAGTACAATTATAGACCTAGAGCAAGAATTCCCTCATGTAGGTTATATATATATACTTATCAAGTCGCGAATCATAGGGGAGACATGTTAAATAGTACTTTCCTATTTTTGTCTAAATGACCCTAACATTTGCCATTTTCAAAGTACATAGCAATCAGCAAGCAACCTATAAAACTTTATTGTTGGGCTACATTGAGTCATATGGGTACAATATAATTTTTGTGGATTTTTCAGGATGAGTTTTATGTAGTATATATATTCATATTCTAATAATACACTAAATACATATATAGAGGTAAAACAAGAATTAAGCATTGCGTGCTAGGGTTTCCAAAAATCACCATAGATCTTAATCATCATATAAAATGTACTGTCCAAGTTTCATAATTTCTGAAGGCGTTTAACTTTAGTTTTGTTAATTAGTTAAGGAAAACATGATCTGCACTAATTCAAGGGTAAAACAGGCATTCCACTCATGAAGGTCAAGCCGACTGCATAGATACCATTTTTATCTTCCTAACAAAACTGACTTCACATTTTTACCATTTTTCTTGAATTTATTGTAGATTTTCAGATTTCTCAGTTTAATGAAATGTATTAAATCCAAAAATTTATACATTCAGGGCCTACATGCGACTAACCCCTAACTTCTAAGGGCTAGCATGCAAAATCCTTGGGACCCATTCAACAGCATAGAAACTGAATCATAAAAATACCAAACCTAGGGGCTAGATCTGCAAAATCCGAGGGCCTGGCGTAAAACGCGATAGCTCCATAGATCTAGGGTTGAATCTGCGAGTTTCGCAAGACACAGTGAACAGTCAATTAATAAGCAAAATCAGCAGGGTCTTAAACGCAAAGTTTGGCTTCTTCTTCTACCTCTCGCCAGGGAAGAGGCCTCGCGCAGGGGGCGGCGGTGCGGCTTGCGCAGGCGGCTGTAGGGCCGGACTTGGAGCCGACGTGCTCTGGGAAGGCGTTCCTGGCGTGGGGCTTCCCTTCCCCCAAGACGGTGTCGTGAGAGGAGGCCGGAGTGCGCGAGGAACGCCGGTGAACTGGACGGCGGTGGCGCACGGCGCTTGAGGCGGCGCGGGGCGATTCCGGCCGGAGGGGAGGCAGATTCGAGGAAGTGGAGAGCGCTTGAGGTGCGCGGGGTAGTGGCGGCTCTGTTGGTGGGGTCGTGGAGGCGCGGGGATGGCCCGAGGTGGGACGTCCACGGTGAGGCGCGGCGCATCGGGGCGGCGTGCGGTGGCGCCCGTGGAACAGGGGGAAGGAGGTAGGTGGGGAAGTCAAGAACGCGCGGAACCGAACGAAAGGAAGGAAGCGGTGATGGAGCGCACGTCGGTAGAGCTGGAGGAGCACCGGAGGAGGCAGGCGCGAGCTCGCGGCATCGGCCGGTAATGGCGGCCCGGCACTCGGTGCGCGAGAGCAGAGAGCAAGAGGGAGAGGAGAGCTGGCGAGGGCGCGGGGCACGCGGCAGGGAGAGCGCAGGCCGGGCACGGGCAGGCGGCGCGTGGCCTCGGCGTGGCGGCCGGGCGGCGCGTGCCCGCGGAGGCGACGGCGCGTGGCCGGCAGCGCTGGACGCCGGCGCCGCATGGGCGAGCGAGAGAAGAGGAGGAGAGAAAAGGCGCGCGGTAGACTCGGTCCATGGACCGGAGGTCGCTGACAGGTGGGGTCGGGGTGAGGGGGAAGGTGAGGGGTCTACGGACCGAGTGCACGGAGCAGGGGAGTCGGTGGACTGTGCTGGCGCGGGCAGCCAGACAGGTGGGGCCCGCTCGTCAGCGACTCAGAGGAAAATAAATTCGGAAAAAGAAAAAATGCTGTTTGACTGCTGAGACATGTTTTAGAAATTGCGATTTTTGAACATCCTAAAGGCCGAATTTGACAAAACTCAAAATACAAAAGTTGTTCTACTCTTCCAGAGCTACAACTTTGTCAAAAGGAGTAAAATCATAATCCAAGTTTAAATATGATTAAATTTGAATTGAACCTGCTGACTCCAGTTTGACCAAAGTTTAAAGCAACTTAGAAATTCCTAAAGTCTATTTTATGCTCATTTTCAGAGAAAGAGCATTATACCAATGTTGTGTGGTTTTTAATTATCTACAACTTTCTTATATGATGTTTTGCATGATAGGGACTTTTGATTGCTCAAAATTTGAATTTTTTCCATTCAGGTCTATTTGGACAGAATTCACTAGAAGATAGAAAAGGAGCTAAAACATCTTGCAAACCTTTATGCATGTCAACACACCCAAAAACAAAGTTGATCTACCTAAAATTGTCTACAAATTTGTTATAGAGAGTTTGGTCCAAAACACATCATATTTTAAACTATAGTCACAAATGCACTCAGGGGTTTTTCATATTTTACTGAAAAATTTTGACTTCGTGATTTACTAACCTAGTTGTTGCTCTTCTCTAAACATTCTCAAGCCAAAACTTTGACTACCGCTAATCTAATCACGTGTTAAGATTTTCGAGATGCCGGGGGCATCACACTGCCCCACAACACCACACCACCACCACAACCTATCGAGGCCATTGAGAGATCAAGGGTGATTGTCTTCCTTGTGTGATGTCCATGGGATAACCGACATTCTCTGCGAAGATGCGTGATCTATTTGCTCATGATGTGCAGGTATATGGGCATGGCGGTGGTCAACGGCGTGAAGTGTCGGGTGAGGCTACCGGCGTCCAATCCAGCAGCCCAAGGAGTGGAAGGGAAAGCATGGTGATGCGACGATATGTGGTCGTGGTGTGGCTCTTGGACTGTGGAGGTGAGAGCTGGCATCGGAGTAACATGTGTTGAAGCCGGAGGGTTTGTTGGTTTGCTCCCTCAAAACCAACAAGGTGGTCAGTTTGGTGGTCTGTACCTCAAAACCATTGTTGGCGGTCGTTATAACACATTTCGACCACCAACATTTCATGCTTCAATGGTGATTTTTATGCAAAGTTCATACATTCTAACCAGTTCCTTGAGTTGTGTACAAAGATCATGTAGGAACATAGGAAACAATGCAAATACATACAAAACATGGTGAAACAAGGTGCAACAATGGAGGAGTGGACAAAGGGCAAACCCTGGCCGCTCAGCCTAAGGACCAAGCTGCCTGACCTATGGGTCAGGCCACCCGGCCTCCCTCCACCTCTCAGCACTAAGGACTGGCCACCAGGGCTAAGTCCCAAGCCGCTCGACTCACCTCATTGGCTTCCCGGCGTGTGATTTGCTCCAATTGCCACGTCCTTCGACCTGCATGCAAGAGACAACATGTCAAACACAACTCCATGTTGGAATCCAAGAGATCAACGCAAAACACCCTGGAAGGCCGCCACCTCACCGATCCAGCCCACAGATTGGCTAAGTCAGCAATCCAAGAGAGTGTCATCCGATGGCTAAGGAAGAAACACAAGGCAAATCCAACGATATATGCAAAAGCACACTGTTTTAACTGTCAACAGCCTTACCCAAGTGACTAGAAGCGTTAGATGGACAAAGTTGGTGGATCCAAGGGTCACCCGGCCTTGGATCAGGCCGCCCGGCCCGCCACCTGTCCCTCAGCCACCGACCTAACCTCCAAAACCGACCTTTGGACAGCTATAAATACCCCCAAGGTGTTCACTTGTAAGTATGGTGGTGTAGTGGTAGAGTAGCACTTAAGATTGTGAAGTGTATAGTGTTGGAGAAGTGAAGTTATCCCTTAGCTTGTAGAGAGAGTAGTGAGGTGAAGAGTGAGGGAGTGGGATTTCTCTTCGCTCCCGGGCTTGTAATCTTAGAGGAAGGATATTCGATTCCAGGATTGAGTAAAGTTCCTTGTCCTCTACCTTTGTTATTTCATTCTTAGTTTACTTTCATACTTAGTTTTATGCTTGTCTGCTTACGGGAACCTTGTGCATGCTTATAGTATTGGCTATATAGTGTTGCTTGCTCTTTTGGCTCATTACCAGTTTAGTAGTGAACTCATCAAGTAGACTTGATGGTGTTAGACTTAGAGTTTACCTTGGTTGGTTGGCTATCCCACGCAGCTCTGGTTGGTAGACACACTAGGTGATAGCTTTTGTGTTCTCAGTATTCCAATCCCATATGTTCGGATAGACTCGTTGATGATATAGCCGAATCCTGTAGTGCCCGCCTTTCTCGGCTGGGTAATCAGCACTCTGATGCCTGGCAGTGGTGCTACAGCTTTGGTGTCTATGTTTACATGACAAGTATAGTTCTATGCATGCTTAGTATAGTAAAGTGATCTAACATATGTTGTACATTGCTAGCTTCACTAGTTCGGTTAGTTGTGTTGTGTGTTATCATACTCCTCGTTCCTCGTGCATTCGATACCCCAGAATACTCTTGGGTGAAAGGCTACAACGCGTTTTCCGTGCGCTTGAGGAGTTATATCTAGTAGGCTAAGAAACTCCAACAACCATCACAGGAGGATGCGGCTACATGGGCTTGACCTTGGAGGTGCTAAGGGTCTTGGGCTTTGGACAGAGGCCGGCATCTAGATGGTTTGGTAGTTTTTCTCAAAACCATCACCTACTTCAAGTTCGCAGATTTCTCCCAAAAGTAGTTTCCTGGTTTCCACTTCAAAACCGTGGGCGACAAGGGTTGGACTACTGAACATGCGGAGGACATCGGGTGAAGACTTGGAAGCCAAGAAGATGAAGATTCCGTCATGGCCGTCCAATCGAGTTTCATGTATCTTTTTGGTTCAGCCCCTAGGTCATTCTAGTTAAGTTCTAGTCATAGGGGTCTTAGTGTAATTATGTTATGTTAAGGCTAGGGTTTATATATAGATAGATGGATGGACATTAGGACTTATCTCTCCCACTTAGAAACCCTAAGCCTTAGCATTTCCTGCAGTAAAGAGCTTAGAAATTGAAAGAAGAGCCCTACACTTAGGTTATTGGTGTCATCTAGTCTTCTTTTTCACTTTAGAGGGTGGATGATGGGTGGTAGGCTGTAGGGTGTAGGGCTATGGGGTAGCCTATTGCAACTCAAAAGTTTTTATTCTATTATGTAAATGCAGAAACTGGTACAAGCTAGAGATCATATACTATTACCACTAGACGCATAGTGCGACAAAAGACGAGTTGGACCAGCCGAGTTCCAACATCGTGCGCACTGAGTTAAGGTGCTGAAAAGAGTCGGCGTCGGGCTCGTCCAGTCGTCTCGATCCATAAGAACTCGGGTGACCTCCAAACCACTAGAATGATTAATGTAGCAATTGCAGCAACGCCTTTATGGTATCCACACGCCCGGGAAGGGAACACCGAGTTATGATGTGCTATCACCATGAACCAAACTAAAGATATTGAGAGACAGGACTAGCTTGCCAGCTAGGGTCGCACAGAAACTCTTTTCTCTGGATTTTTCACCACCCCAAGCCTTCATGCAAATATATAGTCTCCACTAATGGGCCTTAACCTAGTAAAGGCCCATCAGGATCCTAATTGCTTGCAGATCAAGTATCCGAGTCCTCATTGAAGTCCAACTTTCGTAGACCATGCCACTTGCTGAATCAGATCTGAGAGACAACACACTAAGAGGTAACACAGGGTCGGACCCCGACCATTGGGTCCGCTCAAACCCTGTGGCCTATCCTCGGGGTTGGACCCTAAGTCGGGTCTTGATCAGTCCCTGATTAGGACCCTGTCGGTCAGGTCCCAATAGGTCGGATCCCAACAAGTCGGTCTGTCAGGTCCCGCTAGGTCGGATCCTGACCAGTCGGTCCGTCAGATCCTGACCAGTTTGGGAGTCTAACATAGAAACTCCAACTCGAGCACATCTCCATCAATCTCACACTTGCCCTATAGGCAATGTAATGGCATTCTAGTCCCTTAAGTGTGTGACCTTTTAGGTTCATCTGTAGTCGACCATGGCAAAAAAACAATTTTCTCAAACCAAATGATCAACTGCGCCACCTAGCAGCATTGTTGGTGGTTGTTAAAACCCTCTTCGACCACCAACATTTCATGTATCAAAGAGTAATTATGTACATGTTTCATGCATTCTAACCAGTTCCATGAGTTGTGTATGAGATTCATGTAGAAAAGCAATCCACTATGAAAATATGTGAAAAAATGTGATAAACCAAGGACCAACTAGAGGAAGAAGTGCAGCAGCGCCAAACCCTGGCCGCTCGGCTAGCTATCTAGGCTGTCCGGCTAGGTATCCAGGCCGCTCAGCTCCTCTCTGCACCCTTTGCCACCAAGGACTAAGGGCCAAGCCACCCAGCCCACATGGTAGGCTACCCAGCCTTCAATTTCCCCAAATGCGACATCCTTCAACCTGCATGCAAGATACAATGTGTCAAACTCAACTCCACGATGGAAGACATGAAACAAGCATAGAATCAACCAAAAGGCCAATACTTCATAAATCTAGGCCTCAGATTGGTGACGCCGACAATCTATTAGATCACAATCTAATGGCAAAGGAAGAAACACAAAGTAATCCAAGGATCAGGAGAAAACCCAACAATTGTAACTACCACAGTTGGTCAGAACAAGTCTCCACTACAAGAGTGATCAAGTCAGTGCATCAAAGGTACAAGAGGCAAGGAGGACTAGGCCGCTCAGCCTACCCCTATCCATGCATCCCCTACCTAGCCAACCAGCCTAGCACTTGTCCTTCCTAGCCACCAACTTAACCTCCATACCGACCTAAGATGCCTATAAGTACCCCCTCCTCTCACAGCACTATAAATAGCCTAGAGGAGGTCACTTGCAGAGGTCACTTGCAGAGGTGTGTAGTTGAGTAGACTAGTGAGTTGTAGAAGTGGAGCTACCCTTAGCTTGTAGAGAGACTAGTTTTTGTATCAAGGAGAGTAGTAAGGTGAAGAGTGAAGGAGTGGGATTTCTCTTCTACCCCCGAGCTTGTAATCTCAGTGGAAGGATATTCGATTCCATGGTTGAGTAAAGTTCCTTGTTCTCTACTTTAGTTATTTCACTCTTACTTTACTTTCATACTTAATCTTTTACTTGTCTATTTATGGGAACCATATGCATGCTTATAGTTTTGCTATACACTTTTTCTTGCTACTCTAGCAAAACCAGTTTAGTGAACTCTCTGAGTGGAAACAACGATGTCTATATTTTGAGTTTGGCTTGGCTGGTGTGCTATCAAAGCAGCTCGGGTTGGTAGACTCACTCGATGACAGCTTGTGTGTCTTCTGTATTGCAACCCCATTGTCTTGATAGACTTGCTTACGATATAGCCGACTTCCTGTAGTGCTTGCCTTTCTCAGCTGGGCATTCAACCTCTAGTGCCTAGCAGTGGTTCTACAGATTTGATGTCTAAGTTTACATTGACAAGTATAAAGATTTTCATGGTTTCTATAGTAACGTGACTTAACTTTTATAGTGAACCTATTTGCTTGTCTTTTACTCTCTGGTTATACGTCTCCTGTGGTGCGGCTCCTGATCGGCTCTGCGGAAAGCCGATCCTGGTTGCATGGTGGTGTGGCCTTGCCACCTGGCCTAACCTTGCAGCCAGGAAGGTTGTGTGGATGCTGCATTGCCTCCTGTTCTCCTTGAAAAGCATACACAATAGATCTTAAACGTTAAATACTTGCCTGATCGCAAGGCATCGGCAAACACAAGGGTTCGTGTACTCTAGTCGGCTGATGTAAGGAGCATTGGTCATTCTGTCGGGCGAGTGAAGACATGGATAAATAAGCCAAAAATGCATCCAAGGTTACGATGAAATAAACACCTATCTAAAAGCATGATGTAACAGATCTGCAGAGCCAGA
The DNA here is from genome assembly GCA_030272315.1 of Paspalum vaginatum. Taxonomy (NCBI): domain Eukaryota; kingdom Viridiplantae; phylum Streptophyta; class Magnoliopsida; order Poales; family Poaceae; genus Paspalum; species Paspalum vaginatum. The sequence continues at coordinate 35,144,356 of CM059013.1, read as the reverse complement.
TCGGCTTCTAACCAGGACCTCCAAAGAAGTCCGCCTAACCATACAGATACAAAATTACGACATGTATAGAGAGGGTGCTCAATCTACACTGATCTATCGGTAGGTCGCGTGCACACGCTACAGTGGCATGTCTTGGGATGTAACAAATGATGAGGTAGCGTAGAAAGAGCCACACGGGAGCCAATCTATGGCGTGAAGCTCAGACGTGGAAGTATATCGGCAGACGTGCAAGATAAATAGGCAAATCCCACAGCAAGCGAAGCTTACCACGAGATCCGTCGAGATAACTAATGGATCTCACGCCAAGCCAAGCTCGACTCGAGATTCATCGAGATAACCAGGAAACCGTGCCATAAAAAACGCTTCAGTACATGGTTCACCATATGGCTCACGCCCTAATGCCCTAACGAAAAAGATCATTAGAGCAGCATGACGATTACCTTGAAAAACCCTAGTTGCTAGGGGTGGCGATGCGCCGAGAGTTGTTGGAGACACGACCTGTAGGGAGCGTAATGTCGTTGGTTTATTACGTAGAACATAGGTACATATTTATAGTCCGGAGACATAGACAACAAGTCCGACTCTTCCTATAACTAAAATTTCCTATTTTAACTAAACAAATCCTACTAGGACTCAACATAACATAAAAAATGAAAGATACATGACCCGTAGGCCTTTGCGTCGCTTCTTCCTTGGGTGACATCTCAGCAGCCCATCAGCCGACTGACCCTCTCACGGGTCGGCTCTTTTAGCCCATTTAACTGATCCAGCCCATCTTGCAGATTGGCTAAAATCTAGTGCTAACAGGAGTAACTTGGTAGGATTTGCACCATGTCCATCAAAGTGTGATTTCTTCTATCAGCTACTCAATTCTGCTAAGTTCACCCAGTGTCAAATATAGGACAACTATACCATTTTCTCACTAGAAGTTCGCAAGGGTCATGGAACTTGTCTATACGGTGTATGGCGATCATAGTACTCCCTCTCCCTATGGTCAAATCATATCAATTTAATCTTTAAAGGCTAATTGTCTACTTCATCTTTGAATAACTTAAAATTTGTCTAAATCTTAGTAGATGTAGCCATAGCGAGAGTAGTCATATGTGAACATCATGAACGACTCATGGCCATGGACATTGTCCTTTAAGAGAAAATGACCCCAAATATCTATATGAATTATTTTTTGGTGGTCTATGAACATTATGAATGACTCGTGGCCGTTCATTGTCCTTTTAGAGGAAACAACCAAAAATATCTAGATGAATTATTCTTTGTACACCCGAGCAACACTTTGCTGTATCTTAATTTGCCTTTCAAAATTTTCTTTTATGTAATCTATGCAAGCTAAGTCATGAAATCTATTGGATAGTGAATTTCTTGTTTTAGTGAACTTTCTATCATCCCTCCTAAAATGTGGCCTAAACGATAATACCACAATTTTCAATGAAGTTCCTTTGACTTTTTTGTTTGGTACATTTAATGGTTTCTCACACTGAATCAGATGGACCGTCCAACAAGATGATATGGGAGTAAAAGCTTAGGAGTCTAATTATTTAATATTATAGTTTAGGGACATGATCACAGGGTTTTTTTGGTCAGAATTTGCGGAATTATGTTTTTTGTTTTCTCTCTCCTACGGGAAACAACTTTCTGGGTTTTTTCAAGGAATCTTTGTAACACTCCAATTTTTGGAAGCCAAAAATCCTCTCGAAACCGCCCCCCTCCCCCCACAATTCCCAACAAAATTCTAGAATCCCAAATGCTTATCTAAAAATAATAATAATATATATCTATAAAAGAAAAAGGCTAAAACCCCCAAAACCCCCTGGCCCAGCCGACCTGACCTCCCCTTTCAGCCCGCCCCGCTACCCCCCCCCCCGCCTAGGCCGCTCGGGCCGAAGTGGCCTAGCCCACTCCGCTCCCCCCCCCCACACACCCCTCCCTCTCACACTCCCTGACAGGTGGATGCCACCTGTCAGGGCCGTCCCCTACCTCGAGCCGCGCACGTCGCCCAACCCGGCGGTGCACGTGCGTCCACGCCGTGCCCGGCCCAGCCCCGGTGCTCTCCCCACGCACCGACCCCACGCCCAGCCCCTACCCTGCCGTGCCCAGCCTCTACCCCACTGCGCCCGGCCCCCTTCCCCGGCGCGCAGCTCACCCTGCCTCTCCACCCCGGCGAGCCGTAGCTTCGAACCGCACCGCCGCCAATAAAACCCCTCCGCCCTCGCCTTGCCGGACCGCAACGCTCCACCCCTCTCTCCCCACGGCCTGAATTCCCGCCCCTGGAAGCCCCGGCGTAGTGGCACGCCATTCCCACCCCGCTCACTTCACCGAGCTCCCAGAGCACATCACCTAGCCATTCCCCCCGCGCAAGGTAAGCAAACCCCCCTCCTAGGCAGAGACCCGACACCTCCCACTCATCTCCCCTCTCCTAATTCCCCGGCCACGATGGCAGCTCCAGCAGGGAGCCGAGCCACCACCGCGCCGTGCCCCAGGTGGCGACCATCGCCAGGGCACACTGCCCTTCCCCCCACCCCTCTCACTGATCGTAGGAATCGCCGCATCCGCCTCCGCCCCACACAACCCGCTTGGTCGCCGGAACCGCCTCGCCGGCGGGGAACCCCGGCGAGCCACCGTCTCCCCCCTCGCCTCGGTCGGTTCATGTGAGCTGAACCCGACGCCGTCCACCCCCCTCCCCACGCCCATCACCCACAATGCCACTGACACGTGTGGGCCGACAGGTAGACAGCCCCCGCCCATAGATCTTGGGTCGTGCCCTAGAATTCAGCCCATCAAGCACTGAGACCCTTTTTCAATTTTTTAAATCTTTCCCTTCAATAAAAAAATCCATAACTCTTCCACCCTAACTCCGTTGTAGGTGAATCTTGTACCCAACTTCTCCTAAAAATCCCCTCTACCCAACCCACCTCCTTCTAAGGTAATTTGAGTTTGAATGTTTGCATTTATTGCTTGTTTCTTGTTTGTGCACGATAGACGCTGAACCGGAGGAACTCCAGGAGCCGGAGCCGACCATTGCGGGCCAGGAAGCCGACGACCCTGGTGTCGACCTCCACTGCAACGAGGACCTAGACGACAGCAAGTCCACTGGAACCCTTTCTTGATGCATAAAATTCCTAGATTTGCAAAACAAATATAATGGCCAGTGCAACCAACTAAAAACCTGCATAACTTTGCTTGCTAAGGAGGAACCCTGGTAGGATAGCCATCCAAACCTATTTACAAGTAGTGCGCATACGAGGGATCACTCATTCAACTATATGAACCAAAAAGTTGGTAAGAATGAACGTGGGTTTGCAAAAAGATGTGGTTAAGATTGTTGGGGGTTGATTCTCGAAATAAAATGGGGTAGAACCGTGGCAACCGACTTGGTCGGAATACGGCTACGCGCCGAAACAGCCATAAGAGCAGGGTTGAATGGGTAACTTAACTACCCGCGGTTACCCCTTGTCTCTGGATTCTTGGGGAAGACCGGGTAGGTGGATGCTCGCGGTGTCGAGTAAAAGAAATGATATGGTGGTTGGTTCAACCCGAGCTTTCCATAAGGACCGCTATGATTTTCATCTTGCCTAACTCTTCTAGTACAACCACTCGCTCTGTATGAGGCAGTGGCCAGGCCTGAGCTAGAGTGGATAGCCTAGTAGCTTCTGTGCTGGTGCACAAGGGGCTAGGGGATGGGTGGTGTGCCAACAGGAGTACCGCGGGGTACTAGAGTGGCTCGGATGCCCGAACCCCTAAAGTTCTGCTAGGTGATGAAGCAAAGGCAATAGGTTTGGCTTGGAATTCGGATGCTTATTTGGCCGTAAGCGTCGCTGAGTTCGACTTGTGGGAATTAGTACAACCTCTGATCAAAGTAAAATCTATTCGAATAGTCCGTGTCCACTGGTATGGATGGGTTATGGCTTGGTTCTTCATCTAGTATGTTTCTTACAAAAACTCAAATTGGATGGTTGGGATTTTGATACCCGAATGGGGCGATGGCATGAATGGGATAAGTTAGGCCGCTCGGACCGGCAAGTCCAGTGGCAACCCCCCCCCCTTTATGTTAAAAGTTGATTTTCTATAATAACAATTGGACCACTAAAACGAAAAACCCGCATTGTTTTCCGCAAATATAAGCTCCAGATATCGCCTTGCATCTAGAGATAGGTATCCCCCTACTCAACGGGAGGAAGGTGGGCTTGCGGAGTACATAAAGTACTCACCCTTGTTTTGTTGATAAATTTTTCAGATAGTTCCGACGAACTGTTTGAGGCACTCTTCGGCTAGGTCATGATCCTACTTCGGCTATCTAAAATAAATGTGTTGCTAGACCCTGGGACTAGCATTTGTATCACATTTAAGCTCTCATGAATTTGGGGGTGCTTCAGGTGGTATCAGAGCCATAGGTTGGCCGTAGGACGTGACCTTAAGGATTTTAGGATGAACGAGTCTAAGTTATACACAGATCTTCTTACTACTTTCCCTCCTCACTCACGTCACTCTCTTTTCTTGATCCAGATGGCACCCTTCAGGACGCACAATGGGTTGGTCAAGACCGGGTTTGTCAAGCTCCTCGGTGATTGCACCAAGTATCTGGGCATTCCGGAAGAGCTGCATTTCGAGACAGTTGAGCATCGAAATGAAGACACCTTGGGTTGCACTGTGACCATCCGCTTAGGAGCCAGCAAAAACCACCCTGCCTTCAGCACCACAACCCTCGGCCATATTACCACCACTACCCAACAAACAGAAGCCCGCAACACCCTCCGCCGCCTGTGCACCTTGTACGAAAGAGAGATACACCGATCATGCCTCCGCTTCTTCCCACCAGATGACAAAACCTCCCTTGTATGGCAGCAGTGACTCCGCGACGAGGCCGAAACCAAGCAATTCAAACAGACTCCCATAATCCACCGCATGACCGAATACATCCTCACCTTAGACAACCACTTCTCCCGAATCAACTCAGAGCTATACTTTAGCCACCGCCAAATGCTAGCAGGTGCAGCCCAGATAAAGAGACTAAAGAAAGAGAAGACAACACTGGCGAAGCAACTCGCTGTGCTTAGAAGGCAGCATGCAGCTCTCAAGGATCGGGAATGTGCGGCATGGAACACTATGAAGAGTACGAGGGCCAAGTTTGCTCGTGAGGCATTGAATAGGGAGGGAGCAACCCGAAGAAACTAGAACTGCCAGACAGACGCGGTCAATGAGTGTGATTGGAGCAACTTTCCGCCCATTAGTGATGCTTTCAGCTGCACCGCCCCAGAGGATCCATACATCCTCTCCCCTTTAGCCTTCCCTCCAGAGGCTGATTACACTGGCCTTCTGGATGACATGCTAGCTAGTTTGATCTAGTAGGTCTAGCTGTGCAGCAGCTACCTTGGTGTAAGGGCAAGCAAAAGCTCCCCTATGTATCGTGTAGACGGTTGTTTGAATAAAATATCTTGTGTTTTATACTCGTGTGTTTGTCTAAACAAAGAACATCCAAACAACAACTGTACCCTAAAATTTTATTCTTCTCTCTCTCAGATGGCTTCTCGCAACTCAGGCAATGGAAACCCTGACCTAAGGGAGGGGCTCGGAGAAAGCAGCCACAGCAGGGGACGCTTTCCACCACCACCCCCACCGCCCTCTCCACCACCACCCCCGCCTCCCCCTACCACCACCAGAAATGAACGCCTACCTTGAGTTGGCTCAGGCCTTGACTGCCCACACGCAGTACATGGCTAAGAGACCCCAGCATGGCAAGCCCTTGGAGAAGATGGGGGAATTCCTCAGGCTCAAGCCACCCACCTTCTCTGGGTCCCAGGATCCCATGGAACAGAGGATTGGATGAGGACCATTGAGAGGAAGCTGGATCTCCTCCCTTGCAATGAAGAAACCAAGGTTGCTCTCACCACCCACTAGCTCTCGGGCACTGCTCTAGCATGGTGGGAGATTGTTAAGGCTACCCACAAAGAGGGAATTACTTGGCCGGAATTCACTGAAGCTTTCCACCAACACCACGTGCCGGAGGCAACCAAAGACCTCAAGGCAGATGAATTCAGGCACCTCACTCAGGGAAGCTCCACTGTGGCAGAATATATCTAGAAGTTCACCGAGCTGTCCCGCTATGCCCCAGAAGAAGTAAGCTCTGATAGCAAGAAGTGCAAGGCCTTCATAAAAGGGTTGACCCCGGAAATAGCAACCCTATCATACACCTACCGGGCTCCAGACTTTGCCTCACTGATCAGCTACGCCATTAAGGCTGAGAAGCTCAAGCAGGAAGAAAGGAGCCAGCTGAAGAGGAAGTTTATGGAATTCAAGTTGCAGCGCCAGGAATGCCGCCAGAAGCACTTCACGGGCCAAGCATCCCAGGGCTCATTCAGCGCACCTCTTACAAGCGCTAGCTCGGTCCCGTCACGCTTTGGCCCAATCCAAGGCAACTCCTAGCAGAACACCTTCCGTGGCAATGGGATGACATGCTACAACTGTGGGGAGGCTGGTCACTTCATTACCAGCTGCCCTCATCCCTACCGCGGCAAGCAAGCAACATCAACCTTCTCCAACTCAGGGAACGGGCCCAGGCAGCTTCCCGCCACCGGTAACCGCCCAGCAGCCAGCGTCCAGTCAAGCAAGTAGTCCCAGCCGTCAGTCAACAAGGTTCGTGTCAACCACGTTGATGCAAAGGAGGCACAGCAGGCCACGGGAGTGGCACTCGATGAGTTTCTAGTAAACTCAGTTATGGCAACTGTGCTATTTGATTCTGGTGCATCACACTCCTTCATATCAGCCACATTCGTGAGTAAAAACAAGATTCCTACCACTCCACTTCAAAATCCACTCCTAACCCGCACGCCAGGTGCGGACATCACCTGTCAACTAGGTTGTAAAGGGGTCCAAATCATCCTAAGTGGGGTAGCCTTCAGGGCAGATCTAATAGTACTAACCTCCTAAGGGATATATGTTATCCGGGGAATGGACTGACTGAGCGGTCATGAAGGCATCATACACTGTGCCAACAAGACCGTCAAATTAATCAGCCCAGGAGGCGCTAAGGTGATCTGTAGTGCCCAAAAGACCTCACGAGACCCTCTAAACTTGCACATAGACGCGAAAGCCCTAGATGTGCCCATAGTTTGTGACTACCTGGATGAATTTCCGAAAGAGCTGCCTGGCATGCCCCCGGATCGGGATATTGGATTCATCATCGACCTATACCCGAGGACTGCCCCAATAGCCAAGAAACCATATCGAATGGCCCCCGCAGAGCTGGCAGAACTGAAAGAGCAGCTCAGAGAACTGCAGCAGAAAGGCTTTATCAGACCCAGTTCATCCCCTTGGGGAGCACCCATGTTATTTGTAACCAAGAAGGATGGCAGCCTACGAATGTGTGTGGATTATCGATCCTTGAATGAGGTGACAATAAAAAATAAGTGCCATCTTCTGCGGATCGATGACCTATTTGATCAGCTTAAAGGAGCCAAGTTTTTCTCCAAGATAGACCTGAAGTCAGGATACCATCAACTCAAGATTAGGGAGAGTGACATATATAAAACCGCCTTTGTACCCGTTATGGACAGTATGAGTTTACAGTCATGTCCTTCGGGTTAACCAATGCACCGGCATACTTCATGAACCTGATCAACAAGGTTTTCATGGACGGGTTGGATAAATATGTTGTTGTTTTCATCGACGATATACTTATCTATTCCAAGGACAAGGAAGAGCACGAGCATCACCTCCAGACGGTGCTAGAAAGGCTGAGGGACCACAAGTTATATGCAAAGTTCAGCAAGTGCGAGTTTTGGCTAGAGAAGATAGCGTTCCTAGGACACATCATCATAGCAAAAGGAGTGGTAGTAGACCCGGAGAAAGTACGGGAGGTAATGGAATGGCAGCAGCCCATTAACACAAGTGAGATCAGAAGCTTCATTGGATTGGCAGGATACTACCGCCGGTTTATAGGGGGGTTCGCCAAGATAGCCAGACCCATGTCTGCATTGCTCCAGAAGGATAAGAAATTTGAATGGACAGAAGCTTGTGAAAGGAGCTTCCAGGAGTTGAAGCAGAGGTTGACCACTGCACTAGTGCTTATACTCCCGGATATCCACCGGGGCTTCGTCATATATTGCGACGCATCCCGGCAAGGATTGGGGTGCATCCTTATGCAAGATAACAAGGTGATTGCCTACGCTTCCCATCACCTCCGGACTCATGAGCGGAATTACCCTACTCATGATCTAGAACTGGTAGCTGTAGTGCATGCCTTAAAGGTTTGGAGGCACTACCTAATAGGGAACAAGTGTGAGCTTTACTCAGATCACAAGAGCCTCAAGTACATTTTCACCCAACCGGACCTAAACATGAGGCAGCGCAGGTGGATGGAGTTAATCAAGGATTATGATTTGGAGATCCACTATTACCCGGGCAAGGCCAATGTGGTAGCAGACACCCTTAGCAGAAAGGCGTACAGTGAAGAGTTGGTCCCAACCAACGAGCATCTAAGAAGAGAGCTTGCAGAACTCAGGGTGCATATTGTGCAGAAGCCAAGAGAAAAAGTCCTGATCATACAACCAACCCTAATCAAAGAAATCAAGCAAGGACAGAGGGTTGATGAGGAAACTTAGAAAATCATACAGCATATCGGGAAAGATGGGACCGCATCCTTCAGAGTTCAGAAAGATGGCATCCTGCGGTACAAGGATAGGTTGTACGTACCAAGGGAAGGAGAAGTTAGAGCAACCATTTTGAGGGAAGCCCACAACTCAGCCTATTCCATCCACCCCGGGGCCAATAAGATGTTCAAGGACCTCAGTCAAGGGTTTTGGTGGAAAGGAATGAAGGTAGATGTGGCCACCCACGTTGCACAGTGTGATGTATGCCAACGGGTAAAAGCAGAACATCAGAAACCCGCTAGGTTGCTGCAACCCCTACATATCCCAACATGGAAATGGGATGAGATAGGGATGGATTTTGTAACAGGTCTACCTAGGACCAAGAAGGGCAATGATGTGATTTGGGGTTATAGTGGACAGACTCACTAAGACCACCCATTTTTTGCCAGTCAGAACCACTTATGGTGGAGCCAAGCTGGCTCAGTTGTACATTGAGAATGTGGTGAAGTTGCATGGGGTGCCTAGCAGGATTGTATCAGATAGGGGGACCCAGTTTACCTCCAAGTTCTGGAAAAGCCTACATGAGGCCCTAGGCACCAACTTAGACTTCACCTCAGCCTATCACCCTCAGACAGATGGTCAGACTGAGAGGGTAAACCAGATTATGGAAGATATGTTGAGAGCTTGTGTACTCGCCTATGGCAAGGATTGGGAGTCCAGCCTACCCTATGCAGAGTTCTCCTACAACAATAGTTATCAGGCTAGCCTGGGTATGGCACCATTCGAGGCCTTGTATGGAAGAAAGTGTAGGACCCCGTTAATCTGGGCAGAAGATAAGGATCCAGCTCCTACCGGACCAGCCATTCTTAAGGAAGCAGAAGAGAAGGTAGAGGAGATCAGGGAAAAGCTTAAGATAGCTCAAACCAGGAAAAATAGCTATGCAGACCAGAGAAGGCGGGAACTCAGTTTCGAGATAGGTGACTCAGTGTATCTAAAGGTGTCTCCAATTAGAGGCACCCGACGATTCCAAGTAAAAGGAAAATTAGCGCTCCGATACATTGGACCCTATAAGATCAATGAGAAGATTGGGAAGGTGGCCTACAGGTTGCAACTACCAGAGTCAATGTTTGATATCCACGATGTATTCCAGGTATCACAGCTGAAGAAGTGTCTAAAAGAGCCAGAGAAACAAGTTGAGCTAGATACCCTGGATTTGAAGCCGGACCTGGTATACCAAGAAAAACCAATAAAGGTTTTGGATACAAGTGTCAAAAAGACCCGTAACTCAGCCATCAAGATTTGCCGAGTACTTTGGAGCCGTCATGGCGAGGAAGAATCCACATGGGAGCGAGAAGATGCCCTGCGCAAGGAATACCCCCACCTATTCCAGAAGCAACCGAATCTCGAGGACGAGATTCCTTCTAAGTGGGGTAGGTTTGTAACACTCCAATTTTTGGAACCCAAAAATCCTCTCGAAACCCCCCCCCCCCACACACACACAATTCCCAACAAAAATCTATAATCCCAAATGCATATCTAAAAAAATATATAAAAGAAAAAGGCTAAAACCCCTAAAACCCCCCTTGCCGAGCCCACCCGACCTCCCCTTTCAGCCCGCCCCGCTACCCCCCTACCTGGGCCGTGTTGACGGTCGTAATCTCATGATATCAACCGTCAATTATCCACCAAATGAAGCGAAACATGTGAAATATCTGGACTAACCCCTACAACTAATGAGTTCCACAAGATGTACATGAATATTTGGATGCAGGTACCAAAATACACACAAAATGGTTGAAAACAGATCAAATATCAAAGATGGGGTACAATGGTGAAAACACCATGGCCGCCAGGCCATGTGCCATGGCCGCCCGGCCAGGGGGTGTGGCCGCCCGGCCACCCTCCAGTGCACAAACAGTCCCCGACCAGGTGCATAACCTCCTGAGCACCTCAGTTGCCACGACTTCGATCCAACATTCAAACAAACACAAAATGGTGAAGATCCAACCATGCAAGAGAGCATCCAATATATCCAAGGGTCAAACGGTATTGGAACAAGGATTGGTGATGTCAAGGATCTGAGGGAACCAACATGCAGCCAATCGGGGAAAAACATGTGGCTACCCGGCCACATGCCATGGCCGCCCGGCCACCCCTCGGCAACACTTTTCACGTGTGTCAACTGTTTCAACCGCCAACCGAAACGAGGGAGCAAGATCAAGCATCAGGATCACCTAGGTCGGTGAATCCTATGGCCGCCCGGCCATACGGGGTGGCCGCCCGGCCACCGACCTAGGCCGCCCGGCCACCGACTTACCCCCTTTACCGACCTAGTGTGTCTATAAATAGCCCCCTCACTTTCTAGGCTATAAATAGGCCCCCGAGAGCTCATTTGTAGAGGTGTGGAGTTGAGTTCAAGTTCTATCTTAGAGTGCTACACTATTCTCTTAGTAGTTAGGATAGTCCAAGGAGTTAGAGTTGAGTCAAGCTTTGCCTCGGAGTCTCCGGAGTTATCTTCGAGTCTGTGGTAAAACTCTTGTATCTTTTAGATTCAGATTACCTTCAATATAATTTTAGTTATATTTTACTCTAAGTCTATCTCCTGCGAGTGTGGTGTACCTTTCTTTTGCACACTTGCTAGGCATAGGTTGTGCTTAACTTTGTTATTCAATTCTTGTTATTCTTGCCGGTGCTATAACTCAACCCTAGACTTAGACGCTAGGCTCTGGCTAGATCCTCTCCTCTGATCAAGGACGATCTATCATTGTTCAAGCTCCGCTTGAACACATTTATAGCGTGCCATTCTCTCCACGCAGCTTTGCTTGGTAGCCCCACTCGGTGACAGCGTGTGGTGTGCCTGTGTAGTCAAGCCCGTCATTCGGGAGGCCCGTAGGTGTTAGCTAGACTCTACTTTGGGACCAACTATCTACCCCTGGTACCCTCGAGACTCTAGAATTTCGCTCGACGCAAGACCCTGGCTGGTTAATTGAGTTTCTTAGTTACTCACGGATAGCCTTTGCAGCCGATTAGAATTAGAGTTTGGTGACTTTATCTCACTCGTTGTCCTTCCAAGCAACTATACCTTTTCTACGGATATCTTTGATAGACTTACTGAAAGGACCTAGATGTCGCCTAGAGGGGGGTGAATAGGCGTAACTGAAAATTTGCACCACTTAAAAACACACTGTCAGCACTCACACCAGATAGTCCAGTGGGTACAACCGGATAGTCCGATGCTCTACACCGGATAGTCCGGTGTCACACAGAAACTGAAACCCCCAAGGTAAATATGCGAGTAAATACTTATCGAGCTATGTGGAGCTGTGTAATGTGTTTGTATGTTGATGATGATCTCAGCAACACTTTGTCGCTACACTCACAAAGAGAACTTGCACATGAATAATAATGGTAGCGGAAGCAATAATGTAATGCAAGCAAGTAAAACAACCACAAGCACAAAGCTTGGGTCTCCCAGCAGGGGCACAGCACACACAACAAAGGATTTTATTCCCGAGGTTCGGGCACACCCGCAAGTGTCCGTACGTCCCCGTTGAGGCGCCAACCAAGAGCTTGAGTCTTTTTGAACTCACGGCCTCCCCTTCACAACCACCAAGGCTATGAAGGTGCTCACTGCAAATGCTCCGAAGAGTGGGGTAATCACCTACAAGAGAAGTGGCACCCACAAGCCGGGTGCCCTTCGGGTCGCTCTCGCCGTCTAGGAGGAAACCTCCAAGAGTAACAAAAACGCTTCTTGGAAATGCTTGCCAACTGTGCTTAGAAGTTAGGTGCTCACAATGTAGCTCACACAATCTCACAAATCCTCTCCCAACTCAAGAATCTCACTAATAGAGCTCAATCTCACAAAGAGAGTGTTGGGAGGTGTTGCTAGGAGCCTCTGGATGAATATGGACGTGGAGAGAAGCAGCAGCCCCAACTAGAGGTGAGTGGGGGGTATAAATACCCACCCTCACAAAACTAGCCGTTGGCCTATGTCACACCACCACAGGACAGTCTGGTGTGCCCTACCGGATAGTCCGGTAGAGGCGTACTAGCCGTTGGAGCTCAAACCCCCTCTACCGGACAGTCCGGTAGAGCTCACCGGATAGTCCGGTGTGGGGTTCCCTGATCAGAGGCTAAGGCACTGAGCCTGGGTCAACAGATGAGCAAAGTGTAGGTGTTGTCTCCATTAGAGATACACCTAACTAGGAGACGAAAGCACAAGGAAAAGATCAGAGAGATCACTCTCGGCTCTGGGCTCAGCCTTCACCGGATAGTTTGGTGAGGCTTACTGGACAATCCAGTGAACCCACCCTCAGCACAAGAACAACTCACGAGGAGTGTTTTGGGTCGACACTGTCTGAACTAGCTGTGAGCACATGTTGACTAGAGACTTTCGAGGTTCGCTTCCCTCTTGATAGTACGGCATACCTATGCTCAAGATAAATATAAATCTAGATGAAATCCACTTGAGTCTTGTCTTGATGAAAAATGCCGTCTTGAAATATATCCACAGAGAGAGATAGCGAAGCTGAGCTTCTTCCTTTGTGAGCAATCCTCTTTGAGCAAAACAGTTGGACTTCAATTTAGAAAACCTCTTCGATAGGTACATGGAGCACATTTGCTCATTATCCATTTATTCAATTTGTCTTGATCATTATTGGCTTTAATATGCAATAGAGTGTCTTCATGATCAGCCATTTGTTATATATGAGAAATCCAATTAAGGTAGTGACGTCCAAATGGAAGAGATATAATTTAAAGTCACTTTTCTCAATATGAAAGTCAAGTGTCTCAAAGTGCATTAATAAAGCAATAGTAGTGATGTCCTGCACTTAGGCAATGTCATGGTATGCACTCGTGAATGATCAATGCCTCGCTCAACAAATGAGTGATTCATGCTTATGCATAGACAAATACATTTATGTTTATTTTATTACATTTGACAATATATACCTATAGAAACCTGTCAAAACATCTCACAAAGAGATTAGACCTTTAATCGCATTGTCACTCAAACACCAAAACCACTAAGGAGCCTTGTTGCACTTACACTTACCTCCCCCACCATACACCTATCTTTATCACGTTTACCCCTGTTACCACTAGTTGGTATAATTTATCCAAGTTTACAATAATTTCGACTTGAGTATATTCAATTACACTCTCTGGCCTACCGCTTCCCTGTGGATTTTACGATACTCGGAATACTCTGAGTGAAAAGGCTACAGCGAATCTCCGTGCGCTTGCGGAGTAAAATCTGTTACGCTAAGAGACGTCAACAGGCCGCATGGTCCGAAGTGGCTAGGTCCACTCCACTTCCCCCCCTCGCACACCCCACCCTCTTACGCTCCCTGATAGGTGGGGCATCTCCTACCTCGAGGCGCGCCCGTCCCCTACCCCGGCGGTGCGCGCGCGTCCGCGCCGTGCCCGGTCCTACCCCAGTGCTCTCCCCCCCACACCGGCACCGATCCTAGCCCCTACCCCGCCGCGCCCGGCCCCACCCGCCGCCGTGCCTAGCCCCGCTCGCCGTCGCGCCCGGCCCCCCCGGCGCGCAGCTCACCCAGCCCCCTACCCCGGCAAGCCGTAGCTCCGAACTGCACCGCTTCCTATAAAACCCCTCCGCCCTCACCTCGCCAGACCGCAACGCTCCACCCCCCTATCCCCACGGCCTGAATACCCACCCTAGGAAGCCCCAGTGTGGTGGCACGCCATTCCCACCCCGCTCACTTCACCGAGCTACCCGAGCACATCACCTACCCACCCCCCCCCCCGTGCGCAAGGTAAGCAAACCCCCCTCCTAGGCAGAGACCCCGCACCCCCCACTCGTCTACCCCCTCCTCATTCCCCGGCCGCGGTGGTAGCTCCAGTAGAGAGCCGCGCTGCCACTGCGCCGTGCCCCGGGTGGTGCCGTCGCCAGGGCACACTGCCCTTCCCTCCTACCCCTCTCACTGACCGCAAGGATCGCCGCTTCCGCCTCCGTCCACACAACCCGCTTGGTCGCCGGAACCGCCTCTCCGGCGGGGAACCCCGGCGAGCCGCCGTCTTCCCCCCTGCCTTGGTCGGTTCACGCAGGCTGAACCCGACGCCGTCGACCCCCCTCCCCACGCCGTCACCCGCAATGCCGCTGACACGCGGGCCCGGTGCCAGGCGCCGTCAAGCCCCTGCACGCGCGCGGTTGGCGCTTTGGGCCGGCCCATCACGTTGCGCCTCGCGTGGGCCGATAGGCAGATAGCCCTCGCCCATAGATCTTGGGCCGTGCCCCAGGATTCGGCCCATCAAGCACTGAGACCCCTTTTCAATTTTTTAAATCTTTCCCTTCAATAAAAAAACCATAAATCTTCCACCCTAACTCCATTGTAGGTGATTCTTGTACCCAACTTCTCCTAAAAATCCCCTCTACCCAACCCACCTCCTTCTAAGGTAATTTGAGTTTGAATGTATGCATTTATTGCTTGTTTATTGTTTGTGCACGATAGACGCTGAACCGGAGGAACTCCAGGAGCCGGAGCTGACCGTTGCGGACCAGGAAGCCGATGACCCTAGTGTCGAACCTCCACTGCAAAGAGGACCTAGACGATGGCAAGTCCACTGGAACCCTTTCTTGATGCATAAAATTCCCAAATTTGCAAAACAAATATAATGGCCAGTGCAACCTACTAAAAACATGCATAACTTTGCTTGCTAAGGAGGAACCCTGGTAGGATAGCCATCCAAACCTATTTAGAAGTAGTGCCCATAGGAGGGATCACTCATTCAACTATATGAACCAAAAACTTGGTAAGAATGAATGTGGGTTTGCGAAAAGATGTGGTTAAGATTGTTGGGGGTTGATTTTCGAAATAAAATGGGGAAGAACCCCGGCAACCGACTTGGTCGGAATACGGCTACGCGCTGAAATAGCCATAAGAGCAGGGTTGAATGGGTAACTTAACTACCCGCGGTTACCTGCGGTTCTTCATCTAGTATGTTTCTTACAAAAACTCAAATTGGATGGTTGGGATTTTGATACCCGAATGGGGCGATGGCATGAATGGGATAAGTTAGGCCGCTCGGACCGGCAAGTCTAGTGGCAACCCCCCCTTATGTTAAAAGTTGATTTTCTATAATAACAATTGGACCACTAAAACGAACCCGCATTGTTTTCCGCAAATATAAGCTCCAGATATCGCCTTGCATCTAGAGATAGGTACCCCCCCCCCACTCAACAGGAGGAAGGTGGGCTTGCGGAGTACATAAAGTACTCACCCTTGTTTTGTTGATAAATTTTTTAGATAGTTCCGACGAACTGTTTGAGGCATTCTTCGGCTAGGTCTTGATCCTATTTCCCAACTAGCCTATGGCATTGGGCCCTGAAGGATATGCTTTTGATGTATCTTACTTTTCTTGCAACTATCTTGTAATGGTTTGTAATCGTTAAGTTTAACTCTATGCTATCTGAAATAAATGTGTTGCTAGACCCTGGGACTAGCATTTGTATCACATTTAAGCTCTCATGAATTTGGGGTGCTTCAATTATGTTTTGACATTCAAAAAAATTATTAAAAAAATGAGGAAACAATATGACAAAAAATAGGTGTTTTTCTGAAAGGACTATTACACGTTGCTTGATTAAAATTACATTTTGGGTTTTGGACCCGTTAACAACCTGCAAACCCATTATTTGCAAAATCCCAACCCCACCTTATCCACTCAGCCTCCACCCCTGCCCCGCAGGTTGACAGCCCCTCCTTGCCCCCCATCTCCACACTCTGGTCACCTTCCTTCCCAGCATCAGCCCATCGCACGCCACTACCACCGCTGTTTCCCCTCGCGGAAGTGGGTTTCTCGGTTGAGAAATGCTGATCCCAACCGGGAGAAGGTGGATACCAGCGTTGTGAGAGCGGCTACCCGCAGGCGGCTTTTCCCAAGAAAAATGAAAGTCACGGCCTATAGGCCGGAAAAGGAGGTTAGGTATGTTATTTCATTGATGTTGATGCTTGTTGATGCTAATCAATAGTAGTAGTGCTTATTTGTGAAGAACATTCATGTGTGCACTAATCAACCTACAATTACTATGAATGTTAGGATTTGTTAGTTGACTTATGAGTTGAAATGATTTGAGTGTTCATACTTACTGTTGTTATGTAGGGGTGGATTTAATTGCTTAGAATGAACTACTATTGTTAATGCTTGTTCGGATGAGTTAGTGAGATGTTTGTTCATACTTAGTGTTCATTGCATGTATAATAGTAATTAAAATAAGGAATGATTGCCTCATGTTAGTACTAGTATGCGATATCCATTAGTATGTTGTAAGTGTAACCCTTGATTGATTTGTATAGCATATTAACTTACACTATGCTATTTTACCGAATGAAGTGATGTATGTGCTTTTCCATGATTGTAGAACTATGCCATACCAAGTGTGGGAGCACGGCCGAAAGGTAGGGGTGGATTTAAATGCAAGTGAGGGGCAACACATTTTAAGGAGCATTTGACACACATGGGGACTAATGTGAGGGATTGTCCTTCGGTTCCAAAAGAGTTTTATGGCTTTCTTTGCTGTGGACTTGGAGAAGACCAAGGAAAAAAGTTGCTAAGGGAATGATAAAGGTTGAGGAGGGATGCAGCAGCTCGGAGGCAATACGTTGGCTTAGGGAAGGGGGCATGCAGCAGGAGAATCCAGAGTTGGAGGCAGCGATACTTCAGTCATGGCAAGAGTATGAGTTTATGTAGAAAGTTGGGCCACGGTATGAAAATTGAAAGTGGCGGTGGATCAGGATCTGGAGGTTGTGTCGGACAGAGTGGTGGACTGATCCCAAGGATGTTCACCAAGAGACACACACAAGTCCTAGAGAGGGTTAGGGACTACCATCTAGGTTTAAGCTCAGCTCTACTGCAGCAAAGGATAGATACTAAGCCTTGGACTGTCAAGAGGAAAACATCAAGAGAGTTGATCAGAAGGGCATCGACAAAGGCATGCCATGACATAGGTATTCCTAGAAGGAAAGTAGATGACCCATTCTTTAGGGCTGCCATCATGGAGACTCTGAAACAAGGTAACTAAGATTTTCTTTGAGACACATGGTTTTTTATTGTACCTTAATTGTGATTTCAACACTTCATCTTTCTGTCAATGCAGGTGTTGGGATCAGAATACCAATTGGAAGGGATATTGATAGGAAATATTTGGAGGAGAATGTGAAGGAGATATAGAAAGAGATTCAAAAGTGGGATGATGAATGGTTTGACTTTGGTATCACACTCATGTGCAATTCCTAGACCGAGCCTATGCGGAACAATGCCATCAATTTTTTGGTCTATTCCAATTGTGTGATGTATTTCTAGAAGTCTATTGATGCTACCGGAGAAATACAAGACCACCAATTCATACTGAGGGTAAGTCATGCTTCATCCACAAAATTGTTCTGACCATCAACATCATCCTCATCTCACTGTGTCATTATTGTGCAGGAGATTAAAGCAGTCATGCTAGATGTTGGGCCTCAGCATGTGATTCAGTTCATGACAGATAAAGGCTCCAATTATAGGAAGGCCTGCTTCCTAGTCACTACGGAGTTCCCACACATCGCATGGTAGCCTTGTCTTACCAATACTGATCAATCTATTGCTGAAGGACATAGGGGAAGTGGCCCTAGCATGAAGTTGTGATTCAAAGTGTACAACTCGAATAATTTGCATAGCATGATGATGGCAGATATTGGTGGGGAGTTGGTGAAATGGAATGCAACAAGGTTCGGGATAAACTACGTGTTTATTGAGAGCATGATGAAAAAGTAGGATCAGTTCATGGCATGGTTAATATCACAAGAATTTCAAAACTCCCGTCACTTCAGGACTCAGATAGAAAGGTATGCATTTGATCCAATGACAAGTCTTGATTGGTGTAACAATGTAGGCTGTTATTAATGATGTCGAGCCTTTATATATGTTCTTGAGATTTGCTGATCAAGACAAGTCTCCCAATTTGGGAGAAGTGCTCTTGGAGTACCAAAATATGAGGCATACATATATCAGCAAGTTTGCTCATGACAAGGCATGCTTTGTTATGATTTTGGAAATCATCAATTCAAGGATGGTCACTGTCATGGCTGACACATACGTGCAAACAACATGTTCCCTTAACTCATTTGTTAACTACACTATGGGCACATCAAATAATACCATGCAAAATATGAGGAAAAGGGTGGAAAAAATGTTGTTTGACACTAACGATGGGGCACTTGCACTACAAAAGTTTGACTACTTCAGATGGAAGCTAGGTGAATTTGTAGTGATCTTGCTACGCGGATGGCCGTTGATCACAACACTGGACTTGCTAGCTGGTGGTCTATGTTTGGGGGAGATACACCAACTTTGCCAAAGGTTGCTCGATGCTTGTTGTAAAAATGTGCTTCATCTAGTGGTTGTGAAAGAAACTGATGGAGTACATTTGCCTACATCCACACCAAGTTGCGCAATAGATTGAGCCACAAAAAACTTCATGATTTGGTCTTCGCCTTTGCCTCTAGCATGCTACAAAAGTGCCTAAACCATCTGAGTATGATCCACTTAGTAGTTTTATGGATTTTTTATTGTACTGGCATCACTCAGCAATTCAAGATTGGATGGAGCACGACAGGTCCAATGGAGCACCAACTCTTGATGAGGATTCAGAGTTTAGTGACACTCCAATGCCTAGCCAGATGTTCATCTCAATTGGATGTACTCATGGTGATGACGAAAGATGTGGAGAAATGGGCTAAAGAAAATGTTGGGCAAACACATCTTGGAAAAAGAAAGACAAAACTTGGTCCCGCCAAAGAAAAGGGAAAAGAACCAAAATAAACAATGACGAGGGGGACATTGGTTGTGCGGATACCACACCTGAGCCTTGTGGTGGTGGTGGTTGTGGTGATGGTGATTTTACTAGCAGTGACGATGGTGATGGAGGAGGCAAGGGTACTAGCAGTGATGGCAACGACGATGGTGGAGGTGGCAGGTGTACTACTAGTGTTGGAGGGTGTGGTGGTTCAGGTTTGCCCCAAGGTCAAGGTATAATATTCACTGGTGAAAGCCAATTCACCCATCGACACAAGATCAAGATCATGGAGCACCCATGTCACCACGATAGATGAGAACCACACGTAACCGATAGGCCCCCCTTGCATATGATGATGATAGCTCTAGCTCCAGTGGTCACTGCTTCCCCTACACCACTACAGAGCTTGCAGGTGGCTATGTGTGGCCACCACCTTCGACTTTGCACTGTGTCCCTCTGAAAGGAACGTGTCAGGGTATCTGACCCAAGAGGGGGAGGGGTGAATTGGGTCGCTAATCGCTCTTCTAAAACCTAGAGCTACCTAGTGCATAAGATAAACCTATTTTGCCCTACACATGCTAGTTAAGCCTAAGGTTCATCTATGCCCACTCTAACTTACCTAAAAGACTTGTAACCTAGAGCCAAACCTAATCAAACTAATTAGGAAAGCTAAAGGCACACAAGAGAGTAAATGCGGAAACGTAAATGCGGTAAGTAAAGAGATAAGGAAAAAGTCTACATAACCCCATCACCTTTGGAGGGTGGTCTACTTCACCCCCAACCTTTAAAACCAGTTATTTAACACCCTCACCTTTGCAAAATCGGACAAATCACCCCCTAGGGTGGTTTTGTGGGCGGTTCTGTTGACGTGGCGCTTCTGGGCCCACCTGTCAGTGCCTCGTGCGCACGCCGCTCCTTCCTCTACTCTTCCTCCTGCCGGCGCTGCTCCCCTTGCTCCCCACAGGCGTCGCTCCCTCCTCACTCTCCCACTGACGCAGCTCTCGCTGCTGCCACCTCTCATCTGTCCACAGCCCTCTTCTCCTCCGCGCCCACTGCAGGACCCCTCCTCGCCCACGAGCTCGTCGATGCACCCACTACAGGCCACCTCCTCCCCCTCCGGCCATAGCGGGCAGGTCCTCCACCCCCACTATGCCGCCCGCCAAGCCATGGAAGCCGCGGAGTGCGAGCCCAGTGGCGGAGCGGCTCCCGCGCGCGCCCGGCCACGGGAGCTACGCTGGCGGGAGAGCGAGGAAGGGATTGGCGTCGGGGGGGAGCGAGAAGGGGAGCAGCACAAGTGGAGAGCGAGAAGGGGAGTGGCGCCGGTGGGGAGGGGACAAGTGGGAGCGTCGATAGGGGGCGAGAGGGAGGGGACCTACGCCGGTGGGAGAGAGAGTAGACGAAGCGGCGCGGCGGTCAATATGGCCATGGCGTGGTGCAGCCCACAGCGCGCGTGCCGACGCTGCCTTGCCTCTAGCCCCAAGCCCCCGGCGCCCAGGGCCGCACTGCTCCACAGCATCTCGTCGGTGAACGGTGGCGCCGAGATGACCGGACACTCGTCCTTCATCCCCGCCACCAAAGGACGGGTGTGCGCGCGCGTGCCGCTCCACGCCGCCACGACCGGGATCTTGCGGGAGAGCTACTCTGCCGCCGAGGCTAAGAGCACGCAGTCAAGCCGCTCCACCGCCACCGCACCGGGTGCACGCAGGGCAGCTGCTCCTCCACGGCTGGGCGTGCCCAGGTCAGCCCCTCTGCAGCCGATGCCACTTCCCCTTCCCTCCCGCTACCACTGCCGCCTGCCACCGTGGCACGGCCTAAGCAAAGGAAAGTGCACACGTGGCACTGATAGGTGGGCCCAGAAGCGCCACATGAGCAAAACCGCTCACAAAACCACCCTAGGGGGTGATTTGTCTGGTTTTGCAAAGGTGAGAGGGTTAAATAACCGGTTTTAAAGGTTGGGGGTGAAGTAGACCACCCTCCAAAGGTGAGGGGGTTATGTAGACTTTTTCCAAAGAGATAAGGGCAAGGGGACGCAAACTCCTGAGCTGACACAAGGATTTAACGTGGTTCACCACTAAGGGCTACATCCACGGGCTCACCACCAAAGGCAAAATCCGAGCCGGGCACCAA
The DNA here is from genome assembly GCA_030272315.1 of Paspalum vaginatum. NCBI lineage: Eukaryota > Viridiplantae > Streptophyta > Magnoliopsida > Poales > Poaceae > Paspalum > Paspalum vaginatum. The sequence goes on along the minus strand of CM059013.1, from coordinate 35,122,828 downwards.
GACTCTCCCGATCACTGTCTTGCGCTTGCCACCAAAGGCTCCTGGCAATTAAAGGCTAAGTGCCACCAAACCACCAAGGCTTGGCCACTTCCACTGTCTTTCTCGGTCACAAGGCACTGGATGCTTCACTACGGAGTCTGTAGGGTCTCCTCATCCCTGCACAAGTTGTCGCCGCCACTCCACACTAAGAAGGTGGGTCTAGCAATGAGTACAAGTGGCTTGGCCAGCAGCCAAGGCTTCTCCTCTAGCTCACGCAGGAGCTACTCTCAAGAAGAGTTCGCAAGCTCACTCTCTCTAAGCTCTAACCTAGCTTGAATATGCATTAAGCTCTCATATGGTAGTTGGAGTGGTGGATAAGCTTTGGAATACACCTCTATACTTGCTCTCATCTTCAGTGACTCCAACTCACCTGAAATGGCCGGGTGGGGTTGCTTATATAGCCCCAAACACGAACTAGCCATTGCTCCAACGGGCTGCTGACGCAGAGTAGACTGTACTATACAGTCTATACATTTTTCATAGACCGGACTATACAGTCCATTCACTTTTCCAACGATCACTGAATTCTTGCGTCACTGTACTTTGATCAGATGTTTAGGACGGTCTGTTGGACCGTACCATACGGTCTGTTGATCACTGGAATTCCCCCAAAGTACTCAGCCTCGGGTTAAATAGGACGACCCATGTACGGTCTTTACAACCGTACCATACGGTCTGTTGATCACTGTAATTCCCCCAAAGTACTCAGCCTCGGGTTAAATAGGACGATCCATGTACGGTCTTTACAACCGTACCATACGGTCCGTTGTAATTTTTCACGGCTTCTTCACACCCTCGGCCAACTTGGTACAGTTTATAGTCCAGTCTTCTAGACCATACTATACGGTCCATGTAATCTTGGTCGCTTCCACGTATTCACTGCTGGAATGGTACTGGTCCATTCAATCTCATTGAGACCGTACCATACGGTCCATACAAATCGCCTGTCTTCAGCTTCTCAACCCTTTTGGGAAACAAGGTCCGTCCGATGGGACGATCTCACAGACCGTACCTTCTGGTCTACACAATCCTATGAGGTTTCAAGGCGTTGTCCTGAGACCCGCGAGGGGCAGCTCCCCCTCGACCCCTATCCGCGGAACCCTCGTTGGGGCGGCCCTTTTGGCCTTGCCTTCGGCTTTTCTTCTTATTCATCCCTTAGACCTAAACAACTGAGAATATACATTTAGACAAGTTCATTAGTCCAAGTATTGGTTGTCAATTAATTACCAAAACACAATCATGGAAATATGACACACGAGACCATTTTCCTTACACCCTCCATGGCCACTATATGGATTCACTCATGTACTATCAGGCTACGTATGGATCTCTACATATGTATTACCAAGGACAAGGTAGCCCCCTACTATCGGGTGGCCAAAACTTTGGATATCTCCCACCACTGGGTGAGCCGTACGAAGGACCACCAGGAGAGCAATATGAGGAGCGAAAAATGTATGTATTCATCTTATCTATAGTGTTCATTTGAATATTTTGCTTTCTCTATTTGATTCATTCCAGCGATAAAAAGCGATGCAGGCTTGCTTCAAGGACTTAGTTTGGACTATATATATTGTGTTGTATTATATTCCATATTGTTTAGACTTTAGACTATGGCCTATATTGTAACCGTCTCCAGCGGGTTGCATAAATGAGCTTGCCTATCACTATTCCAACCACATCCCTATCCGTCTACAGTAATGCTACAATGTCATTTTGTACTATAGGCAGCCTATATAGGCAACCAGTTGGAGACAGCCAATAATTCTAATGGACTTTGGACTACGTAGCACTATGCCTTGCATTGTAATTATTTTAATGGACTTTAGACTATGTACTGCATTTGCAAGTTGTGAGTTTGGACTATGTATTATATGTTTTGTTAGATTTGTTATTATTGTGCGAAACATCTATGTTATGAATTGTAAACTGTTAATATACATAGAATTAGGCGAAACTCTACCAAAATTTTCAACCTCTTTAAAACATTTTCCGCTCTTTTATTTGATTTCCCGGTCGGAGAGCATGGTTTTCTAATTGGGAAAAACGAATTTCGTTTTGTTCAATATTTAATTTTCTTTTTATTCGGCGAATTCGAAGTTCGTGAAATTTTGTTTCGGCTGTCATACTGAGAAATCAGTGCAAACCGGAATTGTTAACCCTCCATGGTCATACACCGGTAAAAATTTAGTAAACATTTAGGGTCTGTGGTGCACTTTGGCCTTGATATTTCTTCCAGAGTGTGAGCTGCGACAGCAGGCTTCTAGGGTGGCAGTGTCTGTGGTACGGTCTCCACCTCGGGACCTCAGCGCAGGAATGCTGTGCTGACAGCCAGAGGGGAACAGGCCTCTGCTACACGCGAGAGTAGAAACAAGTGGTGTAGCCTGCAGCATTGCACAATTCGGAACGACGAATCGCATGGATAACTGCACTACAGCTAGGCCGCACCAACTACTGCCGACAGCATGCAGCAAACCATGCTTGCTGTTTGAATACTTATAAACACATTCTATAGTGGAGTTTAAAATGCACAATTAATATACACAAACTGCTGCCATCGATCTTTGCTTCTGGGATGCAGAAACAAAAATTCAGAGAAACATTTATAAAAGTAGTTCAAATATACAAAATTGAAAACGACTTATTAGTAGAATACGTAGGACGAATTATTATAAGCTCGAACAGCTATTTTGGTGGATATCCTTCTGTGTCAAAATGATGTACCTATATTTATTTTGAAATTAGTAAGTGTATTATTTAGGCCCGATCAACTTAAATTATCGGCTAAAAATTATCTAGTATTAGCTACGTCCAACTTGCTAATGAGTGATAATAGATTCCATATTGATTAAATAATTTATTAGCTAGATATATTTAATCCAAACCAGCTATTTTCGTAAATTTTATATGGCTAATAATTAATTAGATGTATCAAAACATTGTTGGCCAAGACTATTGAGCTTACAACCGACTTTATATACTAGCTATAATAACCGAGGAAGAGAATGAAACTCATTGCATATTGTTTACAAGACTATAAAATATGTTGAAACTAGCATAGAGCTATGAATTTTTATTTGATCCAATCATGTGTATTGCAATTAATTGCTATTGTTAAAAAAATTAAAACACCAAATAATGTGGTGTATTGTAGCACTATCATTATATCCTTGGCTAGCTCCTTTGATTGCTTGGTAGATATTTAAAGTACAATCACGTAGTTGAAAGTTAAAAATCGGACAACCATGATAGTTCAATATTGTTCAATAAACTTTTTCCTACAAGTAAAAATAAGAGAGGCTATCCTCTGAATCATACACGGTAGTGACATCTTGTATAGCATGGGGGTTGAAGGAGATATCTGGATGGTTTTATCTTGCATTATCCTATTGGCAGATATGTTTGCTTGGTAGATGTTTCAAGTGCAATGACGTAGCAAAGCGTCGATGCAACATTGCAAGCAGACAAAAGTGTATATATGAACTATTTCTATTCTTTTTATATATGACGTTAGGAGTACTAGTCTTGAGCCGATAAAATTAAGGAAAGGGCAAGGTTCCCACAGCAGCTGGTTTATCTAGAGGCCCGGCTGGCCGGCCCTATATATAGAGAATTCGACTCTTGGATATTAAGATCATTTTCTTTATTAGTCCATCCATCTTAATTTATAGTACGTTTGATTTTTTTACAATAAAATTGACCTGTTCGTCTTATTAAAAAAATTTCATAATTATTATTGTTGTGATTTAGTTTAGTATATAATGTACTTTAACTACAATTTGAATTTTTCACATTTTTTACAAAATTTTGAATAAAATAATTTAAAATTTAGTGTAAAAAAATCAAACGATCTCTGAATAAATGAGGACGGAGTGAGCACTTGCTCGTCTGCATGCTGGTAGTTTTTAAGGCAAGGTGAAATGTTTTACTTTTACCGCGTGCCTGCGTGCTCGATATTTTGGTAGATGCGACAGGATCACGTGGCTTGCAGCGTGCTCGTCGATGGGAACTCTGAAGCAATTGCATGGCGTGGGTAGCCCACTGATGCTCAGCCAGCAATAGTTACCGGAGTACTGCACGTAGCATTGGCCAAAAAGGTTCACTGTCACCGGTGCTATCGGCAGACATAGCATTAAGGTACCTGGCGTCGCACATGCACCCCTGGCTCTCTCCAACTCCAATCCAAGATTCCGAGCAGAGCCATTGATTAGTAGTACCTCTTCTCATCTTCTTCTCGTTCTCTCACCCACTGTTTGGGCTAGTGGTTTCACTGGGTTGATTGGAACCGTCGATCGTTCGTTTCTCTGTACTAGCTAGCCCTGCAATTAATGGAGTGAACCACCTTTCATCTACCCTGGATGTACTGAGCAGTACGTACACTCTCGCCTTCATTCTTGCAACTTGTGCGCTGCGGCTCACCAATTCAATTCTACAGGGCAAGGGCCTTTCGTCGCCACCTTGTAGGTTGCAGCGAACAGGATGGAAGCACCAAAGCAAATGTAGCGTTTCACAGACTCACAAGCGACGGCATTGAATTTATTCCCGTTCTTTCATTTTTTCCGCGATTTTTATAAAATTCTTACTCAATTCATTAGAAAATTTTCCATTCCAAACGGGTCTTGAACAGAGATATGCTAGAGAATATTGCGCTGGTGGTCTAGTGGCAGCAAATGACTTGCTTTGTCGCGCCCCCATACAAAAGCACAAAAATAAAAATATTTTTGTGGTATCTTAAAAAAGATGTTGTTAATCAAAGATAACCTTAGCAGGTGGAATTGGCATGGGGACAATACTTGTGTTTTCTGTAGTAGGTTTGAAAATATCTAACATTTTTATTGTCATTATGCTAAATTTTTGTGGCGTATAACTCATATGTCCTTAGGGATTTCACCCCCCTCAAATGTAAGTGATTTGTTTGACCATTGGTCTAAACAGGGTGGAAAAAATCAGATCATATTACTGTGGCCTGTTGGGTGCAGCAGAGTGATGCTGGGCATTATGGTTATCAAGAAATGATATTGTTTTTGACAATACTCGACTAAAATCTTTTTGCATATCCTTTTCAGGGAACTTACTCGCTTCGGTTGTGAGCCAAGTTGTAGCCAAATGAAGATGAAGCACGGGTGATTACCGTGGCCTACCGACATTTAGAGTCAATGGCATTGCAAGTGTTTGCGTCTTCTGGTTGGCCCTACGTGGTTAGAATTTCTTTTCCTACTCTTTGAGACTTTGTTAGGTACAAAAGATTCATGTTGTATGGGTTGTAATAAAAACGGTCTGATTCTCTCCTTGTGAGAAATGAAGCCGGAAACTCCATTTCCATTATCTAAAAAATAAATCATAAACCTGTGTGATTCGTGCTAGAATCACATGTATGGTTTTGATGTGCTAGTTTTACGGTTTAACTGGTTTGGCAACGGATGATGAGCTCAAGTGTTCGCAGCAGGGTTACAAACAATACATGTGGGTGCCCTCCGCCAACTCATCCCCTGTCCCTGGTACCTCTATATAACGAGCGGGCAAGGTTATCAAAAGAAAAGGAAAAGAAGTTGGTATCCCTCGAATGGATATAAGGCCAGAAACATCGATTGAATCATACGTTGGTAGCAAATAAAGTTGAGCGTAAAGATTCTACCCTAGCATTTGAGATTTTTTTATGTGTGGGGTCCCACCCCTTCTTTTTTTAGACGGTATACATACTATGTTAGTTTTGTCGACTACATCATAAATTCACCTAGATCTATCTTCGAAATAAATCCAATGTTCTCTCCATTTTAGAAGACTTAGAAAGTGTAGTTAAGAAATTCAACAAAAAATCCTCGTAGTTCACTCACATTGGGGTGGAGAATATGAAGGCTAAATTTTTTAAGGTGGGGTTACCAGAACATTCATATATGCAAACATATTCTTTTTTTTGCGAAAGCTTACATACACATGAGACAAATTAAGATATCAAATTGATATTTGAGACTAGAATACCCTTAGGAATTACATACGAGCACCCGAGGATCCCGGACCCAAGAAATTTATTTGTGGCACTACATACGCAGCAGACCAGTAGGGCCTCTTTTTCGGAAAATTATACCCACTTAAACAAGCTGATTGCAAGACTACAATGCTTGCCACACATGCATGCAACAATAACGAGCTAGCTGATCCACTGTTCACGCCACGGCAGCAACAACGCAAACACAGCTGTTACACCATCATTTATTCATGACAAACAACAATATTAACTCCAACACAGCGGGGCACACACAGATACACACACGACAACTTCCGTTTATTCGATGGACATATAGTTTGGCCACTTGGCAGAGGTAGGCCGAGAAAACACAATCTGCATGTGGTACTGGTACATACAACAGGGGCCAACAGTTAGCACATAACTGGAGAAAACTACTATCGTTAATATAACTATATATTGTGGATAGTAAATGCATACCTGGTAATCCATAACTATGTGTGATTTGAAAAGAGACGCAGCGTCATTCAGATAATACTCCCATGTACGGATAAGTTTTTCGTCAAATCCTAAGGCCGGAGCATTTCTGAGAAAAAAAATACGAGAATACTACAACTGAGTAATGTGCAAAATAAGACACTCATAGCTCATCTTGAGATTGAGGCCTTGTATTTACTCTCTGTTAGCCATGAAGTTGTCCCTCCGGTGAATCAGAGTAGTGTAGTACATGTTGTTAGATAGATTTCGGTCCTGTCACGAGACATCCTAACCGGACCTAGTGTTGAGATTAAGGCCTTGATCGGAGGCCCAAGACCCCTAGGTTGTGGTCCTCTTCCAGCCCGCACCGCTATAATAGAAGAGGTACGAGTGGCACGCGAACCAACGTTCGCTACCTCAGACTACACAAAAGAGGGATCCGACCTCCCAGGTGTGGGCAGTGGAGGGAAAAACCACAGCCGCTGACACCGCCCCTGTGCGTCGTCCTCTCCCTGTTCACGCCGTCACCGTCACCATGGACGTCCATAGTGGAACCCCAGTTGCCTACGCGCACCGGTCAAGCACTCCAAGATCCTAAGGTAGTGTCTCTCCCTTGCTCCCTCTCTCATCAGATCCACACGGATCAAGATCCATACATGAACATCACAAGAACCCTAGTGGAAAGGATTCAGGCACTAGATCCACGCACAAGAATTCAACAATTGGTATCAGAGCTTCGTGTGTGCCCGATCTCTAACCCTAGAATGATGTTGGCCCTCGGGTCAAGAACCGAGAAGGATCCAGTTAGATCTTGAGCCCATGGCTCGGATTAAAGAAAAGAAACGGACGTGAAAAGAATGGGACCTTCGGATCCAAGAACAAGAACAGAAAAATGAAAGGGGAAAGGGGAGAATTTTTCGAACCCTAACCCTAAGAAATCCCATCCGCCCGCCCAAACAACACCCCATAGAGGGACGATCACCTTGGCTGTCCTCTATGGCGGCGAGGAGCCGCCGGGCCGCCGCCGCACCCGGAGGGGCATCAGAGAGAGGCGCGGGCGGGTCCGCGGCGCTCCATGGCGGGCATTCTCACCGGCGAGGGGCCGGCCGCGTCGTCACCACGCGCGGGCCCAAAGGGTACCGCCACGAAGCCGCTCGACGGCGGCGCGCTCGCCCTCCAGGGGGAGCGCTCTCGCCGATGAAGGGCTGCGCGGAGGTACCGGCCACGCCGCCGCTGCTCTCCTCCTGACCACGCGCTCCCGTCGGCAGGCTGAAGAAGTGGTGGCGCCGCCGTCGCTCACCCGTGCCGCTCGCGCTCGCTCGTGCGCCGGCGGAAAGCTGCGCCGGCGATGCCGGCCGCACACTCACGCCATCGGTGGTGGCAGAGAAGAGAGAGAGGCGCCGATGAGGAGGGGGGAGAAATGAAATGAGCTAGGGTTTCGATGGGGGCCGATTTTTCCAGCTTCTATACCCCAGCAAGAGCGACATCGACCGTCGGATCAGAACTAACGGTTCAGATCGCGGCGGGCACCCCCCTGCCCCGCGCTACACCGGTTCGCCAGCCTAGGCCCAGGTTGCGGCCTGGGCGCGAGAACCGCCACGCCTGGAAGAGCCGCGGGCTGGACAGAGAAGGCGGTGGGCCGCCAAATGGGCCGGTTTCGGTCGAAGGAAGAAAAAAATGCGTGAAGGATTTTTTTTTCCTCTACATTTTTTCTTTCAGAATATTTGCATACGTGTATTTGTTTATACATGTTTCATGCAATGTTTAGATGATTTATTCAAGGAGCTGAGAATTAAGATAATAGAATTTATATGATGTTTCCGCTGCAAAGATGAATATGTTTTTTCTCTAGGTAATTTGAAACCAACGTGGATAATTGATAGATAAATGCATGACGATAATAGATTTATATGGTGTTGTCGTTAATTTTAACCAACATTAATTTTGATGATGAACCATGATTTTGATATGATTAAGATCTATTTTCATCCAACGATGAATTTAGTGTATTGAATCGACTTGAGAAGTGTTTCGAGCATGTTTTATTTTTGGACCAACAACAAATTTAATTCATGCAAGAGATATTTTGACTTAGAAAATTAAAAAAGACACTTGTCTCTCAAGATTGAAAAAAGAGATTTTTTTTTTGCATGTTTTAAACTTGACCAACGTTAAGTTTAACTCAGGCAAGATACTTTTTCTTAGAGAGAATGGCTTTTGAGCGTGTTTTAATCTTGACCAACATTAAGTTTAAATTCATGCAAGACACTTGTTTCAGAAACAATATTTTTGAGCCTATCTTGATCTCATATATATATTTTTTTATGAAGGCTCGAATGACATTACGACTTTCAGAGAGTTAGGGATCATAGAACCGCTAAACAGGAGAGAGAACTCTAGATGGTGTGAGAAAGATGACATGGTGAGTACTCTAAGTGAACTAGAGCCAACACCACAGACAACAGCTTCAAGATAGACAACAAGAGGGAGATGATATATTTTCCAATTCATGTATGCACTTGTATGTGCTGCAAGAAGAAAGAATTTTGTGAAAAGAAGATACTGCTAAGAGTAGAGACAAGAATTGATTTTTTGCTTATGCAAAACAATGTCATTTCAAAGCCATAAATAATTTCCTCTAGAAATTGATGAGAATTAGATGACGGATTTGTATGTAAGATATATTTTATAAGTTTTCTCCTTGTGGTGAAACGTGATTTCAGATTCTATGGTAGAAATTTCGACAACATTCATTGCAATTTTAGAAATCATGAGTTCATTATTCAGTGTAATAATGAGAATGAGAGTCTCGCCTTCTGATGAGACATCTGATGAGAAATGATTTATTAGTTTTTTCTATGCGATGTTTTGTGAATTTGATAAATGAATTTGAAAAAATGTGAGTCTCACCATATGATGAGACCTACTCTCTTTGCATTCCTAGTGCAAAGTTGAAAAGACAAAGATACATCCGTTGCTATAAGCAAGAAATGATACGGTGGAGAAACTTTTATCTAAATTGTGTATATTGCTTAGGCCATATTTTAAGGGGGAGAATATGAAAGTTTGGTTGATGTGGTTGATTAAAATCTGAAACTCCCCATCCATGAGTGTTCATAGACTTAGAATGATGCATTGATTGCATAGAAAAATTTTAATGAGAGCATGTTTTAAAGACTAAAGATGTGATATTTGATCGTGGAGGAATACTACGGTCACCATACACCATATGGACAAGTTTCAGGAACCTTTTTGCAAGGTACTTGCAAGAGAAATGACCAAGATGACCGGTATATGACACCGGGTAAACCTAGGGATGGAGGGTATTTAAAACCGCAATTCATACAGATTCTGAGTACATGAGTACTTATACTGACTACGGTAGAGAGAAAGCCCACGATAAACTATTTGTAGTTTGGGGCTGTCCATCTAAGACTAAGACCATTTTAACCCTGCTCAAGGGAGAATATATGAGAAGACAGTAATGTGCCATTCCATTGGCTAATTAGAAAAATGAAGCGCTTCAATTTTTATTGTCAAGATAGACATACGAACTATATAAAAACAAGACACTTAGTGTTTCTAGACAATGACAAGACCTAGGGGAGCACGGTATTTTGAGAAATAAGCCTTAAGGAATAGAGGATGTGCATCCGAATTCCAATGGTTGAATAACCGTATATCTCGATACCTGCTGAGGTTGCACTTTTTTTCACCTCAGACGACTGTTATTACAACCCTTGCTGTGGATGTTGGCTCGTCAAGCACGACAAATGAATGAACAAGAAATTATTGACTCACACAGTGTCTGAGCCTCTGGCTCATACTGTGGTTGAGGTTAAATAGCAAGATTAAAAGACTACCGCTGATGATCCACCACCAGAGCAACCAATAAAATTAGAATAAGACGTGCTTGTGAGAAAGCCAAAGAAATTATTTATAGATCCCTGGCATCTACGAGACATATCTCAATGATGATATACCTTTAGAAAGACATCCCTCTTTGGTACAAGAAATGGCTTGACGCAAAGATGAGATTAAATAAATGAGTTGAATGCAATATGTTTTGAGAAGAAATTTTTGAAGGAGCCAGACAGTAGGCTGTTTTCTTTTGGCCTACAAGATTAAGATAGACTCCAACGAAATACAGAAACATAGAAAGCAAGGATTGTGACAACTGGCTTTACTCAGAAACAAGAAATCGACAATGATGAAACTTTCTCGTTGTTCATCGAAAAGACTCATTTAGAATCATTATGGCACTACTTGCTTATTTTTTATTCAGAATTAGATCAAACGGATGTCAAGACAACACTCTTGAATGAAGAGCTAAAATAAAACATTTATATGGCTCAACCTATGGGTTTTGTCATGAAAGCAAAGGGAATTATGGGTTGCCACCTAAAGAAATCCAATTATGGGTTGAAGCAAGCTTCTAGGTATTAGTACCTAAAGTTTGGATAAGACTATGGAAGGAAGACGATTGCATTTATACAAAAATTAAATAATTGGAGGTAAAACTTCCTAATGCTATATGTGGATTGTATTCTACTACCCAGCAATGGTGAGCATTTACTGCTAAAGACAAAGAAATTTCTTGTCCCTCAAATCATGATATGAAAGATGTGACATTGGCACCCTATGTCTTAGGGATTCAAATCCACAAAGACAGAAACAAATGTCCTGAAAAGACATAGTATGCAAGCATGTAATGCAATGTCTGCTCCAATGGTCAAAGGCGATAGATCAGATGAAAGTGTCACAATAGATCAGATGAAAGAGACATAAGAATATGAGATAGATTAGATGGAATTAATTCCATATGCTTCAATGATCGGAGGAAAAATGTGTGCTCGAATATGCACTCGCTTTGACTTTTATGACCGGGATACTTGGCAGATATCAGATGAATCTACTGAGGAGCACTGAGTGATAGAAAGCTTTGCGGTTCTCGCAAGAGACAAAAGACCTCATGATGACTTATAGAAATGACAGATGCCCTAGATTTTTTTTGCTGTAAAGATACAGACCGGACACGGTGTAGAGACACCATGAAGTCCATGTCTGGATATGTGCTTACTCTAAGAGGAGCTATGAAATAGAAAAGAGCTACAAATGCTCCGTTGATACGTCGTCGACAATGTACGCTGAACCTTGTAGCTTACCATGAGACAATGGAGCAGACAAGGTGGCTAAACGAAATTGTACCCGGATTGAGAAGTGGTTGATTTTATAGAGAAACCACTTAAGATACACAACGACAAATGAGTCGGCAGTACTGTACTATCACAACAAGAAATCAAGTATGGCTGCCAAGCACATTGACATTGAGACTTATGTTGTGAAAGAGATATTCTAGAATCAAACATTCTAGAATGGGCACATGATAGTTGAGAGGACGCTCACGAATGCGCTCACTAAGGTTTTTCCACCTAGCCGGCATTGGGGTTACAGGAAAACCTACGATTTTGATTTAGGGCTATTCGAACTATCGTCTCAAGAGAAAACGAAAAAGGGCCTCATTTTGAGATAGAAATGTGTATTGTAGTTAATGAGTTCAGAGGCACGCAACTGGCCATCTGCAACACATTGGTCTCGATATATTGATCTATCAAGGCATGGAGCACAGAAGTTATAGAAACAAGCGATACCGAGATCAAGGGGGAGAATGTTGGATTGATCTCGGGTCCGGTTAAGAGACGTCCTAACCGGGCCAGGGTGTTGAGATTAAGGCCTTGATCGGAGACCCAAGACGCCTTGGGTTGTGGCCCCCTTCCATCCCCGCACCGCTATAAGAGAAGAGATACAAGTGGCACACAAACCAACGTTCGCTACTTCAGACCACACAGAAGAGAGACCCAATCTCCCAGGTGCAGCCAGTGGAGGGAAGAACCACAGCCGCTGACGCCGCGCCTGTGCGTCGTCCTCTCCCTGTTCACGCCGTCACCGTCGCCATGGACGTCCATAGTGGAACCCCGTTGCCTACGCGCACCGGTCAAGCACTCCAAGATCCAAAGATACTCGTCTCTTCCTTGCTCCCTCTCTCACCAAATCCACACGGATCAAGATCCATACATGAACATCACAAGAACCCTAGTGGAAAGGATTCGGGCACTAGATTCACGCACAAGAATTCAACACTCGTCAGCCAATATACAGCAGTTAAATAAATCATAATGGAGGGCTCAATTAAACGATATATATGCAGGTAGTATGGCTGAGTATATACCATAGCGTTGATGCATTAGACATGGCAGACACAATCCGGGCTAGAGATGGTACGTAGGCAACCACCTGGGAAGATATATTCCCTCAGGAGTCGGGCCTGTTCTTTACCTTGTCGTACCGTTGCTCTGGGAGTGACATTGCCTGCGCATGAAAATTTGTTTTCAAAATGAAAATCAGTTACTTGACCCTAAAAGCTGAGAAAAGTTATTTTGTATATACGATGACAATTTAATTAGGCCTTTCCAGCAGTGGCGGTCGACGGACCCATAGCCTAGTCCTATATACCTTGCAAGGGAGGTTCAAGGTTGTATCTCCCACAATAACTGTTATTGTCATAATCACTAGAGCAAAGAAATTGAGATCAAAATAGTGCAAGCAGCGATATGAAAATTATTGATAAAATAACTGTGCTCCAGTGTACATCAATACTTCCAGTACAAAACCTAACACGCAAGCACGGAAGCACCCGATGCGCGCACAAACACACAGAAATTTTATTCGTAGCACCATGCAGATCAGTAGTGCTATGCCTCTTTTTTTTTTGGCACATTATACATACTTAAACAAGGTGATTGCAAAACATAAATAATCACACTCACGGACAATGGTTGACCACCAACTCGATCACTTGCAAACCCGCTTTTACCTGCAATAGTCCTGCATGCATAGCATGAGTAACTAACTAACACACACATGCATGGAATGAGCTTTGATCCATTCTTCACGCCATGGCTCCACGCTTCACATGACTCGGCAGCAACCACACAAACACAACCCGTACCCCATCTTCCACCATTTATTCATGACAAACAACGAGATTAACTCCAACCATACCATCTTCGACCATTTATTTATGATACACAAACATATAGAATATCTAAACATGACATCTTCCATTTATTCGATGGCCATATAGTTTGGCCACTTGGCAATGGTAGGCCGGGAGAACACGATCTGCATGTGGTACATGTAACAGTCAGGCAACAGTTATTAGCACATGAGGTCAAAAAAAAAAACAGTTATTAGCACATAACTGAAGTTGACTACTATCGTCAGTTATATAGTGCGGATTGTAAGTGCACACCTGGTAATCCATAACTGCGTGTCCTTTGAAAGAAGCGCACAATAATTTAAGTAATACTCCCAAGTACGGATGAGTTTTTCATCAAATCCAAGCGCCAACGCATTCCTGCAAAAAAACGAAAAAGAAAGTACCACGGATTGAGTAATGTATGTAAAGCACTTGATTGTAGCTTAGCTTGAAATTTAGGGCTTGTGTTTACTCTCTGTTCGCCATGAAATTGTCCCTCCAGTGAATCAGAGTCGGGTAGTAGTGGTCTCCAATATTCTCAACGTGCTGTACGCTGCAGAAGAACTCAGTTAGAACAGCTGAAATCTAATCATGGAGAGCTACCATACCATATAGCCGTTAAGTGTAATTTGAGTACATACCAGAACCTTGATGCATTAGACATGGCAGACATAATCCGGGCTAGAGAAGGTATGCAGCCACCTGGGAAGATATTTTCCTTCATGAAATCGGGCCGCCTCCTTGCAATGTCATACCGCTCCTCTGGGAATGCCATGACCTGCGTATATAAATTTGTATTAGAGATGAAATAATCATTCACTTATTGGTTGCTTATTGTTAGTTACTCGCAATCACATTACAATGGGGTGTACGAAAAATATATGTTGGTAATGATGCACCTGGAGGACAAATATGCCATCCTCTGCCAAATGGTACTCACAGCACCCAAAAAAATCATCCATGTACTCATGGCCAACATGTTCAATCATCTCACTAAATGAGAAACAAGGGAACATATTTATCATAGGGTCATATCAGCAGTTGATCCATCATTTCACTCATCAGTGCATTAATCTGTCAGTATTACTACTCACCAGATTATGATCCTGTCAAACTTATAGCAAGTTGGTATTTGACGGTAATCGCAAAGGAGCAATGTTATGCGGTCCTACATATGCAGTAGAACTTGTTATCGTGGTTTTTCCCCATGCTGATATAAGTTGATGATTGTCTCATATTACCACCACCAAGAAAGGTACATCACGGACCTCTAATCCAGCTTCTTTCACCTTTCTCTTGGTGTATTTCAGTTGCTCCTCGGATAATGTGACTCCAGTGTACTTGCAACCAGTTTTTTTCACCAACTGTATTGCTAAATTGCCCCAGCCACAACCAATCTCAAGAACATGATGCTCCGGCTCTACCTTAGCCTTCAGTTAAACGGATTCAATGCAAATCAAGATATCATCAGGTATTCAGGTCATTCATGTTGATGTATATATGCAAGCTTGTAGAAGATAATATAACTAAGGTCATGCATATATTGAGCTAATATCAGGAAGAGGAGAAAACATGTTTGAAGAGTCAAGCAAAGCACCATGCATATTTGTTTTACCTTATCAATTAGAATGTTAGCCTTACGTAGCTGGGCTGCTTCTAAGGTCTCATCATCCGCCTACCATTGCAAAATATCCAGTTAACTAAGCAATCGCAAGAGTATATTATTATTATTAGCACTGCCCTACATAATTTACTTGTTCAAGAAAAAAACTGATGGGAGATCAAATCAAAAGATTGACAAACCTTAAAAATTCCAGTGGAGTAAGCCATTGATGGATCCATAAAAAGAGCAAAGAAATCGTTACTCTGCACACAAATATTTAAGAATGAAATAGATCTGTTACTATACTTCGTCATTTCTATTAGACTATGGGAATGACGAGGGGACAAATTGGAAATATCTATCATACCGATATATAATGTTTGTAGAAAAAACTCGAGGGAGTTAGTTAGGTTAATTTTTCTGAAAAAGGATAAACAAATCCACTAACCAGATCATAGTGTTCCGAGATATTTTTACGAGTTCTTGATACAGAGTTCTTCCTTGAGGCTTCACGCAAAGTATATTTTGCAAATGCAACTCCAGTGATTCCAAGAAAGCGTGTCCACCACCTCTTCCTTAAATAATAACGACTGCAAGACACGAATGAATGAGTTTAGCAACAGTACATTCAAGTACGATCCTCCATTTTGATGAAGCAAATCGGATGTTTTCTTTTAAATGTACCTTTTGCTGTCGCTGCTGCTTAACCTCCTGCGTTCAGCTCCATTAGCAATAAAAATCTGTAACAGCCAATAGATTTAGATCAGAAAATAAAATAACAGTAGCTGTGTGGACCTGTATAACTAAAAAACTCTATGTAATCCGCTCTGTACATTCATGTGAACATGAAACTTTAGACATGCTTTTGCTCCTCCTTTAGAATTTTCCCATTAACATATTACAAAAAGATTAAAAAAGGAATTTTATGGGTGAATTTATGTTCAATGTCCTTTTCTGATATTGTAATAACTTATTGAATTTTATAAATATATGCAATTCAATCATCAAGAACATAGTGTTACCAGTAGAATATTCAGAAGGCCATCTTTGTTATCAACAAACGAGATATAGCCATTGATGTAGGCATATGCAAAACCAAGGTCAGCTTCTGTTGCAACCTATGAAAAGGCAAGGCAGCAAAGGCGCCTGAGATGTGATCAAGAAGGTATAATGTAGTTTAAAAACAGGACAAGAGAGCCCTCAAATAGAGGAAGAGAACCTTCCAATAGAATTGGGGGTCGTGAACTCGTATCACAGATTTTACATGTCCTTTTTCACATGCTCTACCAAAATTAAACGTAGTGCCTCCTTCTTCATGGATGCTGTGCATGAAACTTATGTGAGAATCATTTTCGAAAATATTGCATAGTATATGAATTCGTACAAGTCTCACCTCAAACTACCGATGGATATGAATCTGTCAAACTTCCTAACAACCAGAAGACGTGCAACGGCCTGGGTCCATGATGGGACCATTTGTTTTGGGTTAACCAAAAGGTCACATTTCCTTCCAAGCAATCCAAAAGCTGCTGCTTTCCCAGCCTAGAGCAAAAATTCAGATTAATTTTTCATAATCATATATGGCAATCCCATAAATCTTTTCATAACATTCGGCCTTTCTTTGTGATTCAATCTAAAAAGGGAAGGTGGGCATAGAATACCTTCACACTGTCCTCATGTAATCCATAGCCTGTTATTCATTAAAAATAGACATTTTAGACTTAATTATAGTAATTAGTTAAAGGATAGGTGACTTCAGTGAAACCAATGATGAGGTCACCTTGATATCGGCCACAGAACCATATTCCCCTCTTTCCTTGGATGTTATTGAGCTCAAGAGTAGCCTTTGCAGCCGCCAGGGATGGAATTGGGTGCTTATTATGCCATTTGAGCAATATATTATTGGGAACACGAGCAGGGTTATGTGTCACAAAAAGTGGCCTAGAAGATCCAATGTTCTAGCAATTCAAAATGAGAAGAAGGTTCCACACTGTTATTCATAATCTTTTCATGTGGTGCAGAAGACAATATAAATACATTCATGGATCATCCATGCATGCACATGAAAAATAATCAAACTAGTGATGTGAGTGCATGAAGTTGCAATGTTACTTAGGCACCTGAAGTATATTTATCCAGTAGGTAACAGAGTCACCACTGCTTGTTGTTCCTAGGAAGTTCATGGCGCTCCATGCTGAGGAAGTATGTGGCATCAAACTTTTGTCACAGTGGAGGTACACGTCACTGAAGAGAGGAAAAATATGAGAAATGTCAAAATACTGTATCAGATCAAATAAGCATAGGAATTGTATCAGATCAAGTAAGTACAGGAATTGTACCAGATCAAATCAATATAGGAATAAATATATATGGTAGCATTACCTGTTGACATACTGGAAAGCTCCTAGAACCCTCAGTTCCTCATGTGTTGCTTCAGCTCCTAGAGCTTTTAGAGCATCAGGAGCGTGAACACCAAATATGATCCTCTCATATATCTCCACTGAACCATCAGCCTCTAATATTCTGTAACCTGCAGTATAACATTTTTCTCAAGAGTAAATAAGTAGTGTAATTTATAATAAGGAAGCAACTGAAGTGCATAATTCAAAATTTCTCTCTGAAACCAAAGCACATGGAAGAAAACTTTTTGAATTATGCACTATAGTTGCTTCCTTATTATGTATGGGTACTTAAGTGCATGCGTTTCTTGTACGGGTATTTTACCCTTAAGGGGCCGTTTGGCTACGGGTGGGTTAGGGATAGGGATTGGGAAATCCTATTCCCACCCATCCATCTATTCCCTATCCCAGTCCATCTACTGCTCACAATTATTTCCCTATTCCTTTAACCAAACACGGTATAAGATTTATCCCACCTCTTATTTCCCTTTTCCACTCTTTATTTTCCTATCCCTATCCCAATCCAAACAAGCCCTAAATTCCTTCTTCTTAATAAAAAATATGCTGCTCTCCTGCGTGTTTTCGAGGAAAAATAACCCAAGCACATGCTGGTCACTATATAGTTGGTTAATTGGGTAAATTCCCTCCCACCACCTGCTGTCACTGGCAGCATCGTCTAGAGCTGCCTCCGACCAGTAAAAAAACTAATAAAATTTCAACCGATCTGGTGCACTCTATCCTATTTGCCCAATTTGCACCATTGAGGTATGGACCAACTAAAACCTTCTGTTTTGGAAGAACTGAGATTGCCATTCCCATATTTTTGTCAAGTGCTTTGACATCTGTAGTTCGATAAGCACGTGCAATCAGCACAAAAGTTGCAATACTCAATCATGTGCGTGCACTGTTCTTTGATGGAAGCAACATTACAAGTCAGCACACATCAATAATAGTTTTGAAATATTAGTATCAAATTCAGTGTCATGAGAGCAACAATCACCTGCCAATTGATGAAGAAACCAATGTACAATTCTCCAAAAGTTCATTACTCCCAACCTCAATTAAAGTCCACATGCAACGTATCGGTACGATGGAACAAAATCATATTTGGTATTCCTATTAAGCTAGTCCATCAACCCATGCTCTCGCACGGGTTAGAGTTTTAGGAGATATAGATTTAATAATATTAGAGTTTATTATTTTAATTTATCTTATGTTATGGCATCGTGGGTAATTTATAGGCAAATTTAGGTATTATTCAAATTTATCTTTCATGAGGGCATATTAGGTAATTTATATACAGATTTGATGCTTATTTTAATTCATCTTTTATAATGGCATGGTGAATAATTTATATGAAAATTTAGTAGGTAATTTAATTCATATTTATAATGGCATGTTGGGTAATTTTTATGTGAATTTAGGATGTTGTTTTAAATTGTATTTATAATGGCATAGGTGGGTAATTTTAATATAAATTTAGGGGGTTATTTTATCTCATCTTTCATAATGGTATGGTGGATAATTTTTTTAGAAAAATAATAGATCTAATGGCTATTATATTAGAGCTACATGATGGACGACTGAATGTTTCGAATTTTTGTGAGAATTTCTTGGATTTATCTTTTTTCTAGTGCGTATGGTGAGGATTAACGTGGAGGTTCCAATCAGTACTATTAAGATTAGGGTGCTTTAATTTGGTAAGTCAGAATTGCACATGCAAAAAGAGAAATCAACCCATGGATGGAGGTAGTATTTTTTTTAAAAATGGCACCAGTTTCATATTTCTCTGATTTAAATGTACTAGTTATCAATATTTGAAGATCAAAATTAGATTTTTAATATTTCTCAATAATAAGAACTCACATGTGAAACCAATCAAAGGACAAAATTCATCCGGTTTGAATAGTTGGATGGTGCTTGGTGTTAATTTTTGTACTTTAATTAGAGTTAAAAATCATACATGTATCAATATGGATGTACCTTCATTTAAGCTTGAGATAGAGTTGACTTCACAGCCGGTTTTTATTTGGCAACCCATGTTCTCCAATTTTTCCCTTACCTGGTTATGTATACATAAACACATCACGTAGCGCCTATGTGCTCCTTTCTATGTTCTACAGAATTGAAGAAAATTTACAGTACCTTGTTGACGTAGGACTCTGAACCACCCTTGACAGTGAGCCAGTGCAGACCACCAGATCCAAACAACTGAACGCACGTATGCATAATTTCATTGGATGAATTAGTATTATAATAGTATTAATCAATCAACCTAACAAGCTTTAACACGATATGAATAATCAGAATGGAGAAGGGAAAGAAATCAATATCTAATGTAAGTAGATGTATAGGCAGTTAGGCACCGCATGTACCTCAAGAAGTTGATTGTCACGGAGAAACGAAAGCACGAAGAAGGCAGGGAATCTCAGTACTTCCTGCGATGGAGTGCACCAAATGCACGCACACATTGGAATCTGCAAAGGCGTAGTTAATTTTTCCACTGTCTTAAAACTGATAAGAAATTGGAGAGCTAGCTAGAAGTAACTATATTAGTAGCATACAAGATAAGCATCCTGGAAGAGTTGCGAATATCTATTTGACTGAATGAACTGCTCCAAAGACTCATTCCAGTCGGGGTTTATTCCGTGGTCTTCTAGGTACCTAATTAAAAGAAGAGAACAAATGAATGACATTGGTGGAGTGTGTTTTATCTTAAAAAATGTATACATAGAAGCACTCTTGGCTAACTCACCTAAGGGTATGATTCTTGAACTTGATTATCTCATGGATCACGACCCAAAAATTTAGGGTTAAGCAGATTGCTTTTTTGCACCAGAACTCCAGATATACCATTGCGGCTACCCCACTCAAAGCCTTTACCATTGCCTACTTGTATACTTGCGGAGAATGACATGTCCGATGGCTCCATCTCCACTCCGAGACCTTCAAACCATCCCACCATGTTGGGGTACGCCACCTGTAATTAGTTCTATTTTTGTTACCCTTCAAGAATAGCAACGCTACAAAACGAATAGTACAAATGATGATGATACTCCCCATAGCTTAGACCATTCCCGATAGGGGTTTTATTTGAGTTCAATTAGATATCAGCGGATGACTTATTAAAAACGTGATGTGCAGCAATGATGCTGTTGCAATGTCAGAGCAGGCCTCTAGTAATTATGCACGAGCAGAGCAGACGGCCAGACGCACATTGGATCGGGCAGGGCAAAGCAAATAAGCAACAAAATAGTCAAAGAGCACGCATTCCATAATTATTTCAGCTAACTTTTAGGGGAGCACATTCTATTCAATTTAATTATTTTGATTGCATATGTATTTTGATATATTTTGCTACTTCTCCCTGATGTCTTTCTCTGCTCCCTTGCTGTGTCATCCCATGCATGTTTTTGTACGTGCTTCACCTCATTGCCAACCATGTGACTTGAACCGTGGAAACGAATGATGATGGAACACATATATAGATCCACCTGCTCCGTGTACCAGCGGCGGCGGTAGTAGTGGAAACTTAAACCTCCAAAAATTAATATAATCTATTTAAATTAGAATTTATAGGTTGGTGTGTTTATATTTTAGTAGGAGCTAGGTGATGAAGTGGTTAAATTAACGCGGAATTATTACTAAACCAGTTCACCCATGACCGCTGCTCACCCGGTTGAAGGCCATGAATCCGAGGTCGACGAGGACACGGCCAGTTCCGCCATTATCGACGGCCACGGTCTTGGCATCTCCACCGAGATGATCCTCCTTTTCGTACAAGGTGACGCGCGTCTCGCCGCTTCTTGCCAGCTCGTACGCCGCCGCTAGCCCGCTCAAGCCGGCACCCACTACCGCCACCCTCATCATCTCGATCTGCTCTCTACTACCTCCTACGCAAGTATCCGCGCGCTGGAAGAGCTAGAAACACGACGACGCTGGGTTGGGCTGTGCAATTCTACTGCTGACGGTGCGTTTATATATACTATAGCCAGTGTACTTTCTCCCTCAGTCCCTCTTGTGTGCTCATGTTTGCACGCGCTTCACGTCCATCTCATTGCCAACCATGGGGAAGTGATGAACGAAAACACCCGTTCAGTGGCACCGGTGCGAAGGCACATGGGTGCACATGCACCTATGAAACTTTGCAACTAACTCACTGATAACATTTCATTTAAATAAAATCTTTTTGGTAATTCAGAATTTGCAGAGATCTGGAAAGGCTGGTACAATTTACAGTACACAGTACCTCTGTCCTAGCATCCGGAGAGGTACAGAAATAACTGACATAGCACAGAAAACAATGTGATTTATCAGCTGTCACTTATTTTGCTCGTTATTCCGTTTCCACGACTAAGTAGAAATGGTGAAGAAAATTTTCAACGAAAATATATATGTTTTAGACAATTGGAAATAGGCCTTCAGTTGTTTGTTTCGCATATCTCTACTATAATTGAGTAATCTGACCTTCCAATTTCACATTTTTAAGATCTTTTTCATATGATGCTTTCTAAGTATGTTGTTCAGTGATGGAGCTAGTCTCTTATTGATGGTCGTTGTCCTGGACATTTTAGCCTTGCTTCAAGTTTTGTTCTTTTCTCGTGTTTCCTTTTGTCTTGCTATTGTATATGTTGTGATGTGCTTGCAGCTGATATCTAATTTTGATGTGCGCCACACCTTTGAATGAAATTGTTCAAGCGGCCTTCTTGCCTGCTGTAGTCCATTCAAGAAAGAAAATCCAAACATGTAATCTGCCAATTTCTAAAAATCTTTTTCATTACAGTGCATTATTGCACAAGAAATAGTATATAAAAAATTGTATGAACCACGACACTCCTCTTCAGAAACACCAAGGGAGACCTTTGGATCAAGTGCCGTGCCCTTGCATTATTTAAGGAAAAAAGTATATATAACCCGCTAGAGTTCAAAGAGTGCGATACATAAGACCTCCAACTGTTTTTCTAACACCCTAAACTTTAAAAAACCCGGATAAAACACCCGGCCCCTAGGTGGTTTTGATGGGTGGTTTTGCTGACGTGGCGTGCCAACATTGTGGTGGACCCACATGTCATATGGTTTTCTTTTTCATTTTTCTTATCCCCTCTCATTCCTTCTCTCTTCTCTTCCTCTCTTCTTTCTCGGTACCACCGCCGCTGCAGCCATGGGAGCATTGCCACAGGCGTCGGCGATGGCACATGGGAGCACAGCGCGGAGACAACTGCGTGGAGGAGCAGCTCGTTGGAGGCCGTCGCACAGTCCAGGAGAGCCATCTGGAATCGGAACGCCGCCGAGATCACCTTCCGCGTCGCGGCATCTGCGGGCGCGGAGCTCATCATCAAACGCGGGGAGAGAAGGCTTGGAGAAGGCGGCGAGGCCAGGGATTGAAATTTCTGAAATTGCATGTTTTCGAAGGCTGCCAAAAATATTTCCAAAATGTCAGTATTTTCTATTAATATCATGGCAAGAAATATTTAAAATTTGTTAAACATATTAAAAATCGGTCCTAAATTTTGGGTTTTTCAGTAGGTGGCGAAATTTTTTTAATTATGAAATTGTAAACCTTGGCGAGGGCCTCCTCCTCTACCTCCTCGGCAGTTGTGGCGATGCTGGGCACAAAGGGCTGATGGGGGCAGAGGGAGCATGACGGCGGTGGGTGGCTGTCAGCGGTGATGGAGTGTGGGCAATGCCATGGAGGGTGGGCTGGTTGGTGGTGGTGATGGATGGTGGGCGAGCAGCAATGGACGCTACGACGAGCGCGCGGGTGGGAGGCAGCTGTGGTTGTGGATCCGGCGGGCACACCGGCGAAGAGAGAGAGGGAGATGAGAGGGTATAAGAAAAAAAGAAAAACATATGACATGTAGGCCCACCGTCACCTGGTATGCTACGTTAGCAAAACAACCCTTTGAAACCACTAGGGGTGTTTTGTCCAGTTTTTTATAGTTTAGGGTGTTCGAAAGTAGGTTTTCCAGTTGGGGGTGCAATGTATCTCCCACCCTTTGAACTATAGGGGTTATATAGAGACTTTTTCCCATTATTTAATCTCTTTTCTTAAGCAACACATGCTGCACCCTATGAAAATCGTGGCAGCTTTTGTACTGACAGTACAGCCCCAACACAAGAGAAAATTTGCAATGTCACATTCACTCTTCGGTGCCATAGCTTTTCATATCTTTGTTGGATCAGGAGCTGTCCCTTTTATTAGTTGGCATATTTTCTTAAGAAACACATGCTGCGCCTTGTGAAAATCGTAGTGACTTTAATTTGGTGCTAAGATGACAGTACAGCCTCAACATAAGAGAAAATCAGTCACAGCTACCCATAAGTGGAATAGCTAGCCTGCCCTATCTTCGATTGATCGCATTACTAAT
Organism: Paspalum vaginatum; assembly: GCA_030272315.1. Taxonomy (NCBI): domain Eukaryota; kingdom Viridiplantae; phylum Streptophyta; class Magnoliopsida; order Poales; family Poaceae; genus Paspalum; species Paspalum vaginatum. The sequence continues at coordinate 35,098,938 of CM059013.1, read as the reverse complement.
AATCCAAAGATTTCTGATTTTTTACATGCACACAGATGGAATGCTGCTGAAATAATGTTCTCCAGCATATCTCCAATTCCAATTGGAGCTTGCCTTATTAAGTTGGCCATCTGTTGCTTCCAACTATCTTTTATAGAAAAAAATAAATCTTAATAATTCTAACAAAAATTAGAAACATTATGCCATCTAACAGGTAGCCTCTAATAATACTAAGAATAGCCGTTTAATCTATTATATTTTCTAAAAAATTACCCACTATGCCATTATGAAGAATCATTAAAGTAACCCAAGTTACCCGGCATGCCATTACCATGCCATACGAAGGACAAAGTAAAGTAACCCTTAAATTTGTATATAAATTATCCACCATAGCATTCAAGATAAATTAAAATAACTCTTAAATTTTCTTATATATTACATGTCATGCCATTATGAAAAATCTATTAAAATAACCATTAAATTTACATATAAATTATCTACTTTACCACTACCATTGTGAAAGATGAATTAAAGTAACCCCAACATTTAATACAAATTACACATCATGCCATTTTAGAAGACAAATTAATATAACCCATAAATCTACACATAAATTAATATTTTAAAAATAAATTATAGTTTCCTCTAAACATGCGCATAAATCACTTATTTTGTTATTGTGAAAAATAATTTAAAGCAATCCCTACGATTTACATATAAATTACCATTGTGCCGTTTGAAAATATAAACTTTAATTAGCTAAAAATATGTATTGAACAATATAATATGTAAATAGATAATATTAAAAAATATGTATATATACAAAAATTCTATTAAAGTATGGACATATATTAGATATTGAATAATGGTAATTTTTTTAATTGTGGGTCTCAAGAGCTTTTTTCTGATGATTGGAAAGTTTTAGTTAATTTTTTATAATTAAATAAATGTTAAAAAGGTATAATGGTTATTGCTTGTTGTGTCCCCACGAGAATAGGGGATCATGCTCATCCCATCATTTCGTCCAACTTCTGGTCACTTTGGCTGGACGCCGAACTGCGAAATCGAAGACGCATCGCCTCGGACCTCCGCCGCCGCTGCCAGGTCCTCCGGAACTGGACGGCGCGTCGCCTCGGCCAGGTCGTCCTCCAACGGCACGTCGCCTTGGCCCTTCTCCGCTGGCACGACCTGTACACCGCCAGCGAGGCAGTAGAAGCACGCATCCTGACAGAAGCGCGGCACGACGAAGCTAATGCCACCACTGCACCACACGAACCAAAATCCCAGCTCATGGTCTGTCGACATTGCAGCACATAAACAATCACTTGTCTCGCTCCTTCGTTCTGTTCCTCGCCAAACGATGGAATCATAAAGTCATGGAACACAGTAAAAGGGCGTTACATGTTCTTTGGTTTTGTGGAGCGATGAGGGAGGCACGGAAGCGTGGTAGGGCCTTTGGCAGAGCCTACGGATGGCACTGACTCAAATCTTTGTGGAAGAGCGCATGTGTGGATGCGAGCGGGGATGTAGAGCAGGGAGGGTACGCCAGTGATTGCTTTTTTTTTTTGATAATGGAAACAAAGTGTTCCCGGCTTCATCCCCGTAGGAGAATCAGACCATCCTTATTACAACCACAAGTCTCATAACCGAAACCAGTACACACTCATAAAGACTTGACATAAACAACCATTCAAACATAGTACTCAACGACTATCCGAAAGCAATTCTAGCTGGAGCTTGCCAACCAAACGAAGTAAAAATACGCAGAGCCACCACTTCAGGATTATGTGCTCCCTGCGTCAGCCATCTTCCATGGGCTTCACTTCGCTCCAACTTGGCCCAGTGTCGGAGCCAGAATGTTCCCCTGAAGAATACCTGCGAGAAATTTTTTGGTTGTTTTCTGTCAAAAACTGCATCGTTTCTCTGCAGCCAAATTGCCCATATAAAAGCTGCAGCGCCTGTCAAGAGAAAGGATTTGTATTGCCTACCCCCTGACTCGACCACTGAAAAAATAAATGTCTAGTATTACGAGGCGGAGGAATGCCTATGGTCATAAAGGCAATCCGCCATACAAATCTAGCTAAACGACAATAAAAAAAAAAGGTGTTGTATACTTTCATACTCATTACAAAAACAGCACCTAAGACTCCCGTTCCAATTTCGTCTAGCCAGATTGTCTTTGGTCAGAAGAATACCCCTCTTAACATACCACATAAAAATCTTAGTTTTTAGTGGTAATTTGGTTTTCCAGATTTCTTGAGAAACTTTTATGCCACTGTTAATCATATGTTTATACATTGAACTAACAGTAAAAGCTCCTGATTTATTTAGACCCCATTTAAAAATATCTCGTCCCTCTCTCAGTTCTATATTTATAACCCGACCTACCAACTCATTCCAGGCTTGTAACCTCTCGCCGTACAAGCCTCTTCTAAAAGAAATATTGAGAGGAATGGAACTCATTACCTCTGCCACAGTCGCCCCCTTTTTCCTGACTATGTTAAACAAAGAGGGATACAAACATTTTAGTGGGCGATCACTACACCAGATATCTTCCCAAAAACGAACCTGTGTGCCGTCGTTAACAGAAAATGAGCCTAGGCCCAGGAAGTAATTTTTCACTTCCATGAGACCCGCCCAAAAATGGGACACCCCGGGTTTTTTAGTTGCCTCCCCAAGAGGCTTTGTCCCGAGGTATTTGTTCCTAATCAATTGTTGCCAAGTGCCTTCCTCATTAACTAATTTGACCAACCATTTACTAAGGAGACATCTATTTTGTACTTCCAGATCTATGACACCCAGTCCCCCTTGATCTTTAGGTTGCCTAATCTGGTCCCATTTTATTAGGTGATAATTCTTTCTATGCTCATCATTCTGCCAAAAGAAATGAGATCTGAAAAATTCAAGTTTTCTTAGGACTCCCTTTGGAATCAAGAAGAAGGATAGCATAAACATTGGTAAGCTCGAAAGGACCGAGTTTATGAGAACTAGTCTACCTCCGACAGATAACAGTTTGCCTTTCCAACTCATGAGGCGCTTCTCAAATCTCTCCTCTATCTGCGACCAATCACTATTCCTCAACTTCCTGAAATGCGTCGGTATTCCTAAATATCTGAATGGAAAGGAACCCGATTTACAGCCAAAAAGCTGAGAATACATGTTCTCACATTCCTCAGCTTGGCCAAAACAGAAGATTTCACTTTTATGAAAGTTTATCTTAAGCCCTGAAACTTGCTCAAACATACAGAGTATCGCCTTCATATTCCTAGCTTTTTCCAGGTCATGATCTAGGAAAATGACCGTATCATCTGCATATTGGAGAATGGACAAGCCATCATCCACTAAATGGGGAATGACTCCGCTTACCAGGCCACTTTCCTTAGCCCTATTAATCATAATCGCCAACATATCTACCACGATATTAAAAAGAATTGGCGATAATGGATCACCTTGTCTCAGGCCTTTCCTTGTTTGAAAGTAAGATCCACTCTGACCATTGACATTAATAGCCACATTTCCCCCCTGAACAAAAGACTTGATCCAGTTGCACCAGGTAGTTGAAAATCCTTTCATACGCATTGTTTGCTGAAGGAAATCCCAACGTACCTTATCATAGGCCTTTTCAAAATCTATCTTAAAAATAACCCCATTTAGTTTTTTCCTATGGAGCTCATAGTAAAGTTTCATAGTAAAACCACTGCCCCCTCCATTATATTTCTTCCAGGTAGGAAAGCTGTCTGCGATGGTCTAATTACCTTGTGTGCAACTTTGGTTATTCTGTGGGTTGCTACTTTCGTAAAGATTTTGAAGCTAACGTTTAACAAACAGATTGGTCTGTATTGTTGTATTTTGCTAGCATCACCAACCTTCGGAATAAGAATTAAATTACCAAAATTCAATCTATTTAGTGCAAGATCGCCTTTATGGAATTCATCAAAAAGCACCATAAGATCGCCTTTGATGACGTTCCAAAAAACCTGATAGAACTCCGGTGAGAAGCCATCCGGTCCTAGGGGCCTTATTATGTTCCATCTGGAAGACCGCAAATTTCACCTCATCCATAGTGAACGGTGCAGTCAACAAATCATTCTCCAGTTGTGAAACCTGAGGGATGTCGTCAATACTGTCCTCATTCAACACAACATCCGATGTTTCTGGATGCCCGAAGAGGTTCTTATAGAACGTAGTGATGTATTTTTTTAATTCGACATCACCTGAAATAATTCCCTCATCTTGTTCTAATTTGAAAATCCTCGTCCTCCTGTGTTTACCATTAGCCACTAGGTGGAAATATTTTGTATTTGCATCCCCTTCTAGTAAATTCTTAACCTTTGCCCGTTGGTACCATTTAACCTCTTCTTCTCTAAGGAGCTGAGACACCCTCTCATGCAAGGCATGTTTAAGATTTAACTCATTTGGATCTAGTTGAGTATGTTCTGACTTCTTATCCAACTCATCTAGCTTATCCAATAGGAGCTTTTTTTCTTTCTTGTATTGCCCACTGACATTTTTGGCCCATCCCCTAAGGTGTTGACGTAGCCGCCTGATTTTGGCTTGCCACCTATCCATCGGGTTAGTACTACTCACAGTAGATTCCCAGACATTCTTTACCATCTGGAAAAAACCATCCCGTAGTAGCCATCCCAGCTCAAACTTAAAGTTAGCATTCGGGGAGATGCTATTACCATCCCCTGAATTAAGTAAAAGCGGTGTATGATCTGAGATTTCTCTAGAGAGTGCTTGCACCGTAGCTCTAGGGTATTTCAATTCCCATTCTGTCGTGGTCAAGACCCTATCCAGTTTTTCAAAAGTTTGCTGCTCTAGATTATTAGCCCAAGTAAATTGTCTACCTGCTAAATCCAGCTCTCTAAGATTATGTGCATCAATGACCGCATTGAAAAGGAAAGGCCACCTATTATTAAAAGAGCCTTTGCTTTTCTCCTCTGGACCTCTCATGATGTTAAAGTCGCCACCTATGATCATAGGTATGTCCTCTTTCGAAGAGAGATGTGCTAGCTCAGTGAGGAAACTATGTTTACGGTCTTCTTGAGCTGGTCCATAGATAAGTACTAGATTAGATATAAAGTCTTCTTTCTTACATCTAATCTTGAACTTAAGCATAGAAGTCTGTCTCTTCAATACTTCCTATATCAAAAGTTGTTAAATTAACTCCAACTAGCATCCCCCAGACCTCCCTTCCGGTGGTTTACAATGCCACAAAAAATCCTTACCCGCACAGAGGTTTTTCAAGAAAGCCTGTGTACAATCCCTCCTGCCTGCAGCGTCATAATGGCAGGGGGCCGCTAATAGAGCGGAGTACGCGGCGCCGACGGGGCCGATGTCGTGGTCGTCGTCCAGGAGCAGCTGCGGTCCGGGACTGAGAAATGGTGGTGGCGGTAGTGCAGCAGGTGGAGGAGCGCGGAGCCGCGGATCGTCTGTGTGCGGGGAGGCTCCTCGACGGCCTGACGGGTCTTGGGGACGGCTAGGACAGGGCAGCCTCCACAGCGGGTGCGCTCGGCGGAGAGGCAGAGCGAGTGGATAGCGAAGACGACGGACACTGTGCGAGACGATGGGATATGCAATCCCGTATTTACCTTAAGATTAAAAACAGGAAGAACAATAGAGGTACTTAACCCACTTGTTTTTTACTGGACCCACGATTTTTTTATACTGGACTTACATCTTTTCGGTATTGGAACCATACTTAGTAATTTTGGATTAGCACTTCCTAATTTTTAACCATTGGATTTTTTTCCGATGCTATGGCTCACGTTAACGCCAATCATTATCCTTTATGTTTCATACTAGCCCGTGCTTTGTATGAGATTGACGTACTAGGGATTAAGTAATGCTAATGAAGTGGCATTAGGAATTTAAATTGGTGATGCAGTGTGAAATTGATGCAAAATAGATGATTTTTTGTCTAGGTTTGTTACAATGATTGGAAAGTATCAATGATATTTTTAGGATATCTGATGAGTACCAATGATACTTTCAGAATAATTTATAAGCACTGATGGTATTTTCATATAATTACAAGTGGAATATTTTTTACCCTTTTATTTTTTTAAAAGAAAAATTAAATTTGACACCAGCCCCACGTCTTTTTTACCAGTTCCACACTTTTTTTTTACCAGTCTCGTTCATTAGTACTTCTTGATTAGCACTTTCTAATTTTGAAGCCACTGGAGCTTATGAAATTTAGGGTTCACGTTAATCCCAATCATTATAAAAATTGTATTTTGTCTAAGTTGAACCTGAACCCACTAAGACTTTGTTTCTGGCCATCCAACCTACAGAAAAAAAATTAGCTGCCGCGCTATTTAGGATATGCAGAGAAAGGCTATTACAATGCATGCCAAGTGCCACCTGATGGGCCTCTGCTACATGGATTTTTCCACTTCTGTTTCAAAGATCATGATTTAACAAGGTATCCAAATGCTGCACTCCATGGTCCACTTTGAGAATTCCGAGTTCATCTGAATACATAGGTTTCTGCATAATGCTGATGGTTGACCTTAACGTAATCTGTTGGTGACAAGGGATTTGTCGCATCTATTTGTTGCTCTGTCTTAGCATACAAAATATGTTCTTGGAGAGGTACAGAAGTCACGACTATAAGTAGAACTGTGTTGCTCGTTTGTTCCATTTTCACGACTATAAGTAGAACTGGACAAGAAAATTATCAACGAAAATATATTTTTAGACAATTGGAGATAGGCCTTCAGTTGCATGTGTCGCATATCGCTACTACAATCGAGTAACCCCGCCTTCCAATTTAATATTTTTAAGATTTCACTATAGGAAACAACTATTTTTTTATGGACAAAAACCGACGAAAATAGAAAAAAACCCACAAAAATAAGCTATTTTCGGCGGCATGCCCACGAATTTTTTTGACAAAATTATGTCGGACAAATTTGTCGAAGTAATTTTATGGGTACCAACAAAAATGTATTATTTTCATGGGCTTTTGTGCGGGCCAACGAAATTTTCGTCGGTTCTATATCGGCCGAAAATAGATACCACAGTGGCTGATAATTTCGTCGGCACCGACGAATTTTCAGTGCCATGTCATCTATTTTCGTCTCATTAAAAAATAATAACATACTTAGGAAATTTCAATAAATCACAGAAAATTCAAAAATAAATTTGAAAAAAATCATACAGTATATTACAGTCACATAATCCACCAAATCAACATCATACTATACATATTTGCAAGGGAGAAGAAATGATGCAAATGAACTGTGAGCCAAAATATTACAGGTACAAAACGAAAAGAGCCATTAGCTACCAGTACATGCATGCATCAGTTCGGTGACGGAAAATCATACAGCATATTACAGTCACATAATCTACCAAATCAACATTATACTATACATATTTGCGAGGGAGAAGAAATGATGCAAATGAACCGTGAGCCAAAATATTACAGGTACAAAACGAAAAGAGCCATCAGCTACCGGTGCATGCATGCATCAGTTCGGTGACAGGCTGTCACCCATAAGTTCCAATTAATAGATAAATCCAGATCATCTATCATCAAAAACTGAGACGAAGAAATCAGCGACTATGGATTTTCCATAGCTTCCTAATAGGCTCACCTTATTTCCGGTCTTGGCGGTCTTCTTTATCTATGCAGCCAGCTTCTTCTCATGCATAATTACCATTATAACATCACCAAACCTGATAATACAATTTGCTGGTCAACACATAGAAATGAATGACCTATGATAAAGTTAGTTAAGAAATGTACCAATAAATAAATGTCCAAAACAGCTACTATGTACTAGGTTCTGCTAAACAAGAAAATTTGTTTTGCACACTCATAGCATGAGAACGCTATGACAGCATCAGGGTGCAAGAATGTTGGCATTTTCTCTTTAGATTGTGGCTACAGCTTGGCTACCATACTATCACGTAAGAACATAGATCATGTCAAAATCTATTACAAGAACACACCATAGAGCACTAAATCTGTGTCTTGAAATAACACAGACAAATGCTACTGTACTCTAATTTGTGAACTCTGCAGCAAGTGAAACTATAAATTCAATAAAACACAGGTTGAGTAGCAAATGTGGCAAAAATTGCTAGGACTTTTTAAGAGGAACAATTGCCCTTTGCTCATTGTCAACATCTTAAGATGCCTACAAGATACTCCATTCAATAAATACAACAAATATTAATGAGCATCAGGTAAAACCTAGTTATATATGGGCCTATCGTCAACTTTCAAGCCACTCAAAAAATAAGCAGAACCTGGATTTGTAAAACAGAAAAATGGGTCTGGCTACTCAAAGAGTTCTAAGGACTTCATCAAGGTTGATCCTTACGATCTTGAAATGCTTACAGTACATACACTAGAACAATTTAGCTAGTTCGTGGTAGTTAACCCAAAATTAGCAAGTGGCACTCACATTTCTAAATGATCAGGTATTCAAGGAACAGCTGACCCTTAATTTCTATGGTCTAAACATCACAAATCACAGTAGTAACTCAAGAGTTAGTATCATTAATCCTATAAAGCTGTTGGTGTCATGAGTATAAGCAACCACTGGCAAATGGTTGTGAATTGTGATTAGTGAGTAGCAGGTACCAACTACAGATAGCATCAGTTTACATAAGTAGCTCAAAACATAATTTGCACTGAGGGTTTTGAGATAGTAACCTAACCTAATTAGCACGTCCATAAATAAGCATGAAAAAAACAGCACCAAGTTTAATCCCAGCAGGCATGATGCTAATTTCAACACACAAAAGGCGTACCCTCCTGTGGAGGTTTTCTGATGCCTAGACAACCAAAAAACACTCTGAACCTAGTGAGCTCCAAAATGCACTGTACATTGATAGAATACAGAACTCAACAATCGCTTAGATGATGTATCGTAGCCAGAATGGTGTGTAACTATTGCAGCCATGAACAGAATAAGACTCACCTGGAGATCATGTAATCAAGGGCATCTATCGAAGTTCCATGTTCATCCTGGAGATATACCCTCAAGCCCCAGCTCGGTGAAAACAAATCCACTGAGCCACACTCAACAAACATGACACCACACACTGAATCGATTAAAGAACACGTCAGTGTTAGCCTAAACTATAAACGGTAAACAGTCGGTCACCTACTGTCTAGCCATTATTCGGTGCTAAACGGCCGTTTAAACCGTGTAAATTGCCAATTAAACGGAAACAGCGAGCCACTGTTTAGCGTTTAAACGGTGTTTAATCAGGCTAAACGACCGTTTAGACGAACAGTGGAACACGTAGAAATTTGCCTACTAATACCGATGGTGCTTCACCACGTGTAGAAATGATTAAGATTTGAAAATGCACGCAAGCTAGAAGCTAGTAACCTCTAAGCTGCTTGGACGGAGAGCCTCCCGATGAGGCTTCACACCTGTTGGATTGCGGCGTCTCCCTCCCATCGACATTGGAACCCCGATGATGAGCTTGTCTGCCTCCTGTAAAGCGACGTGTTCAGGTCCTTCGGGACACACAAGAAATGTCATAGCATAGATCAGAGGAGAAGCCAGAAGCCAGAAGCCAGTTGAAAACTCCACCTACTATCGAGCCACGTTGAGCAGCCTCAGCTCTAGCTTGTGCCAACGTAGCTTCAGAACCTGGCACCGTTCCAACTCAACCTCAATTTTCAGTGAGAATAGGCGGCGGTGGAACCAATTAAAGAGCCTTATAGAAATCATCCCTAGAGCAAAAATAGAAAGCTAAGATAACCAAATACCTAGAAACTTGCGTAGCCAAGAATTATTTATTAACACGCATGAACTTCTAGTCACAAATCCTGGTTGGCTATCGCTCGCTGAGCTGAACGAGCGATGCCTCCCCTCCCGCACGCTGGTGGGTTTTTTTTTCCTTTTTATTTTTTCCTTTTCTATCTTTTTTTCATATTTCTATAGTATAAGTTATCTTTATTTTCAGGATAATTTTATGGAAGCATAATTTATCACGATAATTTTACGAAAGCATAACTTATCAGAATAACTTTACGTAAACATAATTTTATGAAAACATAAAATATTTCTAGATAATTTTATGTAAACATAATTTATGCAACTTACCGGAATAAATTTACGTAAACATAATTTTATGTAAACATAACTTATCACAATATTTTATGGGAACATAAAATATTTCAGAATAATTTTATGCAATCATATCTTATCACGATATTTTATGTAAACATAACTTTATTAGAATAACTTTATAGAAACGTAACTTATCGGGATAACTTTATACAATCATAACTTATCACGATATTTTATGAAAACATAAATTTATCATAATAGCTTTATAGAAACATAACTTATCAGGATAACTTTATACAACCATAATTTATCATGATAACTTTATACAATCATAACTTTATGCTAACATAATTTATAAATAAAAATAAAAAATAAAATAAAATAAAAATAAAAAAATAAGAAAAAATAAAAAAAATAAAACCTAGGCACCGCGAGCTCGCTCCGCTTGGGGGGACCAGCATCGCTGGCTCGATCCCACCCGAGCGAGCGCTCGTGAAATAGGCAGGCCCACTTCTAGTTCCGTTGCCATTATTTCAAGTTTTCAGCACCTACAATAAAAAAACAGTACCGGTCTTGTCACTTGATATGAGCAAACAATATAATAGAATCAGTTACACAAACAATGTTTCGAAACAAGAAGCTGCAGCCTGCAGGAACAGGTAATCTGATTTTGATCAATGGAGCAATGCCAAGAAAATTTAAAAGCATTGAGCAAATAATTGGTGTACAAAGCACATTACATGTACTATACCTTGTCCTGTTCTGAAGATGGTTGGAGCTCACTGCATGATTCAGAGCCCCCTAGACTGCTGCAACATGTAGTAGTTGCTTTCAAATGAGCATATATTATGGATTAAACTACTGCAAACAGGGGAGCTCATAGCAAAAAAAAAGTATGTTTGCCTGTCATGCAGATTCTTAACAAATATATTTTCCTTTATTCCCACTTCAAATATATAAATGCACATTTAGTTTTATGCACTTTGTTGATGAATGAACTGAATTGTAGAAAACAATGTGCACTAAAACCTTATGGGCCACAACTGCCCTTGATGAGGTTCTGTGTGTCCTAAGTCAAGTAAGAAAAATGATGAAACATGAAGGAAGGCATCACATTTTGCTTCACCTGGCTCATGTGTGTTTGGCATTGTTCTTTATTCTCTCCTAGCAATAATTGTACACAAAGGAAACATAGGTAATTAACTTCTAGGAAATGCATGTCTGAAATATGAAACTCAGTTCATACAAACAAAACGAAAAATGACTGTAAGACACAATTTATATGAAACTATTGAGAATGTACTTAAGTAGCTACCAGTAAATTAGCAAAAAACAATTTGCTACCCAAAGCACTCCTACAAGCTAATGTGTTCAATTTATAGTTTTTACAAGCTAATGCTGTAGGGAGGAAGAGGAGGTGCGACCATAGAGCAGAGTGATGATGCGGGCAGATGACGGGGAGTGGGGACGAGGAGGCAAAAGTGGCTATCCGGTGGTGGCTACGGGGCGGGGTGGCAAGGCGGCTGCGAATCTCCTGGCACACGGAGGCAAGCTTGAGACACCGGATCTGAGCGCCGGTCGGCGAGGGTGTAGGAGGAGGGAGAATGGGATGCAGGGCCGGCGGAGGACAGGCGGCGCCCTCCGTCACTAGGAGAGGCCGGGCCGGTGGAGAAAAGGTGGCACCAGCGTACGGGGCTTGGTGGCTGCCGTCGCGAGGAGAGGAGGTGGGTCGCCGGGCCGGATCTGCACGACGGCTGTCACGGGGACTAACAGGGTCGGCTCCTCCGCCGGCTCCTCTCCGCATGCCCCCATCGCCACGGCCTCCTCTCCTTTGCCACCGACAGGACCACGCGTACGGAGAAGGGAGCGGCCGGAGACAAGGGTGGTGGAGAAGTTCCTCTTGGATCTGCGCTGGGTGCCGCCGCCTCCTCCACCCGTGGTGCCAAGCCTAGCCGCCGCCTTCTCCTCTCTGCTGTCGTGCTCAGGGGACACCGCCACCGGCGCGCCTGGCTACCCTAGTCCGCTCCAATGCGGGCCTCTCCTCTTCCATGCCCTAGCAGCGCCGAGGCTAGATCCGCCACCGGGGGAACTCCAGCACTGGCCTCCACATCCACCTCCTCCTCTGTCCACCCGTCCTACCACCGACGGCCTCCTCCTCTACAGATCTACCACCTTCATCGCCTCCCTCTCCTCACCACGTGGGAGACGGGCCAGCGTCGATGCTCCAGGAGACCGAGGGGCACCTGAGTTTATGATGGCGCTCCTAGTGTTGGCGGCGACTAGGGTTTGTGGTGGCGGTGGTGACTGGTGGGGGATGAGAATGAGGGAAGGGATAGGCGGTGACAGGCCAAGGGCTGGATTTGATGGAGCGATTATTTCGTGGGCCAAGGGGCCGACTAATAAAAGTTAGTTTCGTGGATTTTCACGAGGCCCGACGAATTTAAGTGTAAATTTGTGGGTTTATGTGGCTGAAGAATATTTGCTCCATATTTTTGTGGGCAAACCCATGAAATTAGTTTGGCCCAAGAAAAATATATTTTCTTGTAGTGTTTCTTTCACATGACATGATAGAGGAAATCCAGCCTAGCTCTCTCAGTGGCACACCAGTCTCATGTTCATGGGAGCACACAATATACAAAGCCTTAGGCCTAACTCAGCCTAAAAGACTGATCCATTAGGTCAGTATTGCCCACACCTCATATGTTGCACTCCACTCGCGCACTGCTACCGCTACCGCCACCCTCCGCTAATTGCACAGCTTCTCACCCCCGCATCGGTGACTGAAAAGGAATGTGCAGGGTATCCAACCCAATAGGGGGAGGGGGTGAATTGGGTCGCTAATCACTCTTCTAAAACCTAGGGCTATCTAGTGCATAAGATAAACCTATTTCGCCCTACACATGTTAGTTAATCTTAAGGTTTATATATGCCCTCTCTAACTTACCCAAAAGACTTGCAACCTAGAGCCAAACCTAATCAAACTAACTAGAAAAACTAAAGGCACACAAGAGAGTAAATGCGGAAACGGAAATGTGCTAAGTAAAGAGGTATGGGCAGAGAAATGCAAACTCCCGAGAATATACGAGGATTTAATGTGGTTCACCACTAAGGGCTACTGTCCACGGGCTCGCCACCAAAGGCAATATCCAAGCTAGGCACCAAGACTTTTCTGATCACGTCTTGCGCTCACCACACGAGGCTCATGGCAAGCCAAGGCTAAGTGTGACCAAGCCACCAAGGCTTAGTCACCGTCACCGCCTCTCTCGGTCACAAGGTGCCAGATGCTTCATTACAGAGTTTGTAGGGTCTCCTCACCTCGGCACAAGTTCTCGCTACCGCTCCACACTAAGAAGGAGGGTCTAGCAATGAGTACAAGTGGCTTGACCATAGCCAAGTCTTCTCCTCTAGCTCACGCAGGAGCTACTCTCAAGAAAAGCTCACAAGCTCACTCTCCATAAGCTCTAACCTAGCTTGGATATGCACTAAGCTCTCATATGGTGCTTGGAGTGATGGATATGCTTGGAATACACCTCTACACTTTCTCTCAACTTCAGGGTCTACAACTTCCTCAAAATGGCTAGGTGGGGTGGCTTATATAGCCCCTAAACACAAGCTAGCCGTTGCTCCAATGGGCTGCTAACGCAGTGTAGACCGTACTATACAATCTATGCTTTTTCCATAGACCGGACTATACAGTATGTTCACTTTTTCAATGGTCACTGACTCCTTGCGTCACTGTACTATGGTCCGGAGATTAGTACTGTTTGTAGGACCGTACCATATAGTCCATGTATCTCTGATTTCACCTCCAAAACCACAGCTTCAGGTTACTTGGTATGATCTTAAGACTGGTCTTCTAGATCATACCATACAGTCCGTTATAATCATCTGTGGCTTCAATCTTCATAGCCTCAGCCAACTTGGTACAATCTATAGTCCGGTCTTTTAGATAGTACTAGACGGTAAGTGTAATCTTGGTCGCTTCCACGTCTTCACTACTGTAATGGTACGGTCTATTCAATCTCACTGAGACCGTACCATATGGTTCAAACAAATTTCTTGTCTTCATCTTATCCACCCTTTTGGGAAACATGGTCTGACCTTTGGTCCGGTCTCACATATTGTACCACGCGAAACCCCCGTTGGGGCGGTCCTTTGGGCCTTGCCTTCAGCTTTTCTTCTTCTTCATTCCTTGGACCTAAATACCCGAGAATGTGTATCTAGACAAATTTATTAGTCCATGTGTTGGTTGTCAATCAATCACCAAAACACAACTATGGAAGTATGGCACATGAGGCCATTTTCCTTACAACGACCCCTGCAGCCCCTCCCTTAGTTGGAGGTGGAAGGGATCCATTACAGCCAGCCCCCTACAACCAATCACAAACCCTAAGAAGAAAGTAGCACACGGTGGTGGAGGGGGCTAGCTAGTTAGGCGGCGGAGGAGGAGAAGGTTGGCTTTGTGGGCCATTTTGGGCCAAATTGCCAATCTAAGATAGAGAGGAGAGGGGTGAGTGGAGGGCATAGCCTTAGCGGTGAACCACGTTAAATCTATGTGTCTCCTCAGGAGTTTGCATCTCCCTTCCTCTCTTTACTTACTATATTTATGTTTCTATATTTACTTTTTTTGTGCCTTTAGATTGTCTAGTTAGATTGATTATGTTTGGCTCTAGGTTGCAAGTCTTTTGGGTAAGTTAGAGAGTGCATAGATAAACTTAGACTTAACTAGCATGTGTAGGATGCGATAAGGCAGGATGCTCTACATGAGGGATGCTGGGCCAGTGGCATGGGATGGGGAAGGAAAGGGAGGGGTGGCGGCCCATGGGGAGATGAGGTGGGTTGTGCCGGTCCGAAAGGGAGAGGTAGGAATTTTCCTTTTTCTTTTAGATTTTTATAATTTTGATTTTGGAGGGGCTTTTGGAAATATTTCTTGAGGGAATTTTTGGGACAACTCAAGTTTACTTTTTGGTGGAGGCTCGGGGAATTTTGTGGCACTTTTGGAGGGTTTTTGGAATTAAATATTTAAAATGATTTTAAAACTGGTGGTGATATTTTGTTAGCATATTTTATTTGGTGGATTTTAGTACTGTTACACTTGCACCTATTGTTGATTAGAGGATGGCCAATATGCCATTTCTTCCAAATTGCATAGCCTTGCAAGAAAACATTTTTGAATACATCACATGACCTTTAGTGAGCTTGTTGTATTCGAAGGACAAGTTCTTGACTTTTCTCTAGAGCTTGTCATTATCATCCTCGAGCTTAATGAAAATGCTACCATCTTGCTTGGATAATGACTTATTCTCGCATTTAGCACACTCCTTGACTTCTTACCTTTGAGTTCTTACAACTCGATCACTCTTGGCCACACAAGTCTTGTCACAAGATTTGATGTCATTGAGGGATTCATCAACCTTGTGATTTGAATTGAGAGCTTGAATTTTGAGCTCTGGTCACTTTCTTGCTTCATAAAGTTCTTAGCATTGAAGTTGCTACAAGTGATGTCTTGTGCCAAGTTATTCATGAGTAGAGATCAAACTCTTGTAACTTGTGTTGAGCTTTTCAATAGCTTCGCTCAACCTATTGATCTCATTACATTGCTCAACATTAGATTTCTTCAATAGCTTGTAAACTTCATCTTGATTGATATAAGCTTGTGATTTGACTCTACAAGCTTCTTGTTGCTATCTTCATGGCTCACAATTTTTTCATGCAATTGCTCACTCTTGCCTAGATCACCACTTGCCTCAAGCTCAGTACATTTGCATAAAAGAGACTTCTTCTCATTTGAGCATGTCAAGGTCAGCATTCAATCTAGTAATGGCATTTGATTGATATTGAACTATGCTAGAAATTCATCATATGAAGGCATATCATCATCATCAATAGAGTCATCAAAGATTCACAGGCTTCTCACCCATGGACATGAGACAAAGGTGTGGAGGGGATGTAGAGGTTGATTAAGATGATAGTGGTGTAGAGATGGAAGCTATGATGAAGACGATGGTGGTGTAAAGATGGAATCTATGGCAAGCCCCACAACACCTTCATCATCACTATCATTTGAGGAGGAGGATGCATTGCTTGAAGAAGAATCATTGGTCATCCACTCCTCAATATAAGCTCTACCTTTCTTCTTGAAGAGCTTTTTCTTAAAATGTTTCTTCTCTTTCTTCTTTTTCTTATTTTCATTATACTTTGACTTATCACTTGAATCATGCTTGTAGTGCTTATTTTCTTTCTTCTTCTTACTCAGATTGCGGCAATGATGAGCAAGGTGGTCAATTTTGCCACAATCTTAGCACTCCATCTCTTCTATAGCTTTCTTCTTGGATAGTAAGAATTACTTCTTGCTTGAGCTATATTTGATGCCCTTCTTGTTGAGGCCGGCTAAATGCATTAGTTACCCTTCGAACAAGCAAGACAACTTCTTCATCACTATCCTTCTCTTCCTCTTCATCTTCTTTGATGTCCACCACAATAATCTTCTTGGGGGTGGACTTCTTCTCTTGACCTTCCTTGAGGGAAATGTTCTTCTTGGATGAAGATACGCTCTCTTCTGGAGTGATGTTCATCACTTTATGTACATCTGCGTTGTAAAGCAAACCAGAGTAGGGATGGTAGTCAGAACGGTGTGGGTATGGATACCCGTGGGTTTAGTGGACATGGATTAGGGAATAAAATTCCACCTGCATGTCTAATTGGGTCGGATACCCAAAACACGATGGGTAGGGCATGGCTATAATATTTTACCCACGCGTACACAGTGGATACCTGAAATATATATCAGCCCAATGATTCTAGTTACATGGGCCATATACATGAGACATTGGGCCCATACCTACAGCCTATCTAAAACCCTAGCCACCATCGAGTCTTCCTTGGCGTGGCCGCCAAGCGCCCACCCCTTTCCTAGGCCTCTTCCCTTAGAGGCTCTGACTCTTGCCACAGTCTGCCAAGCACCACCTCACCAATTTTCTCTCCCCAAGCGTTGGTCTCCCCAGCTCCCTACCCAACACCCACTCCTCTGTGACCTTTGCTTTGACTTCAAGCCCCTGCATTGCCTAACCTCTGTCCCTCTCCCCAACACTCGACTTGGAGCTCAGAAGCAGGCAGATCCTACATGTGACTGGCGACCACAGCTGCATCCTAGACCTAGCATGGCTGCGCAGCATGTTCGGCCGCTGGTGCATCTCTCCTTCTCATCTCGCTCCCACAGTTTGCGGTCTAGCCACGCGTGCACCGATCGCCTCTTGCTGCAAGCGTGCTTGCGCGATTGCCTATTCGTCCGTC
The DNA here is from genome assembly GCA_030272315.1 of Paspalum vaginatum. Lineage (NCBI taxonomy): Eukaryota > Viridiplantae > Streptophyta > Magnoliopsida > Poales > Poaceae > Paspalum > Paspalum vaginatum. Next base: position 35,081,617 of record CM059013.1, on the reverse strand, counting down.
CATCCGCCGAACCAATGTGGTAGTTCCGCTGCTCGTCTAGTCGGCGCTGTCTCCAAATCGGCATGCCAGTGATCCTATGCTCGGCATCTGCATGGCACATCTTGCATATCCATCGGATACCCGAAGTCCGACGGATATCTGATGGGCACGGGCATGAGCACAACCTTTTTCCCGTAAGGCTTCACAAGCGTGGATATTCTTAAAGGGTGTGGGGGTACAATGTCGGGGCGGGTAATGTTGTATCCGAATAAAACTCGACCCGCTACCATCCCTAAACCAGAGAGAGTGGAGGTGGTGAGGTCGGTTTGATGTTGATATGTATCAATGTGCCTGTACTTTTCCATTGAAAAAACTCTTAATATTTTCATGCAACATCATACAATGTCTGTGTCAATCCAAGTTTTTTGAGATTCTCTACAAGAATGTTGAAGGAATGCACTTGGTTTAGATTTTCATGTGAAAGCATTAATTTTGTTGCTAACAACATTATTGTGTTGCTCATGCTCACTCTTTATTCCCCCATGAAGAGCACAAATTTCATTCCAAAGCTTATGACTACACTTGATGTTTGTCAGGCAGTTGAATACATCTTTGTTCAAGCCATGAAAGAGAATTTATGAGCTTTGGCAATCTATTTCTCATAACTAAGCTCCACGAGTGCTGGCTTCTCCTTGTCAACCATGGCAAGGAGGCCGGTGATGGACACAATATGATAGAAGTGTCGATGACTTCCAAGTAAGACTCCATATGGATTTTCCAATATAGAAAGTCCTCGCCATTAAACAAGGGCGATGGTCCTTCCCCACGAGACATCTTGCTCAAAGCAGTGAAGCATTAACAAATAAGCACAAGGGTCTGATACCAATTAAAATGATCAAGATGTCCAAGAGGGGCTAATACTATGCACTCCACACATTGACAATCACTCATCACACTAGAAAGACAATGACCCTTGACTTCTTAGTAACAAGATTATTAGGTTATCGTTAATCATCAAAATCATTACCTTAGTCAAATTGTTTCTTAGTGACTAGCTAGTTAAAAGTTTGAATTGCAAATTAAAATGAGTAGAAGAATTACACATAAGGACTTTCAAAGTATCAAGATGTCCTAGAAGGGGGTGAATTGGACTTCTAATTTTGAAACTTGAAATTAAATCCTATCGATCAAGTACCAATTCACCTTAGTGCCTAATAGTGTGTGATCCTAGAAAGCTAATCAATACAAAAGACTTGCAACCAATAGCCAAGCAAGCAATTCTGGGAATGTAAATGCACAAGGTACTTGCGAAAAAGGTAAATTGCATGAATGTAAAGGGACAAGGAGGCATGGCCATTTTTTCCCAATGTATCGAGGAGTCGTGACTCTCCCTAGCCCTTGTTGGAGCAATCACATAAGGGCACTAGCATAAGGGCTAAGCTCTTCCTTGATCCATGCAAGGATCATGCTCTCTTCATGGATGTCATTATCTGCTTTGGAGTAGTGGAATTTGAACCACGCACAATGCCCACACAAGGGCCTTTTCTTGTTTCTTCCCACAATCTCCCGAAAGCTCGCCAAGAGGAATGAGTCGCAAGTCATCTAGGTGATCGTGATCACCAAGAGCAACAATACTTGGTATTCACTTGATCAACCTTGCAAGAGGCCAACTCTGTTTCAAGTCTTTTGACACAAAGCTCTAAGATTTGTGCATGATTTGGTGCTCAAGTGACCTTTGAATGTGTGAGTATGTTTGCTATAGCCAAAGGTAGAAAAAAGGGCAAGGGAGCCTTTAAATAGGAGTAAAAAAAGGGCCATTGCAAAAACATGCTGGAATTTTATGAGCACACCGGACGTTTTAGTGAGTACAACACCAGATGGACCGGTGTGTGGAAGATTTAAATCCCCCCTTCATGCGAACTAGCCGTTATACTCACCGAATGGTCCAATGGTACACACCAGACGGTCCAATGCATGTAAACATATTAAAACTCGATGCTGGCAAACCATCTAGCCCAAAAGTCCAATGTATGCACTAGATGGTCGGTATGTACAAAACCCACAGGGATGCCTTGGCCACTCCCTTGATCTACTTCGTTCGGTTTGTGCATTTTCCACCAGCACTTTGGACGAAATAGGCTGACAGCGTATATAATGCACTGCACAGTCTAGTGCGTATACAAAAACATCGCTTTATTGCTGTTTTCAAATCAGATCGTGTCTGTTTTTCTGAATGAGTTTCTTTAGGTTTTATAATTGTTTGTGAGTGTATTTTAGCACATTTTATGTTTGAGAGCTTTAGGACTAAGAATGACATGAAATTGAGTGCGACATTAAACAAAAGGTCTTTCAAGCTACCCACCTCGACCCATTTAATAGTACGGATGTCTATAAACTAGCAAAGAATCTCTAAGTGTATTTATTATTCCATTTGTGACACTTAGAGCTAGCAATTCTTGTCTCCTTACTAGAATATCCAATCCAAACGTCATTGACGATAGAACTGAAGTTGACGGGTCTCCTTTTGTCATTCAATGACCACGGTCATATATGTGAATCCTTCACGTCATGAACTCATTACTAACACACCTAACGTTGTCAATAATCATCGAAATCATATCTCTAGGGGCTATGTTTATCACAAACTTGATTTTCATTGTATTTTTCTCCGTTTTCTAAATCTCGATCAATCTAGCCAAAACATCATCATACAATTTTAATTGGATTGTTGCTTACCAATCTTAAGATAAGATGTCCAAGTAGATTTAAAAAAACAGAACCATCCATGATGATTTTGTTTATATTAAGAAGAAACGCAGCTATGGATAGATGGAATGGAGAAATGGGAGGGATATGCTGCGCCGGGGGGGGGGGGATAGTAGATTTGTACTGGTAGTTCAAGGCTAAAGTCGGTAGTGATGCACATATATTCTGCTGAGTTGACTCAAAACAGCAAAAATATGCAGAATGACTACGTTTTTTCATTTGTAACAATTGCATGGCTTTATTCAAATAAAATCTCGGAAATGATACCTGTATCAAAGCTAGTTCTGGTCAAATTGGTAGCCTGGTAGTGATTGTCGGGTACTCTGTGAAACGAAATAAATGCAAGTGTGCAGTACATATTTCTAATCGTTCTGTTGGAGCATACAACTGGTAATAAAGAACGACGGAAGCGGTTATATAGCATATCAGGAATTCCATTATTCTTGAGCCTATATATGATTTCTCTTTCGTTACATCATCAATTGGTTAACAAAAATCCTTACACTACATATTCCTAGAGGGAACTCAGTATAACTAAGTTCTTCTCATCATGCTTGTTCAACCAAACAGACATCTCGTGTCTAAACATCTCCATCGCCGGCTTTGGCAAAAGCATTGACACAATGGTAGAGTACTCACCATTTTCGTTCATGCACCTCATGTGGTCGCTTCCTAACTTTGAAGTAAGGTCCCCAGCAAGTGGTATGCCGCCACCCACCAATTCAGCCCACCCAAACCGCGTCGCGCTTGTGGCAATCCATTTTGTATCAGAAACCTCGTAAATCCTGTCCATCCCTGGAGGTGGCCACTGGCGTGTAGATGCAATTGTACCTACCATTGACTTCATGCATTCCTTTGTCAAGCTGAGCTTGGTTTTGCGCACAAGCTCAACCGTGTGGGCGAGCGGCTGGCTGCAAAGCTCATCAACAGAGGTCTCCACTAAGGGAGAGAAGTGTGCGTTGCCATAGTAACCTCGTGGGATCAGTGTATGCTGATTCCACTTACCGCGTGCATTCATAGTAATCATAAGGCGAACCCGCTGATTGGGCTGGTAACCTAAGGCTATTGTGCGGCATCGCCACATGATCGCTGTTAGCAGCTCAAAGGATGTAGCAGAACTGGCAAGGTATCCCCTTATGTGACTCTGTAGAGTCGCTACCTCCCTTGGCCCAAAGAGAAAGTACTGGGCGATCATGTCCTCAACTGGAGTTGAGAGCATCACATCATCAGACTTGTAGTCTAAGCCATTTGGTAATGGTTTATATGCAGCATTCCACTTATAACCTAAGCCATCTGGTAATGCCTTATATCCTGTTAGGATATCTCTTTTCCAAACGGGCAAAATGGTGGGCACTGCTTCACCACGGGCTAATTCAGCAACAGATCTAACGAATTGAACCATACCGAATCCGTCTGCAATGTTATGGCACATGTGGAATCCTATAACAAATCCACCACATTTCAGCCGCGTCACCTGCAATAACATAAGAAATGTCACATGTATGGTAATAATACGCTTAGTATTGGTCGATGCGCTTGCTTTGTGGTACGGTCAGGTTCAAGCGCTAAACTTGCAGCCCTCTTAGATCGCATCTTATTATCTTCTACTCCCTCCATACTAAATTGTAAGAAGTCTCACAAATTGCCAGTGCGATATATAAGATCCATGCGTGATTTAAGATATTTTTTTAAAAATGTCTACTTTTTTTGCGGGTAAAAAAAAAAGAGCTCCGTTCCGTTAATAAAGAGCGATTTTATGCATATGCAACTATAGGATGCTACTGCGTAAATGTACCTGCATGAGGACCAATGGTTTGCCAACCACGGCTCTTGTGTCACCTGCATCGCACAGCAGCTCCTCGACGCAGGGATACGGCGGCAGCAGCGGCTTGCCGAACTCCTCCAGCCGGACATCCGCATCGGCCTCCACAAACACCACACCTTCCGCCGTGCAGTCCACCACCAGCTTCCCTCCGGTGGTCTCCCTGAGCCGTCCGGCGATGGGGTAGTAGTACACCAACGCCTCAGCCAGTGCCGCTCTGATGGCCTTCGCTGGATCACCAGGTCGGTTGCTGCAACCACGACGGCTGCGGAAGAAGGCGATGACCGACTCATAGTACCGCAGCGTCCGCTGGTCGTCGAGGTCAGAGAGCACCTTCGTCTCCGGTGGCGTAGGCCGCGCCGGTGAGACTAGCTCGGGCTCACTGCGACGAGCCCTGTAGTACACCATGGTCTAGCACTCCAGCTAACTTTCCCAAGATAGTGCGTATGTGCTCTGGATGGAGTGACTTTGCACCGTCCGATGTGCTGCAGCTATATATCTGGTTTTGGGTGGGTTGCATCTCTACTTAGCAGACAATTGACAGGAAAATTGCAGGAGATGATATTAAATATGCTTTTCTGGCAACGGTGTATAGAGTAGAAAAAAAAAACTTCCCCTGTTTTTTTATATATATTGATGTTTTTTAGTTAAAAATAATTATTTGTCTATAAATATTTGAAAATAAGAGGTAGTAACGTGATGTCGCGGATCCGTGGTCTCTTGGATATGATGCACGGCATGTAGCATGGCAAGGCATAAATTGCTGAAGAAATTTGGCAGGCGCAATTGAAACCTCATCTCCTCTTGCCAACTAACCTCATTATATCTGTCCTCAGATCTGAGCCCATACGGCCATACATCACTTACGGGTCACATTGTTTTTTTTTGAACCCAGGTTCAGATATGTTCATATATATGGTTGGCAAATTAAACACGCTACAGATGAAATTAATTACTAAATAATTACAACAAGAATTGTAAGTAAATTACGTATAGTGAAAAATAGAATGTTCACATAGTATGGTTGATGAAGCACCTCCTAGCGCTTCTGCATGGACTACCACGTGCTCAATGAATGCACCGTCAAACACAAATACCCCATCCCGGTGGTTGATGAGCTCCTGGACGAGCTCCACGGTGCTCGCTTCTTCACCAAGTTAGATTTGCGCTCCGGATATCATCGAGCTCGCGTCCATCCTGATGGTATTGAGAAGACCGCCTTTCGCACACACCACATGCACTTCAAGGATGCCCTTTGGGCTCACCAACTTACTGGCCACTTTTTAGAGCTTGATGAATGATATCCTTTTACCCTACCACACGCAGGTTCATGCTTGCCTTTTTTTATGATATTCTCATCTATAGTGCGACTTGGCCCGAGCATATCTAGCATGTCAAGCGTCATTGACACCCTTCGCTCCAATGTCCTCTTCATCAAGCGGTCCAAGTGCTCGTTCGCTCTCCACTGCATACCTTGGCCACATTATCTCCACCGATGGTGTCACCATGGATGGCAACAAGGTGGAGGCGGTTGCGTCCAGGACGCAACCACGCTCGGTCTGTGGCCTTCGCAACTTCCTGGTACTTGTGGACTACTACCACAAGTTCATCCGGGACATCGGCACTATCGTTGCCCCCGTAACACAGCTACTGAAGAAGGAAGCATACGGCTAGTCACCGGTGGCTGAGGTGGCCTTCATTGCTCTCAAGCATGCCCTCTCCACAGCACCAGTTCTCTAGCTCCCGGCCTTCGACATGCCGTTCATCGTCGACTACTATGCCTCAAGGCCTGGGTTCGGTGCGGTGCTACACTACGACATCGGGGCCCTGGCCTTCTTTAGTCGGCCCTTCATCGTCTACCACCTCAAGCTTGCCGCTTGCAAGTGGGAACTCATCAGATTGGTCCAAGCCGTCTCGCATTGGCAACCGTATCTATGGGGGCATAGCTTCCTCGTCTGCACCGACCACTATAGCCTCAATTTCACACTCGATCAACGCTTGTCCACCATCCCCTAGCACTGATGAATTACCAAGCTTTTTGCCAACAAGTACCATCCGGGTGCCTAAACACCGTCGCTGATGCCCTCTCCGCCATGAAGGATGCGCCTGCTGCACAGCACGTGTCATGTGCACCCTCCCTTTCGGGGCCCTCTTTCTAGCTCTACGTCAACTCACCCAGGAGGACCCCACTGACCTAGCCTGTATTCGCCTCCGAGATCAGCTCACCGTCGAGATGCTAGTGGTGCCCTGGTGCGAGCAGGACAATATCCTTCTCCACGGCTCCCCCGTGTTCATGTCATCGACTTCTACATTCATATCCCATGTATTGTAGCTCGCCACGATGCCAGGCATGAGGGAATCCAGAAGACCTTGTACGGCCTGTGGGCTGACTTCTACGTCGAGCATGATCATGACATGGTGCACAACTCCATTCGTTCCTACACTACATGCCAGCAAAATAAGATGGAGACGCTCCATCCGGTCGACCTCCTACAGCTATCGGACGTGCCCTCCCAGGTTTGGGCGTACATTTTCCTCGACTTCATCGAGGGCCTTCCTTGAGTGCACAGCAAGTCCTTCGTCCTAACCATGGTCCACCGCTTCTCCAAGTACTTGTACTTCATTGCGCTCGGCCACCCCTACAGTGCCTTTATGGTCGACCGGGAGTTCTTCACTGAGATTGTCTGCCTCCATGGTTTTCCATCGTCCATCATCAGTGACCGTGACCAAGTATTCACCAGCGCCATGTGGTGTGACTTGTTTAGGCATGCCAGTGTCAAGCTTCACATGAACGCAATGTTCCATCCACAGACTGATGGTCAGTCGAAGGCGACCAATAGGACCTTTGCCATGTCTCTACACTGCATCAATGGCTACAGCCATCGAGCGTGGTTAGACTGGCTTCCATGGGTGGAGTACTGCTACAACACATCCTACCACACCTCCTTTCATAGCAATCCCTTCCAAGTGATGTATGGCCGGGAGCCATCGGCACTAGTCCGCTTCTCGGCTGGCACGTCACACACTCAGACGGTCGACGACATGCTTCAACAACAAGATATCTTCTTAAGGTACGAGACCGGCTCCTACAGGCTGTAACACCCTGAAATTTCGACCAACAGTTTTCTTCTAAACTTTCCCCTAATTCAAAATCAATTTCCGAAAACTTTGCTCGTTTTGAGTATGCCAACATGAGCTCAACCAGAATTCAAGTGTCCTCACAAAAAAAAGTCCCCTCCAAATTTTCCACAAAATTCTCTCTAAAAGTTTCTCTCCAAAATTTCCAAATCAAAAAACCAAAAATATATAAAACCCCCTCCTCGTCTTCGGCTGACCCCGGCCCAATTCTCCTCCCTCTCCCCCACCTGGGCCGTTAGGCCACCAGGCCGGCCCAACCAACTGCCGCCCCCCTCCCTCTCACTGACAGCCAGGCCCCATGCCTCCCCCTTCCCCGCCACACGGGCCCCACGTGCCAGCCGCCCCCTTCTTCCTCCTCCAGCCCCCCCACGACGAGCACGCCGCGCCTTGTCCCTGCTACGACACCGCGCCACATGCCCCGCGTCACCACTCTGCCACTGGATCCCCCGACGCACCGCTCAACGCGCACACCTCACCCGGCCCCTGCCGCATCGCGGCGCCGTGGGGCACCGCACCGCCCTCACCCCAACCCCATCCCCACCGCGCCGCGCCCCGGCTCCCCCCTCCCCCTGGCCTCCCGGCCCCCACCCCGCCGCGTTGCCATTTGGCCCGTGTCGGCATCGGCCCACCCGGTCCCCACTGCGTCGCCTCACCACGCTACCGCCACGTCGCCCCCGGCCCCGGACGCGCCTGCGCCCGACCCCGCCTGCACTGCCACGACACGCACGACGTGCACCGCTCCACCGCCCTGAGCTCAGCCATCCCCCTCCACGCCGGCTATAAATAGAACCCCCCCTCCCAGTAGCTCGCCCCACAGCCCCTCACCATCCCCTTCCACCGCCCTTGGAGCCACCACTGACACGCTCCCTTAGCCGGCAGCCTATGTTGTGCCACCCCTCTGTGGCCACCCCACCTCTGAACCGCCAAGCTACTCATGCAACCCCATCACCGCGTTCGCCGTTGTGAGCTAGTGCTCGCCCTGGTACTCTTGTTGCTGGAACCACCGCCGGTGGGAAGGACCGGCGGCGAGCTCCCCACGAACCGGAGACGACCGATTCAACCCGAACTAGCTTGGAGCACCATTGCCTCCCCTGACGCCGTCGTCTCCCCCTCCTGCCACCGCCACGTGGGCCTGGGGCCAGACGGTGTTGCCGCGCCGTCTCTGCCCGTGGGCCGGCCCAGTGGCCGCGCTACGCGCACACAGGCCAAGTGGGCCACGTGGGCCAAAGCCCCCCTGGCCCAAGTTGCATTCCCGCGGGCCAAATCCAAAAAGTTCACCAGAAAAAGTTCAAATCCACCCCCTAAACTTCCCAGAAAGTCTTTTGCTACCCGTAGACCCTATATACCCCATATCTTCCCCATTCCAACTTTGATTTGGGTGATTCTTGCGCCTAAATTCATCTAAAATCAAGCCCTACCTAGCCGTACACTCCACACATAGTCTCTTCCCCTGGCCAGAAGCCGCCGTCATGCAATCATGACACCGTCCTGTGCCCAGTCAGTGCTTCACACCGGTCCCACATTTTTGTGTGCCTGGTGATTGATGCCGCTACCCACCTGCTCTACATAAATCCAAAAAGGTTCCTGCCTTGGTCTTGCCGAGCCTTGGACTCAGGTAAGGACGATACCGAAAACCATCTGAAAATCATCGCTCCTCCATTCCACCGAGACCCTTGACCTCACCATGCGGCCACCATTCCACAAATTCCGTTTCCGCCTTGGTTGTCCAGGCCCACTGCTCTGGCGTTTCGGCAATGATCATTACCTTGCACGTCAACGTGGCCGTCAACACCCTCCACCCCAACCACCACCTTGGGTAAGCCCCAACCATCGCAACAACACTAGACCCCCTGCCATTTCCACCACATACCCAAGAACAATGTTGAGCTCATGTTATGCTTCAATGGTGTGTTTTCCTTGTCTGTGCACTAAGCCTTACTGGAGAGTCCGTTCAGCCTACCTCTCATGATATACTACGCGAAGGTCTACGCCCAATGCGTCCAGCAACTATTATATCAACCACCTCAACAAAGTGAAAGGCAAGCCCACTGGTATCCCCACTTGATGCATAAACTTCGTATGTTTTACAAACACAACCCTTGGCCTGAAAATCACTTAAAAACTTGCATATTTTGCTTGCTAAGGTAACCCAGCTGATATACAGCCACCTAAGCCTATTTGAGATATAGCACGCATAGGTGGGATCGCTCACTTAATTATCTATCATAATCTTGACATTATGGATGTGGAATATGATGGGTATGGGGGAGTGGATGTGTGTGTGGTTTTTTTGAAATAAAATGGGGAAGAACCCCGGCAACCGACTTTATCGGAATACGGCTACACGCCGAAACTAGCCATAAGGGCAGGGTCTGAACGGGTAACTTAGTGACTCGCAGTTACCCCATGTCCCGAGATTCGTGGAGAATACTGGGTATGTGGATTGCTTGTGCTGTCAAGCATTGAAAAGTGGGAATGGTTCTACGTAAGCTCTCCATAAGGACCATTATGATTTTTCATCTTGCCTAACTCTTTTAGTACAACCACTCGCTCTGTATGAGGCATTGGCCAGGCCCGAGCCAGAGTGGATAGACTAGTAGCTTCTGTGCTGACTTACAAGGGGCTTGGGGAAGGGTGGTGTGTCAACGAAAGTACCGCGGGGTACTGGAGTGACTCGGATGCCCGAACCCCTAAAGTTCTGCTAGGTGATGAAACAAAGGCAATGACTTGGTTTGGAATTCGGTAAGTTATGACGGTAATGTGCCACTGAGTCCAACTTGTGGGAATTAGTACAACCTATTCGAATAGTCCGTGTCCACTGGTATGGATGAGTTGCGGCTTGGTTCTTCAGTTAGCAGTTTTCATAAAATAAAATGGAATTGGTTTGGGATTGGATAAAATGGTTTTTGGTTCAACAGTGGATGCTGGGTGAATGGAAAATGTGTTGGCAGGAAAGCCAGGAGCCACTTTGGACCGGCAAGTCCAGTGGCAAACCTTTTTAGGAAAAAACTCAGTTTTTAGAAAGAATAAAACTTGACAAACTAGCTCGAATCCTGCATACAGACTACTTTTATGCAAAACCTTGCCTGAACTCCAGATATACCTTGCATATAGTGATAGCCTTCCCCAAATTCCTTTGGAGGAAGGTGGACTGCTGAGTATGTATGTACTCACCCTTGCTTTGTTGTTGTTTTTCTCAGTGCTCTGGACATATATTGGTCCGAGAACGAGTAAGGGTTACGAACTGCTTCCCAACTGTGGCGTGAGGAAGATGGGCCTACATTTTATATTTCGCTGCTTAGATTTTCAGGGCTGTGCCCCTTTGTGGTCCGACTCATGAGGATGGATCTGTATCACTCTGATATAAGAATGTGATTACCAAACCCTGGGATGATAATAAAAGCACATTTTAGTCCCATTATGAAAACTGGAGCGCTTCAGGTGGTATCAGAGCCGTAGTTGGCCGTAGGACGTAACCCTTAGGTCGGAAAAATATTTTGAGTCCAAAATTAGCTTGAAAAACACTTCTGCACCTCATCTTACTCTATTTTCAAAAACTTTTGGCCCTTCCTTAGCACCAAGGAGTCAAGCTTCTAACAGAGGAAAGCTGGTAGCCTGAGCGACACATCAATAAAGCCAGGATACATGGATGGACATGATGGATCGATGTTAATGTAACCAGTGCTCACCGTAAGACACATCACCATCACCAGGACACATGGCTAAATCCCAAGAGATGGACCACCCTGGTCAAGCATATAACCCGGTGGATAGCTAGAAGGCGTGCAGCATGAAATAAGAAACTGACATCCACAGTTGGTCTTACCCCCCTCACCATAAGTAGCTGTGCAGTATGGCACAGTCGACAGGCGACCTATCAATGGCGCCAAGCATTGCCACTAAAGGGTAAGCCAACCAAGCTATTTAAGGGGACCGCCGTAGGGCTCAAAGGACCCAGGACTGCTCCATTGCAAAGCAGCAATGGCAGAAGAAAAGCCCATCCTTGACGGTCGCCCCGTGCCTCTTAAAAAGAGAAAGCGCATGGGCCTCTAAGTGGAAGTCCCAGTGTTGGAAGGCATACCAGCCAGTTATCTTCCCCAAGCTTGAGAGCCAGTCAAACCCTCCAGAGTCCCACCCAAATCCTCCACCAGAGCTAACAGAACACCCCACCCTGAGAAGTATCCCCACACCAGATCTCCGGTGCCTAGAAGAAGAGCTACCCAGAGCCCCACTCCAAGTCCTATCTCCTTGAGCAAGCCGAAGCCTCCACCAACAACCTCGCCACTAGAAGAAAGGCTAGAACCCTCGGGCATTTCCTTGACCAGTGGGCTAACCGAAGAAGACGATCCAGTCATCGCAACTCAGCCACCACTAGAGGACATCATCGACATCAGCTCAGATGAGTCAGAATGAGATCTCCAAGCCTGTCATGGAATGAAGTCGCATGGTCCAAAGCTAGCTGTGTCCAGTGTCCCTCTTACCATTGGGTAGTGAAGTTTTTCCTTCACTTTGGTTAGCACCCTTTTAAGAGTTACCTGTATAGATCGTGTGCGTTGTAATCGTTGCCTTGCTTGTTGTGTGTTGTGTAATAGTTTTTTCTAGGACCGAGTCCTATGAGTCTCGTTCAGATGGCAACCGCCGGACATGTCAGCCTATGTGAGGATGTAAAAGGTTTTTCAGAGCTCCTAAGGGATATCATAAGGTACCTTCGGATTTTCGGATACCCTGAGTACCTAGGCAGAGAAATTATGGAGAGTGGAGAACAGAAATGGATGGTCTCGCTGTACATCAAGGACAACCATGCCCTCGCAGGATGGCACTCCACAGCTACCAGTCATCGGTTTGTGGATGCGTGTCACATTACAGCGCATGACGCAATTAGAAAGTTGTGTTCAACCTATCATAGGGCAATCCAGGACACCCCTATGAAGTTCTTCCCACCCTTCAACAAGTTGACCACAAGCTGGGCTAGAAGGGTTGAAGCCTTGCAGCTAATGAAGGAAACTGAGGATCCCGTCGTAGCTTACCTTGCTCTTCATCTACAAGCCCTGGATGATGAGTATGACAAATTGAGCCTCATGCATGATAGGTTGGAAGCTCGCAACCGAATAACAGAAGACCTTCTGTCCTAGTACAGAGCTAGGTCGCTGCGCCAAAGGCAAGAAACTAACCCAGATCCAAGCAGCATGACAACATGGAGTTTAGTTGACCTCCGTTACCCATTGGGAATGCAGTACGGAGGAATAACAAACCCTCCTAGGCAATCGGAACCAAGTCACCAAGCTAGTTTCCTAGTACACTCTGCTTGAGCAGCAGCGGAATCAGGGAGAAGCCCTAGTACCCATCCACCAAGAGGAAGATAGAGAAAGCCTGGGCACCCTCCTGACACTCTCGCTTCTGGGAGAAGGATCCCGTGTCTAGCAACCATCACCAAACGGAGCCTCCGGCAGTCAGAAGTTGAAGTCAATTATGCGCAAGAAGTCGCATTAGTGTGTTTGTTTTCATGTTTTGTTGTTGTGGCTTGTCTCTTGCTGTGTCAGCAGAATCAAATGTTGCCGTGTTTGAGTGCTAATAAAATCACCATTAGAACTAGCCCTCGTCCCTGCTATCTCTTCCACCTTAAAACCCGTCAGTTTGAAGAGTGTGTGCTTACTAAAAGAAGCGACCAAAGCAAGCTCTAGTCAAAATAAAAGGACGGTCAGCAGCTAACAGAGCTCTGCCCAAGGAAGACACAGCTAAAGAAAATAGTGCCTTGGGGAAAATGGATAAGATCGGAGGAAACATCCCATGCCATAGCCCCGCTGCAAACAGTACCCACCACAGTCCCCCGTCGCTCACATCTCTCCACCGCTATGCCTTTTCCACCGCACGCGCCGCAAACATTACCCCGACCCCCACCACCCACTCACCCCTGCCGCCGCGTGTGCATGCCGCCTGCCACCACCTACCGCCTTTGGCAGCGCACCCACGTGCCCACTGTCGGCCAAAGATGGCCCCTACACCACCATCCCCGACCGACTGCCACATGCCCCCACTCCACCGTCCAGTGATGCCCGGTGTCCCCCACTCCATCCTTCCTCGCATGCCACCGTGTGCACCCACTCCACCTCCACCGCTGATGTCACCTCGGTGCACAGACCTGCCGCAGTGCAACCACCGCTCCTCCGTGCCATTAAAACCCCCTCCTCCCTAGACTCAGCTCCTCACTCACCTTGCAGAGCAAACCCAACACCGCTCCTCTCCAGCTAAAACCACAATAGCTCCTCTCATGTTCGGAGATTCCTGGCTAGGACATATTCTCTTAGGCTTCTACACTCTCGCCGCCCTCACTATCCCTGTCTACCTCCTCTTCCTCTAGGGTGATCCATCGCCCCCTTCCCTCAGAACAAAACCGCCGTAAACCTCCTGCCAACTCCACCGCCAGATGATAAACATAGCAATCCTTCTACTCTTCCTTATCCATTGCGTACTCATCTCCAAGTTCCTAAAAGTCCTCATCCACTTTGCGAGAAGAGTAATTATTTGTGAGATCCACATTCCACTCGCACCCAGAACATGAGCCCAGAGCCTAGAGTCTGCATCCCCCTTCGCTATATATTCACCGCCATACTTCTTGTCCTATGCCTCCTAATTATTCTCCGATTGATCACCCTCCCCCGGGCCAAGCAGAAGCAAGAAAGAGCTTCCTGCTAGCAAAGCTGTGCCAAGGACAAGAAGCCCAAAGCAGGGCAGAAGACCAACAAGAGGACATAAGAAGGGCTTAGGGCAACAAGAAGTGTAACGGGAGGAAGGCTATCCTAGATAGTTGTTTCTTCTCCAGCCTGCCCTCCATCTTGTTGGGTGAATGGGTGAATGGAAAATGTGTTGGCTGGAAAGCCTAGGAGCCAATTTGGACCGGCAAGTCCAGTGGCAAACCTTTTTGGGAAACAACTCAGTTTTCAGAAAGAATAAAACTTGACAAATTAGCTCGAACTCTGCGTACAAACTACTTTTATGCAAAACCTTCCCCGAACTCCAGATATACCTTGCATATAGTGATAGCCTTCCCCAAATTCCTTTGGAGGAAGGTGGGCTACTGAGTATGTATGTACTCACCCTTGCTTTGTTATTGTTTTTCTCAGTGCTATGGACATATATTGGTCCGAGAATGAGTAAAGGTTACGACCTGCTTCCCAACTATGGCGTGAGGAAGATGGGCCTACATTTTATATTCCGCTGCTTAGATTTTCAGGGCTGCGCTCCTTTGTGTTCTGACCCGTGAGGACGGATCTGTATCACTCTGATGTAAGAATGTGATTACTAAACCTTGGGATGGTAATAAAAGCACATTTTAGTCCCATTATGAAAACTGGGGCGCTTCACAGGTGCAAGCATATGCCAAGTGCCACTACGTCATGTTCCATTGTAGCCTGGAGTTTGCTTGATAATTGGGTGTGGCTCCGCCTACTTCACCGTGGTGGTCCGCTTCAACATCAAACTCAGGCATCACTGGACTGTTCTCGATCACAACGCATTGGCGCGGCGGCCTACCGCCTTTCGCTGCCTGGGGTTGCCCGCCAGCACTTTGTCTTCGACATCGGCCTCCTCAACCCTTTCCATGGTGATCCTCTTGTCGATCTCCCTGCTGTGTTGCAAACGGAGCATGGTCGCCTGTTGCCAGTTCCGGGAAAGGTCATCGTGGTGTGGCTCCACCGTAGTACATGGCACATACCAGTCCAGTGGGTGGGCGCCGACACAGTTGACGTTACTTGGGAGCCACTAAAGCAGTTCAAGGAGTCCTATCCTAGTTTTTAGCTTAGGGACGAGATGTTTTTGGGAGATGGGAGAGATGTTATGACTTGTGTCACATATGCCAAGCGACTTAAGTGCCAAGTGACGTAAGTGCCATTGTGGCTAGGTAACTAGGTTGGGCCGGCCGAGTTGTATTAGATTAATCGGTTAAATTGGTTTGTTAGCAAGAGTCGTAGATAGATATGTATTCAATTTGGATATGATCGAGTTGTATGGTCTATATTGTGATTGGGTGAATGGAGAATAAACTCCTCGTTACTTTCCATTGATCTTATACATATTTATACACAGTAAAGGGATGGATTTGCACCCCTTCGGGATTTACAAAGAAAGTGTGAAGAGTCACAACTCTTCACTAATAGACACCTATTCACTAGTTAACTAACTACTCTAGTCTTGATAATGAACTGCTTCTTCCGGACGGGTGTCTCTTGATCGCGAACAGTCAGTATCGCTTGATGAATGGTTGTATCCCTTCACAAACGGGTACCTCTTTACAAGGATGAGATCACCCTTGTATTTTGGTTCTCAACACTCCCCTTTGATCGAATCCATTGTATGTAACTATCTTTGGAAAGTTTCAATTAACTTTTATGCCTAATATCATTATAAAAACATAGAGGGAAAAATAAATGATACGACATATGCCTTGTATTGATATTGTCTCATTAAAAACTTTACATGATAAAACCTCAATGAGGGAAAAACCCATATAAAAAATAGTGCAATATGGGGCATGATCATCCTATAATTAGGTTGATAATTCTCCTACAGTTTCCATAGAAAGAGAAGAATTCTCAATATACCATGAAAATCCTCTAAAAACCTCAGTGGGAATATATGACATATATCCTAGTGTTGATATTGCCTCATTAAAAACTTTATATGAGAAAACTCAACAGTGGGAAAAACTCATAGAAAGAAAAGAGTACAATATGATGTTAAAACAAGTTTATGAGTCACAGAGAAACTCCCCCTAATTGTTCCAAAACATAAGTTGTCTCATACCTACTCCTTCAACATATTTATAAAATATGGAGTTTGATAAAGGTGTTGTGAATATTTTATAAGATATCACACAACTTAGTTTGTAACATGTTTTCCAATTCATTAACTGGGAAAAACAATCTTGGGCAAAATGCATAGCACAGTTGCATCAAGTATAATTTGTCTGCACCTCTACAACATAAGGTTGATGGTTCAATCAAACCAATACCACATTACAATAGTATGTAGTTTATCATTCTGCGAAGCGAAAGGCCATTCTTAGGGCTTCATATAATCAACATGATTATCTATCAGAATGAATGGTGAAAATGTCCACAGATATCTTTATTGAAGACATCCACAACATAGCATATTTTTCACACTATAAGTATATAAGTTGTTTGTGACATGGCACTTGGAGGATCAAATAAATGCCAAAATCTCGGTTTTTTTATAAGATACCAAGATCTATCCAATCAAAGTCGAATCTCAGTTTCATTAGTAAAAGATACCAATACATCTTATATATGCCTTCGAGATATTGAAAGATATTCCTTAACCCTAACTAATGTCATTTTGTGTGAGCAATGCTATACCTTTGCAAGTAGAATCATTGCAAATGCAATGCCTGGTTAGGTACTATTTGCAAGATATGTAATCGTACAAAAAGGCATTGATATAAGGAACACAGATTCCTATATCTCTTCTCCATCTCCCCATAATGTCCAAAAGAGTCTGTCGTGGTTTCGGGAACCGAGGGGACACAAGCAGTAGATTTGTTGTTCTGCAGGGGAACAGCGCGGACTGGCTCTGAATGGAGAGCCGAGATGCTCGAAAGATTTATACTGGTTCAGGGAATGAAATCCCTACGTCCAGTGAGTGCGAGTGGTCATATTGCTAGGGGTCTTTGGACCCTGTAGAGGTGTTACACAAGGTGCAAGTGAAGACTGTGTGGTTCTGTCTCTCCCTCTACAGCAAGGCGCTTCCCTCCTTTTATAGGCATAAGGGGGAGCTTGCAGTGCATCGGGAGATGGCAGGAGAAGGAAGGAAGAGAAGCAAAAAAGGTAGAATGACATGACGGATCCTCTTGGCCGAAGTCCTTCATCTGACCAGATCATCCTCGGCATGTCCCCTGCACGCGCGGTATGGCCGTCCTTAACGTCATGTAGCTATGCCACACCAGACATTGAGGGCACAGCTCGGTCGTCCCTCCTGGTCCTCCAACCGCATCGTGCCAATCATGAGGGTACCAGACACGAAGCCCCTCCTCTTCTTGGGGTCAACTGTAGTACAGGGATGTCCCGTTCCGTCCGTCCTGATGGGCTGACACCCCCTCCTCGCGTGCCATGGTGGAAGGTGAATGTGAGGGCTAGGTGAGGAGGTGTCGCATCGCGACTGGCGTAGGCCATGATGTCTTCCCTTGTTTTCCCATGCCGCAGGTACAAGCGTGCGCGTTAGCAGACGTGAGGGGCGACATATGGTCCTTTCAGCTAGGCCCACAGCTGGCTCGGCTCCTGGCGAGGCTCGATCCGCTCCGCCCTAGAAGACCGTACGGGGCGAAGCTCGGTCGTTCCACTTCGCATGATCATACAGGGACGAGGCTCGGCTGTTCCCTCTCGCCTGACCGCCCGTCTTGCCTTAAGCAAACCGTTCGAGGTGAAGCTCGGTCGTCCCGCCTCGTCTGACCGTGCGGGGCGAGGCTTGGTCATTTTTGCGTGCCCATGTGGGGCGGGGCCCGGCTGCTTCCGCGTGAGTTGGGCCGGATGGCTTCCCTCGGCATGGTGCCCCTACAGGGCCGCTGGTGGGCCGCATGCCATCTTTCCTAGAGGCGCCTTTATTGCCTCCCCGTTAGTAGCCCCCGAGCCTGCGGCCAATTTTTGGAATTGGTCAGAGGCTGTCGTGTTGTGAAAAAGTGCGCAAGCGCATCCGTAGGATATAGCCCCCGGGCATTTTTGAAGAAATGCCCTGGGGCTATGTTGCTTTGGTATGCGCTTCTTGGCATTGGGATTGACTAGCTTCTTTGCCCTTCTGTCGATCTTTGGTGGAGCCCCCGAGCGTCATACTCAGGGAAAAGTGGGGCCTCGCGCACTGTCCCCCCTTGGAAGGTCCTTCCACCTTTTGGGGGTTGGGCCACCCATAGCCGACCATGGTGGTGCGGCAGTTGGAGGCCATCGAGCTAATCACGTGCTGTCCAAGTGAGATCCGATGGTCCCTCCGATTGGGACGGTCACGGTGAGCAGTCCCACTAGGGGGGCTCGACCCTCTTGGGGGCATCTCATTAAAGAAGCCTTTCCTTATTTGACCTTGTCTCGGCCCTTTGGTCGGGTGTCTGTTCCAAAGGGGGGCCGCGTGGCCACCCCATCAACTGGGTTGCCATCAGGGAAGTTGAGGTATGGCCTTGGACACGGTCAGGGCAAATGGGCCGTATGCCATCCACTTGGCTTGCAACTCGTTGAGAGCTTGCCAACCGACCGTCCCTCACTCTTGCGCGCTGGTTTGTTCAAGCCATAAATGGGCCCTCGGCCCATGGTGC
Source organism: Paspalum vaginatum (assembly GCA_030272315.1). NCBI lineage: Eukaryota > Viridiplantae > Streptophyta > Magnoliopsida > Poales > Poaceae > Paspalum > Paspalum vaginatum. Next base: position 35,062,601 of record CM059013.1, on the reverse strand, counting down.
TTTATCCGAGGTGAGGAGCCATCTAGTCATGGGAGAAGGGATCCCTTGGTTTTCTTACGCGTGTCAGGCGGCGTGATGATTGTGCTTTTCATGGGGCAGCGAACCGCCGCGCCCTTACTCCGAGTTCGTCGTCCGAGGGAGAAATGGACGGATCAGTTGCGTGCCCACGTCTCCTGAGGTTGGCGGTCACTGGGGGAGTCATGCATCGTGGTGGGCCTGCCCTCTAACCGCACCGTTTCGCCTGGCCTCCTCCGCCTCTCCCTCCTTTCCCTGTATAAAAGCTGGTGGATGGAGGGATTCGCGTCTTCGTGCTTACCTAGCGTGCTCCTTCCATCTCACCTTCTCACCACCAGAGTTTGACATCCTTGCGCGTCCCTGAGTCCCCCTATGCCTTTCCTATGCTGGTCTCCCTTATCTCACGTTCATGGCGCCCTTCCCCAGATGCACTACTTCATGGGGCCACATGCTTTCCCTAGAGAAGAAGGGCTTCATTCCCCCTCAAGTGGAGTCGGGGTGGAGGCTAGAGGACATTGGTCAAGCACTAGATCCTCATGGTGATGAGGTAGTGGTGCTTGCGCTATTTTATGAGCGTGGGTTTGGGCTTCCCCTGCATCCGTTCGTGCGGGGGCTGCTCTTCTTCTACGAGTTGGAGATTCAGCATCTGAATCCCAACGCCATCCTTCATATGGCGTGCTTCATCACGCTGTGTGAGGCCTTCCTCGGAATAGCGCCACACTTCAAGCTGTGGTGCTACCTGTTCCGGCCACAACTGTCGTCGGGGCAGGGCGGGCAATCTCTCATCAGTGGCGTGTCAGTTCAGCTGCGCAACAGCCGTAGGCAGGACTATCTCTAGATCCCGCTTCCCTCGTCCTCCCATGGGTACGCAGGGGAGTGGTTCTACGCGCGGAACCTCAGCGACCCTCCCTTGGCGGACGGAGTCGTGCCGCCACCGGGTTACGTCGGGAGGGCTCCGGTTTTTACTCGCGGCACCCCCTCGAAAAGAGCCGAATGGGAATGGGGCCGGGACGAGAGGTACGCAAACCAGGTGGAGCTTCTTGTCGGGAAGATCGACACCCTTCACCGCCGCGGGCTGACCGGCACCAAGCTGGTCTACATCTTCCTGCACAGGAGGGTGCAGCCTCTATGGCTTCGCCAGCACGGCATGTGGGGGTACATCGACATAGGCGACCCAGACCGGAGCTCGACCGATGAACTCTCACCGGAGGAGGTTCGGCCTCGATTGGTTGCCATCACCGAAGGGACATCATCCGCGCCCTTTGCCGGTGGCCCTCTAGCCCTTGAGGTCATTCGATTAAGAGCGACCTGGTGAGATTCTTTCTTCGCGGCCATTTTTCCGTCCATTCTGTTCGTGCTAAATATTTGCTTCTTCGTCGCTCAAGGGCTAGGTACCCTCAAGCCTTCCATTGCCCCTCTCCTGGAGGATGCCGCCATCAAGGCCGACCGGAAGTGGAAGAGGGAGGCAGAAGCACGTGCGGAAGAGGAGCGCGAGACTCGCCACCTGCGCGTTTGCCAACAAAAGCTGGCAGAGCGTGCGCGGAGGGCGAAAGAACGCGGTGAGTCGCCTACGCCTCCCACCGACCCATCCGACGAGGAGTGGTCTTCGGACGCGACATCTGAGGTAGTCCCGCTCGTAGAGAGCTCTCATTCGGTCATCCTCCCGGAAGCTCTTCTGGTGATGGTTCCTCTAGGAGCGCAAGTGGGGCCACCGCCGTCCAGGGGCGACGTTTCCGAGGCATTGTCGAGCGACGTTCAGGGCCAAACGGCGTCGGCGACGGAAGGGGAAGCGGTCGAGGTAGCAGCAGCTACGGCAGGGTCACCGGATGTGGTGGGGCTTGTGGCATCGTTGCCCCCAGACACGGTCGTGCCTGCGACATCACTGGGAGGTGACGCATCGCAACCGTCCCCAAGGAGCGGTCCTGTGGTGTCCGCGGCTTCGGGCGTCCCTCCGTCGGCGCAAGCGACCTCTCCGGGAGGCGGAAGCGAGCAAAGGGTGGCGCCTACCGTTGGGCCGATCTTGTCGGTGAGTGCTGCTCATACTGCGGTTCCCCCCGTGCTAAGGCGGCCCTTTTCCACGCCGCGGTCTTCTCGGTATGTCGTTTTCATATTGCGCTGCCGTGATTGGGTTTTGTGATCATGAGTTTTGACTCTCTCTTCTCCAGGATGAATATGCCCCACAAGTCGTTGTCAGAGGCCGCGAGGATTGCACGCCAACAAGCACTGTTGGCAGTGCCGTCTTCCTCCGCAGGAGCTCATGTGGCACCTCGAGGTGACGTGGGGGGGCGCACCGTGCCGTCGATGCGGCGCCGGTCCCCCGGGGTGTTCATGGAGGTTCCCGCGGGGACATCATTGTGGCATAGCCATCGGGGGATGCCGCGCTAGTCAGGCTGCCGCTCCCTCCTCCCGGACCTCCTCCGCCAGATGCAGTACGTTTATTTGTGCCCTCCCTACCCCTTCGGTTCGAGCGGGGGGGGGGGATCATTTGACGCTTCTGTTGGGTAGGAGGCGATGGAGTGGGGAATCATGGAGGAGGCCTCTACAAGGGCTGCCTCCGAGGTCGGTTCGTTCCTGATTTCCCTCCGGGAGGCCCTGGGGGCGGTCGGTCATGTCCAGGAGGCAATCACGGGGCGCATTCTTCCACACGGAACGATACGTTTCCTCCCTGTTGTACATGCTTCGGCTGGTCCCCTTCTCTGAGCGTGCGATCTTATTGAAGGCTCTCATGTCGTGCGCGGCCGAGCATAATTCGGTGCTGATGGCCGCACGGGATGAGACGGAGCAGATGCACGTGGAGGCCACTCGCCTGGAGGGCCTGAATGTCGCGGGGGTGTGGCAGTCGAGCGCGTTGTCTATGCGTTTGGACAGCGCGTCTGCCGAATCAGTGTTGCTCTGTTCAGAGGTGGGGGACCTCCAGTCGGGAGGTGGAGTGACTCCACAGGGAGCGTGACGCCGCCGATGAGGGTGCGCGGGGTCTGTGCTACAAGCTTGCCGCCTCATCGCGGCAGTGCCGTCGACGCAGAATAGGCCCTGCGTCAGTCGACGGAATCGCTTGAGAGGGTGAACGCCGAAATTGCCGCTCAGGGCGTCACGGTCAACGGTGGGTGTTTCTCCTTCTGCCATAACCCTTGTTTCTGACTGAGGTTTGGTCGTAATCTTTTACTTGTGTTTTCTCAGAACTCCGAGCGGAGCTTCAAGCTCTTTGGGATGCAGCTGGCGCGCTGTGCGCTTGGTTGACGTCGCCCTCGCTTCTTCCACTTTTGGAGCATCTGGCCGCACTCCCCGACCATGTCGACCATGTCATGCGGCAGGCCGCCTTTTTCAGGAGTAGCATGGCGCTTGCTCAGGCGGTTTCCCATTTCGATGAGCTTCACCCGTTGCTCGGGCCGATAGCCGAGGGCTTCGCCGGCAGCTTGGGTGATGAGGAGGTGGAAAGGCTTGAAGAAGAGGTTTAGCCTCACGCCATGACGATCTCTAGCCATATCGAGCCTGCCTCTCTTCTGCGAAGGGCGGAGGCGGAATGACTTTGTATTTTTATCTCTTTACGTCTTTCTGCACGGCTTGTTGGACACTGTGTCTCCCTTGATGACTCGGGCTTCGCTCTCCTTTTATTTGAAATTTCCTGGTATGTGTGCCATTCTATCTAGCCCTAGAGTTAGACGTAGCGACCGTTGGGTCGGTTCGTCTAAGTTATCTGATAGTTGCGTTCAGGGGTAGAACTTCCTCAGATTCTCGATATTCCATGCGTTGGCGAGGATGTTGCCGTTGGAGCCTTTTAGTTTATATGACCCGGGGCGCAAGACTTGGGCGATGATATATGGTCCTTCCCAAGGTGGGGTAAGTTTGTGCATGTCTTTGGTGATCATAACCTTTCTCAAAACCAGGTCGCCTATGTTAAAAGACCTACTGTGGATCTGCCAATCGTGGTATCGCCTTAAGTCTTGCTGGTATTTGGCGGAGGTGATGACGATAGCATCTCGAGCTTCGTCGAGAAGGTCGGTCGCGAGCTGAGCATCCGTCGTGTTCATCTCGTCGTTGTAGGCTTGGACCCTCGGGGATCCGTATGTTAGCTCGGTGGGGAGCATTGCCTCGGCGCCGTATGCCAAGAAGACCGCCTGTACATCTGGTAGCTCTGGACGTCGTCGTGCGCAAGCTCCATAAGACCGCCGTTAGCTCGGCGACCCATCGAGAGCCAAACTTCTTTAGTCTGTCAAAAATCCAAGGCTTAAGGCCATGTAGGATCATGCCGTTGGCACGTTCGACCTGACCGTTAGTTCGTGGATGCACGACGGCGTCCCAGTCGACCTTGTTGTTGAATTCATCACAAAATTCGAGGAAACCGTGACCGGTAAACTGGACGCCATTGTCGATTATGCGGAATTTGGCACCCCGAACCGATAGACGGTGTCGCGAAAAAAGGAGGCCGCATCTGCGGCCTTAAGTGTTGCTATGGGCTTGGCCTCGATCCATTTGGTAAACTTGTCGACAGCGACGAGCAAGTGGGTAAAGTCCCCGGGCGTCTTTTTGAGAGGACCGACCATCTCCTAGACCCCAAACCGCGAATGGCCATGTTATGGGGATGGTCTGTAGCTCTTGCACAGGCATGTGTGTTTGCCTAGCGAAGAATTGGCAGCCCTCGCAGGTCCGTACCACTTGCTCGGCGTCCGACATGGCGGTGGGCCAATAGAAACCTTGTTTGAATGCCTTCCGCACCAAGGCCCTAGGTGCGGCGTGATGACCGCATGTGCCGCCGTGGATGTCGGCAGTGAGTTGTCTTCCTTCGCTAGATAGGATGCATTTTTGTTTTGCCCCGGAGGCAGCTTTTTCTGTAGAGCTCACCGTTGATGAGAACGAAGGACTTCGCTTTGCGAGCCAAGCACCTGGCTTCGGTCACGTCGGCGGGGAGGTCGCCGGTAGTGAGCCTTTTCACAATGGGGGGACGCCAGTCGAGGTTGTCGGTCGTAGCGACCATCTCCCAAGTGCATGACTCTGGTTCGGTTGATGCTGGCGGAAGTGGCGGCGCCTCTTTTTCTGGCCGTTCGATTTTGATAGACGGCTCGTATAGGTCGGAAGAGAAGACTCCCTCTGGGACGGGTTCTCGCCCAGAAGCGATGGTCGAGAGTCGATCTGTCTCTTCATTGAAGCGTCTGTAGTTGTGCTCTAGCTCGAAGCCTTTGAACTTCTCCTCAAGTTTGCGCACCTCTCTGTAGTTCGCACATCCTTGGGTCGTGGGGCTCGGCGGCTTTCATGACTTGGTCGACGACGAGCTTCGGATCGCCTCGTACCGAGAAAGCTTCTTGCCCCTACTTCCGCCGCTATACGGAGCCCGTTGACGAGCGCCTCGTACTCTGCCACATTGTTCGTGGATAGGAAGTGGAGACGTATAGCGTAGCGTAGGGTGTGTCCTTGCAGGGAGATGAGAACAACTCTGGCCCCACTGCCTGTCTTGAGGTATGACTCATCGAAGTACATGATCCAGTACTCGGGATCCTCGATTGGTGGCGGCGCTTGTGCTTCTGTCCATTCGGCGATGAAATCGACCAAGGCTTGTGACTTGATCGCGGTTCTCAGCACATAGGTGATGTCGAACCCATTGAGCTCAAGCGCCCATTTTGCTATGCAACCCGTTGCATCGCGATTGTGGATGATTTCTCCTGAGAGGCACGGTAGAGACAACTATCAGGGGGTGGCAGTAGAAGTAATGTATGAGCTTCCTTTTTGCGATGAGCACGGCATAGAGGAGCTTTTGAATCTGTGGATACCAAGCCTTGGATTCGGATAATACTTCGCTGACGAAGTACACCGGCCTTTGTACTTTGAGGGCACGACCCTCCTCTTGCCGCTCCACAACGAGCGCCGCACTGACCACTTGCGCGGTGGCGGCAATGTACAGAAGTAGTGTCTCGCCCAGTTGGGGTGCTGCCAGTACTGGAGGCATCGTCAGAAAGATCTTGATTCGATCCAGTGCTTCCTAGGCCTCTGGGCTCCAGGAGAAGCGATCCCCTTTTTTGAGGAGCTTGTAGAGCGGCATGCTTCGCTCTCCTAGCCTGGATACAAATCGGCTAAGCGCGGCTAGGCACCCAACCAGACGCTAGACCCCTTTTATGTCCTTGATGGGGCCCATCTTTTGGATGGCATCGATTTTCTCCTGGTTGGCTTCGATGCCTCGTTCTGAGACCATGAACCCCAGGAGCTTGCCCTTGGGTACCCCAAAAACACATTTCTCGGGGTTGAGTTTGATGTTGAATTTCCGCGGGTTTGCGAAGGTCTCCTCGAGGTCGGCTATGAGATCGCTGGACTTTCTAGTCTCTACAACTATATCGTCGACGTATACTTCGATGTTGCGTCCTATTTGGTTGATGTAGCACATGAGCATACATCGTTGGTATGTCGCCCCGGCATTTTTCAGACCGAAGGGCATGGACACGAAGCAGAAAGAACCAAAAGGAGTGATAAAGGATGTGGCGAGCTGGTCGCTTTCCTTCATCGCGATCTGGTGATAGCCGGAGTACGTGTCTAGGAAGGAGAGCAATTCGCATCCTGCGGTGGAGTCGACCACCTGATCGATGCGGGGAAGGGGAAAAAGGGTCTTTTGGACACGCCTTGTTCAGGCTCGTGTAGTCGACACACATCCTCCATTTTCAATTCTTCTTCTTAACTAGTACAGGATTGGTGATCCACTCTGGGTAGGTACACTTCTTTTATAAATCCTGCAGCTAAGAGCTTCGCGACCTCCTCCCCTATGGCTCTACGCTTCTCCTCGTCGAAGCGGCGGAGACGTTGGGCGACCGGTCTTGCAGACGGCCGGATGTTCAAGGAGTGCTCGGCGACCTCCCGGGGGATGCCTGGCATGTCGGATGACTTCCATGCAAAGACGTCTCGGTTGGCTTGGAGGAAGTCGACAAGCGCGCTTTCCTATTTTTTAGGAAGTGCTGTCCCGATCCTGGATCTTCTTGGTCTGGTCGGAGGGGTCCAGAGATATTTTCTTTGTGTCCTCCGTGGCTTTGAAGGCGTTGCTTTCTAGCCTGGAGTTCTCTGGGGCCCTGCGGTCGGTGGCTTCTGATGCCTTGGGGACACCTTGTGTTGCATCCTTCTTGAGGTCAGCAAGCTCCCTGGACGAGACAAGGGACGCCGCGAGCTCGCAATTGGCGCACTCGCATTGGTAAGCCGCCTTAAAGGAGGTGCTCACCGTTATGACCCCATGCGGACCGGGCATCTTGAGCTTGAGATAGGTGTAATTGGGGATGGCCATGAACTTGGCATAGCATGGTCGACCCAAAATCGCGTGGTAAGAACCCGCGAAGTCGACCACCTCGAATTGCAACCATTCTATGCGGAAGTTCGAGGGATCGCTGAAGGTAACGGGCAGTGTGATTTGCCCGAGCGGGTAAGCCTGTTGTCCTGGAATGATCCCATGAATGGGCACGCTGCTGGGACGTAAATCTATCCTCGGGACTCCCAGCGCATTGAGAGTTTCGACATACATGATGTTGAGGCCGCTGCCTCTGTCCATGAGGACCCTGGTGAGGCGCTTGGAAACGATCGGGTCCAAGACGAGCAGGTACGTCCCCGGGTGTGGGACTATGTCGGGATGGTCCCTCCGGTCAAAGGTGATGGGCGCCTCTGACCATCGGAGGTATGATGGGACGGCGGGGTCTGCTGCGTGCACTTCGCAGCCTGCTAGCTTGAGCCAGCGCTTGTCGTCGTACGCCTCTGGTCCTCCGAAAATCACGAGGCATCCCGAAGGCTCGGGAAAAGCGTCGGCAGCGCCGTCCTTCACCTCCGCCATCTGGGCAGCTTCTTCCGTTTTTGCTCTCTTTTGCGAGGGGTTGCCAATGAAGCGTTTGAGTAGCTCACACTCCTTAAGCTTGTGGCGCACCGGGAACCCATGGTTCGGGCACAGCCCATCCATGAGCTTTTGAAAATCCTCGTTGGATTTTGATTGCGGCTTGGGCTGTCGGTCGACAGCCGCGACCTCGTTTCTCCCGTGCCTCGGGCAATCGTCCCGACGTCGCTTGTCGCGTTGATCGTGTTGGTCTTTCTTGGTGCCGCTAGTGCCCTCGCCGTCGTCGTGGGAGGCTTTCCTCTTGTGGAAGATCGCCCCGACAGCGTCTTCGCCGTCGGCGAATTTTGTCGCGATGTCGAGGAGGTCAGCGGTGGTCTGCGGTCGACCACGGCTGAGCTCGTGAACGAGCGTCTCGTTGGTCGTCCCGTAGGTGAAGGCGCTTACGACGTCAGTGTCGGTGACGTCTGGCAGCTCATTTCTCTTCTGAGAAAATCTCTGGATGTAATCTCAGGGGCTTTCCCCGAGCCTTTGCGTGCAGCCCTTGAGGTCCCACGAACTTCCTAGGTCTTTTGTATGTCCCTTGGAAGTTTCCAATGAAGACCTTTTTTAGATCTTCCCAGTCGTGGATGGTATCCTCGGGCAAATGCTCGAGCCAGGCTCGGGGTGCGTCCCCGACATGGATGGAGAGGTATTGTATGATCAAGGAATCATCCTTGATCCCCGCCAGTCAGCATGCGAGGCCATAGTCCTCGATCCATATGCCCGGGTTTGTGGTCCCGTCATATTTGGTGAGATTTGTGGGGGCGTGAACCCGATTTGAGAATTGCGCCTCGCGGATCGCTGGCCCGAATGCCTTCGGTCCTAGCCCGAACGAGCTGCACCTGTGTTCGTTTCTCGCGTCGGGGACGCGTGAGTGGCCGGGGTTGCCCTGCTCTCTTCGGCGAGCGTCGAGGATGTTTCGTGCGTCGCGCACGTCGCCTAGGCGGTCCCTGAGGGACGCCCGTGGTCTCGTGGAAGGCCGTGCCTCGCCAGACATATCTTGTGGCGTGCGGCTGGTGGTGTCGGTCGACAGCTGGGATGCCAGCTCAGCGTATTGCACCATAGCCCTCTGCACGAGGTTGCGGAGGTTCTGTAGCATGACCCTGGCGGCAGGCTCGGTGGGCTCCGGGATAGCTTGGAGCATCATTGCAGCGGCGACGATGTTCTGATCGAGGCAAGGGAAGTACGGCATCCCGTCGCTCCCTTGGAGGAGCTGGTTGTAGACCTCATGATTGCGAGGTCCCTCGCCCCTGTGCTAGCGCCGTTCCACCTCGTTGTGGAGCTCATCAAGCCTTCGCTCAAGGTCGCCAATTTCTTCCTCTCACGCCGCAGCGCGCGCGAGCCGCTCGCGTTGGTATTCCAACTCCTGGCTAGGAGTCACCTGCTCCCTAGTGTTCCCCAGGGGAGGGGTTGCAACAAGGCACGCCCTCTCGACCATCACGGGGACTCCCCTGTCTGGGTCGGAGGTGGATCCGCTGCTGGAGACGCCTTCCAGTAGGTCGAGGACAAAGGTCGGAAGGTGACTTGCCATGGCCATGAGTGCCGACGGACATGGTGCCTCCTCTTGGGGAGTAGTGGCACGCATGTGGTGGCGTCGCCTGTCCGAGGCAGTGTGCCTCTTGCGGCGCTGCTTCCCCACCTTGGTTTTGGCGGGCCTCGACTTCGGTGAGCTGGCCACCTTTGTTGCAGGGAGTGAGCGTGGGGCGTCGCCTCGGACTTCTACCACGGATGGCAGTGGGGGGTTCCCAGGCAGCTGGGTTACCATATTGGTGAATGTGTAGAGCACTTGATCGCGATCCTCGCGGGTGGAGGATGCGTGGAGGAGCGCACCCGCGCAGTCGGCGATCGTCTCAATGTCGGGGTTAGCGGGTGCAGGGTATCCTGCTTCCACCATCACGACATCGCGGAGAGGTTTGGCGAGTCAGAGGCCACCCATGCCCTGAGTGAGGGCGTCGATGGGTGAGGCGGGGGCAGCGAGGCGCAGTTCGCCGGTGGCGGTGGCGACGAAATCGAAGGAGCCAAAGGAGATGCGGCTCCCGGGCTTTAGGGTCTCGCCGCCTATGAAGGTGTGTGAAGGTGCCGTCAGAGCGCTGATGTCGCTTGGCGTGCTAGAAGTCACCCTACCTGGTGCGCCAACTGTCATGGTTCCGGGAACCGAGGGGACACAAGCAGTAGATTTGTTGTTCGATAGGGGAACCGCGCAGACTGGCTCCGAATGGAGAGCCGGGAGGCTCAAAAGATTTAAACTGGTTCGAGAATGAAAATCCCTACGTCCAGTGAGTGCAAATGGTTATATGGCTGGGGGCCTTTGGACCCGTAGAGGAGTTACACAAGGTGCAAGTGAACACTATTTGGTTCTGTCTCCCTCTACAGCAGGCGCTTCCCTCCTTTTATAGGCGTAAGGGGGATCATAGAGTGCTTCGGGAAATAGGCAGGAGAAGGAAGGAAGAGAAGCAAAAAAGATAGAATGACATGCCGGATCCTCTTGGCTGGAGTCCTTCAGCGGACCAAATCATCCTTGGCATGTCCCCTGCACGCGTGGTATGGCCGTCCTTAAAGTCATGTAGCTATGTCGCGCCAGACGTTGAGGGCACGGCTCGGTCGTCCCTCCTGGTCCTCCAGCCGCATCGTGCCAGTCATGAGGGTACCAGACACGAAGCCCCCTCCTACCTCTTGGGGTCAACTGTAGTACAGGGACGTCCCGTTCCAGTCCGTCCTGACTGGCTGACACCCCCTCCTTGCATGCCATGGTGGCAGGTGAACGTGAGGGCTAGGTGAGGAGGTGTCGCATCGCGACTGGCATAGGCCATGATGTCTTCCCTCGTTTTCCCACACCGCATGTACAAGCGTGCGCGTTAGCAGACGTGGGGGGCGACGTGTGGTCCTTTCGGGTGGGCTCACAGCAGGCTCGGCTCCTGGCGAGGCTCGATCCGCTCCGCCCCGCACGACCGTACGGGGCGCAGCTCGGTCGTTCCATTTCGCATGATCGTACGGGATGAGGCTCAGCTGTTCCCTCTCGCCTGACCGCCCGTCTTGCCTCGCGCGACCGTTCGAGGTGAAGCTCGGCCATCCTGCCTCGTCCGATCGTGTGGGGCGAGGCTCGGTCGTTTTTGCATGCCCGTGTGGGGCAAGGCCCGGCTGCTTCTACGTGAGTTGGGCCGGATGGCTTCCCTCGGCATGGTGGCCCTTATAGGGCCGCTGGTGGGCCACTGGCCGTCTTTCCGGGAGGCGCCTTTATTGCCTCCTCATCAGAGTCTTTCTCTACTTTTAATTAGAGATCTGACCACCAAAGGACTTTATATTGTTATGATATCAATATCTTCTAGATTTAGACAACTTTTTGAACACAACTGTCCAAATAATATTGAATTACAAATCCATATTCCTCATTATATACTCCGTCTCTAGATTACTATGTGTTATATAATTCTGTTCATTGCTAATGATATCAATTTCACTGACCAAAGATTAGAGGAGCATAAAGTTCAATTAAGGACTTATAGATAAAAACCCATATATGTTGAGTAATCTTTGTGTACCCATCTCAAAAAAGAGTTCACTAAGTCGAATATACCTTTCTCGACTTGAATGCTTTTAAGCCAAAATAATGACTTTATTAGCACTACACATTATATGTTGCATATTTGTCTATGAAGGTTTAACACCTAGTGACCTATGACACATTTGTCATCACTACATCTATCAACTGTGTATGTATAGATGACTTTCTACTGCAAAATAATTATCATAAATTATTTACCTTACTAGTAAAGAGTTTGGGCAAGCTTCTGGGTAGAAGCCCTAAGCCTAGAAGAATTGGTTGGGCTTCTGGGTTAAAGCCCTATGCTACTAGCCTTTTTCATATCTCACTACCTTGTTTACGAAGGCCAATTTTTGGTGGAAACGTAATGGAGTATCAGTATACAAGCCTATACCTCTTGGTGAATAAAGTTATCTCTATTTTGTTGTAACATTCCAAAAATCCAGAACAAGTGCTAGGGACACCTTGCCATGGTCTTATTCTCTGGTTGGAATATTGTATTCAATTTAATCAGAGCAGTTTGTGTCGATACATATAGCTTAAAATATATTATTCTCCAATTAATGTGAGATCAAATCTCATGTATGTATCTACACTCTTAATCTATGGTGAATTCCCAATTCCCATAATTAGGGCTTTCTGATATCCCATGTTCGACCATGCATGCATTTGAAGAAGGTTTGTGGATCAAGTCCACCTAGTGGCTCATCAATTTTCAGATTGATATGCATTCACTGTCTTTATCTACCTTAAAGCAGATTAATCCTGCTGAGATGTCCCCCCTCTCTTAGCATTAACTGGAGTAAGAGTAGTTTTATTTGGTACCTTCACTCTTTCAGCCATATTTCTAGTTGGAATAAAAGACTTCATTATGCCTTTGTAATAAGTAAGTGTATATGACAGATTAGTTTGCAATGTTTTCCAAACCATAATTTTCTCAACGCAAAGTTCAGATTACGTAATCCCGAGCCTGAGATAATTTCAGTTCATTTTCTGGCATTACGTTGGTACAAAAATCTCTCTCTAATGCCTGAAAAACGTTCATTTACAACGTACGGCGGTATATAGATCCTTACCGGGAGGATTCAGATACTAAGTGATTAACAGAGACTTTATTCTCAGAAAAATCCTTATTTCTGAGAGAGCCCATAAATGTACATTAAGATGGTGAGATCAGGTTGTATACATAACAAATCCGAGTTTATCCGAACTGGGAATACATTGGGATTACATTATTGCAAAAGGGAATTTGCAATTTAATCACACAAGTCAAAAGCGGATAGCACTACCTGACTCCCAAACATACTTGTTGAGAATGGTGGCAATCTATTAGCTATGTTACGATCGTAATTCAAAGATTCTAATTACCTTGATATGAATTCTAGAGGCCATACAATCGACATTGATGACACAAGCTTTGAATTCAGTAATGTTTAGAATAATGATTTCACAACTTGAGTCACCATATTCATGTCTTTATGGTTTTATGTGAACACTAAACACAAATAAGATCATCTAAAGATGTATCTTTAATCATAAAAAATATCTAAGCTATCCATACACTATTTGTATCGGACTACACATATTTTCTCTGGAAATGTGTTAGGAATCTTAAATATTTAGATCATATTTTTAAGGTACAAGGATCTTAAAATAATTTTCCCTATGTCGTTTATTGTACATATACAATAGGGAAAAAATATAACCAATGGTATTGCAAATAATTTCACAACATCCTATAGGGATGGACAATTCAAAACATACCAAAGTTTTAGAATGAATCAAATGTCTAAGAAATTATTTTATTTGCAACATGTTGTATGGTCTTGATAGATATGCCATGTCCATTGTTGTCAACATATATTTCTATAGAAAAAAATTATACTAATGTCTCTATAATTCATTAAGATATGAGTTATACTCATTATCCATAAGGAGTATGATAGTGGTATGACCAAACCAACTATTATATCATATATAATGATTGCCAAAACATTCCATCTTCGATTTAGAAGAACTTAGATGTTTTGTATAATCCTAATTATAGATTTTGTGGCATTCATCCACCATTTAGAATGGTGCCTATACATATGCGAGACTTACTCAATACATTAAAATGTATGACATATTATTGAATATCAAATACATAAGTATGAGACATATAACAAACATGTCTTGACAACATTAAATATTATAACTCCATTTTTATTACATCATATTTTGTTGGATATTTTTATATGAGTAGACACTAAGATCATAGGAATCCCAAACCTGAGTCATTTGAAATATATTCGATGAGCGATATGTCTATTCTTTGAGGTTCTCTTACTGTAAAGAGTAACATTGCCACATGATCCGTAAGATCTAGTGACAAGCAACCAAACCCTAGTTTTAGATATAAGACTGAAGTAAACTTCATCGTATTTCTGTAGCTCTTGTTTCATCGCTTATGAACTTTTGGTATAGATCAAATAGGAATTTTATGAGTTTGTCATTATTTAGCAATATGCTAAAAAACCACAATTATAATAATTACTTATGATTCTTAGGTTTTTATATGGACGTGACTCATCTTTTGTGCATTGACTTTTATTCTTCATTCATGAAGAGCAAGTCTAGCTAAATGCACACAATTTGTTCTGTGAAATATTCTAGTTGAATATCCCTATAGTTTCCATATGGTTTCTTAGCAATAGCAACGATACCATTTATTTTGATCCAAAATGGAACTAATTCCAATGAGATTCAAAAATGTCCAACATATGTTAATATCCATTTTCCATGGGGGAATAATGACGCCCGTAGGGCGAGTTCATCGAAGTTCATATCTATTATCCCATACATGGTATAAACCATTGATTTAAATAATTCACTCTCAGTAAATTAAAATCACTATGGTAATGTTGTAAGAAGATTAAATACAAAATTCATCAGGATTTCATATCTTGTCAATGTATTTTGGATAATTAGAAGTCTTACATAGATATCGATTTCATAAAACTATCATTTATTAATAATGATTCATAGTTTCGTAGATAATCTCTATGTTTGAAAGAGTAGATCTCTCGTTAGTGAACAATTAAATTGCTACTATAGACATGGTCTTTGGGCTAATACATTCACAGAAGAACGTATCGCAGCCAATATCTAAGGTCTAAACCGTAGATCCAAAATATTCATCCCAGGGAAAACACTATATAGATAATCATCAAGTTTGGATATACATGATGTAGACCTCTTAGTCACAGACGAGTAATTCCTTAAAATAGGCATGGTCTTTGGGCATAATTATTCATGAGAATAAAACGCAGCCAATAGCTATGACTCTATCATCTTGTGTTTTAATCCCGAAATGATACAAGAAATTTTTGAAAAACTCTGCATTCAATCCTAAGTCAATTAATGAGCACTTAATTGAGAGAGTTTTTATTCTGTTAAAATGCTATTTCGAAAGGAATTGCAAAAATTAACAAGGTCATTATGCTGTTAAAGTCATAGATTGAAAACAAAATTGCACTAATAAATAATACAATAATTATATAAGTCTATAGTTTTGTAAAATTTGTTTGAATTCACCGCAAAAGAGCCATATATTGAGAAAACAAAATTCTAGGTTTTATCACAAAGTTCCCTTATTGACAATTAAATGTTACTTTAATTGCGAGAGTTTAGTCATAAAAACCCTATGACAAATGAATAACTTAATTGAGAGAGTTTTGGTGTAAACCCTTTTGACAATTAGATCTCATTTCTATTTGTGAGTGTTTTTGGTATATTTTTGTTAAAAACATACTATCACATGTAAATATACACACGTATACACATTCACATATGATAATGACAAGTACATAAGGAGTCTAAATAATAAAGATACATGCTGATAAGTATGACAGAATGCATAATCAATAAATTATAGGGATTGAAATGCTTAACTGCAGAAAATACTGAAATAAATAAAGACAGAAAATAGATAATATTGGTCACGGGCTCTATTCGGCCTAAAACAGCTGCGAGGCCCATTGGAGGGGCGCAGAAATTCAGCAGGGGCGGCGTGAGCCTAGGCTTCGCAGACGGCCCAAAACGTGCGGCTCGGGGCAGCGGTGGCAGCCTAGCGCCATGGTGGTGGTGGGCCGGCGAAGCGGCCCAAGGCCGTGCCCAACCCATCTCGTGGGTACAAGAGAGGACCGGTTAGGGTCTAACCGTATTTCCCTTCTCCCCCTGGCTACCGCCGCTACCGCACTCCACATCTCCTCCATCGCCGCTCATCGCCGATGATAATCACCGCCACCCACGGGAGGAAGTCCAGGACCAGATCTGTTGGATCCACGGTCGCCGGATCCCCTTCCCCTCTCCCAACCTCTTCGCCGAGGCCATTTAGTGGCACACCTCCCCTTCATCAGCGGAGTACCCACCGCCACCGGCTATGCCATTGGGGAGGTATAGGCCCGGGCGGTGCACTGCGGCCTCACCGGAGAGATGGTGCGTCGTAGGAAGATGTGGGGCCAGGAAGCGAACTGTGGAGGTCGTCGGCGGTGCGGGAGCGGGCGATGGTGTAAACCCCCTCCCCCCCCCCCCACATTCTTCTTCTTCTCGGCGAACTCAGGGTGTGAGCAACATATTCAACGGAGAAAAACATCCATTGACAAAGTTATGTGTTGAACCCAAAGAATAAAATGTAAGGAATTGTGAGTTCATCTCTATCTATTATTGTTGACGAATCCATTTTCTTATTCGTATGTGGTAAGATGCAATCGGAGAAGTCCTTTCCATCGAGATCATGATGGACAATTTGTTCCTTTCGCATTTGCCGAGGCAAGTCGATGGCCATGCAGAAGTGATGGCCGGCGTGCATGTGTTCAAAGGTGAGTTCCTGTCAAGTGCGAACTCCATTGTTCTTGCCACCCGCCGATGATCTTGCGGAATGGCCTAATCATTCTCAGTGTGTAGGGAGAAGTGCTGATAACGTGTTAGAAGTAAAGATGATTGAGTGAATGGAGAATGAACTCCTTGTTACTTTCCATTGAACTTGTACATATTTATACACGATAAAGGGATGGCTTTGCACCCCTTCGGGATTTACAGAGAGAGTGTGAAGAGTCACAACTCTTCACTAATAGATGGCTACCGATTCACTGGTTAACTAACTACTCTAGTCTTGATAATGAACTGCTTCTTCCGGACGGGTGTCTCTTGATCACAAACAGTCATATCCCTTGATGAATGGTTGTATCCTTTCACGAACGGGTGCCTCTTCACAAGGATGAAATCACCCTTGTATTTTGGTTCTCAACATATATATATTGGCCAAGGACATTAATAAAGATTCAAGCAGGGCATTAATCTTGCCGGCTACTCCCTCTACCTCCCTCTGCCT
Organism: Paspalum vaginatum; assembly: GCA_030272315.1. Classification (NCBI taxonomy): domain Eukaryota; kingdom Viridiplantae; phylum Streptophyta; class Magnoliopsida; order Poales; family Poaceae; genus Paspalum; species Paspalum vaginatum. The sequence goes on along the minus strand of CM059013.1, from coordinate 35,045,846 downwards.
CGCCTAAACCCTAGGACGATGGTGCCCAAAAGCACCAGGGTCCTGGTCCCCGACCTCCTGTACACCACAGCTATGATCTGTGCAACTCAAGTTCCAACACATCAGTCTTGATTTCAATCCGCATCACTAGAGTTGACTAAATAATATTATTGACTTAGAATGTATGCCGTCATTTTTGTTATATATGGGTTAAGTAGATGGGCATTATGTGTTTGCTTCGTTGAGTTGCAATTCTTGCCAAGCCAAAATAAAGGCATACTAAAATTTTGGCTTACCAAAATTAGGATATACCAAAGTTAGAGAAAAGAATTTAAGGCATTCACTTGGTTTAGCCAATATACTTTGTCGTCGCCCGAATTTCAAGAACATTATAGTGACTAGCCATGGTTTTGCTACAAGTTTTATGGTTGTTGGAAAAAATAAGAGCCTTTCATCAAGAGAAATTTAATGGTTCAGAAATAAGTGGTACCATAGTACCAGTATTCAACGGTTCCAAATAGGTAGGACCGGTACCTAGAATGGTAGGACCGGTAACAATACCCTTTCCTTATTTATTTTAATTATATAGTAATTTCAGCAAGAAAAAAAATCAAAATTGAGTTGTATACCGGTAGGTATCTTTACGACCACGGTAAAATGTCTCTGGTTTTGGCTAGACACATTGGTGTGCCAAGATTTGGCGACAAACCAATTAATAGACAAAACATTTGTGCATTGCTTGACTTTGGCATGGCAGGTTTTGGAGTCCAGCCAAACAGGTCCAATATGATGTTGAAATGCTCCAATGTTTCTATGCTTTATTTGCTTGATATTTTGAAATTAATTGTTTTTTATGGTACAAACCATAGGCCGACGAAAATTATGCAATTTCCATGCGCTACGAGCTCGCCGATGGAAATTAAGTAATTTCCATAGCCCACGAGCCAGCCAACCCAAAATTGTTACTTGGTCCGTCAGATGGGCCATGAAAGTTATTTTATTTCCATCGTGTAATGGATATCAGCTGTCGGATGAGGAAAATTAGCTCCTTGCTTATGATAATTTTCGGGGAAATATGGCTAATTTATGTGGGCATTTGATAGACGAAAATTATAGGGTTTGTTGTAGTCTATAAAATGTTACAATGAACTTATCGAGTAATTAACCACGCACCAATTAATAAATTAATAATAAGAGGGATAAAGAAGAATGAGAAGGGACATAAAGGATCGTATAAAGAGAATTGTAAAATACTCTGTCTCTTAACACATCTTTATATGTTGGTTTCACAAAATTTCAACTTATATTAAACTCTCTTTTCTCTTAGACTCCTTAGGCCATCTCTAGCGGAGCACTTAAATATTAGTTCAAAACATTATTCTAACATTGTATGAAGTTTGAAAATTGATGAACATGATGAGTATGTTGCTGAAGATATATATGTCCAAACGTGTCGCACGGCATGGCATGTCCTGAGCACCAAGTGGGCACGGCACAAAGACGTCGTGCTAGGCACGTCATGAACACACCGGCGTGTTGTGCCGTGCCGGCACACTGTGCTGCTCCTCAGCCAAGGCATGGCACCGGAGAGCTCTAATCCTGTCGTGCTGACACGGGAGCCCACGCGGCCCGTCATGCCGTGCCCGCCAGGCATTGCTCGCCACCACAGGCTACTGGCGCGTGTCGCCGCTCCGTCCACCGCCGGAGGCTCCCTTTGTGCATCGCCGCTCCACCCCCATCGCCGCTGCCCTCGTCGCATGCTGTCGGGGGACAGGGACCTGGAGAGGCAAGGGCGCTGCGGGGGAAGAGGGAAGCCAGAAAGGGAAGAGCGCCGCCGGGGACAGAGGGAGAGCTGGAGAGGGATTAGAGTTGGGGACCTGGCCGCCGGGAGAGGAGGCCCCTAGGGAGAGGGTTGAGACTCAGGGACTCGCAAGCCACGAGGATGGGAGTCAAGGTGGGGAGAAAGTTGGAGGGTGCCAGCTAGAGAGAGAGGAGAAGAAATCAGGGTTTCATTTATCCATTGGGCAGCTTATGGGGGCATGCTTGTCATGGCACGACAGGCTACACCCTCAACCCAAGCACGGCACAGCCTTCGTGTCGGGTCAGCATGGGCATGGTGCCCACCGGGTCATACCGGACTAAATCCGTGCCATGCCACGGCCATGGCCTATATAGACTGAAGATGGTTTTACAGTGAACCCTAAAATATTTTTAAGTTATTGGATAATAAATGTATAGCCATACCGTCCAACGACGCACAATGAATGACCGACTTGTAAGAAACCAATTATTTGCACGGTACTGAACAATGACACACAAGGCATTCAACGCGCGCTTTACATTTGATCTGCAATCATCATTGCCCTCCGTATTTTTTCTGATTAAATAAAGTTGAACGCCAGTCTGTCCCGTCGTGCCATGCATGACGCATCCGCTGCCTTCTTCATTGCATGGCAATAGGTAATAGTCCGTAGCCTAGCTCTGTATCGGATAATGCGGTAGCTCATTGGTTTCTTGTGTCTGTACTCTGTAGTTCTAATCGTTGTCCTCCTTATTTTAATTTCTCTTCAACGACATTCTGTGTAAATAGAAAAGAAAAGTACATATTTATGGTATATATTGTATCAAATCTTTTTATTGACATATTTAGTATTATCATTGAAAGATCGAATCACGCTAACCACAACAATCAGACATGGGTGAACGGTCGCCGAAACTCAAAATAATTATTATTACTCTCCAAATCACAAACCTTAACTATATCTTATTTTTCGATTTTGAACAGAACATGGATCATTTAGTAAATTTGATCCACAGAAACATCCATAACTAACTCAACTGGAATCTCTCACTAGATGTCTAGAACTCCAGATATAAAACAAACAAATCCCCTTCCTAGAAAGAAAATGACAAGAATTAATGATGCACCAATCTCGTGATTAAGCAAAGTCTAGAAAAGGTTAAAGAACCAAAGTTCTGAGATCACTAGTTTGATGTCCTAGCAAGGTTCTAGATGGATCAAATCAACCCAGATAACTCAGACACACCTGCTGCCCACTAGCTCTCAGTGTATTTGAGTTGGACCAAGTCCGGTAGTCTATCGAGAGCCACAAAGGACCCTCCATGTCACCTTCAACAGAAGTGTAAGAAATATGGAGGTATGGTTATTGTGATTAATGACAACCTTAACTGTATTACCAAAGGAGACCCCTCAACTTCGATTTGATACTCAACGGCTTTGGTTTGGATCATCTAGGAAAAGATCAAGGATTACTAGACCTAAATGTCATAAAAGAAGCTAAGCAAGAAAGACACTTAGGGGTTCTTTCCTAGTTTGTAGGGAGCCACTATATAAAGGGGGTCAAGGTGAGTAGACTAAAAGACCTTTGTTCAATGCCGTACTCAATTATGAGTCATTCTTAGTCCTAAAACTCATGCACATAAAATGTGCTAAAACTTACTCACAAACAGTAGAAGACTCAAAGAAACTCCCTCAGAACAAATCGTCGTGTTCCGAATCAAAGCAGTGAAGCACACTAAGTATTTCTACGCACTGGACAGTCCAGTGTCCACACACCAGACAGTCCGGTGCGTTCTAATGTGTGGCCAGCCTGTATTATCCTGCGTCCATGCAAAATGCATGCACCCCGATCAGTCCAGCATGTTCACCGGACAACATAGGCCGAGGGAGTAGTTCACGACCATTCAGTGGTCAACCATTAGACAATCTGGTGAATACCCCAAACGTTCTGGCCCGATGGGTTGCCACAGTCGTGGTTTATTGCTTATGCCCGCACAGGATTGTCCGATGTGTACCACTAGACCGTCTAGTGAGTCTAGCGGCTAGTTGGCCCAAAAAAGGGATCCAAATAGTTGTGCGCACCAGATCGTCTGGGGTGCAATAACCCAACCATCTGGTGCTTGCATAAAATCTGTGCAGAGAGCCCCAAATGGCTAGTTTGAGGGGTTCCCTCCTATTTGAAGGCGCTCCTACCCCCATTTGATAGCTTTGCGACCAGCAACAATTCATATACACACACAAAGCTCGCTTGAGCACCAATATACACAAATATCTGAGCTTTGGGTCAAGAGACTTGAGAATGGGTTGGTCTCTTACGCGAGGTTGATCAAGTCAAGACCAAGGCTTGTTACTCTTATTGATCATGATCATCTAGATGGCTTGCGAGTTGTGCCTCTTGTGAGCTTCTCGATGTTTCTGGAAGAAGCAAGAGAAAGCCCTTGCACTGACATTGTGTGTGGTTCAGAGTCCACTGCTTTGAAAAGGAGAAGGGCGTCCACGAAGAGAGCACTTCATCCTTTGCATGGATCAAGGGGAAGCTTAGCTTTTGCACTGGTGCTCCAACTTGGACTAGGGGGATGTGCTTGGAGATCACTTGATAAATATGCTGAACTAGAACTTGCATTAATTCTTTCAATATGATTCATCATGAAAATGCTAATCTGATTTACTCACGGTTGAACATTCTTGTAGAGGATCTCAACGGCCTTGGGCTGACACAAATGTCCAATGCTGATGTGGCAAGGAAGATATTGAGAGTTCTTTCGTTGGGCAAGTATAGGCACATAGTCACATATCTTCATCAAACTGACCTCTCGACCACCACTCCCTCTGGTGTACTTGGCATGATGGATGCACGTGGGATGTACATGAACATCACACCGGATGAGAGCCTATTCATCCATGAAAAAAATATTATCCTCAAAGCAAATCAACCAAAGAAGTCCACCCCAAGAATATCATTGTGGTGGATACCAAAGAAGATGAAGAAGAAGAGGAGGATAATGATGAAGAAGTTGCCTTGCTTGTCTGAAAGGCAACCAATGCTTTGACCCACCTCAGCAAGAAAGGCATCAAGTATTCATCAAGCAAGAAAAAAAATCTTTCCACCAAGAAGTCCACTGAAGAAATGAAGTGCTACAATTGTGGATAAATTTGCCACCTTGCTCATCATTGCGTCTTCTGAGCAAGAAGAAAGACAAGAAGCACCACAAGCATGACTCAAGTGATAGGTCAAATGATGACGAGAATAAGGGCAAGAAAAAAGACAAGAAGCAATTCAAAAATATGCTCTTCAAGAAGAATGGTGAAGCTTACATTAAGGAGTGGATGACAAATGATAACACCTCAAGCAACTCATCATTTGACTCAAGTGATAGTTGTGGTGAAGGGGTTGCTATTGCCTCACTTTCTACACTGCCACCATCTCCATTCGACTTCTACATCCACTACACATCTTTGTCTCATGGCCAAGGGTAAGAAGGTGACAACCTTTGATGACTCAAGTGATCATGATGACTTACAATAATATGATGAGCTTGCTAATATACTATAAGATCAAAGGAAAACAATTAACAAGTGAAATGATGACTTGGACAAGCTTAAAAATGAGAACTCTCTTAAGCAAGTGTATATAATGAGCTTGAAGAAAGTGGTGATCGAGGCAAGAGTAGGAAGTTGCTCAAAAAAATCAAGTCTTGAAGATTACAAGAGCAAGCTTGTTGAGTCAAATGACAAACTATCAACCAACAACAAGCAAATGAACAAATAATTTGACATCCTTGATGAAGCTTACAAGTAATTGAAGAAGTCTCACATTGAGCAACGTAATGAAATCATGAGTTGGAATGAAGCAATTGAAGAATTCAACATCAACTATAAAGGTTCGATGTCAACTCATTTGTTGCAACTCCAATGCCAAGAGCTAGAAGAAGCAAGAAACTCACTAAAGCTCAACCTTGAAGCCTCAATTCAATTCACAAGGTTGATGAATCATCCAATGACATCAACACTTGTGACAAGAATTGTGTGCCTAAGAGCAAGCTTGAGAAGCTTCAAAATGAAAAACAACAACTCAAGGGAAAATGAAAGAATCTCCCAATGCACTCAAGGATTGTGGAAAGTGCAAGAGCAAGAATCCTCCAAAGTACGATGGAAGTATTCTCAGCAAGCTCAAAGATGAGAATGACAAGGTCAAGAGAGAAGTCAAGTTTTTGTCTTCCGGGTACTTAGAGATGCTTTCTTGCAAGGCAATGAAATTTGGAAGGAATGGAATTGTTTACCTCTGATCAAGGGCATGTGCAAACGAATGCCTTCAATTATCATAGAGAAGCCAAAATGGTGCATCGATTGCTTGACCGAGGGTCACTTTGCATTTGAGTGCAATGCACCACCTAAGAAGCTAACTCCTAATCACTTGAGGCAATTTTCTTACAAGAGAGTGTCCAGTGGAAAATAACGTCCATGTTAATGGATCCAAAGGACAACAATGGGGCAAAGAAGATATGGCTGATTAAGTCACTTATTCCTAGCTAGCCACTCTGTTGGCGTCTCTTAGCCTTAACAGGTTTTACTCCGCAAGCACACGGAGGCCGCTGTAGCCTTTCACTCAGAGTATTCTAAGTATCATAAATTTCCACAGGGAAGCGGCAGGCGAGAGAGTGTAATTGATTATACTCAAATCGATATAACTGTAAACTTAGATAAATTATACCAACTAGCAGTAACAGGGGTAAACGTGACAAAGATAGGTGTATGGTGGAATGATAAGCCTATCAAAGATATCCGTAGAAGGTATAGTTGCCTCGGAGGACAACGAGTGAGATAAAGTCACCAAACTCTATTTCCAATCGGCTACAAAGATTATCCGTGACTAACTAAGAAACTCAATTAACAAGTCAGGGTCTTGCGTCGAGCGAAATTCTAGAGTCTCGAGGGTACCGGGGGTAGATAGTTGGTCCCGAAAGAGAGTCTAGCTAACACCTACAGGCCTCCCGAACGACGGGCTTGGACTGCACAAGCATACCACGCGCTGTCACCGAGTGGGGCTACCAAGCAAAGCTGCATGGAGAGGATGGCACGCTATGAACAACGATAGACTGTCCTTGATCAGAGGAGAGCGTCTAGCCAGAGCCTAGCGTCTAAGTCTAGGGTTGAGTTATAGCACCGGCAAGAATAACAAAGTTAAACACAACCTAAGCCTTGCAAGTGTGCAAAAAAGGTACACCACACTAGCAGGAGATAGAACTTAGAGTAAAATATAACTGAAATTATATTGAAGATAATCTGAATCCAAAAGATATAAAGCTTTACCACAGACTCGAAGATAACTCCGGAGACTCCGAGGCAAAGGTCAACTCAACTCTAACTCCCAGGACTATCCTAACTACTAAGGGAATAGGTAGCACTCTGAGATAGAACTTGAACTCAACTCCATACTCCTCCACACCGCTCTCAGGGCCTATTTATAGCCTATACAAGTGAAAGGGGTATTTGTAGCTAGGCAAGGTCGGTGTGGGAGGTGAGGCGGTGGATGGGCGGCCAAGGGGGGTGGCCGGCCGACCATGAGGGGTGGTCGGGCAGGCCATCTGATGAACCGACTAGACCCATCCTTTGGCTAAGATTGTTTCCCCACGTCGGTTGGCAGTTGAAACAGTTGAGCACGTGTAAATGAGTAACTTGAGTGGTCGGGCGGCTAGGTATCTGCTCCTGATTTGTTGCATGACACTTCCCTTGGACTTGTGACATCACCAATCCATGTTTTAATGGTATTTTGGCCCTTGGATTCTTTGGATGCTTGATACGATGGATGGATTGACATTGCCTTTTGTTTCTTTGCATGCAGGAGTGAGGTAGGGGCAAACCGAATCGGAGGGATGGTCGGCCGGCCATGCCACATCATCGGGCGACCTGGCAGGTGGCCGGCCGACCATGGGACATGCTCGGGGGGCCATGGGCTTTTCCCCATTTCAGCCCATCTTCACTTCTTGGCCTTGTTTCATCCATTTTTACATGTAATTTTGTACCTGCACCCAAATATTCATGTACATCTTGTGGAACTCATTAGTAGTAAGGGTTAGTCCAAATATTTCACATGTTTTGCTTCATTTGGTGGATAATTGATGGTTGATATCATGAGATTACGACCGTCAACACTCTCTCACTTGATGAGAAATGGACACATAGGCCAAAAGTTGCACCTATTCTCAAGTGGGTGCCCAAATCTCAAGAATGAGTTTCCTTGTGTGTAGGTGAAGTACAAAACCGGTGGATCAGATTGGGTAATGGATAATGGATGCACTCAACATATGACCAGTGGTTCCTGGATGTTCACGTCACTAAGTCAAGAGGTAGAGGGTTATGACAAGATCACTTTTGGTGACAATTCAAAGGGCAAAGATGAAGGTTTGGAAAAAATTGACATATCAAGTAAATATTCAATTTCAAATGTGCTTCTAGTTGATTATTTAAACTTCAACTTATTATCTGTGGATCAAATGTGTTATTTGGTCCTTGAATGCCCATTCAAGCCAATTGAAGTGATTGTGAGCAACAGTGAATCTGATGAAGAAACCTTCAAGGGATTCTGGCATAACAATCTCTATCTTGTTTATGACTTCCAAGAAAGCCAACTCGCAAGCATGTTTGTTCTCCAAGAGTTCAAAAGGTTGGTTGTGGCATAGAAGGCTAGCTCATGTAGGGATGAGTACTCTCAAGAAGGTCATGATGAAAGACTTGGTCTGTGGTTTGAAGGATATCACTTTTGAAGGACAAATTGTGTAGTGCTTGTCAAACCAGCAAACAAGTTGCAAGCAGCTTATCCAAGCAAGATGTTCATCTCCACTTCAAGGCCACTAGAGTTACTTAACATGGATCTCTTTGGTCCCACATCCTATACAAGTCTAGGTGGCAATAATTATGGCTCTATGGCTATGGATTCTTCTCAAGATACACTTTGGTATACATTTTTCTAGAACAAAACTGAAGTGGCACATATCTATACCAAGTTTGTTAAGGGAGCTCAAAATGAATTCAACACATCAATTGTGAAAAATTTGAAGTGACAATGGGAAAGAGTTTGACAACACCAATATTGAATGATATTGTTATCAAGTTAGCATCAAGCATGAGTTCTTATCCACCTACACTCCCCAACAAAATGTTGTAGTGGAAAGAAAGAATCACAATCTAATTACACTTGCAAGATCAATGCTTGATGAGTGTGGTACAAGTGAGACATTTTGGGCCAAAGCCAACAACACTGCAGTTGTGCTTCCAACGGGTTACTTCATCCAGTGTCTCCTTGACAAGTCTCCATATGAATTGCTAAATGGGAGAAAATGCAATATCTCTTATTTCTAGGTTTTTTATTACAAATATTCTATCTACAAGAAACGCCAACACTTGGATGAAGAACCACTTGTAGAGGCTAAAAAATATGACAATTGGTGACATCAAGCCAGAATAGGATGAAGATGAAATGCAAATTGTCAATCAACCATCCTCATCAATGGCACCTCAAGTTACATGGTAGTGAACAAGAGCAGGAAAGCTTAGTGAAGATCAAATTCTTCCAAACGAAGATGTTCATGTACCACAAAAGCAAGTTGAAGAACAAGCTCAAGATGTTGATGCACCGATTCAAGCACCTCAAGTAGAGCTTACTAGAAGTTAACTTACAAGTGCACACCTACAAGATTTGATCATTGGTAGTGCAACAAGAGGAGTCACAACATGGTCTCGCAATCAAGCCATATTTTGTGAGACATTCTCATTTACTCTAGCATTGTGCCTACAAGTGTTGATCAAGCTTTCAGTGATCCAGATTGGGTAAATACAATGCATGAAGAACTCAACAACTTCACAAGAAACCAAGTTTGGAGACTTGAAGAGAGCTACTAGAGTGATTGGAAACAAATGAGTTCTTGAAAACGAGCAAGAGTATAAAGGCAACATTATGAGAAACAAGACAAAGATTAGTAGCAAATGGGTACTCTCAAGTTCAAGAAATTGATTTTGGAGAGACCTTCGCACAGGTTGCAAGATTAGAGGCTATTTGGTTCCTACTAGCTTATGCATCACATCATGACACAAAGCTATATCAAACGGATGTGAAGAGTGCATTCCTGAATGGATATATCAATGAACTAGTCTACGTTGAGCAACTGTGTAAGGAAAATGGCCTATTATGCCATATTTCCATAGTTGTGTTTTGGTAATTTATTGAAAACCAACACTTGGACTAATGAACTTGTCTAGATGCTCATTCTCAGGTGTTTATGTCCAAGGGATGATGAAGAAGAAAAGCTAAAGGCAAGTACCGAAGGGCCGCCCAACGGGGGTTTTGGACCAGACAAATCGGTCTCATGACCAGACATACCTCTGAACCTATTTCCCCAAGGTGTGAAGAATTGGAAAGCCCGCAAGTTGTGAAGACCAGACAATCCAAAATCCCAAGAAGTCAATGGACCAGATAACTTCAGAGGAGGAAGCAACAGAAGTGACCAAGTTCAACAGACCAGACAGTACGGTCTAGAAGACCAGACTGAAGGTCAGACAAAGTTGGCAGAGAGTATGAAGATTGATGCCATAGAAGAATACAACGGACCAGATAGTATGGTCTATAAGACTGGACAAAAGGTTAAACTAATTTTCCCAAGGGTATGAAGATTGAAGCCACAGAGGAATACAACGAACCGGATAGTATGGTCTGTGAGACTGAACAAACCATTGGACATTACAATGGCTAGTGCAACGACTAGTTGGCAAGTACAATGGACCGGACAATCCAAAGTATGCCAAAGTGAACAGATCCGACAATCCGGTCTATGCACTTTATGGCAGCCTTTTGGCCAACAGCTAGTTCATGTTTGTGGGCTATATAATCCACTCGACCTGACTATTTTGAATGTGTTAGACCACAACAAGTCTAGAAGAGTATTCCAAGCATATCTACAAGTCCAACCACCATATGTCAGCTTAGTGCATGATCCAAGCTAGTTAGATTTTAGAGAGAGTGAGCTTATGAGCTCTTCTTGAGTGTAGCTCCTATGTGAGCTAGAGATAAGCCTTGGCTGCGGTCAAGCCATATTGTACTTATTGCTAGACCCTCATTCATTGGTCACACCTTGTGTGGGGATGAGGAGACCCTACAAACTCTGTAGTGCAATCCGGCGCCTTGTGACCGAGAGAGAGACGGTGGCGATGGCCAAGCCTTCGTAGATTGGTGGCACTTAGCCTTTGCTTGCCGGGAGCCACTTGGTGGTGAGCGCAAGATGGTGATCCGAAGACACTTGGTGCTAGCTGGAATTTTGCCTTTGGTGTTGAGTCCGTCGACTTAGCCCTTAGTGGTGATCTACGTTAAATTGTTGTCTCTCCTCAGGGAGTTTGTATCCCCCTTCCTCACTCTCTTTACTAACCGCATTTATGTTTCCGCATTTACTCTATTGTGTGCCTTTAGCTTTCCTAGTTAGTTTGATTAGGTTTAGCTCTAGGTTGGAAGTATTTTGGGTAAGTTAGAGAGCGCATAGATAAACCTTAGACTTAACTAAGTTGGACATGATATGTTTATCTTGTGCCCTAGGTAGCCCTAGATTTTAAAAAAGTGATTAGCGACCCAATTCACCCCTCCCCTTCTTGGGACGAATACCCCAACACTGGTCCTTACAAACTACCCAGATTTGAACACCCAAGGAATCCTAATCATGTCTATAGGCTATGCAAAGCCCTTTATGGACTTAAGCAAGCTCCAAGGGCATGGTATGAGAGGTTAAGGGACACTCTAATATAAATATGGTTCAAGATTGACTGAACACCACATTATTTACCAAGAAGATTGATTAAGATCTCTTTATCACTCAAGTGCATGTTGATGACATCATTTTTGGATTAACAAATGAAGAGTTGTGCAATGAATTTGCCAATGTGCTGGCAAAGTAGTTTGCGATGTCCAAGATCGGTGCGCCCACCTTCTTCCCTAGGTTTCAAATCAAGCAATAGAATGATGGGACATTCATCTATCGAGAAAAGTACACCAAAGATCTACTCAAAAGATTCAAGATGGATGAATTCAAGACAATCAACACACCAATGCCTACCAATGGATACCTCAACCTCAATGAAAACGGCATCAAGGTGGACCAAACCCTTTACCGATCCATGTTGACACGTCTCTTAGCATAATAGATTTTACTCCACAAGCGTACAGATATTCACTATAGCTTTTCACCCAAAGTATTCCAAGTATCATAAAAATTCCACAAGGAAACAATTGGCAATAGATAGAATGATCTAATTATTCTAACAAAGTAAATTGTAAACCTTGATAAATACCAGCTTAGATCTTAAGAAGGGGTAAGATAAATAAAAGTGGTGTATAGTGACCAAAGAGGTCTGTAGCTAGTATAGTTGCCTAGAAGGACAACAAATGAGAGAAAGACTCCAAACTTTACTCTAAACGGCTGCTAAGGCTTATTTGCAGTTAGACTAATGATACACGAAAATGAACTAGGGTCTTGCGCCGAGCGAAAGTCTAGATTGGACTGAGGTGTCCATGGGTAGATAGTTGGTCAACTTAATGAGAACTAGCTAACACCTATGGGATTCCCTAACAATGAGGTCACATAGGGTACACTCCCACTGTCACCAAGAGGACATACCAACTAGATCTGCATGGAGAAGATGGCACGCTATACTAGTGCTCAAGCAAAGCTTGGACACTAAAGCTCTTCCATGATCAGAGGGTGAGAACTAATCAGGCCTAGATCTAAGTCTAGGAGTAGCTTATAGCATAGGCAAATCTAGCAACATTCACATGACAAAAGCATACACAATACTAGTAGAACCAAAAGCTCCGACTAGAGGGGGTGAATAGGAGCACTTCAAAAACTCAAATTCGACCACCGACTCTAAACTGACTCAACGAAAGCTAGATACCATCTACTGAACAGATACATATCTAGCAAGCACTCGGTACCATCCACTGAATCGATACGTACCGAGCGGAAAGCAGAAGCACTTAACTCAACGATCACAAAGACAGCAAGCCAAGCAAAGCAACGCCGCATGCACAAGTCACCCACTAGCCACTCAACAAATTGAGATGTGCCTCATTGATGATCAGCAAGTGAAGAGTATAGGCATATAGTAGAAAACACAAAAGCGAGGATGAAGCAAAACACCAAAGCCAAAAACAATAAAGACAAGGCGGAGTAGCTGGGATAGCTGGACTACCCAGTATCAGCTATGACATAGTCCACTGGAATCAGACTATCTGATGCTAGCTGCTAGATAGTCGGGGGGCAAGCTAGAGCTAAGCCCTACTATCGGATAGTCGGGTGCAAGCTACCGGATGTTCTGGTGGAACCGAATTATCAGGTAGGTTGAATCAATTTTTCCAGTGTTGCCAGAAACAGCCCTAGATCTTGAGTTCTCAAACCCAAAACTTGACCAAACCTTCTCCAATCTTCACGGGATTTGACACAGGCTATACTAGCTCCATTCCAAATCTCTTCCCAAAAGATCTACTGAAAAAAGATCACAGGATAAGCATGAATTTCAGATCTCGCGGAGAAGAGAAACTTTGGGCAAGAAAGGGCAAAACTCAACAATGACTTGCTCATGGTAATCCTATATGATTGAGATGGACGAAGTCATAATCTCCATGTCATAGCAAGTCCAATACACCAAAAGAATGGGGCTAACACATGGACAAACCAAAATCTTCCAAAAGCCTTTGAGTTTCACCCAAAATCCAAACAAGAGAGGAGAAGGAGAGAGGGTTGCACACTTCTCACGAATTGGAGAGGAACCTTGCTATATTGAATCACAAGATTGAGTTCTTACAAAGTTCCTACAGCCTACCACGCTTCATCCTTCCCACTAATGCAAAGACCTAGCACCAAGGCTCTCCGAAACCTAGTCTAGATCCTGATTTTCTCTCTAAGCACTTGGATGCTAGGAAATGCTTAGCCCCAGGGTTTAGAAGCTCCAATAGATAGTATAAATGACCAGCCAAGTCACTATTTATACCAAAGGCCTAATGACACCATTTAATACTAAGAGCCCTAGTCTAGAATGCCCGGAGGAGGCTAAATGAAAAGATACAATCTGATGACCACGATGAAGTCTTGATCTTCTTCTCTTGCACGCTATCACTAGATGAACACCACATGGCCAGTAGTCCAATTTAGTGCCCACGGTTTTTAAGTCAGAAACCGGAAAACTTTATTCGCCTTCTTTATGGGCCAGGCTTGGCCCAATCTTCTAACTTGGTGAGTTTGAGGCCCAACTTACTGTACCTTCTCGAACCGGTTGGGTTGATTGTTTTGATCTAAAGTCTCCAAAATCTCCCTCACATTCCTCTATGCCACGTTTCTGGGTTGGAGCACCACGGTCACGTCTGGCATCTCAAGTCCATCAGAGTCGCCTCACAATCCATAGGAAGGCTTACATAGCAATCGGTCTCTGCTCCTCTGTGTACTGGACTCATGTAGTTAGCTGATGTAGATGGATTTCCATGTAACTCTTGTTGTGTGTATGTTCCCTTTCTTCTAGATTGGATTTTGATCTCATCTCTTGGTCTTTTGGTGTGTTTGTGCTTGGCCAAGTTTGACATCTTTCTTTTTGCCATTGTTTTGGACTGCTAGGGCATGGAGGGATTGTGGTTTTGGTGTGCCAAGTCCTTGGTTCCATGAGCAGCCCCAAAGTCTTTCATTCTTGCCCTTGTTCTTCAACTCTTTGAGAGTCATATCCATGGAAAATCCCTTAGATTTTGGGTGAAATATTTTGGGGATAGTTTCTCCATGGCCTATACAAGCTCCACACAAAGTTTGGTGAGGTTTGGAGATAATTGGAGCAAGATTTGGTTTGGGTCTTTGTGGATTCACAAGCTCATTTCCTTCTGCTCGGTCTGTCCAATGGTTTACCATTGGACCGTCTAGTGTATAGTTCAGTGAGCAGTAGACAAACCGGGGCATGGCAACCCCAAGATTTTTGGCACCATCGAACCATCTGACAATCGACCATCGGACGAACGGGTGGGTGCTGGGTTGCCCAACTGCAACCCCTGTCCAATTGTCCGGTGCACCATCAGACCGTCTGATGAGTAACCATTGGATCGTCCGATGGTTGACCATCGGACCGTCCAGTGCTCTCTTGCCGGCGGCTTGTGCCTCCTGTTGTCAGCGCCATCGGACCGTCCAATGGTTGACCATTGGACCGTCTTTTGGTACCTATAGTGATTTTGTTGTCTTGTTTTTGCGTCATTTTCGATTGGCATTTGAGAGAGTGCTTTTGTGTGTATTTCCTCGGTGTGTCCTAGAGTTGGTAAGTTAGCTTTGGTATGTGATCTTGCATGTTTTGAGAAGACAGAGGTTTTGTGGTTGCAAGTTTTACGCTCGATCTATTCACCCCCCCCCTAGGTCACCTTCTCGGTCCTCATGACCTTATTCCAAAAGAAAATGATGATCTGAAGAGGAGGTTGAGAGGTCCAAGAAGGACTTGATGAGGATAAAGGGCAAAGATATTGCACAACCTTCTTAAGATAATTGTGAACTCATGGTGAACAAGCTTGTGAAGGGTTGAACTGTGCAAGGTACCAAATGCCAACAAGGACTCAAGTCTAAGAGCTCCAAGATTAATGGGCAAGATCAAAAGAAGAAAAGGACTTCTCTAACTTGCTTCAAGTGCAATAAGGAGGGTCATCACATGGGATATTGTCCTTTGAAGAAAGAAGAGAAGAACATGAGCAAAGGCCAAAAGGAGAAAAGGAAAATTGCTCATGTCAAGTGCAACAAGTGTTCAAGCTTAGGACACTATGCCTCTATTTGTTCTAAAAAAAATAATGGAGATTCCATGATATCTAGAAAAAGGTTCAGTTGCAAGGAAACAATCAAGAAGCTACATAAGAAATCATCTAGCAATGAGAAGTATCGTATGTGTTACACTTGCCTAGCAAAGGGATATATTGGTAAGAATTGTCTTATGGGTAATCATTCTAAGCCTAACCTTGTCAACAATGGTTTTGATAAACTTAGGAAGGCCAAGAATGGCTCTTGTGCATCTAAAGTGATTGGTTCACCTCATGCTAGCACAAGGGCCATTTGGGTGCCTAAATCTCTTGTGACTAACCTTAAAGGACCTAACATGTGTTGGATACCAAAATGTGCTTGAAAGACTTAATAGATGCTTGTAGATGCATTGAAGGCTTGGCTTCACTTGAGAAGAACTATATTAGATATCTAATATCAATAGCCTTTCAAAACTGAGCTCTCTCTTAATATTTGAAAATTTGTTCCAAGTGTCGAAATTATTGATATGTCTCACTCTTGAATTCCATGTTGGTAACAAGTATCTCATTTTGTGTTATCCAGCCATTTAGCTTTGAGTAGGAGCTAGTTGTTCACAATTTGGTAATTGTAAGCACTTGAAAGTGGCTAGGTTAATGTGAGCAAAAACTCATGGTTTGTGCTATATGATGCTTTTAGTGGCTCTCTAGTAAAGCAAGATCTTTTGATTGTTTTAGGTGATGAATTATTGATGTTAGCAAATGTCTATTGATGAGATAAAATGGATTCGCTAGCAATGTCAGCTATGTTGAAGATTAGATATCCACTACATGTGCCTCTCCAAAGAGCCTAACATATCACCTTCAATAATACCCTCAAGGATGTCGAAAATGGGCGGTAATCACTTAAATCTCAAGTTGAGAATTATTTTTGAATTTTACCCTCTCATGACTTGTGTAGCTATTTAGAGTAAAGAAGCAGTTGAGAATTGATTTTGGGTGATGGTCTTGCAAGGAAATATCATTGGTGGGAATACAAAGTGAAAATGGTGAAGTGATATCAATTCGGTCTTCCACAACAAGCAAGATTATATATTTAAGTTTCCTTTATGGATTTCAAGACAAGCATGTCGAGATGAATCTATTCTTTTTCTATATATGTATGCGAATACTTTGTTTGAATAAGTTGAATACTTAGCTCAAATATGAAGATTCAAATGGAGTCACTTATCTCTCATTCTAAATCCTCCATTCAAAGAAAATCAAAATATAATAAATTGCCATGCTTTCATTCACATATTGAGGTAATTTACTTGGTTTACTTTGTGCAAGTTTACTTCTGCAAGTACTTTGTGTTGTTTATCCAAAAATATAGGATGCACTCCTCTTGGGTCTTAAAAGATCTCGTGCATGTTTCAAGTTATTCAAATACATGAATGCCTAAATTTAAGTGTAGTTTATCCAATGTTTTGTGATTTTGAGACTAACTCTTTTTGTGTAAAACTTTTGTTTAGTCTCATGAGATGGAAGACACTTCATCATAGGTGTGTTAATTCAAAACTTGCCAATTCGTACCTTATTGTAGGAAAAAGTGTGTGAATGATAGAATACATAGCACCCTTAACTGAACAACTGGTTTTCTAACACCCCAAATTTTGGGAAACTAGACAAAACATAGCCTAGTCGGTTTTCATGGGTGGTTTTGCTGATGTGGCACATCTATGGATCACATGTTAGTTCCACATGTGCAAACATGCCAGTTCCACATGTGAAAACCTCCTCCCCATAGCCTCACCCTTCCACTACTCGTTCTCTTCCTGTGCGCCGCTTGCGCCCTTCCCATCGCCGTCACTTGCCCCCTCCTCCCTGCCCGCCATTGTTCGCCTCCACCTCGCTCATCCATCATCACGTCATGATGCAGTGTCATTGGTGTACTGCTCATGGAAGAGATGGTGGGAAGGCAGGTGACGATGAGCTCGCGGGCGGCGCTCATGGAGGAGATGGTGGGTGGGTGAGTGGGTGGCATGGTGGTGATCATGGAGATGTTGGGCAGGAGGCGATGACGGTGAGCTCACGGCAATGGTGACATGACACTCTTGTTGATGGTGGACGGGCAGCGACTACAATGAGCTCATGACGGCGGTAATGCTTATGGAGATGGCGGGCAGCAGGTGGCAACGACGAGCTCACGAGTAGCGGTAGCACTCAAGGAGATGGTGGGCAAGAGGCGGCGACGGCAAGCTCCTGGGTGATGGCAATGCTCATGGATATGGTGGGCAAACAGCGGCGATGCCGAGTTCATGGGCGGCAACGGGTCACGGGATGCGAGCTCGTGGAGAGAGGAGACTGCTTAAGAGGAAGAAGACAAGGAAGAAAACAAGAAAAATTAGTTGTAGACAATGACAAGTGGGCCCAAATGCCACAGTGGAACTCTACAACTCATCTTGCCACGTAGGCAAAACCGCCCTCCAAAACCGTCCGAGGAGTGTCCGGTTTTGTAAAGTTTAGTGTGCAAAAGATCTGATTTTCTAGTTGGGGTGCTATGTACTCTAGCATTTGAAGTATAGGGGATTATACAGACTTTTTGCTTTATTGTATCTTTTACCTAGCTACAGACTCTATAATATTGCTTAAATTCCTTTTGTGGCTTAAATGTCAAATGGTGCACATTGTGAATAATTGGTCCTTTTGTCATCCCACTAAAAGGATCATTGTTTGTGAAACTCTCCCTTGTGCTTTTAAGGTTTTCTCTTTTATATGTGTTGCATTACGGTTCCTCTGGGTGATCTCTATTTGTATTCAAAATCATGCAAGTGAAGTGCATGAAATTAAAATAAGAAAAGAGAATATTAAATCAAGGGTGGTCAATATCTTGACAACCAAACAACAGGGATGGAGAAGCACCTTTAGGTAAAGAAAGGACACAAAGGGCATATTATGGATCATGGATGTAAATAAGAGCTATAATTCACCATGAGAGATCAAGTGAGAGCTATTATTTCAATTGGTTACATTGAGCCTCACTTGTGAAGAGCATATATGAGTTGATTCTCAAGTCAACAAGTTTGTGTGGTAATATACCAACCTTGGTGGTGATATGCATTCTTTGGCCTAATTTTAATTGTCATGAATTATAATATCTCAACCTTGATATAGCATGAACTACTCTAACCTTCAATTAGATTTAGTGCATGTCACAAGTAATTCAAATACTTGGTGCACATCTTAAGGGGGAGCTTATACTATATATTGTGTCTTTGTGACTAACAATTTCCTTTAGTGATTTGTGTAGTCTCTTGATGATAATGAGTTTCTATTAAGCTTGCTGCTCCATGAGATCCTATTTGGTAAAAGAGTATATCCTTTCTATTTGGTTGCATTTCCAATTCTTGTGTAGCTTCTCTCCATAAGATAGCTTAAATTCCCTTGTTTGGACTTAATTGACCAAAAGTGCATATGTAGTTGCCTTCCACATATATACATGTATGCACTATCTCAAAATAGAACTTCATCTATGTTGTGAGGTTTGACCATTTTGTGGTCTGCTTGCCTTCCTCATCCAAAGTATCACTACTTGAGAAACTAGAGCTTGAGCAATTTAATGCTATTTCTTGTCGTTGTGAGTGCATCTAGGTGATAACACAAGATATATCAACTATAACTCAAAATTTAGTCAGTCATGCACAAGCTTTGGAAGACCATGATGATTGGGTTGAAGTGTACATGATGGGAATATTTTTTTTATTGGTATCATAATTCTTGGTTTAGTATCTCATTCAATTGATATCAATTGACTCCTTCAATATTATCCTAGTGGAATTCTCATCGAGATAACAATGGCAATCAATGGGTATCTTCATCTTGTTTTTGAGGCTGAGAACGAGTAATGGTATACAATTCTATGGCTTCTTGTATTACATTTATGCATATAGGCCCTTACATGCTGGGGTGTGCATATGTATGCAAAAATTGAATCACACCATGAGTATGTATTTTGGTGACGATTAGAGAACTATTTAGATATTGGAAAAAGTCTACATAACCCCCTAACTTTTGGACGTTAGTCTACTTCACCCCTTCATCTTCAAAACCGGATGTTTAACCCCCTCAACATTTCAAAACTGGAAAAAATAACCCCCTTGGCGGTTTTCCTGAGCAATTTTGATGACATGGCGTGCCAGCATGCCTGTGGGCCCCAGATGTCATCTGTTTTCTCTCCTTTTTATCATCTCTCCTTCCTCCTCTCTCTCTCTCTGCCGCTAGGCAGGCTGGACCTAAAGCCATGGAATTTGGTCACTGAGCCATCGCCATGGCCCCTGCAATGCTCCCCATTCTCCTCCCTCTCGATCGCATCGCCGCTCGCCTCCTCCCCAGCCGGCGTAGCTTCCCTCCTAGCTCTCGCCCACCGGTTGCCCCCGCCCAGCTGGCGCAGCTCCCTCCTTCTCACTCCAAGCCGCCTCTCGCCCCCTCTCCATCCAGCGCGGCTCCCCCAGGAGTGTGCGTGAGCTGTGCGCGGTGGGTCCGAGAGTGCGCGTGCGGGGGCCACGACGGCAGGTCTGTGAAGCGCGTGGGCACGGAACGTCAGCTAGTCTAGGGAGCTGCGTGGGTGTGGGACGATGGCTGTTCTGGGAGCTCGTGAGTACGGCATAGCAGCTAGCCTAGTGAGCATGCACGGGTACAGCGGTGGGTCTAGGAAGCAGTCGCAGTGACCATGGCGGCGGCTCTAGTGAGCAGCTATGCGGCCGCACACGTCTACCTCTCCGATGTGAGCTGTGCGATTGCCATTGCTGCCGCACAGGCGAGGGGCCGCTGCCGCTCTGGATGTCGGGGCAGCAAGGGGCGAGGGTAGGGGCGCCGCCACCACCGCAGATGCCAGGCGTAGGTGGGAGCACGGCCAGGGCACGGCCGCCACTACGAGTTCGGGTACCTCTACCACCTCGGGTGCCCCAACCCGACTCCGAATGCGCCTCCTCGACCATGTGTCGCGGAGATGAAGGAGGCAGAGGAGCGAAGGCGAAGGCGAAGGCGGAGAACACGGAGGCGGGGAGGAGCGAAGGTGGAGAGAGAGGGAGGAGAGATAATAAAGAATTTACATGTGGGTCCTATTGCCATGTGACCATTAGGTGCCACGCTGGCGTACCACGTCATCAAAACCGCTCATGAAAACCGCCTAGCAGGTTATTTGTCCGGTTTTGAAAAGTTGAGGGGGTTAAACATCTGGTTTTGAAGGTGAGGGGGTGAAGTAGACTAACCTCCAAAAGTGAGGGGGTTATGTAGACCTTTTCCTTTAGATATTTTTTTGATACCTGTTATTTTTTTTATGATATGAGTTTGTCACATGCTCCAAATGTCTTACCAGTGATGTATGAACTAAATGTGCTAATGTCTCAAGGATCTTGATTCAAGATGTTGCATATTTTGTTTGATTGAATAAGGATGTGATCTTATATGTGCCTTTTACTATATTCATGCTTCTACATTGCCTTGTTGATTTTATCCCTATGCATAGACCTTTTTGGTGTTTGATGCCAAGGGGGAAGATGTATATTATGATGGAGAGAAATTAAGGGGCTGTATGGGATAGATGTTGATCAATATTGATAAAAGGTTACGTATAAGATTTTGATAGTATGGTGTATGATAATGTTTGGACTTATATTTTCTCCTAAGGACTTGTAATGATAGTGTGAAGGTTACTTGTGGGGAGGTTGTGAGATTATGCAATGATCTTAATTGAACAGTTTCATATGTCATATGCATCACGGTTATCATGCTCACACTTTGCACCTAGCTTTCACAAATTATCCAAAATATGTGCATTTGGCATTTGAGGCCAACAATTTGAAATTATGTGCACATATTTAGAGGGGAGCTTACAATATCATAGAATTCAAAATTTTATATTTTCAATCATGTGTAAGCTTTGATTTGATTGTCATCAGTCACCAAAAAACAGGAGATTGGAAGTGCATTAGTCCCCTTAGTCGGTTTTGGTGATTGGATGACAAATACAACTAAAGGGCTAATGTCCTTGTTGAGTTTGAGTAGGTATTATTGATAGACTATTTAAGGCAAACTCATATAGTGTCAATTGAAGAAATAGCAAGAATTTTGTTAAGGAAAAAGAGACAAGAATATATGAATATTATTTGGTATTATTTATGGTTTATTTGCATAAACAAGATAAGATAATATTGATATTGCATTGGATTTATCAAAATTGAAGTATGAGCCAACAGAGAAAAGATAGAAATGATAAGAAAAAGTTAATTTATAAAAGATAGATGATGAAATGGTTATAATATAGTCTCAATATTGGTTTGCTTGTTTGGACAAAGATTTGGCAGTAACTTGAGTGGAAAGATATTTTAGTCAAAATTACCATATGAGAAGATATATATTCAAGAGCACTATACATATAAGAAAATCAAATAAGTTGCTCAGTTTATCCAAGTAGGGACATTTTGGTCAATAAGAAAGAAAATGGGCCTACATTGGGCTTATAAGTAGACCTAGAACTGGGCCTGGTTTGTCCAATGTCTAATTGGATATTTTTCCATCTCAGACTGCAATAGGTTGGTTTGTTTGGACTTGAACAAACCACGATACAGCTGCACATCTCATTTCATAAGCAGTTAAGCACAAATCACGGCATTAATTGGGCATTTGTACTAGTCACATTCAAGCTTTATTTCTATGAAAATGTCACAACTCACAACAACTGCCCCGATTACAATACACGACAAAAAAAACGTACACCTTTCAGTACTTTACGGCCTCCTTTGGAGGATTTTCAAAGGAAAAATAGAGGATTCAAAATCCTATGGGAAAGAGTACTATTCACCCCTTTGGTATGTAGAATTCATTCATGAGAAAAATAGAGGAAAGTTTCCTATGAGACTCATTTCATAGGAATTTTGAAGGAAAAAAACATCCACTCCAACCTCTTTGTTTCATTGCTATGGCGTAGGATCGACAGACGAACACGTACTATAGACTAGCTAATATTCTGTTCTAGACAGACGAACACGTACTTGAACAAGCCATTCCCCGTTCATGGGCAGGCATACATAATTCGCTCCATATAGGTACTACCAATGTTACTCTGTTGCACTGGCAGGTGCATTCCTGCCTGCCTTATTGAGAACCATGTTTGTACATGTGAGCAGTGCAGAATCAAACACCCTTTCGATTTGGCTCGACCGATCAATTTTGCACCCGAGTAATAAAGAATGCTGCACAATCATCCACTGTATTCCACGGCCCAACTGCACAAGGATTGCCGCAGCCTCCATTCTCCACAGCATGTTGGATAAACTGAGGCTGAGCTACCACCATGTATCAAAACAAACGCGAGACACTTCATGTCTCTATCTACAGAGGGGGCACTGTAAATATGGGGGCAAACACCGGCAAAAATATTTCTTCAAGCATCCACTGAGATGGGGGAGCTGGTGTGCTGACCTCCTAGTTGCAATCCAAACCACACTCCTCGAGAAGCGGGCCATCATTCTTCGCAAGGAAAGGATCGATTCGGACCCAAAGGAGTGAGAAGATTGAAGCCAGCAGAATGGACCAGACGATGACAATTGTTGGTGTCCTGTTTTGCCTTCCAACCAAACCTTTGAGGAACGGATACAGATGGACAATCACCCAAAATGCAAAGAAGAGCTTCCCAAAGAGGGGTCCCCATGACTCATATCCATTGTTGATTGCATTGGAAACGCCAGCAACAACACCAATGAAGTTCAAAAGGAGCAGAGTTGTGGGGGGTATCAGTAAGGTAGTCCATTTGAATGTATACAGCTCTGAGAACTCTTCATCATCACCACCCTTTGATGTAACAGTGAAGCTTGTATCTACACCAGCTATGACCTTGAGAAGTCCCTGGAACACAGCAAAGAGGTGCGAGGACACACCTCCAATGACCCAAAACTGCTCGTTCCTCCACCAATCATCAACGCCAACACCACTCCACCTCATTTCCAGGATGCTTGTAGCAAAAATGCAGATAAAAAGTGACATGAACCAGAGGCTGGCAACATTGTTCAGCTGCAGCAGATGTACAGTGAAGGTAAGGTTCACAACTTCCATAATTCCACAACATACAAACAAAAATATAGTTGAGTAACCTTTACCTCTGGAGTGATAAATTTCCCCGTCAGTAAACAGATGGCAGGCAATGTACAGTAGGCCAAGAGAGGAATTGATGTCCAAGGATACACGATGGAGTTGATGTAGGAAAATCTTTCCAAAAATTTCAGACCACCACCATACCCATACCAAAGAGGGCAATGGTTGCTGAAGAAGATTTCGATAGACCCAAGAGCCCATCGAAGCACCTGGTGAAGACGATCTGAAAGATTCAGAGGTGCAGAACCCTTGAATGCAACCCGTTTAGGTATGCAGTAAATTGACCGCCAACCATGACAGTGCATCTTGAAGCCAGTTAGAATATCTTCTGTAACTGATCCATAGATCCAGCCAATCTGAACAAAAGAATGATATGATTTACCATGCAACATGAATTCATCAACCAATAATAGCCACAAGATCTAGAATTTACCTCTTTTCCCCAGTCTGTCTTGTCTTCATAGCCGCAACTAATGACATGTATCGCTTCTTTCAAAAGGGAAGCTGGACTTGCACTCTTCAAGGTCCCACCGTTCTCAAGAAGTGTGGATGTAACAAAAACAGAAGACTGGCCAAATTTCTTTTCTAGTTTTTGTTGATTTACAATACCAGCCTTTTGATTTTCAGCTCCTACAGTAAACAGTGCAGGGTTAGATATGTGACTGCAGTGAAGATGAAAACACAACAAATAACTCAAGTACTTCTTTGTGTGCACAGAGTTACCTGGAGCAGCTTCATCGATTTCACCAAGAGCATATGCAGGGGATTGATTTTCTTCTTTCTTGAAAAATAACAATCTTTTTTTCTTCTCTGTTTTCGTTTTGGCAGTCTTCTTCTTGTTTTTCCTGTTGCCACAGCAGAAACAGCAAAAGCACCACTTGGGCCAGCAGTTGCACGTCCTTGATGGTGGCTTCTTTGATTTGGGGGCATCATAACCATATAGCGCCTGCCTTCTAAAAACACATCCAGTACCAACATAGATTGGGCCTTGAATGCCATCCAAACCTTTCATGTTGATCTGCACAAGTATATTAGCAAAAAAAATTATCAAGGGAAAATGAATCATGTAGACAACAAATGTCACAGAAATAGGAATGCCAAATCTTACATCGAAAAAGACGACATTCCTGTTAGCGTATCGATCATGGCGATCAATCCCATCAAATCTTTGAGGGAATTGTACATAGCAAACCTTCTTTCCTAGTAAAGGATCCATCATAAAGCACATTGCTTCCTTTATAGCCTTGCTGTTGTTGATGTAGTGATCGCAATCCAAGTTCAACAAATATGGAGCATTTGTTAGTACAGCCGAGACTCGGACCTGTGGTACAGATAAACAAAAGCAATTCAAACTCCATTGTATACCATAGGTTATAGAAGACTGACAAAAAATCAGTCAAAGATGTTAATTACCAAAGCATTCATAGCACCAGCTTTCTTATGATGGTCATAACCTGGTCGTTTTTCTCTTGAAACATAAACCAATCGTGGTAGCTCATTTCCCTCACAATCAAGACCTCCGCTTTGACCAAGGAAGACCTAGACATGAGACAAAAAAATAAATAGATGCTCATAGCATATGCCACGATGAGCACGACATAGCAACAAACCATAAGGCCTACCTGAATCATTCCAGGATGATCGCGAACGTTGTTTCCAGGCCAAGGGGTTCCATCTTGCATTGTCCATCCTTCTTCAGGAACTTTCTGGGCTTTAGCAACCAAGGCATTGATTCTAACCTTGAATTCCTCATACTCTCTCTGAAAAAAAAAATCCAATCATGGTTTAATTAGCATACTCTTAACAGACAAGGAACCAAAGCAACACATTAAAGGACACAAAAAAGGTACCTTCATTGCTCTCCTCTCCCTAACAAAGCTTGCCGCCACCTTATCTTTCAAGTAATCTATCTTCTGTTGGAAGTACCACTCTGGGGCACGAGGTTCGATATTGTACCTTTTGCAGAAAGGAACCCATTTCTTTGCAAATTCAGATGTTTCAGACAATGCTTCAAACGTTAGCATTGCAGCACCATCATCAGAAACATAGCAAGAAACCTTATCAACAGGATAATCCACTGAAAGGATAGATAGAACAGTATTTGCTGTGACCAAAGGAGGTTCCTTTAAGGGGTCAACTGTACTGACAAAGAAGTCAATAGGAGCAAGTTGGGACGGCTGGCCTTCTTTGTCAAACCTATCCAGAGAAGCAATTAGTCAGAAATCAACAGGAAGAAGAGAAGGTAAATATTACTAGGTGGCAAAAGCAACTAACCTCAGAGACAGCCGGTCTAGGTAAGTCTCTCTCTCAATAGGGAACCACTTTGGGAATTGATCAAGGATCCAGGACATGGCAAACCAGATTTCACAGATAACAGATATGAGCCACAAAGCAAATGCATCATTCACCGGATGCATCACTCGATAGTGGAAGAAAAACCCCAAAACGACGAGCCGAATAATAATAATCATCCTGTATGGATTAATCTGGCTTGATGGAATTGGAATTTTCCTGGATAGTGGTTGCCTTGCTTCATCCATTCTGGTAATGAAAGAAAAAGAAAGGGTCTAGTGTCACATAGCAACAGAGGGAAGATCTGCTTTTGGAAATAAGAAATAGAAAGTGACGTGCAGTAAAAGAGCAAGCAGACAATACACATTAAATTTTTACAAGGAACATACTATACTGACTAGTCATACACCAGGGCACTACCAACCTTCATTAACATAAACAAACACGAAACAGAAATACACAAATCCACCAGTTCATTTCAATTTTACTATGAAAACCAGAAGCACTACTTCTATTTTTGTGCTTTGTCAGCAATAGCCAAGTTGACCATGAAAAATAAGTTGGACAAATACATGCAACCAAGTAGCATAGCGTTAGAGAAGCATAAAGTTAACAGAGTTTAAACAAGCTCTGAGGGTCATACAGTGGTAGATCAGCATCATCACCATCATCTCCACCACCATCATTCCTCATCTGGTGCATCCTTTCCTGCTTCTGCTTCCAGTTCTCCATCCTCTCCTTCCAAGCAACGCTACCATATCCATAGGCACCAAGATCCTTGGATGGGTCCATAGACCTGGGTTGCACTGCAGGACAACAACCGTTAATCGATTATACTCAGGGTACCCTCATCACAACTAAAATTTGGCTGGTGATCATCCAAATACACACCAGGTAAGCTGGGGTCCGCATAAGGAAGCGGATGGATCCTCTTCCCCCCACCACCCATGAAAGAAGGCACCAGGGCGTGCTGCTCTGGCGGGATGTCATCGACCTTGCAATCACACCAGAAATACGCAAATTAGCCATCGGTATACACTAAAAACCCATGTTCCAAACTAGGATTCGACAGTAGCAGTACCATCTGCCCGTTGGTGAGGAGAGGAACATTGGGGTTGAGCTGGAAAGGTTGCGCGATGCCGTTAACGTCACCTCCCCGGCCATAGCTCATGTGGCCGTAAAGCATGGACTCGGCCACTGACTGCGAGTCGTTGCCATCCCAGTTGAACTCGTTCTCCAGGTCGTCGACGCCGTCCTCCTCCTCATCCCCGGGCACACGCTGGCAGCCTGCGAGCGAATTCCCACGCACAGGATGTCACGACGAGTGAGCAATTCAGCCAACACACGGAGCTGCATTTCGGTGGTTGGGGCTGAGGAGACTCACCCTTGAGGCGCTTGTACCGGGTCTTGCACTGGGGGCAGTTCTGCGTGCCCTCCCGGCGCTCGTACTCGTAGCAGTCGCGGCAGACGGGGAAGGCGCACTCGTTGCACGCCACGAAGGGCTCCCCGCCGGGGACGAGGCCGACGTCGTCGCCGCAAATCTGGCACACCAACCCGTTCTGCTCCCGCAGCGGCTTCGGCTGCGCGACACACACCCCACCGAGAAAAAATCCAGAAAGGAAGTCAGAACCGTAACGCTCGCTCGCTCGGCAGCCAGCCAAGCCGGGGAATCGAAGCGCGCACGTACGTACCCCGGGATCGCCGTCGCGGCGGATGACGACGAGCTCGTTGCGGTTGTGGGAGCCGGCCACCAGCCCGGCGCTCGCCTCCATCGGCTCCTCCCCTCCCCCTCCGCCGCCGGCGCAGCCGCAGGACGCTGGTAGCTCCTCCTCTCGCTCACTCTAGCAGCAGATTCCCATCCGCGAAGATTAAGATTCTCACCGGGCACCGCGCCGCACCGACGGAGACGAATGCGTGCCAGCGGCGGCAGCGGCGGTAAAAGAGTGGGAGGGGATTAGCGAAAATGGGGGAGAAGGGATAGGAGAGTGTCGGTGGGAGAAAAAGAAAAAGAAAATAAAAGGGCCCGAGGAAAGGGCCGCGCCAACTAACAGGCGGCGTTGGAACAAACGGGAGGTAAATTTTGGGGTGAATTGAAAGCGATCGGAAAACCAACTAAAAGGGGCCACAAATCGGAGTTTTCATGGTGCGCTAAGGCAGCACGAGTACTTAAACGACAGCACGAGAGGAAGGATTAAACCCACGGATGCTATGTGTAGTGATTTCAGCGCTCACATTTTGTTCACAGAGTCCAATAGACCATTTATTTTTATTTACTATTTTAAATTGCATTATGTTTACAGTATAGTTACATGATCGTTTTTTACTATAGACAATCTTTTACACGATCTGCTAAACATAGTCACGAAGGAAATAGGAGGATATTTGATGAGTAATAATGAGAAGAAAAATATTATTGTTCCTTGTCCTATAGTAGCGCTATATCTGTGGAGATACGGGTACGCTCCTGTGGAGATACGGGGTAGGCTCCGGTGACGTAAACAGCACAAAGTAGTGATCAGCGCCAGTGTGGAAACATGGGCGCAGAAGGAAGAATAATATCATGGTAGACCATGTTTATAATATCACATTTATCACAATGATTATTATTTGTCATGATATAAGGTTTACTGTGGGTGAACCCTTGGTAATAAAAGAAATCATCGCCGAGAAAAATCAAAAAGGAGCTGAGGAAAAATAAGGGCATTAGCATCAAAATATTTAGAGTGGTATCAATGCCTTCCAAAATTACTGATCTACTGAAAGCAGAGGACAAAATAGAAGTCAGCACTATTACCGGAAAAGATACCATGAAAGTCCCTAGCATCACGTGGTTATTGTGGTTTCTATTTGTTCAAATTTGTTCACGAATGCTTATGTTAAGATATAATGTGGACTACTACTAACTTTGCTCAAGTTAGATGTGACATGATAATGGTACAGTCAAATGTTAAAAAGCATTTTCCACGGACCCTGGACCAGATCTGTTGACTCAACCCACACAACAACCTTTTTATAAATAAGAAAAGTATCATATCGAGGGAGAGAGTAATATATTGCGCGATGACGCTCATGTTGAGGTGCGTTTGTTTTTCCCCTTTATATCTTGTATAACACAATTTAAAAAAAAGAATGTTATGTATAATCATTACTCTCTGTTCACAAATGTATCACGCGGTTAGTTTTAAAAAATTGATAATTCATCTTACTAAAAAATAAAACCATTTATTGCATCTTATATTTATTGCTACGTTTTAATATCCTGTGAAATGTTAAATTATAGTTTTGTTAATAGTTAAAACAGATATTCCGTACAGTCTCGTGGGCACCGGCTTAAAGAAGCTCGACAACTGAGCAACTCTGGAAGCTTGTATAACTTGAAAACAAAAATGTGGGTAGCAGAAATGGGGCTTCTCACAACCTTTTATATACTATAATATAAATAAGAAAAGTCTATGTCTACGAAGGGATAGAAAGGCTTTGTATCAAAAGTTAAAAGTTACAAACCCGACGTTACAAGTTTCTAATACGGTTTTGCTAGCGTGGCATGCGGAACCCACGTGTCAGCATTTTCACTTTTCTTCTTTCTCAATGACAGGTGACATGTCCTTCCCTTTTCATGTCATCTTTTTCCTTCTCCCTAGCACCCCTCTTCAGCTTATTGCTACGCGCTGCAGCCCACACAGCTCAAGAAACCTTTCAGACCGTTCTCTCGCTCCATCGTATGCCACAGACCCAGCGTTGCACTGTGCAGCATAGCGTTTACGAGCCACATAATCAAGAAGGACTGTAGCCTCTCTACTCTTTGCTTGCGTCGGCATACCGTCCGTCCACCGAGATGACAAGCCGAGTGGCGGTGGAGGAGCTGTGGCAGGCCAGCGACGCAATGTCTATGTCGTTGTCATCGCCGCCGCCGGGAGCCATGGCATCGCCGTGAGTCGAGTGCCCACACTCGTGCACCAAGACCGGGAATGGGAGAGGCCAATGGTAGGCAGTATCGGGTGTCGGGGGCACGCTGTGATGGCAGTTAGAGGCAGGAGGAGCGAGGCTCGCGTGCTGCAAGGGAGGATAACGTTAGGCGGTGCTGGTAGAGCGTCGTGAAGACAGCCAAAGGCAGGCGGTGCCAAGCGTCGGAGGCGCGCCGCGAGGGCGACCAGAGGCAGGCAATGCTGTAGGGATCGGATGCCCAAGAGAGAAGGTGAATTGGGCTAATTTCAAACTCAAATCGAGAGTCCTTAACCTAACGAACTGCAATTAGCTCACTTCACTCTCTATATGAAATAGCCCTAAACTAGTGATAAAAAAACCTACTCATGCTAGTGGAAGTGATAAACCTACTCATGCCAATTGAAGCAATAAACCTACTCGTGCTAGAAACCACAAAGATGACCATAGCAACGGAGACCAAGAGGAAGCTAAGCATGGTAACTACAAGATGCAATACATGAAAATAAGCAATCAACAAAGAGCATTACGTAGAGGAGCTAGGAGAAGAGATAATCGGATTTTTTTTTCCGGTGGTATCAGAGGTTTGGCACCCTCCCATAGTCCACGTTGCGACACATGCAAGGTGTTTTTCCGCATTCCATGCTTGTGGGCGCTCACTTAAAAGTCTCATTTTGCCATCTCAGCAAGGTAGAGCTTAAGCCTTATGCACCTTTGTTCTTCAGGCTTCCACAAGACCTTAGCAAGCTCTAAGAACGCATCCTAGTCACCAAGTTCGCCTAGTGCTGCCAAACACTAAGAGTAACAAGTCTTCAGTCTTTACTTGATCTTGATCATCACCAAGATGGATGCACACAAGCTTCTAGACCTTTTTTGCTCTCAAATGGTGTGAATGTGTGAGTAGTCGATGCAAAGGATGAAGCACAATGACTCTTTGTGTTGCTGTAGTTTCTGGAGTGTCAACCAGCATGAAATGGACTGAGAGAACCCATATATAGCCCTCAAACCAAGAAAGTCGTTTCAAAGAAAGGGTTGCTAACGCAGTGTTAACCGGATGCTACAGTCCATGTACTTTTCCTTAGACCAGACCATACGGTTCATGTACTTTTCCAACGGTCATTGAACCACATATGTCACTGTACTTTGATATGATGTTTAGGACGATCTTTTGCACCGTATTATACGGTCTGTTGTCCACTGGAATTCCACCAAAATACATACCCTTGGGTTTCTTGGTGCATTCATAGGACGGTCCTCTAAACCGTACTATACGGTCCATTGAATCTTACCTTTTCCTTCAAAGATCACAGCCTCGGGATACTTGGTATGATGTTATGGATGGTATTCACAACCGTACTATACGGTCAATGTATTTCTATTATTTCTACTAAGTGCATAGCTTCGAGTTAAATGGTACGATCTGTGGGCGGTCTTCTGGATTGTACCATATGGTCCAAGTTATTCTCACTTTTCTCCCAATGCACATCCTCAACTTTCATGGTCCGATGAATGGTATGGTTACTAAACCGAACCTTCCTTTTAAAAGGATCTGCATGAGCTGCATAGTACGGTCCCTCGTGAGATCCATAGACTGGACCAGCCTTCTGGTCCTTTCAAACATTTTCTGACTTTGTTTTTCTTCAAGTCTTTTGATTCCAACGTTGATTTCTTTGGACCTTAAGCCTTTGTAGCTTGCACCTTTGCTGTTTTTGAGTCTTTTGGTTTGTATGTGGATCCATTTGTGGCAAATGTCGAGATCAAGCTACCAACCTTTGACCCCCCCCCTCCCTTAATATTGCGGACACTAGAAAGTTATAAAACTCTATCTAAGCAAGAATCCTTCAACACCTTGATTCTGGACTCTAGAAGAATCCTGAGCCTTCAAGATATGAAAGAATACAAAGTCTGCCTTCATGAAATGTATTCTTGAAATCAGGGGTCAATATTTAAACCCAATGAGCAATCATTATAATTTTACTATTGAACCTGCAATCATGAGCTTTTTAGAACATAGTTAAGCTTGTTATTCAATCTCGCCCTTTTTGGTGATTGCTAACAAGTAAAGGACGACAAGAGTAGATATGGTAAATAAAATTGAGGTACAATGTCAACTACTCTAGCCTTGAGCAAGGAATTAAACACACGGAGGTCGAAGGCTCACCCAGAAGTGAATTAGACATGATAAACATAGTGCATACACAAAAAAACAAAAATCATGTCCAACCACAAGTGCCAAAAGACCAAATAATATACCACCATAACTAAAAGCATGTATCTCTTGACCCATCAAGCAAAATAAAACCTATCCCCCTACCATCTCACTCCCAAACTATCTCCCCCTTTGTCATCAAGGACCAAAGAGAGGCTCAAAGCACGACGAGGAGGAGGAGGAGGAGGAGAAGGAGGACGTGAGGTGAACTGGAAGCAAGTGTCGTCGTCACTATTGGCGTCGTCATCGGAGCTCGTCATATCTATGGCTGCCTCATCCATTGGGTTAGGAGTTGTGCATGTAGCCTCTGAATCCGGAGTCTACGCTGTCTCAGCCTGCTAGGTCTCTGGCTGCTCTGACTCAGGTGCTGGAGTATTGGAGGGAGGGGATGAAACAACTTTAGTATCCATCCCCCAGCTCACAGTGTGTCCAATCTGCTCAAGCACTAGTCACGCTATCTGCTCAAGTAGTCTCTCCTTGAGGGTATATAAGTGATCCAATGTGCATATGGAAGTGATCGCCTCGTCGGCATGCCGTCAACTATCACGTCCTCCATCTCAGCTAGAATCAGATCCACTATGTCAATGCCATGCTCTAGAATAAGACAAGTGAGGACTATCTTCTCGAGGGCAGTAAGCCCCTCCTTATATCCCGCTTTAGGGATCAAGGTCCTCCTCAAACACTATAGCAATAAGTAGTACTCAGGTAGCAACCTATCTGGTGTCCTCGGTGTGTCCGCTGCCAAGGTGCCTCGAAAAAGGTGCATCACCATGTCAATCTTCGGTGCCTGACCTGGGTGCCCTCTATAGGGCGATGTGATAGCATCGTACACTATTGAGTGAACTGAGATCCCTTTGCGTGCAATCCCAAGTAGCTCAGCTATCCTATTTGGCTGCAATCTATACTTGGTCCCATCAAACATGAATTGTATGAACTGACGCTCGTACCCGATGTATAGTGTGGTCTAGAACACTCTCACCCAATCCTCCACGTAGGTAGTGAGAGGTGCATAGCAGCTTGTCCAACCCCTGGTATTGGGAGAAAAATCTCCAGAAGTCCCTGCCACTCACTGCATGGAGTCTATCAAAGTCAAGATCTGCATGTGGCATGAGCTTGTGGCCTCCTCTCAAGGCACTCTCGTACAAGCTCGCCTAAAAAACTGTCCAAAATCTCCTGTCTATCATGGGATCCCGAGGGTGAGGGTAGAACTCGTATGCCGACAAGTCATATATGATGGCCTTGATGTGCTTTGTCTTCTTCTCCCTCAGATCAAGAAGCTGCACACCTTGCTCACCAGTGACGTGGCGAGATCCAGTGTGCTGAGGCTTATGCTGCCCCTGCTGTGGCTCATCATGTCCTCCTAGCTGTCCAGCCAAAGGTGTGGCACCCCTGGGGTTGCGAGGACGATCTCCTTGGTTCTATGGTGTGGCCCCTCCTCGAGTGCGAGGGCAACCTATTGAAGCGCCCCAGTCCCTTACAGGGCTAAAATGTGCTTTATTACCATCCCAGGAGTTTGGTAATCACATTCTTTTATTATATGATTACAAAACCACCCTAATGGGCTAGACAATAGAGATGGGCCTACAACACGGAGCCTAGACTTACGGAGCAAAATTTTAGAAACGTAGACACATCTTCCAGAAGACATGGTTCGGAAGCAGGCCGTAACCCTCACTCGTACACGACTATGACGATCTCCTGCTCATCTTCACTGTAAACCAACAACAAAGCAAGGATGAGTACTTACATACTTCGTAAGCCCACCTTCCTCTATTCAGGAGTTGGGGTTTGCCTATCACTATATGCAGGTATATCTGGAGCTCACAGGGACTTTGCAATAAAACATTTAAATATGCAAGGGCTCATTGAATCAATATTTCAATTTGAAAACATTTTTCTCAAAAAGGTTGTCACATGGACTTGCTGGTACATCGTGGCCCATGGCCTTCTGCCATCATACTTTTCTACACTGCTACTAGGCCTTGCCCACTATAGCTCTTGACATCAACTGCTGGACTAAAACCATGTTTTACTCACGCATTCCCACATTTTATTAAACACTAGTGATGAAACCAAACCATAACTGGACTATTCGAATAGATTTAAATTCTGATTAGAGGTGCACACTGTACCCACATGTTTAAGTCCTGAGACTCCATCGAGATGCCCAGTTCCACACAAAGTCCTTCCCTTCAAGCCCTTCCCTAGACACCGCCATATGACACCAAGGCAGCCCCATCGCCTGAGCCCCACGACACCCTACGACACATTTCCCATCCCCAGTGTTCCATAGCATCTCAGCTCACCGACAAATGTCCAATTAAGAGTTCTCTCTACAGTCCAGACTAAGTGTTGCCCACACAACACCATGTAGTCACACTAGGAGTTAGGCAAGATGAGACATCAACTCGGTGCTTAAGGAGCAGGGTGGTAACTTCCATTCCTTTTTCTCAGCCTGACTCCGCGAGCAATTCACAACTCCGGCCTCTTCCACAAAGGCTGGAACTCAAGGGAGACTGCGATCACGACACGTGATCTCCCACCCTGCTCTTATTATGGCTAACCAACCGTAAAACGGTCATATGCCAAGGTTTTTCCCCAAGTTTACCCAAAAATCACACACACACACCCATCCACATCTCATCATGTTAACATGTATAATTATTGAGTGAGCAATCCCACCTAAGCACACTACTTCTAGTCAGGCTTAGTGTGATGCCCTAGGCATCTCAAATGCATTACACTAAAAACATTAGCATAATGACATCTTTTCAAAGGCATTTTATCTTGAAAAGCATGCATAAATTAGGTCAATTGAGCAACTAAACTTAGTTTTCAGAAAAACTGTGGTTGTTTTGCGGATATAACTTTAATACCATTGGGATTTTTATAAAACCTTACATACCAAACTTGTAGGCAATTCCATAAGGAATGACTTTGGTATATTGTGTTTTGGCATGCATGAATGTTGAAATCTAGTTTTGGGTCATTTTATGTGAAAATGTGAATTCTGCCAAATTCAGCCCTGTTTGGTAAATTCAAAATTTTGTGAAACAAAATTCAAAATATTGCCATGTCATGAATACCAAAGTTGTAGATCATGAGATTCTATGCAACATTGGTATATTTCACCTTTCATGAAAATGTACCTAAAATGGACTTTTATAATTTCCAAGTTGGGGGTTTTAAATGGTCAAACAGGAGTCAGCAAGTTAATTTCAAATTTAAATCATTTTATATTTGGAATTTGGTATAGGTCCTTTTGACAAAGTTGTAGGTTTCAAAATGTACAACATTTCATTCAATTGGGTCTTTTTCAAATTCGGCTCCTAAATTGGTCAAATTTGTGAAATTCAGAAACCAAGTCAGCTGGTCAAAGGGGGTTTTATCTTTTTCGTTTTTCTTTTAATTCTCGTCTCTATGACCAGTGGGACCCACCTGTCAGCTCCGCCCGCGCCAGCGCACGGATGATTTTTCCCGCTCCCTCGTTCGATGCACCGAGTCTATACACCGTACTCTCTAATCCTGGGGTTAGACCCACCTGTCAGCCACCGTGGTCCATAGACCGGGTTCACCCACGCGCCTCCCTCTTCTCTCCCCGCCGCGCGCGGCCCACGCGGCGCTGCGCGCCGAGCGGCCGTGGCCACGCGCCGGCCTTCCCGGCCGCCACGGCCACGCGCCCCTGCCGCGCGCGGACAGCGCGCACGGCGCGCCACCGGGGCGAGGGCGAGGCCGAGCCTATTTCTCGAGCTCTCCTCCACGCGCTCGCGCTCTCTGGCTTTTTCCCCTTTCCTTCCCGCGCGTCCGCCATTGCCGGAGTACCGTGAGCTCGCCCCCAGCCACTTCCGTCCACTCCCGAGCTCAACCGTCACCACGCCGAGCTTCGTCGCCCTCGACTCTACCTTCCCGCCTAGACCGTGTCGCCCGAAGCCCTTCCACCCCGGCATATTGCACCGCCGGACCTCGCCGGCCAG
This sequence comes from Paspalum vaginatum, assembly GCA_030272315.1. Classification (NCBI taxonomy): domain Eukaryota; kingdom Viridiplantae; phylum Streptophyta; class Magnoliopsida; order Poales; family Poaceae; genus Paspalum; species Paspalum vaginatum. Next base: position 35,009,733 of record CM059013.1, on the reverse strand, counting down.
GGGCACTCGTCGCCGACCCTCCCCGCGATCTCCCCCGCCGTCTGAGGTTGTGGGTAAAGTTCCCCGTCCTCTCCTCTCTCTCCCCGACACTCCGCGGCGAGCTCCCGAGCCCCGCAGGGCCGGGATTGACCGCGCGCCGCCGGAGCTCCCCTCCCGTCGCGAGGAGGAAGACGACGGGAGGAGGAAGACGGACATTTTGCGCTATCGCCCTCCGAGTTTAACAGTTTTATGTTTCCGTACCGGGCACTGTGTACTGAGTCTTATAAATCTTGCACAGGAACCCCCAGAAGCTATGGATATTTAAAGATAGGTCCTGGATCTGTTTAATTTCGGTTAAAATGCTTTTAAAAAGGCTGAAACTTTGAAAAATCATAATAAAGTGTATAAAAATCCAAAAATAGCAAACTTTGTTGCATTGTGTTCCTAATAAATAGATCTACAGGATGGGTATGATGGTTGAGTAGGAAAGGACAGTTTTGCCCCTGTTTCTTTTCAAACATGTAAAACCCTAATAAATAGGAAATAAGGACTAAATGATCTCCAAAAATAGCCAAATTTGAACTGAGACTTTGTTATCATGTATAGGTTCTGTATAAAAATTGTTGGCCCTAGCACTTGCTGTTGAATTACTATTTTGCCCTTGTCTTGCACTAAGTACATATTAAACTTAAGAAAAAGAGTAATATGGTGAATAATGTTTCAAAATGACTTTAAGTTTGATATAAGCTATAGTTATGAAGTAATTTGCTAGAATTGGAGATGATGCATGTAAGGTTTTGACTCTAATTGGAACTGGTAGAAATAATGCATCTTTATGTAAACTTCGGTCATTTCACATGGAGCGATGCTATCTCACTACGCACACCCCACGTTATTTTATGTGACAAGCTAAGCTGTCGTAGATGATGGCTTGTACGATTTCTTAGTACGAAACAACTTTCGCCCCAATATGCATAACTCTATGCCATGAATCATAACTTCATTGATTTACTGCATTACGCTTACATCATAAAGCAAGCATTGCACTAATACATGCTTCAATCGCATCATGTCATACATATAGATTCCACGAACGAAGAACTACTGCCGAACCAACCCGTCGCGGAAGAACCAGAAGAGGAGTTGCACCAGGAACCAGAGGGCCAGCAGCAGGAACCCGACTACGCTCCGGAGGAAGCTACTGACCCTAGTGAAGAAGGTAGGCAGGACCATACTCTACCCAGCAAATAAATTATACTTGATGATTACGCATATGCATTAGGAGTTGCTTGTAACCAATTGCATTAGACTTCCTGGCCGCCCTGGCCCTAGCACCTATTCATAGAGATCGTAGGACGAGTATGCCTAGAAATTGCTAGGTACGAGTAGACACGAGTGTGTGTACTCGTCACGTAGGTGTTTTCAAAATCAAAAGCTTACAGTTATATCATTGGTAATTGTTGCTCATGAAGCAAATGGAGACCGGGCGGAGATTTTTTTTCAGTATTTACTCTTCATGATGTCGTACCCGGACTCCGCCCGAGTCGTATAAGGCCCGTTCGCTGTTCGCCTATTGGTCGGCATAACATTGCTAAAGTGCTTATCCGGGGAATGGGACCGGAAAAGTCTTTCCTGGGCTCGTCCGAAGCACAGAGACACGTTCCTACCCGCTGGTTGAGAGGAAGGTGGCCCGGGGGAGCTTGGTACTCATGACGGGGAGACCGAGATGTCGGCAGGCTCGTCACGGGGGCACAACCCGGGGGCTAGGCGGGAGTGAATCGAACTTGGGACGAGGCAGGTTAAGATTGGGGCTATATGTGGTAACGCGATGGCTAGTAAGCATATACCCCTGGCATGATAGTTATTCCCGGGAATTAAAAATCGATTCGAATCGCTGATGCCCACCAGGTGTGGGAATGCCAATGCCTTTGACGTTCAACGTAGTAATTACTTAAACTCTCAGATGCTTAATGCTCATGATTTTTGGAATACTACATGTTTGAACTGAGTTGTTACATTACGGAGATTTACCTTTATGTTAGCAATCATACAGACAATGAAACTTGTTGTTTATGTTAATTAAGTTGCTGTTAAAAACTAAAAGCTAAGGATCCACTTGCTAGTAAGCTGCTTCGCGTCAGCCGTAAGCCAAATCCATTAAGACCTACTGAGTAATTAGTACTCAGGGTTTGCCCCCACATTTTGAGCGCAGGTATGGAATTCATGGTGTACACCTGTGTCGGAGGCGGGGCATGCCCTCATTTAGGATGAGGCGATTGAGTGGTAAGAGGACAACATCGGTGGGCTCGATGTTGTACCTCCAATGCAAAACTTTTGGTGATAACTTGGTGATCTAAACTTATACTTTCCGCTGCGAGAGACTTTCAAACTTGCTACCTTATACCTTTATGTTGGACTTGTATTTTATGTAAAAACTGGTTTGTAACTAAGTTTAACTTTCTACTATGCAACTGCCTGCGATGATGTATCTGTTGTGGCTCCATCGTGAGTCAGATGTGTATGATGTCGGTTCCTCTGGGAAAAGGTAATATCGGGAGTTGAATGACTCTCGACGGACGACCGGGTTTAGTTCGGTCTAATTGCACTGCAAGCCAGAGGTGGCAGGTGTGCTTAGCCCGGATTAAATCGGCGGTTCCGCCACACTTAGGTGGCTATCCTACCAGGTTACCTTAACAAGCAAATCATGCAAATTTTGTATGTATAATATGGCAAAGGGTTGTTGCGATAAAACTAGGTAATTTATGCATCAAGTGAGGATTCCAGTAGATTTGCCAATCACTTTGTTGTGGTTGAGCTGATGGCGATTGGTCTAGTTGAACACCGGATCCGATCGTATTGAGGCCATTCTCGAGGGGTACTCTAGTGTAACCTATGCGCACGAACAGGGAAAACACACAAACCAATGTAAAATTTGAGCTCAACTGCGCTTTATTTTATGAAGTTTGGATTTGGAAGGGTGTTGGCAAAAGAATCGCCGCAATCGCGGTTCGGATGGAAAAGATGTGATTTATTCAGGGTGCTCACTGGCAGTGCTGGTTCTGGTGGGGTGAGCAAGTCAATGAGCCTTTGCGCACATTTGTGGGTGCGATAGCGGCTGTTGCGGAGACGCGATGGTAGTGTGTACAGTGAGACAAGGCAGGGGCGGTAATGCCGAAGGGTTGGCGGCTGCATGGTGATTATGGAATATAGGAGGAGGTTGTGTGGAAATATGCAATGAAATGGATAAGAGTTGGTTTGAAGTGATAGTGCTTGATTTTAGATGAATTTAGAGACTAAAATCGTCAAAATCAGAGTTTAAACGGAGAAAAGATGGAATTTACAGTGACGACGGGGTAGATATGGATAGATTTAGACGTTTCTGAGGCAACTTTTGGAATTTGGCCTGCAGAGGATGGATCTTGGGTCGGGGTTTTATATTCGGCCCACGTGGCCTTCCTCTTTTCTCGTCTTGGCTTGTGAGGAGATGGGACTGGGCCGAGGGGCGGCCTGCTTGGCCCACGGTGCGCGGCACAGTTTGATGGCCTAGCCTAGCAATGCCCGGGAAGGGGCTGACGGTGGTGGTGAAACGCCGTTGGCGTGGGCCCATAGGGCTATGAGAGAGGGAGGCGATGGTGTTGGGTAATAGTGGAGACTTGGTTTGGTTGGACTGGTTCTGAGCCGATCCTCGGCTTCGCAGTCGCGGTTCACCGCCAGTGCGGTCGGTTCCGGCGGTGAGGCTTAGCTCCCGACGATGAGGTCGGCGAGGTGGTTCTAGTGACGGGGTCAGATGTGTGGAATTGGTGGCGGTAGGAGGGGTCTTCACGGCAGGGCATGGATGTGTACCGACAGTGAGGGGAGGACCCATGATGCAGTGTTACTAGGGAGAAGGAGGGGTGGCAGTGAGTCACCGAGGAGGTAGGGTGACGTTAGGCGGAGCTCACGGCGGGGTTAATTAGGTTTTGGTGGCCAGCAGTGGCGGAACTCGGTGCGGCGGTGGTGGGATGCCTGGTGGATGGTGGTGGCGAGGAACGGCGATAAGCATTGGTCCTTTTATAGGTCACCGAGGAAGAAAGAGGAGCAGGTCGAAGTGGAGTTGAGGTTGGTGGTGTCTTGCTAATGCAGCGAGGCTGGCGCGGTGGGGCAGAGTTGCGTCTACTGTAGTGCCGTGCGTGGCACGCGTGGGTCGGGTTGGAGTGGGGCCGAGGTCTGTGGTGGTTCCACGACGGGGTGAGCTCGGGGATGGACGGGCACTGAGGAGGTGTGCCACTACGGCACTACGGTGTGGTGCTGGGGCAACGGCATCGTCGCGGCCACGTGCGTGGCCTGTGCCACATGCGCCACGGCATACCGTACCGGGGAGGCAATGGAGGGGGAGAAGCGGCCGGGGTAGGCCGCGGTAAGGAGGGAAGAAGGTGATGGGCTACTCAGGCTTGGCTAGGGAGGTGGGCTCTGGTTGGGCCGAGGATGAGGAGGGGTGGGCTGAGAGGGGAAAGGAAGAGTGGTTTGTTTTGATTTTGAATTTCTGGTTTTGAATTTTTGGAAGGAAATTTGGAGAACTTTTTGACAGGTTTTGGAGGAAAAATTTGTGAGAAATTTTGAGGAGAGTTTGGTGTGAATATTTGGAGTTTCAAAGGAATTTTTGTTGAGATCAAAATTGGCAACAAGCAAGTTTTCGAAAATCAATTTTGAATTAGGGAGAGATTTAGAGAAAATTTCAGATTGTGATTTTCGGGTGTTACACGTGTGCTAGGTGGTGTTGCTGTCTGGGAGGCTGCTGGGTGTCTGATTTGAGAGGATCTACGTGTAGTAATCTGCAAGCTACCCCCTTGGTCGAGCACTTGCCTCGGTCGGCCGGCCTTAGCCTTGGTCGAGCGACCGCACCCCTTGGTCGGCCGGCCATGTGCAGGCGCCGGGCAGCCATGTTGGTGCGTGTTGTAGGGCTTGAGTGTGTGAGAAAGAGAGCAAAAGAGGCTGCATCCACCGAAAGTGGAAAAGAGGGCGGTCGGCCGGCCATTTGATTTTGTCAGGCGGCCACTCATTGTGCTTCTGAGCACTTGAGTGCTTGTGCTAAGGATGGTCGACAGGAGAGAGTGGTCGGCCATGACGCCTTTCTTAGGATGGTCGGCCAGCCATTAAAGTTCCTCCAGAGGAGGAAGAGGGCGGGTCGGCCGGCCATGAGTGTCGGTCGGCCGGCCATGCTCCTCCTTTTTTTTTTGCGTGTTGGAAAGAGTGGTAAAGAGAAAGTAAAGAAAAGAAAAGGTTGAGCAAGGGAAAGAGAAAGATAAAAGAGAAAGGAGGGAGTGAAAGAGAGAGAAGGGGGAGAGGAGGTCGGTCGAGCGGTCATGATGGCGGTCGGCCGACCCTGCCTCGTGGTCGGCCGGCCATGAGTTTTTTTTGTTTTGAAATGCAACGTTATAAAATAAATTCACAAGATAGGATATGCAATGACTAAAATTAAATATGCAATGGATTGTAAAGAAATTGAAGTTGGCAGAAAATAAATATGCCGTTGGAAGATAATGCGAAATTTACCTTTTGGCGGAGGTGCACCATTTACCACCTTCTGGAATGTCGTACACGCGTACGCATGAGGTGGCGAGTGGTTTTTTCGCGTGCCATCTTGGAGTTGTCGTAGGTGGCTCACTGGCGCGCTTGCTCATGACACGCCCTTGATTGATTGACGTAGGTGGTTCATTGGTGTGTCGATTTTTGCAACGCCCCTGAATTGTTGTCGTAGGTGGGTTGTGGGCGCCGACCTTTTGCGCAGGAGCTTTGCCTCCTATTTCCTGGTTGTTGGGGCTAGCCTTGTTAGCTCTTGCCTTCTTCCGATCTTGTTCTTCCTATTGTCGGATGGCAGCCTCACCTGGCTAACTTCTGTTTCATGAATGCTACGAGACAGTCCATCTCTTTTCCGGAGGCATCTATGACTGGTGGCTTCGGCACATATTTTTGGCACTTAAACTTCACTTGATTGCACTGTTCCACCTTGGGTCTGAAGGAGAATGTGTCCCTCACTCCATTGATGTTGACGTGGACTTCTCCGGCTCCAACATCAATGCTTGCCTTTGCAATACTCAGGAATGGTTGCCCAAGAATGAGCGGTGTCTTTGCATCAATCTCCATGTATAACACCACGAAGTCCACAGGGATTAGAAAATTCCAGATTTTCACCGGAACATCATCAGCAATCCCAATGGGGTGGCATATGGATTGGTCCACGAGCTGTAGGCACATAGTGGTGGGAGCGAGTGCAGTCTGGTTGAGTTTGTCGAAGGTGACTTTGGGCATAACACTGACACTTGCTCCAAGGTCACATAAGGCTTGGTTGAAGACTTGGTTCCTAATAGAGCACGGAATGGTAGGACTTCCAAGGTCCTTTTTCTTCTGTGGAGGCTAATTGAGTATAGCTGCACTACACTCTTCTATCATGCGGACAATTTCCGCTAATGGCAAAGGCTTTTTGTTGTTGAGGATATCTTTTAAGTACTTAGCATATGTCGGTACCTACATAGCATCTAGCAAGGGTATATTGACATATAATTTTTTAATGACCTCAACGAACTTACTGTATTGTTCGTCAGCGGCAGCCTTCTTGTTGCGCTGGGGGAAGGTAGCACCATTGTGTCATAGAATTCATGTGGACGTGATTTCGGTGGCTCCTTGTCCTTCGCTGTTTCAGGTCTGATCTCATGATCATCCATCTCTAGGGAACGGTAGCTAATTTGACTAGAACTCAGGATTGTCCATACTCACACCATACACAACCACCACTTATATCCCCACCAAATACCACATATCACCCTACCATATGGATTCAACGCCTATCTATCAACTCGCTGCTCCAAAGGGCGATTATTTGGAGCCTCCACCATCATCCGCACATATCACCACAGAAGGCTATCAGCTACATCCCGGCTTGATAGCCATGGTTCGAGACCAATCATTCAGGGGATTGGAATCAGAATGTCTCTACGCACACCTCCGGAAGTTTGAGCAGTTATGCAGTTGTTTGGTCATCTCGGGAATGTCCAGCGAAACACTTCGATGGTTGCTTTTTCCATTTTCATTAACGAGGGATGCAAAAATCTGGTGCAAGCGAGCAGTTGATAAAATAGAAGGGAGTCGGGAGGACCTAAAGGCCAATTTTTGTCTCTGTTTCTTTCTGCCAAATAAGGTTGTCGATCTCCGTTGCGAAGTTTTATCATTTCCATAACGAGAAAGAGAATCTTTGGGGGCAGCCTGGGCACGCTTCAACCATCTGGCCTCTTCAGGACCAGACTTGGCAATTCCAGAGGCAATGTTGTTGCAACACTTCGTCCGAGGTCTCTCACCTGGTGCCGATCTCTACCTTGACTTAGCCTTCAGGAGGATCAGTTCTCACACCTGAAACCCTCTAAGGGAAGAAAAATTCTCGACAAAATCCTCGAGAAGGCTTCTAACCTTGGTACATTAGAAGAACCACCTCCACAGAAGCCACTCAAGTCACTTGAACATGAAGAGAGACAAACACCATCTCACCTATCTCCACCATCACCCCCTCAGATCGAGGAAGTCCCAGAACCATCGTCATGGAAAACTGAGAGGGTCAGTTTAGCCTTGACGGTTTCTCCGCCGGCACCTCCGTTCTCCTTTGAGGATGAAATATTCAAGGACTTTGGCGATGCCTCTCGGTTGCCCAAAGAAGACCGACGCTTCAACAAGACTTCACAACCAGCATACGTATTACCAGATCATAAAGAACACATGAAGGAGGACCTGCTCTGGCTTTTAGCAGCTATTAATCAGGATTGGCTAGAGGAGAGACGTCCGGACACAAGAGCAATCAAATTCTATCCATACCCCAGTGTCATCCCTGGCCAAGTATCAAGGCTTCAACCGCAAGATATTATCTATGACCCAAGGGTAGGAGTCAATATAATGCCTAAGCACGTAATGGATGACTACTACCTGACACAGCCGCTATCGAGGTCTACCATGCGTCTGCAATGGACAAATGGCAGTTATTTGAAATGCGAAGGTGTTCTGCGGGTAATTCCAACAACCTTGCAGGATACTCAGGTGTTCTTAGACTTCCACGTCTTTGACATCCCCGAGGGATCCACACCGTTGATTGTGGTCGGGATCCCAATCGCCGCCCTCACCACCTCAGATATATACAGAGGGAGGCTACAGCTTCAGCTTGGCAATGAAGAAATCAATGTCAACATCGATAGGTCACTCAATGCTAAAACTGAAGCAAAGCCAGAGATTGACCCTATAGAAGAAGTGATGAGCCTTTCACTTGAGGAAATAGGCCAAGATAGCCTAGAGGAAGAGGCTTCTAGTGACTTTAGTACGGTAGAGGAGCCATGGAAGTTCGAAGAACTAGGTGAATCCTTACAGCCCAAAGCTCCAAAGATAGAACTAAAGCAACTACCGCCTGACCTGAAGTACGCCTTCCTCTAAGGGAATGAGAACACACCAGGTAATCATCAGCGACAAGCTGACGGAGAGTGAGAGCCGGCGATTACTTTCAGTTCTGGAGAATTATAGATCTATGCTTGGATACTCTCTACAAGATCTGAAAGGAATCAGTCCCAACCTATGTACTCATCGCATCCCTATGGAGGTTGATCACAAACCAACAATGGAACCACAGCGTCGACTTAACAACGCGATGAGAGAGGTAGTCAAGAAGGAAGTACTAAAACTAGTTCACGCGGGAATCATATACCCCGTGAGCGACAGCGAATGGGTCAGTCTAGTACAAGTTGTGCCAAAGAAAGGAGGGATGACAGTTGTCAAGAATCAGAACAATGAGTTAATACCATAGAGAACTGTGACCGGTTGGCGGATGTGCATCCATTACAGAAAACTCAATGCCGCCACCAGGAAGGATCATTTTCCTCTTCCTTTCATTAATGAAATGTTGGAAAGACTGGCAAAACACTCCTTTTGCTATCTCTACGGCTACTCTGGATACCACCAGATTCTGATTCACCCGGCGGACCAGAGTAAGACGACTTTCACATGCCCATACGGAACTTTCGCATACAGGCGAATGTCATTTGGGCTATGCAATGCTCCAGCATCATTCCAGCGGTGTATGATGGCAATCTTCTCTGATTTCATTGAAAATATCATGGAAGTATTCATAGACGACTTCTCAGTTTATGGCAAAAGCTTTGATGGATGTTTGGAGAATCTTGAAAAAGTTCTCCAAAGGTGCAAAGAAGTTGATCTTGTCTTGAACTGGGAGAAGTGCCACTTCATGGTAGGAGAAGGAATCATTTTAGGACATAGAATCTCAGAAAGAGGCATAGAGGTAGATCATGCAAAGATCGAGGTCATTGAACAACTACCTCCACCCACCAACATAAAAGGCCATCCGAAGCTTCTTAGGCCATGTAGGGTTCTACAGGAGATTTATCAAAAATTTCTCCCACATAGCCCGGCCTCTGACCAACCTATTAGCCAAGGATGTACCTTTCATGTTTGATGAGGAATGTCTAGAAGCTTTCCACACGCTCAAAAAGGCATTGGTCTCAGCCCCAATTATTCAGCCGCCCAACTAGAACTACCCATTTGAAATCATGTGTGATGCAAGTGACTTCGATGTTGGAGTAATACTAGGTCAGAGCAAGGATAAAAAGCATCATGCCATCTCTTATGCAAGCAAAACGCTCGCTAGCCCACAACTGAATTACTTAACCACCGAGAAAGAGTTATTAGCAGTGGTGTTTGCAATTGATAAGTTCAGATCATACTTGGTAGGATCAAAATTCATCATCTACATAGATCATGCAGCTCTCAAATACCTCCTAACCAAGAAAGATGCAAAACCACGACTGATCCAGTGGGTGCTGCTACTCCAAGAGTTTGATATTGAAATCAGAGATAAAAAGGGAGTAGAGAATTCAGTTGCAGATCACCTCTCACGAATGAAATTTGAAGAAACGTCGCCCCTGCCGATCGATGACTACATGATAGATGATCAGCTCTTGAAAGTGACGACAGCCCAACCATGGTATGCTAATCTGGTGAATTACATACTTGGTGGCTACGTCCCTGAATTACATACTTGCTGGCTACGTCCCTAAAGGAGCAGATAGGAGGAAATTGGCCCACGACAGCTGATTCTATCTCTGGGATGACCCCTACCTATACAAACTCTGCGCAGACGGACTCCTACGTCGCTGCATTCTAGCTTGTGAAGCACCGCAAGTCCTTGATAGCTGCCATGCATCCTCTTATGGAGGTCACTATGGGGCTTATCGAACTCATGCAAAAATTTGGTAGAGTGGGTTTTACTGGCCCACTATGTATGAAGATGCAAAAGAGTTCGTGCGATGGTGTCCAAGGTGCCAGCGCCAAGGGAACATAAATCCAAGAGATGCAATGCTACTGCCTGAGCTCCAGTGGAACTAGAATTCAAAATCTCACTGGGCGGTAAAGAGGTGGAACATGGATCTCCAGTCGGTAGGCGTAACAAGGCAAATTCAACTGGCCGAACTGGAGGAATGGAGGGAGAAGGCATACCACAGTGCCAATCTATACAAGGAGCGCACCAAAAGATGGCACGATAAGCGGATCAAGATCAAGACATTCAAACCGGGAGATAAGGTATTACTCATTAATTCCCGCATTCGTTTATTTGGTCATGGGAAGCATAGAAGTAAGTGGGAAGGACCTTTTACGGTTCTTGATGCCACCGATCACAGTGCCGTCACCCTCCAGGACGATGACGGAAGGGTTTTCAAGGAGAATGGGCAGCGCCTTAAAATCTTTCTTGAGCCCGAAATGCCTCCGCTAGAAGAAATGGATGTCTTCGAGCTACACGAGGTAGTTTGATCACACATCTATGGTCGAGCTCAGACCTTAAAAGAAGCCATGTACACTATCACTTTTCTCCCTTAGAATTCTATCTAATCTCACCTTTTGCTAAAAATCTCAATAGAACCAATGTTCCATCTACGAAAATGGGCCTTAGGCACACCAAATAGGGGTACCCCCAACTTTTGGCACGCCCAGCCAAGTTGGTGTGGTCGGCTGGCCTATGAGCATGGCCGCCGACCCCCTGGTGCGATCACCCAACCCTAGGTCAGGTCACCTGACCTTCAGGTCAGGTCGCCCGACCTCACACCATGGTCGCCCGGCCATCCAAAATTCATCTTTCAAGTTTTGGAGCGCTTTTCCCAACTTATTCGGTTCTGTTGAGTGGATGAGATCGAGGAGGGCAACGTTTTAAGGAAGGGGAGACCGTGTTCTTCCCCATCTACACTCCTCTCATCCCCACACCAGCCACGGCACCACCTTCTCCACACAACAATGGCAAGGCCATCACCTACCTTAAATCGAGCACCACTGCCACCTACACTCCGACGTCCGCAGACTCACCATGGCCTTTACATTCCATCTCGAGGGAAGAGAGCCCCAAGAGACTCATCAGGAAGTCACCCTAGCCAACGGGGCTTGGCCCCCCGGGTCGGCCGACCACATCCAATGGTCGCCCGACCATGGATGGGGGTCGCCCCACCATGGCAACCAGTCCCCGAGGTCGGCCAGCCACCCGAGAAGGTCGCCCAGACTCCCCTCGGCGCTCCCACAGTGTGGACAGACCCCCTCACAGTCTGTCTCCCATGAAATCCATTGCCAAGAAGGTGGCACGCCCATCTCCTCGTCCTACTTCAGGGGTCCTTGCCCCGGTGATGTGCATCAAGAGTCTCTTTCAGGAAAAGGCCGCCAGGACATCTAAGGAGCCGACTTTCCCTAGTCCATCAACCCATACCCTCTGTGGAGTGAAAACTCCCATGGGTGGGTATGCGAAGGTGTTCATCCCTAGGGTTGTGAATCAAGATGCCTCCATAGATGAGTCCATTGACTCAACTCCACCAAGGAGGACGGTGAAGAGGGTAGCTGTTCCACCTCCCATAAGAGGGAAGAATGAGAAAAAGAAGGAAGAAAAATGAGAAAAGAAATAAAAGAAAAGGACTCCATGCCCTCTATGCAAACATGGGATTCAAACGAAGCACCTACAAGAGACAAATCCCTACACTACACTTGCACTTGGCCAAATCTCACTTGTTTGTGAATCCTTTCTTGACACTTGATTTGATTCGATGATATAAATATGACAGGAAAGCCTCATTCTCCCAACTACCTAAAGCTCCACAAAAGCCTTAGTAGCATAGGAGTGAGGAATGCAAGATTCATACACAGACACTCTATCTCCTAAGCGACTCAGAGTTGGTCTTGAGATCAGAAAAGTTGGCATGCCCTGTTTTGAAAATCTTGAAAACCTCTCTACTCATGTGATGTAGGAACCTAAAGTTAACTCTGATATATTCTTGTTCCATGTTTCAACATCCCAAAACTCAAGTGTAGACACCATTGAAATCCTAGGCAAGATGAAATAGTTGGGAATAACCTTGTGCATGCTATGGTGATCATTGATGTTATGCTGCCTCCACTTGCGCTTAACTCTCTTCTTTGCTCGTGGACGAGCAAAGGTTTAAGTGTGGGGGGTGTTGGCGGTTGATAAAACCCATTTCGACCACCAACATTTCATGTTTTAGAGTATGTTCTACCAAGTTTTCACTTATTTCTAACGAGTTCCACGAGTTGAGCATGAGAGTTGTATGCAGGAGTTCCTCATATTCAAAACAATGGAGGATCGAACAAAATATAGGCAATGAGGCAAGGAGAGAGGCAATGGGCCAAACCTCCAGGGTTGGCCGACCACCTCCAGGGTCGGCTGACCACTTCCAAGGTCGACCAACCTCGCCCCTGGGTCGCCCGGCCATCAGGAGGGAGGGCAGCCCACCAGGCAGCCCAGGCCCAAGAGGCATGGTCGCCCGACCATAGCCCATGGCCACCCAGCCCTACCACGTCACCAATCATGGACCTGCATGCAAAGAAACATAAAACACGTCGAATACAACAGTTGGATCAAGTATCTAATGCATCCAAGCATCGGAAGGCCATCATACAAAGGATTGATGACGTCAGCAATCTGAGAGGAACAACATGCAGCCAATCAGGTGGCCGCTTGACCATTCATCATGGTCGGCCAACCATGCACCGAACTCGTTTTGCACATGTATCGACTACTCCAACCGCCAACCGACTTGGGGAAGCCTTCTCAGCCGTCGGATGCACTAAGTCGGTAAAACATGCAGTCGGCCGACCATGTGACTTAACCGTCTTACATGCAAACCAACTTGGGCAACCACCAACTGATATCAATAGTGAAGACCAACCATTGGATTGCCAATGTCGGCCGACCATGTGACTTGGTCAGCCGACCATGTGACTTGGTCAGCCGACCATGTGACTTAACCGTTTTACATGCAAACCGACTTGGGCAATCACCAGCCAACATCAGGAGTCAAGATCAACCATTGGATGGCCAAAAGCGGTTCATCGGACGGCCGCCCGACCACCCCAAGGGTCGGCCGACCAACCATAGGGTCGGCTGGCCACTGCCTTGGTCGGCCGACCACCGACATACACCTACAACCGACCTAGTGCACCTATAAGTACCCCCCTCGGTCTCCAAGCTATAAATACCCCCCCCCGAGAGGTCACTTGCAAGGTGTGGTGGATCAATAGAAACATAGTGTGGTTGTGTAGTTGAGTGTAGAGTATAGTAGTGAGGCCACCCTTGGGATTGTAGAGAGAGGCAATTGTATCAAGAGTGAGTAGTGAGTTGTAGAGTGAAGGAGTTGGATTTCTCTCTGGTATTCTATTCCCGAGCTCTTATTCTCATAGGAATTATTACTCTATTTCCAGGATACAGTAAAGTTCCTTGCCCCCTTCTTTATTTATTTCATACTTGCTTTATTTACTTTCTCAGTTCTCTGCTTAATAGTTTACGGGTGCCAAGTGTGCTCTGTGTAGTTTAGCTATACAGTTGTCCGTGCTCTCTGGCTTTGAGCCAGTGTTGTAGTAAACTCGTTCGTGTAGACGTGGTGTCTAGACTAGAGTTTACCTTAGAAGGTTTCTTGTCCCACGCAGTTTTGGTTTGTAGTCCCACCTGGTGACAGCGGGTGTGTGTCCTGTGTACTCCAACCCCGTCATTCGGATAAGTAGTCATCGACGCATAGCTGAGACCTGTAGCACCCGCCTTTCTCGTCTGGGCTATCACCACTCTGGTGCCCGGAAGTGGTTCTACAGTATCGGTGTCCAAGTAAACCTGTTGAGTAGAGTACTAGTTTGTTGAGTAAAGTTAAGTTGTTATATTTAAGGTAGTGATCCTGCTCTGCTCTGTTTTATATCTCTACAATTGCTAGTTTGACTGTTCGGTTCTATCTGTTCTACGTTGAGTTACTCCTCGTTTCCCGTGGATTTTGATACCCTGGAATACTCTTGGGTGAAAAGCTACAATGTATTTCCGTGCGCTTGCGGATTTATTTCAATAGGCTAAGAAACGCCAACAGTGGGTCTCAATACCATATCCTTCGAAGCATTGTCTATCACCTTCCTAGATAGACCTTTAGTAAATTGATCTACTAGATTCTTAGATTTGTCGATATAATGAACAGCTATCGCTCCAGGGTTTCTCAATTTTCTGACAGATTTCACCCGCCGTCTGATGTGTCTTGATGATTTAAGATTGACCTTTGAACTTTTCATTTTTGGAGTGACCGTTTGGTTATCACAGTTCATAAGAATAGTTGGAATGGGTTTTCCACAATCGATAAATCCATCAAGAGTTCTCGCAGCCATTCGGCCTCAACAGTACAAGTATCCAATGCGGAGAGCTCAGCTTCCAGGGTTGACCTCACCAATATGGTCTATTTACACGACCTCCATGAAACAGCAGCTCCACCATGAGTAAAGACATAACCACTTGTTGCCTTTAACTCTTCAGCATCAGAAATCCAATTGGCATCATTGTACCCTTCGAGTACCTTAGGGTACCTAGTATAATGAAGCCCATAACTCATTGTACCTCTCATGTAGTGGATAACTCTCTCAAGCATGCTCCAATGATCATCTCCTGGATTAGCAGTAAACCGGCTCAACTTGCTAACCACAAAGGACATGTCAGGTCTAGCAGCACCAGCTAGGCCCATGAGTGAACCAATTATCTGAAAATATCTCAGTTTGTCTCTTCCTGGCCCCTTATTCTTTCGAATAATCTTACTAGGATCATATGGTGTTGGAGAAGGATTGCAGTCCAAATAGCCAAATCAGCTCAATATCTTATCAACATAATGAGATTGCATAAGAGTAATGCCATCCTCATTTTTTATCAGCTTGATGTTCAAAATCACATCAGCGTCACCCAAGTCTTTTATATCAAAATTATGGGATAGAAATGACTTCACTTCATTGATTACCTCAATGTCAGTCCCAAAAATTAATATGTCATCAACATATAAGCACATGATCACACCTCTGCCCCCACCATAGAGGTAGTACACACATTTATCAGCTTCATTAACAACAAAGCCTGCCGTGTTAGAGTATTATCAAATTTCTCATGCCACTTCTTTGGTGCCTATTTCAGCCCATACAAAGACTTAAATAACCTACACACCTTGCCCTCTTGTCTAGGTACTACGAATCCTTCAGGCTAATCCATATAGATCTCCTCATCTAGATCTTCGTTAAGGAAAGCCGTCTTCACATCCCTCTGATGAACTAGAAGACCATATGATGCCGCCAATGATAGGAGTACTCGGATAGTAGTCAATCTAGCAACAGTTGAGTAAGTATCAAAGAAGTATTCTCCTTTTTTCTGTGTATAGACTTTCAGTACAAGCCTGGCCTTGCACTTATCAATAGTACCATCCGGCCTAAGCTTCTTCTTAAACACCCACTTGCATCCCATTGGTTTGCAACCGTAGGGACGATCAACGATTTCCCAAGTCCCGTTAGCCATGATGGAATCCATCTCACTACAAACAGCCTCTTTCCAATCATCTGCTTCAAAAGATGCGAACACCTCTAAAACAAACTTGGGTGTGTCGTCCACAAGATATACAGTGAAATCATCACCAAAGGACGTTGGAATCCTTCGTCTCTTGCTCTTGCAAGAAGCTATTTCACTGTTATCCTCCTCAAGTGGTTGTTCTAAATGATCAATAGGAGTAGATTGTTCATGTGGTATAGAAATATCATGACTAGGAGTGTAATGTGCATCTTTCATAGGAAAAATATTCTCAAAAAATGTAGCATCTTGTGATTCAATAATTGTATCAACAAACACATCAAGCGAATCAGATTTGACCACTAGAAATCTATAAGCTTTGCTATTCATAGAATAACCAATAAAGACACCATCAACAGTTTTTTGTCCAAGTTTGTGCTTTTTGATTATCCGTATGCTGACTTTCGCCAAACACCCCCATGTGCGCAGATATGAAAGAGTTGGCTTTCTCCCATTCCAACCTGCATATGGAATTTTCTCACTATTCTTAGTGGGAACTCTATTCAATACATGATTCATAGTTAGAACAGCCTCACCCCACCGTGTCTTAGATAAACATGTGGTATCCAACATAGCATTCACTAAGTCGTTAATAGCGCGGTTTTTCCTTTCGGCAACCCCATTTGACTGAGGCGAACAGGGTGGTGTCCTTTCATGTATGATTCCATTGTCGGCACAGAATTGAATAAACTCATTAGAGAAATATTCGCCACCTCGATACAACCTTAACCGTTTAATAGTCTTATCTAATTGGTTCTCAACTTTGGCCTTATAGATTTTAAAGTAATCTAATGCCTCATCTTTTGTTTTCAATAAATAAACATAACAGAACCTAGTCGCATCATCTATGAGAGTCAATATATATTTCTTACTCCCTTGAGTCAACACACCATTCATCTCGCAAAGATCAGAATGAATGAGTTGTAATAGTGTCGAATTTCTTTCCTCAACCGCAGGATGAGGTTTCCTCGGTTGCTTGGCTTGCACACAAGCTTCACACTTAGAACTTTGACTGTAAGTAATTTAGGAATTATACACAAGGTAGATAGTCGAGATATGATTCCAAAATTAATATGACACAAATGTGAATGCCAAACATTAACCTTGTCATTATTAACCGAAACACTAGCATGATTCACAAACGAATTGCAAAAATCCATTAGAGATAAGCGGAACAAGCCTCCGTTGTCATAGCATTTACCAACAAAATGTTCACAATGAGACACGACTAATGTATTAGACTCAAACACCAACTTATAATCATCATGAAGAAATAACGACCCGTTGATGAGGTTCTTATTGATCGATGGCGCATGCTACACATTCCGTAGCCGCATGATCTTTCCCAAAGTAATCTTCCATTCGACAATACCAGCACCATGAACAGAAGCACGCGACCTATTCCCCATCAAGAAGGTTGTGCCTTGTGTGGCCTGATAAGAAGAAAATAGAGATTTATCAACACAAACATGAATGTTAGCCCATGTATCAACTGACCATTCAATGGATTGACATGCTGAAAGAACAATATATGGTTTACCATACCCTGATGCTCCAGCTTCACTTACAACCATGTTGATAGTTTTGTTCTGCCCTTGTTGAACCTTCTTACATTTCTCGTCAAGACACTTTTTGTCCAAGTGTCCCGTCTTGCCACAGACAAAGCACTATTGGATCTCATCCAAGTTCTTCTTCTTCTTGAAGCTAGTGGTAGTTCAACCTTTGGCTTCCTCTTCTTATTTCCACCCTGCGTCATGACATTAGCACTGGCGTGGTACTCACTTCTCTTAGCTGCATTGTCTTTTGCACAAGCCTTCTCTTCAACATCAAGAGAGGCCAACACATCCGCAACGGATTTGCATTCCCTCCTATGTTTCAGAGTTGTGGCAAAATCCCTCCAGGATGGAGGCAATTTGGCAGTAATGCTACCTACCACAAACTGATCCGGCAAGACACACCCAAGTTGCTGGAGCTCTCCAACAATGATCTGTATCTCATGAGCCTGCTCAACCACTTTGTGGTTGTCTACCATCTTATAATCATGGTAAAGCTCAATGACATACAGTTCATGTCCAGCATCAGGGGCACCGTACTTATGTTCGATGGCTCCCCAGAGCTCCCTAGCATTCTTGTGATTCATGTACACATCAAAGAGCTTGTCAAACAACACACTTAACATGCAACCCACAGCTATCACATTAGCCTTCTCAATCTCTGCCCGCCTTTTAGTGGTCATCGGAAAAGGTATGACAATAGGCGTTAGGATCCAAACCAGATCCATGGCATGGAACCGCAACTCATGTTTCTTTGCAAATCTTGTAAAGTTCGCACCATCGAACTTCTCAAGTTTCAATGAATCGGCTAAGCTATTACCCATCTTAAAGTGTCTATCGGGTTTTTTGATTGTTAGAAATAAGCGCACTTTTAAGATTAAATGAACTCCTAAATAGCATGCACAATGGACTAGAGATAAACCACACAAAGCATAAAGCAGCATATTCACATATCAGATTGAATCTATCTCAAATGACGAACTCATTGTTTACTTACAGCGGGGAACGCTCCAGCGTGGCTGATGATGAGAACGGAGTTGAAAGCTTGATGAAGGCCAAGGAACATAGCCGTGCAGATTAGCTGATCCAAATCAGCCGATCGGAGAATCAGCCAACGTGAAGACCCATGGAGTTGAACTCGAGCGAGTAGTAGCGTGAGAATCAGCCGACGGGAAGAGATGATGGAGTTGTACTCGAGTGAGCAGTCACGTGGTCATGCCCAAAAACCCGATTCGCCTCAACCCATGTAGGTTCTTCAATGGGAAGAGGTTTTGGAGACACTGCTCTCCCCGTCGCCGCTGACATGCCAGTGGAAGGAATGGAGGCACCTGAGTAGCCGCGCAGCAACGAAGACAAAGAGCTCTCTCACCAAAACCCTAGATGGATTTCTCATGATGTGTTATGAGTACGTACCGACAAGACAGCTCCCACTTTATATAGGCAAGATTGCTCAGGTGACTTTGCGCAAAAGAAAGGAAACCAACCACAGGAAAGATCTCTTGAT